>VKOC01000006.1:19018780-19031159 GCA_009364415.1 Spea multiplicata | reverse complement strand
TATCCATTACCATAAATGAGACCACTCCCCCTTTTTTGGCTACTTCAACCTGTCAGTCATTGATATCTATCCTAATACACACACTCCCTCTCATTTTACTTCCTCAAGGATCAAAACGGCTTATGATATAGGAATATAAAAGGTTAAAAGAAATGTAAAAACATAAAAGGTAGTATGTACAGTAAACATAATACATACATTTTTCAAAACTTCTACTATCTCTATCCATTCTGTAAAGAAAATCATATCACAGTCAGCAATACTACTCTACAGATAAAGTTATTTTTAATGTTAATGTCAAAGGATTCCTGCTGTGTTTTGAAAATTACCTAGCAATATATATTTTTTTATAGAGCAAGTCATTTTCTTTACATAATATATGTAATATTTTAAACAGCAGGAGGCATTTCTTCTATTAGGTCATAATTTGGAAATAACCTTTCTCAAGATCACATATTAGAAATGCTAAATGTCAAAATTAATAAATTAATCAATAAGTTAATGAAAAAAATGAATGCTTTCCTTAAACACCCCAAGCTCTCTGCAAACCACCATCTAAACCAAACACTAACAGATAACTAAGAAGGGTTTTCATTATTACGCATGGTTTTTTTGTATATGTACCAAATATATATTTTGGGGATATTTTTTTCTTTTTTGGCCAAATGTTGTTTACTTACATTTCTTTGTCTTGATCCCCTCCCCTTCTAGCTTCCTACAGCCATAACACTGTCCCTTTTTCTAACCTTAAAACTTATCTTACACATCTCTCTCTTTTTCCCCTCTTGAAACACCACAAGCCCATACTCCATAACTTTAGTAGACTATGGTAGTGCTATAATTCTGGTGTCTGAAAAAGTAATTGATATGTCTCGGCTAAAGAAAAATCATATGAAAAAGGAAAGATAACCTTTGTAAACAGGGAGCCCTAAATGAGTAAAAGTTTTGGGTGGTAATTTTGGATGATACAGGGCCAACAATCCCTTGTTACTCAATGGAGTAGGGTTATATAACTAAATGGTAGATGGTCGAACCAAAAGCACATATCCATATTTTATTCTTAAGAAATATTTCCTATATAGAGTGTGACGGGATGCCCTGTACCCCAACTGGGTACTCCTGCCAAACGTTGCTTCCTCCGGCAGGGCTACAGCTCCAACTGCTTAATATGCTTCCTATAAAAGACAAGCTGGGGCAGGACCAAATGGGTAGTCAGACAAGCCAGAATCATGAGTACCGAGATTAGTCAGGATACGAATGTCAGGAGGATAGTCAGACAAGCCAGGTCATACACAGGAACTTAAGAACAACACAATGCACTTGATGGCAGGAAGCAAAACACAAGGGCAAAGAAATCATACAGGGTGCAGGCTTTTATAAGTCAGAGCAAAGTGGAGCTTGAAAGAACCGCCGAAAGCACACAGTAAAAAAGGCAGAGAGCTCACGGGTGACTGTAAAAACATGACAGTGAGTGTGACAGAATGAGTGAGAGTGAATGAGAGTTAATGTTTGCACCGGGCTACAGGTACCAATTTTTTTCTGAATTAAAAATGTCCCCTAATGCCGACTGGGTAGGGAACATTATTTGTTGCCCCAAAAAATTGACCTTGTCCTATAGAGCCCTTAACAACTCTGCACCCCCTTACATCTCTATCCTCCTATCCAAATACACCCCTACCCGCCCCTTTGCTCCTCTCATAACCTGCGGCTATCTTCTACTATTGTTACCTCTTCCCATTGCCGTATTCAGGATTAAACTCGCGCCACACCCATCCTGTGGAACTTTCAAAAATTCTCTGAAAACCCACCTGTTCAGAGAAGCATACAACATCCCAACCATCATCATCAACCCATCTGAACAATCAACAGCTTCTTCAGAACCAGATCAACTCATCCCCATTCAAGCAGTCCCCCCCTATTATTGTTTTGGATGCTTTTCAATAAAGCCTTTCTTTAATTGTTTAACTGTTCCGAATTTTTAAATATGAATATACGTGCACGGAGAGAGAAATAAGACACGCGACACACACTGGGTCAGGTCCAAATCACTCTGCTTTATTATGTTTATACTATAGCTTATATAGAGCCCGGAAAGAGGGGCGTCAAACTACATGAATCATGATAATTGGTTAATTCTGAAACCATGCGGAAATAAGCAGAAAGTTGTACAAGCATATACGTGATAGATGCCGAAAACAAGTGTTGTATACAAATTATGCATATATTTAGCAGCCAGGTGCATAGTAGGATATGTTGCTGTTAGCAATATATAGGTCAACTGTCTGATTGGCAAAGCTGATATAGGTCAAACTGAATGCAATGCTACTTGTGTCTCCCGCGTTTCAGGGTGAGATGTGACCCTTTACATTGGTCGAATACAGCATATATTCATCTAAGCAATGAGCCTTTCTTGCTAATATTCTGGTTCCATAACATTGTCTCACTTTCCCCTTAACCAAAGGCTGAATAGAGCAGGGCCCTCTTCTCCTTTGTACCAGTTTGTTATTGTATGTGTTTCTAAATTGTTCTACTGACTGTAACAGCGCTGCAGAATCTGCCAGTGCTTTATAAACAAATGTAATGTAATGTAAATGTAATGTAATGAGGATTGAACAACTTTTATTTGCTCTCACAAATGGGAGTACTTTTTCATTTCTTTAAAGCCTATCCCATTACCACAGTGTACACTAGGTCTTGCATCATTTATGTCTCTACATACCTACTCTGAAAACCTGTGTCCTAAGTATACCATCAAAAGAAACCCACAAGATCACCCACAGGAGCGGATTTTACTGCCCATGCTGTTACAATAGAGCTATATTTAGCTTTATATAGTGTAAGTGTTCCTGTTATTATTCACCTTGGCATTCTGCACTATTTTTTGGTTTTTCTCCACTTTACATATCTCCATCCCCTGGTTATATTGGAAGACCCTTACAGCCATCATACCCTTAGACGAGACCGCCATACCCATCCCAAAGATTCTACCTTCAAGCCAGATAGGAGAGATTCCTGGCACGGTTTGTGTTGCTGCCTACACCTCCATTCAAACACTATTCCCAGCTCTGAACCATTTTTTGTATTTGTCTACCTGCCCAGGCCCAGTGCTCTACTACTCCTGCGGCTGCATCTGAGTCCAGAAAGGTGTCAGGCACCTCCCCCCTTTGGGAACTCCCTTTGAAAAAAAGCCTCCAAAATTTCTTTCGAATCCAAGAGCCAGGAAATGAAAACCATTGCCCGACAACTAATGTGGCAAGCTAATACAGATTGACAAGTTGCCTGGTTTGCAAGGTTTCTGGAATTATTACAAAACATATATATATTTCCAAATGAACTTAAACAAATTGATATACAACTTAATTCCCAAACATGAAAGAAAACCATACAAGGTATCACTAAATGTACAAGATACCAATGTAATGGAAATTGTGCTTATATAGCATTCTTCTTTTCATTTAAATATCAAGTTTGGAGGGCTAAATGGCAACAAAAGTCTTTATTGAGAAATGATTTAGCTATTTTATTGTTTTCAATCTAACCTCATCAGCATAGCAGCAATACATATGCTTTAGGCAGTGTTGCATAAAAATTCAATCTCATTTTTAAATCACTTTTCTACTGTTTCATAAATTACTAATAGGCTTTTAAAACACTTACGCATGGAATCATTTAGGAAATATTTTCATTTAAAAAAAAAATATATATATATATATATATATATAATCCATAGATCATAGATATAAACTCTCAAAACTATAGTTTTTATTAAGGTTACTTAAAAACACCCTTCTAAGATAACAAAATTGGAGATTTAGTCACATTATATGGCTACAGCTAGCATTGAGGACAGTAGGGAAAACATACAGTGCTTCACTGTCCTGATAATGAAAGCACAGGGACTTACCCCAATAACAAGACAGAACTCGTATTGAGGTAAAACAGGAATTTACTTTATTGAGAACAGCACAGATATTTATACACACACACACAATATAATTGGATCAGGATACCATCAACCACCAGACAGCCTGGTGTACCAATGGAGAGCTCAGGGTCTGAGGATGTAATGTTCAAAAAAGCATCTTAATTTAACGTCAGAACCCTAAGTGACAGCGTTGCAAGCGTTTCTGGGAATAGTCCACGAGTGCCAGGGTCCACCCTGCCAGTCTGGACTATGCATTAATTATGTGAACTCTTGTCTACCTGCAGCCACTAGTGGTCACCCCACACTCTCAGGAGCACCCCTATCCAATTACTTGGGACAGCTGAGCCTTGTTACCCGAGTTTAGCCCTGCCCTTTATATACCTGCTCTGCCCTTCGCATGTGTTTGGCTTGGGTCCCTGTTAGTCTGCTTGCAGCTAAAGAGCCGTTAACTTGTTCTAATTTCTTGTGTATGACCTTGGCTACACTCTTGATACTGATTTGACCCCGGTGTGTCCCAGACTTACCTACCTTCCAAGCCATGCACCCTGGCAGAGGGCTTCCAAGCCGTGTGCCCTGGCAGAGGGCTTCCAAGCTGTGTGCCCTGCCAAAGGGCTTCCAAGCCATGTGCCCTGTCCTCTCTACAATTTCCCTGTCCTTGCTACAGTTCCCCTACCTGAGGGCTTCCTGCCGTGTGCCCTGGCAGTGGGCTTCCTGCTGTATGCCTTGCCAGTGGTCTTTCTGCCGTGTGCCCTGCCAGTGGGTCTCCAGTTCCAGGCTTGTCCGGCAAGATTTTCCAGTCCATGTATTACGATTAACTGTATCATGTTTATGCTTTATTCCACTGTATATACCAGTCCTGTTCCTGATCAACCAACTTTCATCAATACAATATATTCTTGTATATCAACCTCGTGTGAGGCTGTTATCTCTTGTCTGTACTTACCTGTCTGTCAATATGCATCTCGGAGTACAGACAGAGCCTCAGATATCCCCTGCAATTGGGCTCCCTAGACCTGCTGGCCTGGGTCCTGACAGTGTGGTAGCAGGGCCAGAGTTCCATAGCAGCGGCTTGGTAAACTCCGGTCGTAAAGATGGGTAATAAAACCAGGATTCCCAAATGAGCTCCACCTCCGAGTGTCCGTAGCAATGGATGTCCATAGCAACGCAGTTCCAATTGATGGTGGTAATCTCCGTGGTTCCTAAACGCCATACAGTTCAATGAATTTGCGTCTAGGCCCGGGTCGGGCACATTGAGCATGCCTGACCATATGGAGCCCCCCATAGCTGGCTAGTTCATGGGAGTCTGGTTAGGACAGAAGGGTTTTCCGGTCACCCTGTGCTCCCGAATTAGCACAGGATGACTTACACCTAAACTCAAATCTACTGTCCTCAGCCTCAGGGTGTTACCGTGACTCCAGATATCACAGCACACCTTCAGGAGTATAGTCGAGTCCATGCGTCAATGGGTCAGGGCTGTTTTGGCAGCAAAAAGGGGGACCTACACAATATTAAGCAGGTGGCTATAATGTTATGGCTGATTGTTGTATAAAGTGTTCTATATCCCACACATCTTTAACACGTCAAGTTAACTGTTTTTTTTTAAAACTATACCTTTTAAAACTACACATATGAATATTTATTTAAAACATATTTCAATGTAGTATAATAATAATAATAATGTAGCAACTGTAAGGATCATATATATTATACAGTATATGCAAAGAGATTGTGATGAATGCATGTGTATTGTATTATATGTAAATTCAATAAATGAAGAACTGTACATACACCTATTGTAGTGTTCCAATAGTACAGATTATTAAGGTCTACTAAAATGACCCAGTCATTCAAAATATTTTTTGTAGGAGTTTTATATTGTCCAAACACGTTTTTTAATTGAAACTTCAGTAACACAGAAATGATTAGTAATTTAGTAATAAACAAATTATGTCAATTCAATCACATTAACACTTTTTTATTTATTTTTCAATTTATCTATGTTTGTCATTCTTATTGCCAGGACAAAATTCTCCAAATCACAAATTCACTAAAACATGTGCAGTTATTGAAAATTTAAGGAATTTGGGTACATTTCGCTATTAGTTCAAAACCACAAAAAACAAGGTTCAACCCGCCATAAAGTGGATGAAAACGAAGCAGAAAAAGCTCACTATCATTCTCATTCTCTCTCTCACGCTCTCTTAGTTTCCATACCTTTTTTGCCAACAACTTCTGCCGACCATTTCCATAGCCTCTTTTCTTTATCTTCTATCTTCTGCAAACATAACCTGGTGAAAAGTTCAGCCAAAATGACAGGGTTTCCAGTGATGTTCTCTTCCTCAACCCAGTGATCGGGGGAGAGGATGTCAATGAAAGCATTGCAATTTTGCCCTAGACGAACCTTCTCCCAAATCATGTGGCTTTTTTGACATCCTCCCCTTGATTAGAGGAGAGGACGGCAATGAAATTGCTATAATTTTGGTGAAAGTTCATGCTAGGTTATATCTGTGGAGATGTGGCCCATTTACACATCTCTAGTAAGTATTTTGCAAGTTGTTACACTAATTTGCTTGTTTTTAATTCATATTCAAGTCCTTGAGAGTCTTGTTCTTGATTAGAACATTGGCTTAATGAGTACAGAGTACAGAGAGTTGTCATAAATGGTAATTTTTGCAAGCTGGACGAAAGTGGTAAGTGGTGTCCCTCAGGGTTCTTCAACATATTTATAAATGATCTTGCAATAGGCATTGAAAGTCATGTTTCCATGTTTGCAGATGACACTAAACTCTGTAAAGAAATGCAATGTGAGCAGGATATTACTTTGCTGCAGAGGGATTAAGATAGACAGGGGAACTGGGCACACAAATGGCAGATGAAATGTATTATGTTGGACATGATAGATTTATATAAGGACGGGCTCTGCCACCCAGACACACACATCAGAACAGGCTCTGCCACAACGACATTTCCTTGGGCCCTGCTCCACTCTCCCTAGAATGTAATCACTCCCTCCGCTACCATACCAAAAAAAATGCCACACTGGCTGCAGATTAGGGGAAGACTGAGTCAGTGCAGTCTTCCCCCTTCTCACACTGACCATGACTTTGAGAGGTCCTCTCCCTTGAAATCATTCCCAGTCCCTTTGTTCCTCATTCACTAAGCCATACCTCTCCTTTCCTTCCTCCCAGTGAACTATAGATCAGACACATATAAACAGCACTTGCATGTATAGATCACATACAAACCCTATATTTGCAGGTATGCATAAATTATGTATGGAAACATAGCATAGCAGGTATAGATCAAAGGAAAATCACATGTTAACTCAGCGTTGAAAGTATAGATCAAATAAACAGAATGAGACATACAAACCCTCTATTTGTCGGTATACAATAATAATGTATAGAAACAGAGCGTATCAGATACAGATCAACAGAATAACACACACCCAGCTTTGCAGGTATAAATCAATTGGAATTCATATCAATTTAGCATTAAAGGTATAGATAAACCTAAAACTAAATTACAGCATAGATCACAGGTTGCACACCCCAAAGCCAGCCCTGGCGTCCACATTGCCCACATAGAACCTGATCAGCACCCAGATTACACACACATTGCAGCCCAGACTGAGCCAACTTTGTCCCCTAACAGCCCAGTGTAAGACATCTTTGTCGGCAAACAGCCCACCCTTCATGTACCATCCTTGCATTTCCCCAAATCACTTAAACATTCATGATAGGCACAATCATTTAAGTTACTCACTCACTCATTCACACGAATCATTTACACATATTCATTAATGCAGTCTCACAAATCATTCAAGCAATTCATCCAAATATTTCATTAATTCTCGTACGCATTCAAAAAAATTAATCCCACACATTTATTCATTCATTCTTGTATGCATTCACACAATTCATTTACACACTAATTCATTCATTCATTCTCGTACACATTCACACTACCCCCTCTCCCCATCTACCCCTCCCCTTCACTATGTTCCCCCTTATCACTATGTACCCCCTTTCCCACTTCTCATGTACCCCTCTACTATCTATCACCTTCTCCCCTCACCATTCACCTCTCTTTCACCATATCTAACCCTTTTCCCTTTCATTATCTACCACCTCTGCCCCTTTTTTACTGCCTTTCCCCCTCTGCCCCTTCTCATTGCACCCCCCACCCTACTTAATTTGTTGCCGGAGTCCTGCGGTGGGAGCGGGAGGTGTCCGTCTTCCCGCTCTGCCACGGTGTGCGCTTCACAGATGAGCGCCGGAATATCCAGTGCTCAGCGTGAAACTCCAGCGGAGTCACGGAGAGTGAGGGGCGCCGAGTGGTTGCTCCAAAACTTCATGAGCAACCGCTCGACGCCCCTGCCCGGGACATAAATTAAAACATCGAGTTTTTTTAAACTTTATTTAACATCCGCCATGGTAAATAAGTTTAAAAAAAAACTTTATTTAACATGGAGGATGTTAAATAAAGTTTAAAAAAAAATAAAAAAATGTGATGTTTTAATTTAAGCCCTGTGCAGCCGCACACGCCTAAGGCCGGCCCTGGTGGGGGCTGCCCGCCCCCTAGAGTGGCGGGCCTTATGTTCGCGCAGGCGTAGAGGCGATAGGCCCAGTCAGTCCGGTCCTGATTCGGGCCTATTTTAAGGTAGGGGCCTGGAGCTGCAGCTCCATCAGCCCCTACGTCAATCCGATGGCCAGTCCGGGCCTGATCATCACACATCCAGCAAATACTACTTAAAACCACCTGTCTAAAGCATAAATATTGGGGATTCTGTCACACCATTTGGCCATATATTGCTTAGCCCGTCACTACACCAAAGTACCTCAATATCTAATTTTACACGGTTAGATTACTTGCTAAGGAGCTGAATCAGTGGGACTGTACTCTATTTTAACAGAGACTCTCCTGCAATTTGAAGCCCTCTCTGAACACCATTAAAGAGGCATGTGTGGAATCTGGGATTCATAACTCTAATGACTGGTCAGGACCTGAAAATATCCACCAAAATATAGAACAGAAGGGAAGGCACAATATAATTTCCCTGACAGTTTCACCAAAAAATGCAAATTAAACTACACTCATAAATATGCATTTTTAAAAAAAAATAAAAAATATATACTTACCTTAGCTACTGCTACAGCTTTCCTCCTCCTCTGTGGTACAATAACCATGATCAAGGCACTAGATACATTTGTGGGTCATGTTAAGAATGTAAGATTATAAAATAACGACAGACACCGATTGGATTTTGAAAGGCTACAGTTTTATTTATGGTAAGTACTGTGACACGTAAAACTTTATTTAAACTTTAAAACATACTTTTGTTGAAACTTGTGTAACCTCCAATCTTAATTATAAACTCCCAGATTTAACCCTTTTAAAACCAAGGAGGTTACAACCACCGACCGTGCGACAACTAAGTACATAACATCAATACCTCATCACAGGTAACTCACACAAACATGTTGCCACGTACACCAACCACGAGCAGTAAAACCGCACCAGCCCGTGGTATAATCACTTTCCCATGGGACCCTGGCCGTGGAAAAAAGGCCCAACAGAACTTCCAATACCCATGGATTCCATACCTCGGATGAAAACCGCGACAATTTTACAACGTACCATGAATAAACCAACCATAAAAAACCTGACGGGAACCTCAGTTCCCCGCCACACCAAATACTGGCAGAAAAAACACAGGGAGGGTGGGGGTGTTAGGGAAAAAAAATTATTTCTGCCTCTCCTTCCTGCTTTTATAAAAAAGGTAGAGGACCAGAGAAACGTCCCTATTTAAGGACCTCTTAACCCCCACCCCACCATAACCCTAACCCATAAGGTGATCATGCCCCACTAGCATGATCCAGGCCTGATCATGCGGCCCCTTCTTTTATTGCTGTGTATCCGGGGCCCACTGTCTTGCCACTGACCGCTTGGAACCAATGTGATTGTATATGTGGTACTCTGTCCTCTATCCAACATCCAATCATCCCACAGGCGATGGCGCCTGGTTCAAGACTCCTCTGTTGAATCAGACACATTGCATGACCCCATTCATCATCAAGCACACTTTTGGTGGTTGAAAATCAAGTTTCTGATCTTGGTAAATCCTCGAGGGAAGGCTTGTAAAATCCTCATGACATGCTATGTCTACAACATGGAGGAGACCATGACTTGATGCTATTATTATGAATTGTCTTATATAGCAGCATCTTATTCCACAGAGCTATAGAACAGGTAAACATGATGTAAAAAGTCATAAATAGTATAAAAATTTTAATCACAGAAACGAGGTAAGGGTCCTACTCAAACAAGATTACAATCTACATGGAGTTGGGGTGTATTACACAAGATTTAAAATGATCATTGCGAATGACCAATAATACTAGTATAAGTATTGTCTGAAGGCAGACGATGGACTAGGAAAGCTGAGCTAAATAAAAAAGTTTGTAGGCTTCCCTAAAGAAGTGGGTCTTGAGTGACATTTTGAAGGATCGAAGGCAGGGGGAAAGATGGCTAGGCCAGAAGAGGGCAATAGATATCCAACAAGAGAAAGGATGTGTACATAGGAAAACCACACAGCCTTGCACTTCATTTGAGCAGAGTATATTAAAAGTTAATATGATCTAGATAATACATTTGATGAATTGATCATATCCTAATGTTTATGCATGAGATCCTACCATTAGCTGATAAGTAATTTAAGACGCATCTAAGTTATTTGAAATGTTTTAGCAGCATTTATAGACGAGTGCTTGTGTGTGTCCTCACTAATGACGTACATTTGTATTCTCAAGGAACCTCTCCTGTGATCATCTTTTGGTGTGGTCCAACAAATGGGTTCTTCCATCATCATCAGGCATACATCTTCTCATTAACTGTAAACGGAAATACCTGGAAAAAACAATCTCACCAAACCTTGGATAGCATAAATCTTATTGAAATTTAATGTGCCCTGTGTAACACATTTCACCTGCAGGTCCTAAACATACGTACTCTAAATTTAAGAACAACTACAAGTTATGTCTCCTATGCTAAAATCTAAACTAATATACATACAGTACTGTGCAGACGTTTTAAGCATTTCTATTGTTGAATCATTCTTACTTTATGCCTGCCTTAAACTAGAAAAAAAAAATAAGTGAAAACAAATGTACTTGAAATAAAACAAATATGTGCTATAAAAATTAATCATACATTTACATATTTTAATTCGTTAATACATATATTTATTGTTAGAAGTAATGTTCTTTATCCACGCTTACTCACCACTCTCTGTCATGCTCTGTCACACTCTTCTTCACTCTCTCTCCCAATGTCCCCTTACCTTTTCCATTTCGCCACAGCTTAGCTTCTTGTTCTCTGCTACTTGTTATACCAGTTCTTCTCTTCTTCATTCTTCTCCAGTGATCCATTTTTCCCAGTGATCGGCTGTGTTACCCAGGCTTTCTAAAGGCCCTTTACATCAGGATGGAGCCTTGGTGCACACCATGGGACAATCTCCAATGATTGGAGATTGCTCCCCTTGTGCACGCTGAGGCTCTGCCCTGATGCGGCAGTGCTCCAGGAGTCTAGGGTAATGATGCATATCACCATGAGAAGCAGATCATCAGAGACAAAAGAAGAATCAAGATATAGAGAACACAAAGAAGGTGAGAAGCGAAGAACATGAAGCAGAACTGTACAAAATTAGACAGAGAAGGTAGGGAGATATTAAGGGACCCCAGCAAAAATGTGAAAGAGAGCTCTGAACTTTTGTTTTTATTTTGCAGGTTTTTTCAATTTTACTCTCTCGCTCGCTTACTCTCACTCACTCTCACTTATTTTCTCACACACACTCTCTCACGCTCTATCAATCTCTCCCTACCTTCTTCGTGTCTCTGCTTCTCTTTCAGCGTACACTACGGGGACAGCTCCCCATTCCTCTAGCAGAGGTTGCAGCATATTGTGGAAGTACACAGGGGATAACCAGGAGCTGAGAGAGAAGAAATAGAAGAAGAAGAATAGAAAAACGAGAAGCAGACATCAGCAGTAGAATGGGTCATAATGAAGAGCTCAGTGGCTTTAAACTTGGCAATGCTGCGTCTACAACATGGAGGAAACCATGCTGAAGCATACAGCATATTAAAATAGCTTGCCCTCTGAAGCGTTACTCACTAGAGGGTTACAAACTGCCTCTGGAAGTAATATCATATTATGCTGGGGTCAGGTGAGGAAACCAGTATGCAAGGATAGGGGCGAATTTGTACAGCCGAATGTAGGTTAAGTCCAGTAACACGTACCAGAACCAGAGCAGCCAGATAGCAAGCAAGGTCTGGCAACAGGTGTTAAGTCCAGAGTATCCAGGTATCAGGTAGGAGCGGTCAGGTATCAAGCAAGGTCCGGCAACAGGTAACAGGTGAGAGTAGTCAGGTATCAAGCAAGGTCCGGCAACAGGTA
>VKOC01000006.1:18954382-19006293 GCA_009364415.1 Spea multiplicata | reverse complement strand
TCCATAAAAGATGTTACTGTATGGGCTCTATATTCTTATATGGAGTAGTCATAGACAGCAAAGTTATTTTACACTCTCCATTTTTTATTGAAAAAGGATCATTTTACGGAGAGCTTGGTAGATAAGTGGAACAGCCACCGGCAGATGTTTTAAAGCTTTTTTAAATCTAAGAGTTATAATAACCTTGTGACAATATCACCACACTATTGCAGTACAGCACCAATTAACCTTTTACAATGTAAGCAACAAGTATTGGGTATTCAGTGTCATTTCTTTTGCCCCTAAACCCTAATGTGATTTACATAAATTTAACATGTCATTATAAGGACGGTCCTGGAAAGATGTTACCAGTTAACAATCAGATATCAACTGGTCAAATTGTTAGGAAAGACCATAGCTTAAAATGTGAGATTTTATGTCTTGTTTTTCATTTTGTAGTACATCCAAATAGATGTATATGCCAGCCACACAAAGCAATGGGAATCCTAGGTCAGTTTGTGCCATATTCTAACAATTACTGTTTGTCCCTATTCTGTACCTATCTCTGCATACCGTACACGTTATCAGCATACTATCAGTATTACTCTTTTTCTCTTTTGTACCCATCAGCCATTTTAATATGTTACATTTAAGACTACATGGAACATTAAATCTCACACCGCTGATGTATACGTAGCATTTTATTTCCTTGTTCTATATTTTTCTTCATTTATCCTTCATGGATGTTTGCTTGTGTGGGACTATACTCATGCCATCTTCAAGATGCTCACTTATTTTCTAGTTAATTGTTATCCAATAAATCATGCAACCAGTGAAGTCTATAGAAGCTACAGGAGCTTGAGAATCTGCTACTTGATTAAATGACTAAGAGGTCAATGATGTCAATGAAAGGTGAGGTTATCATTGTGAGCGACTTTAATTTCCCTGATGTAAATTGGAAAAACCAAACAGCTGGGTTAGCCAGGAGTAGAGACATCCTAAATTCCTTACAGCGACAGTGCCTTAAACCATTTGTTAAAGGAGCCAACAAGGAGAGAAGCTGTGCTGGATGTGGTATTTATAAATGGAGACTTGAGTTTGTAGGTGAGTGTTTGAGTTTCAGGGATTCAGTGTAGTTTAATATAAGGAGAGAGGTTACATTGCACCATACCAATGCAACTTCTGTCATGGTCATGGTCTGGACATCGTTAGATGGAGTCCAGGAGAGATGCAGCAAAAAGCAGGACATTGCATTAAACAAGCAAGAGTAAAAGAAAAAGGAAGCCACTGTGGTACTCTGCAGATGTGGCACCGATATTATACATAAAATCTTTTAAGAAATATAAAGCGACTTGAAATGAGGAAGATGAGAGAAAATATAAAGCTAAGCTTAGGGAGGCAAAGCGCATTATTGTATGCCAGAAAATAAACAATGAGAAAACTGGATAACAAAAAGCGTGATAAAACATTTTTTACATATATAAGTGAAAGAAGAAAACATAAACCAGGAATAAATAACCAACTGCCTAAATAAATACTTCTGTTTTTATAGAGGAAGATGAAGGTGAGGGACCCTTGTTAGCCAAGAGAAAGTCTTGAAGGTCCTGTTACTAGTGGAGTACCTTAGGGATCAGTATTGGGACCTGTACTTTTTAATATTTTTATTAATAGTATTACAGGAGGTCTTAATAGTAGGGAATGTCTTTTTGCAGATGGTAAAAAGGTCTGTAACAGGGTAGACATTCCGAGTGAAACAACTCAAATGGCAAATGATAGAAATAAGTACTTAATAATGGTCGAGAGTGTGGCAGCTGCTGTTTAATGTTGATACATATGAATTAATGCACTTAGGATGTAAAAATTCCAAAGAAGAATAGCATTGGGGGCACTGTTCTGTCAGTGACAGGAAGAGAAGGACTTAGGAATAATTATTTATGTTACCATAAAGGTAAGCAGACAACGCAATAAAGCCTCTCAAAAAGCAAGCAGGAGAAGGCCAGGGACTAAGAGGTTGGGCAGACTGGATGAACCAAATTGTTCTTATCTGCCATCACTTTCTATGTTTCTATGCTTAGATGGCTATAGATATTGCTAAATTGTCAAACGTTTAACCAATACTCACCTGTATGGTAAGTGGTAAGAACAATGTCATCAACTCAAAATTGCATATGGAATATATAAAGAGGTAGATTATACTGCATTTATACGGCTCAAAGGTTAATTCAAAAAAATGTTTTAATGAATATAAATGTATATTTGGAAAACAGTATAAGATTTAATTCAATACATTTATATGTAAGGAGTGAATATTTGTCCACTGCACTTTATAGAGAAATGGATTTTTGAACAGACCCACTGGCAATAATTATTCATGCATAATATTAGCTGATCTATAAGGAAATGTATTAGCCTATGCTGGTTCAAATGGATTTTGTGTTCCATAGGTTATGATAAATGAGTTTCATTTTTTTCTGATGCTTAAACACATTAATAACGTATAACAAAAATACATTGAACAGGGATTTAGAAGCATGAAGTCTAGATTATCTATGTAAACTCACAAATAATTCTATAAATATTTCAACACATTGTGCAGATTATTGTTTTTATATCAATAATACAATATATTAGCACATTGATGCACTTAGAAGGACATTCTTTGTTTACACTATTTGAATAAACACTTTTTCAGGTGACTTGAAAAAGTGTGTAAATACCATCCATACTGCTTAGAATGACCTTGGACTGAAATGCCAAAGACGTATTGTAAATTAAAGTTCATTTTTACAAATATTTCTAAACATTATTGATTGTAGTCATAAAGTGATTTATATGGCATTGTTAACGCATGAGACCAGTGTTATTTTACACCTTAGGCTGTTTGCATTCTTGTAATATTTACTTCATCCTTATTGAACTGTAATTTTCTTCCTTCTTCTTAAGAGTGCTTAAAGATTTTTTATGGTGTTAATCCTATAATTGAAGGGTATACCTGGTCAGTAGAAAGGGTGCTGTGGTGGTGGACCCTAGCTATGATATTATAAGCTTAAAGACAGTGTGAAAGTAGCAAAGTATAATTACTGTAATAAAACTAGATAAGAAGTTTGAGGCTGTTGTTCCACTGGATAACTACACTCACTGGACACTTTATTAGGTACACCTTGCTAGTACCGGGTTGGACCCCCTTTTGCCTTTATCTCAGTGCAGATTTAAACCTGGGGCACCTGTGTTAATTGGAACAGCAGTTAACCCATTAGTCACTGGGATAAACTGTTCTTTCCAATCTCGTGCTTACATAGAAGCCATCTTTCACCCTGTCACCCCCCCTCCTCACCATGTATAGTATATTGTATATTGTATTGTGTACAGATGTAGTAATACATGCATCCAATAACATTGAAACCAACATTTGTCACCAAAAAAAGCTGAGCATGGGTTGAGTGCCCTGCCTCATATGAGAATTTCATGTAGAAGTCTCTGTCAGGTGCCCTGTTATACCTATCTGTTGCAGTAAATTGGCATAAGAGCTCTACAGACCCCTATCAACTATACAAAGGTAAATGCAACCCATCACAAGGTAACCCTGTTTGTAAAGACAAGTAATGAGTTATTCAACGTCAATGGCTTAAGTAATATGAAAACCTAAAGATTGCACCATTTGCCCAATACATAGTGCCAGAGTAAGCTGTCTCTTGACTCATCCCATTTGTCTTGATCACTTGGCCATTTCATAACTCCTGGATAGCCATTAATCCTGTGTTGTGTCATTTTAGAGTCATAGAGTCTTTAAATCACAAGTATGGTATTCCCACAAGTATGGTTTAAAAACAAGTGACACCGTGAAAAAAACAAAAATTACGTGCTACTGTGGAAAAAGTGGTAAATAGGTGAAAAATAATATATTAAATAATACTTCCCAAATTGGAACCCGCAGCTACCCAAACAACACTTGTCCTAAATATACGCAAACGAAAATTATATGGGGCGCAGGTACATGTAAGGGAAAAACACAACACAATATAGTGTAGATGGCATATCCAGTGTGATACTTAGGTGATATAGTGCACTCACAAATAAAGGCGATAACTCCAACCCATCAGCATGGACTGTATAAAATCTTTAATGTTCTTCTTGTAAAAATCTAAAAAAACAAACTTAAAATGGTTCAGTATTTCAAGGTAAAATGCAAGTATATCTGTAAAATCCACTCACAATTTTTCATGCACAAAAGTGCATATGCAGGTGTTTGATGTTAAAGTCCACCAGAATCCTACACTCGCCACTTGTCAGTGACATTGTACTAATTGTTAATCAATCTCACTGTCAATAGTCAATGACCTAATCTGATCATCATCCTTATCACTAACACTATACAATACAGTATTGTAACCAAACCCGTTCATCTAACCGTACCTATCAATAACCACTAGACTTGTGCATTCGTCTTCGGGCGAACATGGAAACGAACACGAAGAGTGCGTTTTCGTGTTCGTTCCGAAGACACGGCGAAGAGAAGACGGCGGCAGTAAAACGTAGGCGAAGACGAAGACATACACCACGAAGATCTTCGTGATTGTCTTCGTCTTCGTCTACCATTCTTCCCCCCTTCTAACTTACCTTTTCTTCGCAGCTTTGCGGCTTCGCGGCATCGCGGCAGTTCCCGGAAGTGAACTTCCGGGTTACAGGGCAGTGCGAATGAGCCTATTGGTCGCCTACAGGGACCTCCTCTGGCATCAACCAATTGGTTGATGCCAGAGGAAGACCCTGCAGGTGACCAATAGGCTCACTCGCATGGTCTTTGTAACCCCCGACAGCGAACCTATGGATTTCTGCTCACGTTAACCCCTTCGATGCTGCGTTATCTAACACAGCATCGAAGGGGTTAACGGGAGCGGAAATCCATAGGTTAAAGGGCCGTGCAAGCGACCAATAGGCTCACTTGCACGGCCCCTTAACCCTTTAAAAAAAGTTAACCCCTAATAAAAAAGTTAACCCCAATGCTGCAACTTACCCGGCAGATCCCACTGGTCTCCCTCCCTGTTCAATTAGTTAAATGTCCGTACGAGCGACTTTATTGGTCGCTCGTACGGATATTTAACTAATTGAACAGGGAGAGAGACCAGTGGGATGTGCCGGGTAAGTTGCAGCATTGGGGTTTTAAAACCCCAATGCTGCAACTTACCCTGCAGTTGCCACTGGTCTCCCTTCCTGTTCAATTAGTTAAATGTCCGTACGAGCGACTTTATTGGTCGCTCGTACGGACATTTAACCCGGCAAAGACTAACTAATTGAACAGGGAGGGAGACCAGTGGATGTGCCGGGTAAGTTGCAGCATTGGGGTTTTAAAACCTCAATGCTGCAACTTACCTTGTCGATGCCACTGGTCTCCCTCCCTGTTTAATTAGTCACATGTCCATACGAGCGACTTTATTGTTCACTCATACGGACATTTAATTAATTGAACAGGGAGGGTGACCAGTGGGATGTGCCGGGTAAGTTGCAGCATTGGGGTTTTAAAAGTCTGCACGAGCGACCAACAGAGTTGCTCGTGCAGACTTCTACTTAACTGTTCTATCAGGTAACGACCGTACGAACGACTTTATTGGTTGCTCGTACGGACATTTAACTGATAGAACAGGGAGACCAGTGGGATGTGCCGGGTAAGTTACAGCACCAGTAGCCTAAAAGTCTGTACGAGCGACCAACAGAGTCGCTCGTGCAGACTTTTAAAATCCCAATGCTGCAACTTACCCAGCAGATCCCACTGGTCTCCCTGTTCTATCAGTTAATAAATGATAGAACAGGGAGACCAGCGGGATCTGCCGGACAATTACGGCACCAGGAGTTTAACAGTCTGTACGAGCGACCCTATTGGTCGCCAGCAAGGGGCTCATCTGCCATTGGTTGATGGCAGACGAGCCCCCTGCTGACGACCAATAGAGTTGCTCATACGGACATTTAAACTCCTGGCGCCAGAGCGGCTTTAACCCCGTATTAACCCCTTAACCGGGGAAAACGAAGAAAACCCGAACACGAAGAATGTCCGCGAATATTCGCCCGAAGAGAAGACAGGACCGGGTGAATATTCGCGGAATACGAATTTTTTTTTTTTGCCGAAGACGAGCACGAAGACGAACACGAAGAGCCCCCTGTTGCCCAAGTCTAATAACCACTAACAGGACCCCAGTGTTAACCCTCTCCGCTTACACCTAAGTTAAACCCTAGGTATTTTTACTAGTTGTTAGGTTAGTTATTTGCATAGTAATTGGTTCTGAGACACTAAAACCCGATTGAAAAAGTAGCTCTAAACCCAGGAAAAGAAAGACACCAAATCAACATTTATAAAATGCCCCCAAACCTAGGGAAGGAGAGAAACAAAAAAGCCATTAAAATAAAAAGCCCCGAGCCCAGGGAAATGAGACACCAAAAACAATTTATAAAATGCCCTAAAACCCAGGGAGGGGACATCAGCATATGAGGTATTTATCAACATCTGGACAAATACTTAATTCTTGAAGTTACATTTTTCCCACTGGTTATGCACTGGTTATGTATAGTTTTGTGGCTGTGCTAAATTAGTTAGTGAACAATTACAGTTGAATAAAGACATAGCAAAAACACAAAAACAGCTCTTGTCCTTTAATGCACAAGTGATAAAAAAAGAATCTCTGGTCCTGAAGGGATTAAAGGTGGAGTTGAGGTAATACCTCACTGTGAGAGGTAGATATGGGCCCAAAATAGCAGGGCACAACTACTAATCATTACACAAGGTCTCCATGATGCAGAGGGGTGGTACAGTGTATATATCCCAGTGTACCCCTAAGTATGAAGTACCTAGGTGACATTGGAAGTCATCAAAATGTAATAATCTAAATGAAAGTGGCAATACAACATATACTTGGAGTAGGGTATGATTACCGACCCTTCAAGCAATTGACATGGAGAGATGTCGCCGGGGCCTTATGACCCTATTCCTGCACTTCTATGTATGAAAGCTCCAAGCTAGAAACTCTGGTAACCGATTTTTTAATATTTTCAACTATGCTTTTCATTTGTGGGTAGAAGCTGTTGATTCCTTTATGATCAGGGGGTACTTTGAGCTTTGATGGATTTACCCATGTGTAAAGTTTTGCATATATACTTCTCAAATAAGATAAGCAGGTGTGTGTGTGTGTGTGTGTATATCGTTTTTAGAGATACATTTAATAACCGTCTGCAGGTTGTGATATATAATATAGGATCTGGCAGTGAAGTATCCATGTATAAAAGTTTCCAGGTGTCTCAGTTTCCATTACTCCAATATTACACATCAAGTTTGACTACATTGCCCTGAGATATGTTTTATTTACAAATATCCCCAAAGTCCCAGATAAACTGTCTGTTTTGATTTATGCATGTCACATCCGTAAGGGTATATTGATTCTTAAATGTTTTATACTGTTAAATGTTTCAACAAAAGCATTAGCGTAAAACCACTTTAAATCAATACTAATTGTTGTATTGACCTTTGATTGACATTGGATCAATTAGATCCCAGTGTTTCTTCTCATGTGGTTTTCAAAAGGTACAACGATAATGGACCAGGAACTCTGGGTAGAGCATAGGGATATTACCTTGATTTGACCACCAAGACCTTTTCAAACGATCCTTCTGATATCATTTATGAAAGTCCTTTTGAAAAACCATGACTGGATGAAGGGGAAGTGGAAAAAAAGATGATGCAACATGATGACGTCAATTTACAATATTTTTATAGGAAAAATCTATTGTTAGATGTCGCAACCTATAATTTCAGTTGGAATATTGTACGCTATCCCGGATACTTCTTATTTGTCATTTGAAGTATACTGCACAAATAGTGCTTCGTATCTGGTGAATATCTTCTCTGCAATATGTGGCAATTTTGGGCATATTTTGATACCCTCATGTCAACAGCTGCAATACATTTTATCTTAGAAACTATTGTAACATTTTACTGTAGCTTCATATAGCCATGTCCAGTACATATGAGTTTTGTAGGAAGTTGCTTAAGTACATAAAAAAAAATGTGTATTTAAATCGGACGTTTTATAGGTCCAACTGATATTCACTTTTCCTTATTTCAGTTATCTAGCACTTACACATAAACAATTTTTAGTAACCCCTTCAAACCTCCACCTATTTCTTGGCTCCTTTTTTTTTCTTCACTCCTGAAATGTAACCCATCTCGTATAAGTGTGGAAGTAATACAAATTTAATTCTATCAACAATAACTTTGTAAATTTGATGCTGCAAGTAATTTAAATAGAATTTTGGATCCAGTGTTTTTCCTCATGGATTTATTATTTTTATTTTTTACATATACAGTATATGCTGATGCAAACATATACAACACAGCAGGATTTTTTTATTTGTTTTATTATCTGTTTTCCCTAGGTTTGAACTAATAAAAATGACAATTACTTGAATTATTCAAGACATTTGTTTTTTTAGACAATTTAAGTCTTTGAAGAGGAATAATAATAAGAACATTTTGTTTACATCAACATACAGGATGAGTTTTTTATATTATGTTTTACTGCACAGTTTTAACAGTTAATTTGTGTAATTTTATGCCTAAATAATACTTATATTTTCTCATATTTTTAAAAACCGTTCTTTCCAGGTCAATTGAAAAGCAAATCAAAATGTGACGGCGACATCCATCATGAGATCCCATGTATGTTGTATCAATTTTGGCAAGGCAGCATTGGTTAAAATGGATAAATAGCATTAGGGATGACTCACAATTTATCACAATTTTTCCAGTTAACATATTTTTTATACTACAGTATAACAACTTGTGCAACTGTGGAATATTTTTATTATTAGTATTATTATTATGGAAGTGCTTTGTTGGTGTGGAAAAGTAATATTCTGTAATTTAACTGCTATAGCTACATTTTTGAGAATACTGTGACAGTTTCTGGTGTGTATAGATAAGATTTCCTGCCTTACAAACCGCAATCACATGCAGACTTGAACCAATAAACAACTAGCACGCACATAGATCAAAACCTGATTTCATTTTTCAGTATATCTAAAAGAATGTAGCGTATGGCTGCTATTTGGTCTGTCACTGAGTTCTGGGTGTGTGATGCTCTAGCCAAAAAACTGAAGTATTTATTTTTAAACTAACGGTCTCTTTCTGCTACTAATGCCTCTGACTATACAAACCAGCACCCTGCTAGCTTTTAACAAACACTTTATTTAATTGCCTCAGCAATAATTACTCCCGAGTCCCTCTCTTCTGTTCGCACTGACAGAAGAGTGCCTCCAATGCACAATTTGTTTGTTGGATTTGTACATCCCAAGTGCATTATTTTGCATTTATCAACATTAAACTGCAGATGCCACACTCTTGACCATTCTTCTAATTTACCTATGACAGCTTCCACTCTTCTGGGAAGACTCTCCTCAATGTCTTCAAGTGTTTCTGTGGGAATTCAGTAGACCATGTGTGAGGACAGGCACTGGTGTTAGATGAAAAGGTCTGGCTGGCAATCTTGATTCTAACTCATCCCAAAGATGCTCAATGAGGTCAAGGTCAGGGCTTTGTGTGGGCCAGTCACATTCTTCTACACAAAACTCATTCAACCATGAAGTATGGCGTGGAAGAGCTTGACTGGCCTGCACAGAGGCTTGACCTTAACCCGACGAACACCTTTGGGATAAACTGGAACAGAGATTCCGAGTCAAGCCTTCTCATACAACATCAGTGCTTGACCTCACAAATGCTCTACTGGATGAATAGGCAAAACTTTCCACAGAAATGCTCCAAAATCTTGTGGAAAGCCATCCTAGAAAAGTGGAATTTAGGAAAATGACATATTCTTAATGGTCTTCTGTGTGTTTACTGAAATATTACTGTGCACATTGCTTGATTTTGGCCTGTTCACTTGAGTTCCAGTGTTAGATATATTTCAGATTTACTTTTTTACCTATGAAAGTCATGGTAATTGGAGTATAGTTACAGTACACCACAGTGACACATAAAAAATATGTAGCTAATGCAGGATCTTGAGTGATTAAGAATAACTTCCATTATTAACTTTTTGTAAAAAAGTTAGGAAATGAGCAACATTTAACACAACCAAGTTCTGGCTATGGGGCATCATAAATCTTACTTCTCAAAGGTGTCCACCATAGTGTGTGTCACCCTTTTATCTGTTCTTGGTAAGTGGTTTATTGATCCATTAAAGATTAATGGGATGCTTAAGTTCATTGTGGCTTATACCGCAACATTTTTTTTAGAAAGCTTTACCAACGAGCATTAGACTTTATTACATAGTGGCACAGTTTTATCTTTTTATGAAAATTTGTGTATAAAGAGCACTTTACAAAAGTCCTTTGAAAGTATACATACATGTAACTGTGTTAGAAAAGCTTCTGCACAGCATAGTGCTTTTTAACTAGCAGTATGGCCTGTTTAAAACTGGTACACTTTACGAAATGATTACAAAATAAGGTGCCATTGGCCTGAATCCTGGTGTTATTGAAACGTTTCCTTCTGTATTACACTATTGGGTCTATTTACTAAATTGTGAGTTTATGCAAGGTCAAAATAGCAGGCAGCTTGTAGATTCATTAACTTGCAAGTTGCAAATGTGAATTTGGTCAAGTTAACGTCTTAGTGAATACACCCCTATGTGTCTTTCTCTTCTGATTCATGTGCCTGTCTCTCCCTGTGTGTCTCTGGCCCTTTTCCTTCTGCCTTTTACATAAACAAGTTTCATGACCTTGGTTTCAAGGTCAGCAGTGTATTTATGGTGTAAGTAGCACTATTTGAATCAGAATTCAAATTTACATAAAATAAACATATAGAGGTTCATTAAACACTGTGACCATTTATTTTAAGGTAAAAAAAAACTGGTTGGGGTCCCTGGGAGTATTGCTGTAATATCCTCTGCACAGTGTATGCACTGCTTACCACTAATCAGGGGCCCAGCCCACAGTGAGTCCTGTACTACTTGTACTAGTGCCACCTGAATTAGCCATGTCTTAAAAAGCTATGTTCTGCGATGATGACAGCCCTTGGGGACTCCTATAAGATCACCGTGACCATCCTGAACCTTTGAATTGCATGACTGAAAACATGAATTAAGGACAGTTTGTAAAGGGCTGCTAATTGGACAAAATAGAAAATAAACAGAAAATTGTTTCCAGCGGACTGAGCAATTCATGAACTTATATATATATAGCTAGATTTGTGTATTTGAATTCATATGTTTTTTTATTTCAACAAATGTCCGAAAGAAGAGGAGGGACAAATAAAACAAACAAAAATGAGTTCCGAATCTTGTATTTTGTTTATTTTTTCACTCTGCCTTTTCACACACTCTCTCATGCCCTCTTATACTCTCTTTCAATATTTGCTTACCTTCTCTGCTAACTGCTTCCCTGTCTTCTTTTTTTCCTGCAACTCTGCTGCTTATCTTGCCTCTTTTTGTTCATCTATCTCTTCTTTACTTTGCATTCTAAAACATGCAGCCTAACTATGAAAAAGATACAACAATATTCAACATTGCAAATAAGAAAGAAAAAAAATCACATGTATAGCTGCTTCCAAACCTATGTTTTACATAGTTTGTAAGGTTGAAAAAAGACCTAAGTCCACCAAGTTCAACCCTTCTACCTAACCTTCCTATTCTTGATCCAAAATAAGGCAAAAAAAAATGAAATGGGAAAGGGATTTGGGTATAGAGCTCCGATTGGAACAGTGGCGTCAAGCCATCTTATCGACAAAAAAACATGTTCATTTGGTAAATCTATTTGAGACCTATATTAAGGTCGTATATACATGGTACCTAGTCCCGTACTAAATATTAGGAATAACTTTTTGCTGGGTTTGCTTTTTCATTCCCACATTCAATTAGACCCACAGATCTTTCTGTTCCACTTGGGTTTAGAGAAATTTAAGTTAAATCAAAGGATTCTTATTATGCACATTTGTCTTGCTGCAAAGATATGTATTGCTAGAAATTTGAGAAATCCTGGAATAATTAACTGGGAGATAGTTGCTAACCAAATCCATTACCAGTACACAATGGAAAGAGGTTATTTTTCTAAACTCGATAAGAGTGATAAGTTGTTAGTTGTATGTATGACACTCATTGTAACTTATATTTCGCTTCTAATTGGCAATCACATGTATGATGTACGATGATGTACGATGTAACACATTTTTCTTCTAGGTTTGATAACAGCGGACTCATACATGTATTGTAATCATATTTAAGAATGTTGTATGTTTGAACTATGGAATTCCAAAAGGAATGCTTTCTTTTTGTTTTCTTTGAATCTCATATAGAACCTTAAAAAAAAAGGCAAAAAAACTCCTAATTAAGCTAATTTGAATTCTGCTATCTGGGAAAAAAATCCTCCTTGACTCCAAGAGGCAATCACATTTCTCCTTGGATCAAGAAGCTCTAAAAGCTCTATAATATTAATGTTATTCTAGCATTCTTAACACGAGTTAAAACTAAATCTGCTTTCTTTTTTCTAATCAACAGGACCAACATTTGAAGTAAAGATCTAGCTTATCCAAGTTATTTAAATAATGTCGCTTCTCCATAGAGGCTTGAAATTCTACCTATGATATCAGATCATGTAAACAGGGAAGACTGCTAGAGTTCCATTGTCCTACAATCAGGAGCTTAAGAGTTGGATTATGTTATAATTTGTCATTTTAATTCTCATCACACCACACTTACTCTAACATGTTAAAATAAGGCAATAGAAGAGATGAGTTAAAAGCCCTAATACCAGAAAATAATAATGTATTTAAAACACCCATAAATGTGACTACTATTTTAGTGATA
This sequence comes from Spea multiplicata, assembly GCA_009364415.1. NCBI lineage: Eukaryota > Metazoa > Chordata > Amphibia > Anura > Pelobatidae > Spea > Spea multiplicata. The sequence continues at coordinate 18,993,475 of VKOC01000006.1, read as the reverse complement.
CTGGCAAATGGTTGTGCATACATACATAGATATAGTATGAAAACGTTCATAAAGATCTCTTTATTAAATTGGTTCCATGAAAACACCAAGCAACTTCAATAGCATACTGCTTCTTTAGTAATGTACAACATTTAATGTACAAAATAAGCGCATTGACTCAGGAGGAAGGTTAGATATTGATTAGTTAACCGTGGCTGTATACATCTATCATTTCCTTGTTACCTCACTTAGGAAAACACATACTGCGTCTCTTTTGTCTTTGCAAATATGGTGCCGGTTACAAATGTATGTCATAAAGGATGCTTTAAAAAGGGGAACCTCCCAGTTTATTTATTGCATCTATCAAATTAGAGAACATTCAATGTTTAAATATATGATTTCATTAATAATGCACTTTATAAAGTATACACATGGATTCTTGCCCATGTATTGCTTCCTCGGTAATGGTCATATGAGCTCACAAACCCAATCGTTAAAATTGATCGTAAATGGATCTATGGAAGAAATATAATGGGTAGACTGAAATAAAAAATATTTAAAAAATGTTTTCATGGTTGTTCAAGCTTACGTCGTTATATCAAGAACTTCATGCCAGCTAAATCTACAATAATCCAAAACTTAGTCGTGTTTAATTAATAAAAGGATTTGAAATGGGTTATTCTGTACCTATTTTTAAATTGTATTTTTATTTTTTGGTATGTTGGAATTTATCGCTTTTGTTCCTAAAAACCAAATTCCTAAAATCAAATGTAAATGTAATTGGCTACATTATCACTTGTGAAACACTGAAAAAATGGGTACTACGGTTTTTGGTAATACACTTATTATTGAACTAACATTTTTTGCGGCTGCACCTTAGAGAGAATGATTCTTTTTTAAGGTCAAAGGCTATATTATATAATTTTATATATATAATTTCTTCAGACAAAGCTGTCCTTTGAATTTGTAGGTACATAGGGAATAATGTTTCATGGCTCCTCTGAACGAAAAATCTTAGGGGAAAGAATAGTGGTAAAGAGCTGTATGACTGGTGGTTGATGGCTTCACTTGTTGTAGCTCAAGAAGAGAAGGAGGTATCAGTTAAGATCCTTTCTACTGATCTGGGTAAAACTGTGATTCTCACTCTATGATGAATCAGTGATTGTTAGTGACCAGACTACTGTCTGAAACAGGCTAGTCCTTTCACCCTAACAAACTGTTTGTAAATTCTAAAGTAAAAGCTGTCTTCTCTACCTTCTTTTGGTAGAGAACATCACAGACCTACTCCTTGTTTCTGCTACACCAATCAATAATAAATGCCACAGAATAAACACTGATGGAACCCGAAGAGCTTGTGCTTCGGGTTAGCACTCCCATGTGCTCCTCAGTGTAGAAAACAATCAAGAGCAATGCATGGCTGTCTGCTTGATCTCTTCCATAGAAAATGTTAGATGGACACACACACCTTATAGAAGTAACCCCTGATGCAGCTATGGAAGATGCAATGTAGGAGAATGACCAGGGTTGCACTGTGCACAACAAAGACAACGTTCCTCTTTTAAGCTTTAATGAGTGATAATATCTAGCAGCAACATAGAAATCTACCCAATTCAGCAAGGTATTGTGTAAGTATTAGTTAGACCATAAAATGAAGGAGATTATTTACAGAGAGGTACCTTTGGGTCCAACTAAGTAAAGGGCTCGCGGCAGTATACCTGCTTTTCTCTGGCCAAGGGCCACATTGACTTCGGACTTAATTAAAGGAGATGTGATACTCTGTATGCTTTTCTTAAAAACTAAATAACCAATTAAACTTGTATTACACACACATTACTTTTTTTATACCACTGTATAATCACAGCTATCATCAACATTGCTAAATACTGTTTGTAAAAATATCTGTACATACAGTATCATGTTGTAATTTCTCAGTTATTGTTTTCTATCTGCTGTTACATATTAAATAATACTATAAAATGTTAGCAACTGGAGGTAGTTTGTTAGAATTTTTTAAAAAGACAACAGATTGTGTTGTGTGTGTCATCTTTGCACATTTGTTTCACAGTAATAAATTGTAATGCATATTCTAATAACGGTACGGAGATGGGAAGGAAACTATAACATGTTATATGCATGATGTATTCTCTGGATGATACATGGCAATATTATGGTTTTTACATTAAAAGATGTTTAACCATTGTTTCATAAATCAAATGTGTGTAATCAGCAGAAATGTGTCTTCTTTAATTGTAATTCCAACTGATCCAACAGAGAACTGAAATCCAAACGCTAGTCAATGGCAATACTTCTTTACTGGCAAATGGACATTTTTTGTTACTTTTGTTGTATCCCATTATATACTGGATGCCAAATGTAATAGATTAACAAATACAGCCTCCCTGTTGCAAGACCAACACTTAAAAATCTTAGTAGAAATTAAGTATTTTCCTGTTTTTGTTTCTTCTCTTCAGAAAGCAGGATTTTGTATAATCTGTGCCGATTGTGGTTAAACTGAGAAAGTAATTTTTAATTTCATTCTTGTGCTTGAATGTTTTCTTATATTGATGTTATTATTAATCTTAAGGATAGAAATAGTTTTTACCGATTAATATAACACTTTGCAAACAGAAAAAAAATACTTTGACATAAGAGGAGCCACATTTACAAGATGTACTATAATGAAAGAGTAGATTTATTGGATATTATTACCATGTGATTTCATTTTGTGTGTTTAAATATTGTGCTTTGGTTAATAAGTTATTTTATTAATTCTATAAGACAATACTTTTATTTAAAAATATCTAATGAACCATCTAAAAATAATTTCATTTTATAGGTACCTCTGTTATCCAAGTGACTGCAATAGATGCTGATGACCCTTCCTTATGGGAACAGTGCCAGAGTTGTATACAGCATTATTCAAGGGCAGCCATACTTCTCTGTTGATCCAGACACAGGTTTGTTTATCTTATGTTCTAATAATAATAATAATAATAATAATAAGTCCAAGTGAAAATTCCAATTGATTAAAGTTGGTAGTTTTATAATAAAGTGATATCAAAGGGCATTGTTAAAATATACAACAGCCTGTTATGGTACCCCTAATATGGTGTGACTATTGTAACAAAAAGAGCAGTACAAGTATAGGTAAAGGGTAATGGAAATGGAAAGAGCAGAGTGGGGCAATTGCCCAGGCGGCACTTTTGAAGAGGCGGCACTTTGCCGCCCCAAGCGGAGGAGAGAGAGGGGCGCTGAGTGGTTGTTGCTTATCAAGTTGTCAGTACCCGCTTGGTGCCCCTCTCTCTCCTCTGGAGCCCTCTAGCTCGGTCTCAGTGCCGGCTTGTAATGCTGAGTGCGGAATATGACATCGCTCGGCATGAAGCAGCGCAGGGAGATTTCTCAGTGCGGCTTGTAATGCTGAGTAGCCGTGAAATATGACATCGTCGCAGTGGGAGGCAGCGAAGGGAGATTCTCGCCGCAAGACTGCTGGAAAAGGTAAGATAAGTAAAAAGGGGGGGGGGGGGTAAGAGTAGATAATAGAGAGGGAGGGGGTAGATAATGAGAAGGTAGGGAAAGGAAGGGTAGATAACTTTGCCCCAGGCGGCACTATGTCTTGGGCCGGCCCTGATTAAAGAGAAAAGGAAATGCATAGCTACATGTGCTGAATATGTACAGAATACAAAATACCAATAAGTACAGACTTTGGTTAGAATGTGCAGAAACTTGTAACCAACCACATATCTGTATCATTGCAAATAGTAGATGAAAACTAGGATCCTATGGACATGTCAGATGATAGAAAGGTGGATGGAAAATGGATGGATAGAAAGAAAAAAAACATATAATTAAAGAGTGGTTTTTACATGCTCATCAGTTACACTTTTAGTTTTAACGCCATTTCAAAATATATCCTTGAAAAGTTGGTGAATAACAAAGCACTTATGGCTTTATATCCCAAACTAGAGAGCTGAATAGTTTGCTTCAGTTAGTTACAGTAAATATCCCAATTTAACTCCTTAATGACAATGCCCGTACATGTATGGCCTTTAAAATGCATTGTTTTCAATGGGTTTAGGGACCACTCATTGTCCTTAAGGGGTTAAGTAGATATATTGCAGTGTAAAATAGAAATATTTTAAATGTGCTTCATCTTTACCCACAGTGATGAGCATTTAGGATGATTTATCTGAAATTTTGACAAAATGTTACCTCTCCATGATCTTTTGGCAGCAAGGTCTGTGGCTCCTCTGGATTTTAAATCTCAAAGCTACATCCGAATTTGACTTTACGATTTAATGAGTTCTTTCTGCTGATGGCCGCATAATGGCTTTGTGTTAATAATTGCCATTCATTTTGTCCCCTTACTTCATGTGTGATGAATATGTATGATAAATGATGTATATTTCCTACATTGGAATTGATATTATAAATTACCGTTGAGTTTTTCCTCTGGGTGTACACTGGAGTAGTTATAATGCCAGTTATATTTATTTTTTACAACATATTGTTATTTCTTTTGCTTTGTATATACAGCCTTTCCCATTTTTATTAATCCATATATCTTTCATTTTAATATATTTCAAAGTTTCTGAAAAAAATTCTCAGGCTATGCTCGGCCTTCATTCTGTTTGATTTGATTTACATGTTTGCCCTGATTGCGCCATAAACTTTCTTTGGTGATACTGAATGTATATTGGATATAATATCAAAATATAATCAAAAGCTTTAACAGTACTTTTTTTAAATGCCTCTGCACAACCAAACTGCAAACAGGTTACCATGTACACCCCCAGCCCTAGCAGCTTATTATATACTACTGTATTTCCACCTCTTTTTTTATAATTGACTTTAAAATCCCAAATGGGAAACAAATAATTCACTCCAGAATGTATCTCCAAAAGATCTATTGCATTCTCTTTATTGTTTTCATATTTTCTATGAATTAAAAAAACTAATATCTGCAAGCTTATCACGGTAAAAATGTATTTTCATCCAAAGTCACTGTGAATAGCTTGACTTTGTTTTCATCCTCATATTTATATGCTAACCACTTTTGAGTGCTTTATAATCTTGTGGTCTTTGCCCCATCTCCTGGTTTAGTTGTGGTAAGGCTCAAAAAAAAAGCTATGTTATACTGAATTGGGCCCTTATTGATCGCGAAGGATATATTTTTGTAGTATAATGAAATTGTTCAACTTTATAATATTTTTGTTTATTAAAATGTGCTTTTTAATGTCATCTTTATAAATCTGTGAATTGTATAAATTACACATTTCCTTCCCTCGTCTTTTCTCTTTATTTCCTTCAAACTTGACATATTTCAGTTATACTTAAAAAAAATAGTAATAATTGTACCTTGCAAAGCTACTCACCAATAGCAGTTGCTCTGGTAATGTCCATGTACACTAAACTCTGCTTTCTTTAACTGAACTATATATTTCTTTTGCTAAGTCCACATAACCAGAACAATCAATCAAAGGTTAATGGGGGCATCCAATAAACAGATTTAATACATATTTTCTTAAAACTTTCAATTGCAAGTAAAGTTTTCAGTGCATTCCCCTATGTACAGTAACACAATATTACATTAGCAGATTTAATTCCAAAGATTATGTTCAGTAATAAACCACATTAATTAACACAGTAAAGATAAGACCAGGCAAACTTAAGCAACACTTGCATGCTCCATACAGCATCCAAATTTTACCTTTTGGAACATTTACAAAAGGTTTTTTCTACCCACCAGCCAAAACATATTTAAAATGTACACTTAGCTTGTTTTCTAATATTGCATTGATTGGATGTAGTAATGGTTTCCTTATATATCTTTTTTTTTTTATAATGCATGCACAAACATACCTACATATATTAGATACAATATTAACCCCTTCCGGACCGGCGCTGGAAAACTGGGTCTTCCCTTGAAGACCGCAGTTTTTTTTAAAATATTTAAATTCCGTGCTCGTGATTCGCTGCAAAGCGATCACGTGCACGGGATTGAGGGGGAGTGGCTGCTACGGATCGCTGGGGATACCCAGCGGTCAGTAGCAGCCGCCCCTCGCGATCCCAGCGTTCAAAGCGATGCTGGATCGCGTATCATCGATGACGTACCTGGTACGTCCCGGTCTGCCGGTCACCTTTGACCCGGAAGTACCAGGTACGTCCCGGTCTTGAAGGGGTTAAACACACATATGCAATATTCACAGGCATGCATACACTGTCTATATTTTATTTATTATTTACATCATGAGTTGAGAACCCTGCCTGTAAGCTTGCCGTATATAGTCTTATGGTACTTTTACACACACAGTTCCTGACAGGAATGGTGTTTTTGAGGGACCGCTCGTGAGCTTACAATCTAAGGGAATAATACGGGTAATTGAAACAAAAACTATGGGCATTAAAATAGATATGCCAACATTTGGCATTGTGCATAGTGACCTTTGGTATATTTGCAGCTGTTTGCCCATGGGAACCCATTTCATGGCAACCCATTTTCATGGTGATGTTGCTGTCATAAGCAGTTTGAAACACTGCAGTGAATGCTTTTGGCCATGTAGTATCGATAGACAGATAGACATAGATAGATAGATAGATAGATAGATAGGTAAATAGATATTACTCCATGTGCACAAAACTCCATATGATACCATAGCTTATTCAATCAAGAAATAAGAAACAGTCAGCAGCTGAAACAAATGCAGAAATATATTTGTATAAAATCATAAATCACCTCCACAAACAAAATCATCTCTGTACAATAATAGCAGCTCTGCCTTGCAAAATGGCGATGATTCCCAGCATGAATAAATGCATTCAGCAATACCTTTCTCAGCAATGTGTCCGTTTGTATTAACTGTGTATCTTTTCAAATACCTTTTGCTGCTAGAAAATAAGGCAGGTGAAAAATCTTTTAGCATCAAAGAGACATATTGATATCTCTTGAAGAACAGGATATCCATGTCCTACTTTTTAGATATTGTGATGTCTTCCAGAAGCTGACGTTTATATATGTCTATTTTGGCCAGCAGATGTTGCACAGAAGTGCGTCATTTATTTTTATATTACTATTCATTATTGTATGCCTAAAACATTCTCTACCATCTCTTATTTCAGGAAAGCTTATTTTTCTGGTTCATTTTTCACAAACCATGCAATGTATTTAAATGACTGGATATGTTATTTGAAGATTTGATGATCATCAGTTCTGAATCCCATGTTAATTTAAAGAGTATTAAAACAGGTATACTGTGTATATAAAAAGGTCCCTTAACTTAAGCAAGCAATGAATACACATAAATACATTTCTCATAAAGGCTTGGATTCTGATATTTCATTTAGGTTGAGCTATTTTCAGGAGCGTACCTAGAGTATTTGGTAACCAGAGCAGATCCTGTATGTGGCAACCTCCCCCACAAAAAAATAATGTTGGCAAGAATATTTATTTCACTAATTTGTAAACTCTATGTCAACTGAAAAAAATAGGAATCTTAAAAAAGGATATGGTACAGCATAACTCCTGTCACTATATTCTGAGCCAGACATTAATGGTGGTACAGCATAACTTCCATCACTATACACTGAGACAGACATTGACTGTAGTGCAGCATAACCCCACCTCTGCCCCCTAAAATAACCTGACTGTGCCACCTCTGCCCTTCCAACAGCCTGCCTGTGCCACCTCTGCACCTTTGCCTTCCTGCCTGTGGCACCTCTGCCCCCTAAACTCCCTTTCTGCGGTACCTCTTCCTCCTTAACAGCCTTCCTGTACCACCTATGCCCCTAAACAACATGCCTGTGCCACCTCTGCCCCCTAACAGCCTGCCTGTACCCCCCTAAACAACCTGCCTGTCCCATTTCTGCCCTTAATTCACTCTCCTGCACCTCCTTACCTCACCTGCAAATTCCACTAGTCTGGAGACCAGCAGGGTCAGCACTGGGGCTGTGTAGATGTCTGACAGCTACCTATCACGGCCCACAGCTTACCGCTGTGGTGCATGCACACTGTGTGAGGAAACTCTCTTTTTCGGAACAGAGGGCAAAAAGCAAGAGGTAGGTCCTTGTTGGGCAGCTGGAGGAGCTGCCATGCGTCAGGCCTCGGATATACCCTGTGGGTATATCACATGAAATACACTCAGTGTGAGAAGCTAGTTGTCTAATGTAGGCAATTAAATGGGAGAATGGGAGATGTTTCTTACCTAATTGTCATATAGTGTTAAATAGAATATGGCTAAAGAAGACCTAGTGAGGCAAATTATGCTTACTATAGATGATTTCAACACGTGTCAAGCAATACAATATTTGTATCCCTTGGGAGCCAAATAACTCTGTAATCAATAATACGATCTGATAGCATAGTGCTTGACTACGTTACAGAGTTAACTTGACTGTCAAAAGTCAGTGTAATCATAGACATTTAAGTAGGCACATCTTAAATCAGTGGCAAAACCTATACATTTGGAGCAATCTAAATCATATTCCATAGAAGGCGATAGGATGGTTGTAATGATCCCAATCAATCACTTTGAACCAGTAGGTCTTCTTTTTCCATTTTTTTATCTGAATACATGACATATTTTGCTTTTCCTTAAGATGATTGAAACCCAAAAGCAAATTTACTAAAATAAACAGCACAAACTCTATATCTTGTATTCTTTTAAGATATTCAAAGTGTATTTTCAGACCCAATCTGCCACCAGCTTGACTAATATTTTAATAGGCTACTAGGATAAAAGCTCAATTCAGATTTAGATATTAGTAAGCGTTAGACCCCGGTAGTTCAATAATAAATAATTAGTTTTGATCAGGTGGAATGTACATCGGTAGTTGTGGTTTAGATGGAAACTCGGATGAAAAATTTAAAAATGCATTGGACACTACCATTTTTGTGATTATACAGCATTTGTAATTTTACTTTGCTACATGGAAAGATGAGCTGGTTAGAAATTTGCTGGTAACCTGAAACTATCCTCGTATTATACAATAATGCTCCACTTAACCCCTGAAAACACAATTTTAAGAATTAGACATATTGGGTAGCTTTATTATTCCTATCCAATGCATGTGCTTTTTGCTGCAAAATCACTCAGTGTAACATACCCCTATGTGTAACACAGAAATAAAAAAAGAAATGTGCAAAAAGTATAATAGTAATTATTAATACTTATTGGTTTTTTGATTAAGGGTATGCTTATGAAGTATTCAATTTATAGAAAACTTGGTATCAAAAATAATAAAATAAATAAAATGTATATTACATTATTTTCAGATTTACAAATTCAAAAGATATAGATTTATATGGTCAGGCATTTATTGTCTTCTTATTCACAACAAAAGGTCCTCATAGGGCTAGAAATCAGTGCAGTCAAGTTCTCATTCAGTGGACCACTTATCCTCTATGATTATGGAACCAGGATAAAAAAAAATATCAACTTACGGGAACTCATAGAAAAGGTCCCATATGTGCACTCTTCTCATTGCAGCTCTTTAAGATCTATACTTATTTTTTTAATTAAATATATGAAAACAAAGCACAATATTGCTACTCCCTGCAGTTATTGCCTAACTATATTGCATTTGTATTTTTATATTCGTGGGTTCATCTGGAGGTGAACAATCTTATGTTTAAATTTAGTGTGCGCAATCTTTCACATTGTTGTACAGAATTGTATTTATTTGAAAATAAAGCTTTATATAATTGAGCAATATAATATATTTGAGAGATATGAAGGTGTATATTATCGGATGGAGAAAGAGACAGAGAGAAAGTGGAAGGCGAGAAAGAATAGTTTACAGGATAAAACAAACATATTTAACTGTAAGCATATGTTTGGGTAGATAATATTAGAATCTTTAATAATTGTACAGTTTAGCTTATTTTAAGCCTTTGCTTACCAGTTAGTTATATTGAAATGGATTGTAATTAAAAAAAAATCTGCTTACAAAGCATTCACATAAAAAAATGTTTATGCTGTAATGTGCTCTTGTGTTTTTTTTTTTTTTGCAGGCATAATCAGAACTGCTTTACCAGATATGAGCAGAGAAAACAGGGAATATTACCAAGTGGTTATTCAGGCCAAAGACATGGGCGGCCAGATGGGAGGGTTATCTGGGACCACCACGGTGAACATCACACTGACTGATGTCAATGACAATCCGCCTAGATTCCCACAGAGTAAGATACATTTAATACTTATGCTGTGTTTAAAACCCTGTTTAAATTTGGTAATTTTACAGATACCATCTGTGATACTGTTTTATAAATACAGATTCAAATCAGAGCCTGTTTATAGCGTTGTTAGATAAAGAAATGCAGTAGCTTATTTTATGGGACTTATTTGCCTTTTTTTGTTGTAAAAGAGGAAAGCAAAATTAAATCCATCCATTTTTTTTGTAATGAAAATAAAAATCCAATGTTTTGCTTAATGCTTACAAGCAGAAATAAGATTATAACTATCATATTTTATTCATAAAGTGCCAACATCTTCAATGTTGTGTAAGATAACAGAGATAACAGATAAAATTGACATACAGTATAGTTTGAGTGCAATTAGAGACGCTGGATTTTCCAGGGTTTCAGATAAAATGTACCAGTTTTCATCAGCAACATTAGTTTCTTGCTAATGACGTTGTTAATCCTAAACAAATGTATTCCGCCACAGAGAACACTATCATGGTGGCTGATAACCAGGAAAGAAGTGAGCTTTTGCACTCAGAATCGGTGTTATAATTTGAGCCTGAAGCACAAACGCAAGATGTGAATTCTAAATCAGAATGTAAGCTACACCTTACAAAATCCTGAAAAAGATGGAACAAGAAATTAAAAAAAGTTATCTTTAGTTGTTTAACTACAACTCCTTTATCCCCACGTATTACATGGACAGACCAGTTTAGTTTAATGGTGGTGTTCCATATTAACAAAACATTACTGCATTCTCTACTATGTTAAGCAAATTCACTTTATTTTTTTAATGACAAGAAACACAGAAGCTTTTTATTTTTTTGTGATAACACCATACAATAACACACACACTTACTCTAACACTAGACACCTACAAATACACTACTTCAACACCTATTCATTTCCTATCATCATACCTGGGAACATCCGGAGCCTCCCTTTGTGGGATGCGGGTAGGTGGTCCCGCATGACACATTCCGTTGTTGGAAGGGGAGTGGACGCTGCACCTGCTGAGTTCCCCGACGAGTTTTCATTGCTGACCTGGTGAAGCAGAGCTTCACCCGGAGTCTCCGGGCAAAACTCAGAGAGTTTCCAGGTATGCCCATCATCCATTCAGTTTGCACAGCTTACCCTACCTCTACTTAACCTCCTCTTACCTTTCCCCAAGCCCTGTCTTTAATGCACCCTGTCTGTGTGAGCTGCTGCACTAATAAAACAGGGTCACATACTGAAACCATAACTAGGAACCCTTTAGTTCACAGTCACAGTGGTTTGTTTCTGGGTTTCAGGAGCAGAGTAGGCATGCCCACTCCCTACCATATTCACTTTCACTCCATTAGAGGTCGGGAGCTAGGCTCACTGGGTACCCACCACACCCAAGTCTATGATATCCTATGAATATATAGCTAAATATACATATATTTTGAGTTTTGACTATAGTACTGTAGTACATTAAATTTGATTTAACACAAAACAAAACTGCAGTCAATATCTTTGTTTGAAGTGGGGATCCTGTTTGTTAAGATGTTCTCAAGGCAGGGTTTTTTTTATGTGCAATTTGATTTACAGAGTTAACTTGACTGTCAAAACTCAATGTCAAAGTACACATGTACTCACACAATACTGATTTTGAACCGAAACCAGATTATTCAGAAAGGCTATTGAATAATGGACAGGTCATTTAAAAGAATGATCAATGTATCATGTTTTACTGCTATAATACAGATGTACTTCAGGTTATTACACATTTTAAAATATTGCCAAAGGCTATTTGGCATATATAGCAGTTCTGAAAATTATGCCTCAATCCAAAGTGCATCAATGTAGAGAACTTTCTTCTGGGCTCATCGTACAATAAAAACTGGCTACATCTGTAGAAGCCAGAGCATCTGCACCCATAAATTATTAATCCACATCGGCACTACGTTTTAGTATTGTAAGAAATTTATTTCCCTTCAGTGCTATTTTAGTGAATGGCAGATGGCCCTGAGCAGGTCACTATGTAAGAAATGAAAGCCTATGTGGTTGTGTAATAATTGTATTGTTTTGATTCAGTGTAAATCAATGAACTGTCTTGGAGACCTCTGGTTGTTGTTGTTTGTTTGTTTTTTTTTGCTTTGTATGCATATTTGTTGAATCATTCCAAGCCCTGGTAGCTTTTCAGGTTTTGTCAGTAGACCATAAACTAAGTCTGTTATCTGTGAAATATTCCTTGAATGTTATGTAAGAAACATAATAAAGCTAAGCTAATTCAGTCAAGCATAACTGGGTACTTCCCAAGGTACAAAAACTAAATGAAAGAGACTGTTAACATCTCCATTTATTTTGAATTCATTTGTGCACTGAGAAAAAGTTAAGTCATAAAATCACCCTGATCTGACTTTCCCACTACTGCACTATACCAATTTTGTTGAATTCAGAATAAACAGAGATTTATCAGTCACTTTTTTCAGTTTTCTTTCAGTTTGGATTTACTTCCCACTGACTGTATCCCCACTCTTTAGATAGGGGGTCAGTGGCCCTTTTTCTCCCTTTTTCTTCTAGTCTTCTATGCTGATTTCGGTTTAAGATGCTTGGATCATAACATGTCTTTTACCTGGTCATTGTTGCATGCATCATAAATAATTGACATTTTTTTTCTTTTATAAACTGAAAGTTCAAAAGATAATAATAAATACTGTACATTTGTTGTAATCAGTCCCTTTCCTAAAAAAGTCTATAGTAGTTTCAATATTTCACTTCCAATATTACAACACAAACATTTAAGATTCAGATAAATTATGATTTAAATAACCTATGGGCATGTTTAATGAAATCATGCATTTAGGTATTTTAACCTCTTAGGAGATGTAAAGAAGGCAAAGTGAGCTCAGAAGGCCAGCAAAGTATCTCTAAGTAACAGTATAAAAAAGCTACTGCTTCTCCAATCAGTTTAAGCGTATTAAGCAAGACTTTACTCTTAAATGTTGAGGCTTCCTCTAGGAACAAGAGAACCCTCTCATTGGTCTGTTAAAAATAAATCCGATCAATCTGATGACTAAGCTAACCAATGCTTTCCACACAAAAGTTGAAAAAAACAACATGCTGCCTACTGATCTATTGTGATATCATCTGGGTACCATGCTGATAAAAAATACCTTGATACCTAGGGGATCAGGGATTTTGACATCACAGGCACCATTGCATCACAAAAAATAATATATCTGAATTCATTATGTATATCTTCCTGATCATTCAACACATTTTGCTTTACTTCCCAAATTTTGCCTCTACTTTTTATATAATTTAATTAAAAATAATGTAGACTTAAATTGCTGAACCTTTGTGAATTTCTATTTGTATGAGGCTACATGTATAATTAAAGATGTGTCATGCTCTTTCTAAGAATCTTTCTTTCCAAGAATCTGTCTGTGTTTTCTAACCAGTACTGTTTCAAACGTATCCTCTGATTTTGTACACTTTCATGTTACATGTTGTGGCTCCACCAGTTGTATGCACCTATTTGTCTCTAGGGTCTGCACTGATTGTGGATTAAGCCCTTCATTAACCACTGCATAACCTGTCATTCCGTCTCTAGAAGAGACATGTGAGGTGCTGAAATTACTTACATAGCTTATACATCCACTATTCAGTTACCCATGAAATGTTATGGACCTTTACAGTATACACATTGTATAAAAGCACCAAATCAGACAAGTTTTGTGATATTGTCATATTTGTTTTGTCAGCCTTTATTAGGGTGGAATAAAAAGAAAGAGCATCTGCACAGCAAGTTAATTAGATTATAATTTTGACAACTTGTCCCATTTAAATGATTTCATGTAACGTAAAATGTCCCATACCTTAAAACTAATATTTCCAAATCAATTACATGGCTTTGTGGGTCCCTGAAATCCATTACCTTAAACCCCAAATAAACACAGACACAAACAGATTTTAATACGTATGGGAAACAAACACAATCAATTATTAACACAATAAAGTCATTGTAAGAATTAACACCACAAGTAATACAGTGCATACATTCCCCCATTGTTTTCCAATCATCCCCCTGACAATGACACCACCCTTCCCATACATATAACAACACCATTAACCCTGACAACAAAACCAATCGGGAAAGAGCATACAGAGACACACCTTTCCCACACCAGGTTTTGAGCCACCGACCAGCTCGAAACCACCAACACCAACCAAACCAGAAACTCACTATTTCCTATTAACCAACCATTATTCCACCCCCACCTTACACCCTCAATCATCCTACTAATAACAGGGAGGGAGGGTGGGAAAAACTAATTCAAAGTGACAGTCACAAAATGGAGGGACCTTATTATACAGGACCTCCCAAAGTCCCCTAACCAATGTCCCTTAGCCCCATTAACCTAAGCCCACTTCCTCACCCAGTCAAGGCCCCTTTCACTTAGCTATGCTGGTTCCATTGGATACATGTTGGGTGGCAGTTTGACATTAACACACATACTTAATTGTACAGCTTAACACAAATGTATTATAGCAGCTTTAATATAAAATATTTTTTGTTTGTTTCAGGTATTTATCAATTTTCATCCTTAGAATCGGCAGGTATTGGAGCTGCCATAGGCAAAATTAAAGCTAATGATGCAGATATGGGTAAAAATGCAGAAGTTGAATATAGCATTATTGATGGAGATGCTGAAGAATTCTTTGAGATCATAACTGAAAAGGAAACTCAGGATGGTGTTATAACCGTTAAAAAGGTATGAATATTGTTAGGGGATTTCACATAGTGGTGTAAATTCATGAATTCATGAAAGACCAAAGGCAATCATTATACTCAAACTTTATTTACTATATATCCCATATCATCAAAGAGAAAACATAATATACTGTATTTAACATGTACAGCAAGTAGAAGACAAGTGTTAGTTGAACGTTATACAGGGTCTGTGTAGCACCTCATCGACTTTCTTGAAGTTAATCATAAGTAATATGGGAAGATAACTTGTTTAAAGCTGAAGAGGAGATTGCTTTAGCTCTTCTGTTTCCTTCCTGGAATAGTAAGGATGGACAGCTAGACATCAGCCAGAGGTCACGATTGTGAAAATATGAAGGAGCCTCTGCCTTATCTTAGGACAAGACCCAATGTAAAGATGGTAAAAAGGGTAATCTGAGATCTCCCAAACTGGCTCATTAGAAAGTCTGATTACCCATTAGAAATGAGACACAGGTGTTTGCCACCTAGGCCAGAAAAACTGCTGGCCATGAGTAATGTATTTGTGGAGGTCGTTTCCCTAGGCCTGACCAGGGGCAGCAACCCAATCCCTACATTCCTTGTCACAAGGCCTCTCATATTTATTTTAAAAAAGGTCCATATCCTCTTGTCACATGGTCCCCCCACACCCATTATCCATATTGCCCAGTTGAGCCTTAATCTAGTCTGCATTCAAAATAAAAAACACACAGGTCAGATGAACCCTCACATCATAGAAATAAGTCTGCATGAGTAACTGCATGAGAACAGTATTTTCCTAAGTAGGTGTACTGCATGGACGTGGTTATAAATCACACTAGCCCTTTATTTGTCTTAATTTGAGTACCTAAATATACTTACCATATATTCCATTTGAATTTTACCAACAGGCGTTGGATTTTGAAAGCCGTGAAATGTATACTTTCCAGGTTGAAGCATCAAATGTTTATATAGATCCACGTTTTTATCACCTTGGACCATTTAAAGATACAGCTATTGTGAAAATTTTGCTGGAGGATGTTGATGAATCCCCTGTTTTTAGTAGACCTTTTTACGTAATTGAAGTAGGTGAAGATGCTAAGGAGGGCAGCATCATTGGTCAGGTTAGCGCTCAGGATCCTGATTCATCAAAGAACAAGATCAAGTAAGTGTTTAATACGTTCACACAGATATTTGTTTGCAATAGTAATAGTCAGATGTCAAATGTCAAACACGCAGCTTTATATATCATACAATATGTTGCAATGGAATTTCAGTCCTCCTATTTATGCAAAAGAGTATTTGGCAAATGAGAAAGAATAAATTACTGAAGTACCCTCGATCTCTGGGTAGGCCCCCCACCCAATTTACCTAAACTCAATAAAGACGGACACATGAAACTTGGGTTGAAAAGGCCACAGCCAATTTTAGTTATTAACCAAGTCATTGCCACGCAACCTTAGGCCAGACACCTTGTTGCGTTAACAGGGCAAAGACTATCAAACTGAACACATAAATATAATAAATAACATCAATAAACTATCTAAACTAAATAATTAACAAAAACAATAAAGCCTACCAGGCAAACTAGGAACCACCACACAGGGACGGACATACCAAGCTGCCCAAACCTGAGGCTCCCAGCACCACCTACCGGGAACCTCCCATCAAATGCTCTCCCCAGAGCATTCACACCCCCTAGATGCCTGTTAAGTGACAGCAGAAATACCCCAACATAAACAAAATAAACAGGGAGGGAGGGCTGGACAAACAACACAAAATGTCCCTAAAACTCATGTCACAAACCCTTAAATAATCACCCCTAAACCACAACCTACCAAAACTGGTACCAAAGCCTGGCCCTACTCAGGAACCCAGTCAGTGCCCACTCTGGCCTTGCTGGCCCCTGCGGGCATCATTACCAGATCCCAATCTAAACCTGCAGCTACATTTATTGAATAAGCATGACACTTTAGTACTGTACTTTGGCCTAAGTGCTTAAGTTCACCTTCTACATCTATGTTCTAAATAGGATATTTAGGTTCTAAACAGTCCTAAAAGTCCTAACAGAACAAAACAAATATGTGAAATGCATAGACGACCTTATGCATAGTTCAGCTTTGTGGTGTATGGATCAGAAATCGGTATCTCTCCAGCACAACTCTCAATGGTTTGCCACATTACACTGATTACATTGTGCAGAGTGCCATTGTTTGATAATACACCCAGGCACTATGTAAAATATAGTTATGTAAGGAAGCAGTCCTGCACTCTACAGTGAGATCGCTGATAGCTGGTCAAATTATTCAACTTCAACTCCATAACAGACAGTTTAGAATGACTGTATGTCAGTATTTTACCTTATTTTTCTTCTGTATAATGAACATCATAAGTACTGTCCTGCTGGTAACAAGACCAATAAGCCCCTGGGGTTCAGGAGGTTGATGCAGACTACAGACAGACAATTGATCGACTTGTCATTGAGTCTCAGACACTAAACACTGACTCATGTAAACTGAGTTTGAAATAAGTAGATTACAATTATCTTTCTAGTAAATGCTTACTTACAGTAATAAACTAATGTTGTTCTCCCCTTGTTGTTAGCTACACTCTTCCCCATCAATGTACTTGTCTCCAACCACCATATAAATTGTCTTCACCCTTCTCCTCACTTTGTTCTCTTCAATGACTATATGATTAAGTCAGTTATCACACCTCTGTCGTTTCCTTATTTTTCTTCAGTGGTTACATAGCCTGACTTTTATTTTGGTCTTTATTACTGTTTGACCCTTTTACGCTGACATGACATTTTCAGCATTTCCATGTCATTCTCTGTGTTATAGCCTATTCACATGGTGAATGTTAACAAAAACAGATAAAATCAGATTTCCTTTCACTTCAAAGCAGAATTTCAATGGTTTAGTATTTATATAGGTTATCAAGGATTGTGTCATGAGATAAGACCTCCTATGATAAAAAATCATAGAAAGGAAAATCCACAAAAACATGTTCTATATGAATATATTAACCTAGTGCCAAAGTAAAGCTGAAAACGTGAAGTTTCACTTAATGCAGTCCTCTTAATTTAAACATAAACCAAGTAATGTTGGTCTTAATGCAAGCAGAGTATCTGCAGGACCTCTAGAGATTGGCTCACTAGGCTTTATTTATAGGTGATTGTAAATGTTTCTCCACCATTAAGGTAATAATGGTTTTGCTTTGTGAGGTATCGTGTGCATCAGACCAAAGGGCAAATATAATTTTATATCCCACGTCTACATTTAATACTTTTATTTCATTTTTACAGGTTTAATGTACTAAGGATGTATGATTTTGTTCAATATCCCTATCTGACAAGATCTATTAACAAATACTTATCCAATTTCTCATAAAACACTTGTCAGTACTCTATTTCACCTGACCTGTCCTTTTTAAATTAAACACTTATATGGAACATGTACTTATGTTTTACACACACTTAAAAGTATCAAGTTTAATACAATGTACATTTTTTGCCAAATTATACATTTTTAGTCTTTTCCGATTTCTTAGTGTAGATAGAAAAAAAATCTTGCTATAAAGACACTTAAGCTTGCTATTGCATGGTTGTAAAAACATTTCAAAATACGATTTTTCTTCTTCTTCTAAAAACGACTTTCTCTTTTCTGCCTTTACTTAAATCTAGCAGTATGAAGCAAATTAAGCGGGTGTTTTTTTATTTGTAAATTATACATACTTGTCAACTCTTGTTTAATCAGATAACTACAAATCATTGATTATTAGCTCCTTTTGTTACTACTACTACCTCTAATAATATGTTTCCACCATTTCTGTGTACACAGATACAGTATTGATCACAACACAGATATGGAAAGAATATTCAATATTTACTCAGGGAATGGCTCTATATTTCTAGAAAAACCACTTGACCGTGAAGTAACTCCGTGGCAAAATTTCACTGTGGTTGCAACCGAAACAAGTGAGTTTTGCATATTTAATACAATGTAGCATATATTTGTTATGCAGTCGTCAAAAAAACATAATTTATTTTTAATGTTTAATTTAATTAAATATTCATGTATTTTACATCAAATATTTATTTTGTTCCATGCTACATTTCAAATCCAGTGTCTTGTGTCCATGTAAAGTCTTCAAAACCACGGTGGATTTCCGGTAATATGGGAGATATTACTAGCAGAAATGAGGAGCAACAGATAAAGCATATTACTTATCATTAATTTTGAAATGATTACAGTTTACAGCTTGTTTGTTATACTTTAATTTGTTTGTTACTTTTTTATATACATTGAATTATACCAACACATTGCTTCAATAAATGAGCTTATGTTTTGCATATTCTTAATTATAATATGCATTTTTTTTATTATAAAGGGAATAGAGTTCTTATATATACATTTGGGTGTGGGGTAACTTGATTTTAATATTAAGTAAGGTTTGCCATTGTAACCGTATATGCTCCTGCCTCTCCTTCATCAATGCGGGCAAATTCCGCTCACACTGTACAGGGATTATCGAAAATGTCCAAACAAACTTCACTTGTATACAGGAGAGATAGGGAACTGTATTTAAGATTCTATATGTGACAGTACAGGTGAAAGGAGCTGAGAAACATCATATATTATAAATTGGCTGGTAAAGGGAGCTGTTTAAAACTAAGTAGTGTATTATAATTTCTACAGTGGTAATAGAGTAAATGACAGAACCACTGGCAGGCTGAAGTTACAGTATGTAATAGGTGTGCTTTCCTATTGCCTGGGAGAAGTTAAATTCAATAGTATAGGCTCACACAGGAGAAGCTAGCCAAGAAAAAAGATCTATGAGTGTGTCAAGACAGGATCCAACGGATAAAGACCGCCACTTTCCAAAGAATATACATTTTTTTTTACTCAATAACTGCCCAACCTACTTTTTTTCTCTGATGTTTTATGTGACCCTTCGAAATACACTTTCCTTTCACCTTGAAATTAACATTTTTTTCTTGTACAAATGCATGGCAGGATTGATCAGAATCTACTCTATTCATTTTACTGCCAACTTATCTCCTAGCTCCTTGGATTGCAGGACATACATTCAGGCAAATGAATGCCCTACTTATCATTGGGCAAATGCATAGAAAGTGTACCCATTGATTTCAGTGGCAGTGATTTCTTGCTGGCAATTCTTAAAAAACATTCATGAAGAACTGAGCTGTAACTGCATTGGTGGGGCTATATGTTACATTAAACCACCTCATATTACTATATCATATCACTTTTCTTTCCTGAAAATTGCCTCCTGGATTGCATTCTATTACCTGAAGCCCAATGTCAATAAGAATCAGATATTGGTGATGCCTTTCTTATCTATCTTCAATTCCTGATAAATCTACAATCCACCCCACTGCCTAAGTTCTAAGGTACATGACTCCACTCTCCTTCATCTCACACATCCAGTTGCTCATTTATCCTGCTGCCTTTACCTGCAAAATATTTCTGAAATTTATCCTTGCCTCACACAGGGTATTTTTGACCCACAGGTACCTCCATACAGTATACATGTGCCTATATCTCCAAATGCTTTTCTAATAGCCCTCTTGGCCCATGACCAATCATTCCATTTGTGTACCTTTGCTGTACCAATTATTTGGAATTCCTTTATTCCTTTCTCTTTTCTGTTATACTTTGCATTATTCATTATATCTTTAAAATGTTTTAAAAAAAAACAAACAAAAACTCACCTGTTAAGATCAGCTTACGGTAAATACTTTAAATACTCAACAACCTGTATTCTCTAAAGAGACCATCTGTTTCACCCAGCTTTGATATCTGCAGGCCGCTGGCTTCTCCAGTTGATCTTTACTACAATTAAATCACATTTTCCTAATCAGTCCTTTACCTTCTTTTTCAATTCCCTGGACCCTGCTAATAGAATGCTGGCAAGAGAAATGTCCTCCTTCTGTACTAGTATGCGTTATGTATATTCATGTTATTGTTCATTTTGTGTTTTTACCCTCGTTGTATCGCTGATTTGGCATCTGCTGGCTCTTTATAAGGCAATCTTGATTAATAGATAAGTCCACCCAAACTTGTATCTTAGTTAAAGCAAAAGAGAAGTGTGCTTCTTCTGCTTGTATTTGGGTTTATTTGGTTCTTTTTTAGGTGGTCTTGACTCATAATTGCTAAGTGTCTGCCCAGATAATATTTGGAGTTATTGAAAGTTGTTCTGTATACCTGCTCTGGGGAATTACTGAGATGCTGCTTTGCTAACAAATAGTTAAACTAAGTTGACAAGGGAGAAGGAAATGGTCCACTGGTTTTGGTTACTGTCAAGCCTCTATTAGAGACACACAAATCCAGTGGGGGTGGAAAGGCTGGGAGGCGGACAACATCTGATTTTGTGGAATAAGTGGTTGGGTAAGAGAAGCAGTACAAATCTTTCAGTGATAGTATCTGAAAAGGCTTCAGGAAAATGAAGGCTGATAGGTGGAGTAAGAATGGGGTTCTGGTGGCTGCACAGTTTTTTTTACATCCCCATGTTACCTTTTGCTCAAGAAGCAACGTGGAACAAGCAACATGTATAACATCTAGCATAGAAGCTTTGCAGCCCAGAATGTAAATGAGCAAATATTTTGTATTTGGCCAAGTTTTAATTTTTGAAATCTCCAAAGAAAATACAGCCTTGAATATAAGCACTAATGTTGTAGCAATGTTATAATTGATGCCATGTGGATCCGAAAATAAATACTTAACAGTATTGGAGTGGTTCTTGACTCTTTGTGACTTAATTTCCTCTTGTTTTTCTTGTATATACGTGTTTTTTTTCAGATTAATTTTTCTAAAAAAGCTTGCCTTCTATTTGAGCAAATATGATATGTTACAATAATGGTGGACAAGGAGGGCAGAATGCATTGGATACATTGAAATAATGTAAACTAATAAAAACCTAATAAAAAAGTAAATTACATTTTTCATTATTTGTTCCTATTTTAGGAGACCCCAAACAAAGTAGTGTCGTTCAAGTATATGTCAGGATTTTAGATATTAACGATCATGTGCCAGAATTTGCTGCATATTATGAGACATTTGTATGTGAAAATGCAAAACCAGGGCAGGTGAGTAAAGGCTATGATCTCCTCTTATTAAACATATTTACATTGCTGTATTTTTGTTGTATAAAAAAAAGCATTGTGTATTATAGTGAATTATGTTAGTCATTCCTCACTTGGTGGGTGCTAGAATTATGACTACAACTGCAACACGACTACATGGTAGCAGAAAATGTAACATACTTCATAAAATCGTTCTTGCAGCCAATTATAATAATTTCTTTAAAAAGCAATAATGTGAAAATAAAAAATATAGTTTTCCGCTTTGAATGAAAACTCACAGAATTGGACCCCATATTAATCAAAATTCAGGACCTCAAAAGGCCACTCCATACCCTCCTGATATCTTCTTTACTGAGGGTAGAGGACAGTTTCAAGTTCAGGAGGATATTAGGAAGTATGGGATGCAGCTAGTTTTATAAAAATATTTTGACAATTTTCCATTAGCACTTTTTTTCTCATACAGAAATATATAACTAATAATATATAAATATACCTAAGAACTCTCCTGATTTATAGCCTCCAGATCAGTATGTTTTAATCTAGGTTTCAGCCACTCCCTGCCCATTTCAACTGTATTTGGGGTAGCCTGGCCCCTTTGTTTGACTAAGCCCACCCCTTATTTAACCACACCCCTTCCTGTATTTTTAATGAGCAGGAAATGGGGGGGGGATTTGGGAGGAACTAGCCCTGGGAAGTTGTATAATGTGTTGTTGAGGCACTATGAGGCAGAAGCATGAGGTACACAACGGACCTACAGATTTCATTGAGAATTGTGGGTTAAAATAAAAGAACATTTTAATTAAAACAGAAAATACTGTATAAATAGAGAAAGTAAACAAACATGGTATGTAAGGGGATGAAAGCTGAAGAGCATGGGCAGCAAGAGATCAGGTAAAAAGGGGTTGGAGATTTCTGGAATGAGTAGTGGCTGTGCGCTATATACGCACTTAGCCCACCAAAAACGCTTCATTAGTGATTATAGACGGAACCTAAGCGTAAGCTAAAGTGAATAATGATAAACAAGAATATTTCATAAATACATTTTATTATATTATTTTATCTTTTATTCACAGCTTATTCAAACAGTAAGTGCTATAGATAAAGATGAACCTCCTCGTGGACACAAATTCTTCTTTGAAATGGTGCCAGAATTTTCCATCAACCCTAATTTCACAGTTTTAGATAATAAAGGTAAATGTGCAATTCACTTTTGAAGCTTCCAAAAAAAATACTTGTTCTTTTCAAAACATAATCAAGCTTTTTTTGTTTCTTATGTATTTCAGATAACACAGCAAGCATTTTAACAAAAAGAAATGGATATAATCGATATAAAGCAAACCTCTACACTTTGCCTATCATAATTTTTGATGGTGATTACCCTGTTCAAAGCAGCACTGGGACACTGACCATACGAGTGTGTGGTTGTGACAGAAAAGGGAACATACAGTCATGTAATGCTGATGCTTTCTTACTTTCTACTGGGCTTAGCACTGGTGCCTTAGTGGCAATTTTAGTATGCCTCATCATACTTCTCAGTAAGTGAGCTAAATGTTGTGCAACAAAGGATTGCGTAATGTCTGAGAATGGTATTTAATATTCAATTCTAAAGTGCAAAGTGTCTAGTATTTTAATGAACCTAAGTTGAAAGAAATTGGTAGCAATTAAATAATGATAATAATATTTGAAATTATTGATCAACAGAAATTGTTAAAAGTGTAATTTACTATGTATGAGTAGATGTATAGTTATTTATCTACAACCAATGCGGATGAGATCATATGGATGAAAAATTCAAATATGTAGGTATGTTGCTAATTCAAGAGGAAGAGTAATTCCTCATATGACAATGCAGCCCCAATAAGCTTCTATAGCACTGAAGGTATGCCCAAGCTTGTCCTACAGCTTGTCCTGCACAATGCATAGTTAATTTAGAGGGTAGTGATTTTTTAACCCCTTAAGGACAGAGCTGTTTTTTTTGTTTTTGTTTTGTACCCTTTATGACAATATTTTAATATTTCTTCTGTGCTCATGTTCAGCTGTAATTTTCTCTTATTTAGTGTATTTAGACAAATTTTATATTGTTTTCATCAGGACATTATTTTCTTTACTATTAAAAAAATATATAAAATATGGTGAACCATTGAAAAAAATTAAAATTTTCTGTTTTTTATTTGAAAAATCTTTTAGTCATTTACAAAAGCTTATGAAAAGGCAGCTAAATATATTTTAATATGTGTCTAGAAAAGGAGTTTAGAAACACCTTATACTTTTTTGCAAACTATAGGGCAATACATACAAGTAGCATATTGCTATTTCAAAATGATTTTTTTCAAAACTGGTCATTCTACCCCTATGTCCTTTTGGACACCACATCAAACCATATATTTTTGGCAACTAGACAACCCAAAATATTTCAAATGCCGGTAGTTTAACTCTTTCCATGCACTTATTCCACCACCAGACTTTGTCAATGTTTGTGGTAGTATTTGTTTTGTTGTGTTTTTTCACACATTGTACGTCAGGTATGAAGTTACTGCTCCTGGTATATGTTACTGTCAAACAACACTGCAATATTTGTTCAGCAACAACTCCACAGTACAGTGATACCACCCATGCATAGATTTGTCAGGTTGTTTATGGGCTAAGGGTCACATTTGGAAGGTGTAGATTTAAAAAAAAAAATTGACATCTGGTCTTTCTGACCAATTCGATTTACCCCATAAATCATACATTTTTAAAAACTAGGCACCCTATGGGTATTTCCAATGCCAGTATTTTAACTCATTTCATGTCAAGATTTTTGTGAAGATACAGTGCTAACTTTAGGACATGGTCATAAAAATAACCTTTTTTTTTAATAGTTTTGGGCTTTTTAAAATATTTTTGGAACTTGATAGTTTCCCTAATGGTGACATCACTGGGCAAGCTATTTTTATGTCTTACCACATTTTTTTCTTCTTATAGTTTTAGTTATTTATTTTACTAATCACATTGTGATTAGTAAGCTGGGCTCCATTGACTTGCATTGTTAAATGCTTTCCATTCTGGGGTGGGTTTTTGGTGTCACTGAATGCCTCAATATTGTTGATCATCTCCAAACTTCTTTTAAAGCAGGTGGCCGTTGACACTCCATGGTGTTTTCGATGTTGCTAAATGCCTGGACATCAAGGCATTTCAGCAACACCGTTTGGGAGAAGAAAACGTTCATTGATTGCTTTCTTGACCTGTTTAACCTCATGACATGCCAGGCACGTCAGTTGTGATTGAGGAGTTTAACTACGACCTAATATTAATATCTGAGTTGAATAATATCAACTATATTCTGATGAAGTTAGTGACCACAATGCTATATTATTGATATGTTACAAATGTTTATGTGAACTTCAATCTGGTAACAAAAATACTCTAAAAATCTTGATGTATGTGATTATTAAATAATGATTTTACTTATCACTCAAATGTTTATATTTTGGATGTTTGTGCTTTTTTTAGCCCTGGTAGTCCTGTTTGCAGCTTTAAAAAGACAAAGGAAGAAGGACTCTTTAATCGCTTCTAAGGATGATGTGAGAGATAATGTTGTGACATACAATGATGAAGGAGGAGGAGAAGCAGACACACAAGCTTTTGACATTGGCACATTAAGAAACCCAGAAGCAAGAGAAGAAAATAAACTTAGAAGAGACATCATTCCTGATACTATATTTCAAATACGAAGACCTGTACCACTTTGGGAAAATATTGATGTACAAGACTTTATTCAGAGGAGAATAAAGGAAAATGATGTGGATACAACTGCTCCACCATATGATTCTCTTGCAACTTATGCTTATGAAGGTAATGATTCAATTGCTGGATCTTTAAGCTCTTTGGAGTCACCCACTGCCGATGAAAATCATGATTACCACTATTTAACTGACTGGGGACCTCACTTTAAAAAACTTGCAGATATGTATGGTGGGGATATAAGTGAATAATCTGATACAGGAAAAGTTGTAGCTAGACTAAGCAAATTAGATTAAGTGACTTATACCTATTGGTAATGTACTGTAGCGTTTCAAAATGTTTATATAATAGTGAAAAGAAAAAATAATGTGGTTGAGGTTTCTGTTCATTAAATAAAAACACTTATAGACAATTTTAAGGGAATGTACAAAGTCAGTAGTAGAATCAAGGAAAAGGTGAAAAATGTGTGCCTTTAAAAATAAATAACTTTTTTCCTAATTATTTATTGTCCCTTGTAAATATAGATGAAGGTATACATTTGCATCAGAAAACTGGAAAATACTTTTAAGAGTACTGTAAAAATATTATTTACCATATTATTTATTGATTTGGACTGTATGTTTTTCTTTATCTAAGCTATTTTTTTATAAGTGTATATTTATATTTTTGTATTTTTCTGCAATAAAAGGTTATTTCTGAGAAAAAATGGTTTTATTATTTAAAAATGTAACATACTGTATATGTTTGAATATTGTGAATAATTATTTCATTATTTCTAATCTTTCTAAGGAATACATTTTTCAAGAATTATATTTAATTGAACATATAAACAGATATTAAAACAATTATTAGTAATTTTCTAAATTGTATTTGCAAACCATTTGATGCCAGCATGATATAAGGAAAACTATTCTTCTTTCTAATCTGTAAGTATCTGTGGGGTATGTTACCCTTTTCTAAACTTTATAGCTAAATAAAGTGTAGTGAAATTTTATCCAGTTGTATTTAGATTTCTATCTGCATACACTACATGATACAGTCCACTAATGAACATAACATTGTGCTGGGTTTAAAGTGTCTCTTTCGCCTTTGACTGTATAGTACATATGCATTTGTTTCCTGAAAATAATCAGATTCAAATATAAATATATAAATGCGACAGCTACTCAAGAACAAACGTAAATCTAATGTGCTTCCAAATAATACCATAATAATATTGTTTTAAGCCTTCATACAGAATTGCTTTATTATCTTAAATATAACAGGATGGTACAATGATTTCATTAATTTCCTATATTGCAAGATACTTTAATAGCCAATCAATCATTTGCATATGTATATATTTATTCACTCATTTTTGTAAATAAAACATAAGGACTGAATATATGGTTTAAGTGTTTACAAATCTACCATATTATATCAAGTTATATTTGATATACAATGTCATATTAATATAATAAGAAGCACATTTTGGGAAGCACATTTTGTTTTTACCTTTGTTGTGTAGATTGGAAAGGGATATATTTAACTGATACACATGTTACACTAACTGTAACTCAGTCTATTCTTTTAAATCATTTAAAACCATGGCTAAATCCAATATGTTTTTTTACTGCAATTAATGCAAAAGTGCCTCGCTTCACTATGACTGTGTGCTTCATCTACCTGCACTAACTTAGGTCTACTAAGTGCTCTACCTATGATTTATCCCTGTTGGCACCTAGGTGAACATTTGTCCTGGACAACAGCACTAAAATCTAAACATTTGTACTTTATTGCTTTTGTGAAAGGCTTATGATAATAAATACCTACTGTTCCTAAATTCCTGTCACAATTTCCTCTTAGGAATAACTAATATATATATACCGTTTTAAAATTTGGGAACGTGGCTTGGTCATGGCCATAGGAACCGGGGGGGGAACGATCCCCCCCAGTAACTGATGCGGGGGGACCAATAATAAAGAAATCCGCTCGGCGTCCTTCTGTCTCCTCTGCTCCCTGCCACCACCCGACTGCAGTGGGAGCTTGAGGCGTCTCGGTGCCAACGCTCAGCAGTGAAGCCGCGCATATCGCGGCAGAGCAAAGAGACAGAGGCCTCCACAGGACTGCACGGTAAGTGACCTACAAAGGGGGGTAGGGAGAGGGTAGCTAGTGAGAAGGGGGGTAAGGAGAGGGTAGCTAGTGAGAAGGGCTAGGGAGGGTAGCTAGTGAGAAGGGGGGTAGGAAGAGGGTAGCTAGTGAAAAGGGGAGTAGGGAGGAGGTAGATAGTGTGAGAATGGGGCGAAGGGGGGATAAAAGTAAAAAAGGGGGTCGTAAGCATATTGAAACAAAGAGTGAGAATGAATGAATGAATGAATTAATGTGTGGATGAATTGCTTTAATTATTTGTGAGCTGGGCTGTTTGGGGACAAAGTTGGCTCATGCTGGGCTGTTTGGGGACAAAGTTGGCTCACACTGGGCTGTTTTGGGGACAACGTTGTCTCACTCTGGACTGCAATTTGTTTGTGTAATCTGAGTGCTGGCCAGGTTCTATGTGGAGAATGTGGATGCCAGGGCTGACCTTTGGGGTGTGCAACCTGTGATCTATGCTGTAATTTAGGGGTTTTCTATTTTTAATGCTGACTTTTTATGTGAATTCCAGTTGATTTATACCTGCAAAGCTGGGTTTATGTGTTATTCTATTGATCCATATCTGCTATGCTGTTTCCATACATTATTTATATATACCTGCAAATATAGGCTTTGAATGCCTTATTCTGTTAATCTATACATGCACATGCTCTTTCCATGTGTTGTTTATTTGATCTATACCTGAACTACAGGGAGTAAGAAAAAGAGAGGTTTGGCTTAGTGAATGAGGGACAAAGGGACTCAGAGGATGATTACAGGGGGCTGAGGACCTCTCAATGTCACAGAAACAAATGTTGGAATGCAGCACTCAGTTGTGAGATGGTGCACGAGCCAGGGTACCACCAAATCCTTCAATAAATCCAAAATAGAGAAGCAGAGGCCCAGCACATGAAATGGTAAGGTGATTTTATTTCACACAGGCAAGTGAAAGACCTGTGTGTCAAAACATTGCCTGTGTGAAATAAACTCACCTTACCATTTCAATGCTGAGCCTCTGCTTCTCTATTTTGGATTTAATGTCAAGGAGTAGTCAGAAGGAGGGAATACTGCACTGACTCTCACAGTCTTCCCCTAATCTACGGTCAGTGTGGCACATATATATATTTTTTGGTGTGGGAGCGGAGGGAGTGATTGCATGCTAGGGAGCATGGAGCGCGGCCAAAGGAAAGGCTTGCCTAGGGTCCAATTTTTCAATATTTAAAAAAATATTTTTGTTACAAAGATTAGCTGTTTCCTATATTTAATGTATTAAACATACATTATTTTTACCAGTTTTTCAAGTTATATATTATGGTACGTGTTTGCAGAAACAGAGATGGGGAGAAAGTGGGGTCTGATGGGGGAAAATTCTGTCCCCCCCCCAGATTTTTAGGGGTTCCTACGCCCATGGGCTTGGTTCGTTTGATCTAAACAACTGTAACCATGTTGGGCCATTATTAATATACCAGGTATCGTAAACTATGCTACAAGTTTGAAGAAAGCACACCAACTGTAAACATTCTGTTGCGTGCTTGTTTGTATTTAAAATGCGGTTGGACCTCGATAGTTATGGAGTTAATGATGTTATTGATACAATGTGATAACCTTCTTAAAGAAGACAGTGTTGGTTTTATCCACAGGGAACAGGTAGTAAATGTTAATGTTGAGACAAAATGGCTAGAACCAGAAATTAATCCAACATGGCTAATGGAACACACATCCAAAAGATATGTAATGATATATAAATATATTTATACACAAGGGAACTACATTTTAGCGCAATTTCTGGGGGGAAAAAATCATTCTAAATTGTAACTCGTTTTCAGGATTCATTGCATGGACAATTTCATCCATTATTTTTCATGCTTTGCATGATTTCATTTATGAGATTTACAATGTTACCTCATCAATTTTCTGTATCTTAGAATGGAATAAAAAAAAGACTGTTCCTTGATAATGAGTTCCCAAAGGGATTTTCTTTCTCCCAAAGGTTCGACTTATGATGCAGCTTCATGTCATGTCAAAAATAACCAGATAGAACTTTACAATAACTTTCCACAAAAGGATTATACAAGCTGTGAAAAAATGTTGCTTTAATGGTATTAATAAAACGGTGTTTTGTGTTTTCTTTTTTTATTAAACTAAAATGGATATGAAGAATAACGATGGAACTGTGCTGAATAACATGGTTCACTCTACTGTTTAATCCATATTAAATGCTCAATTCATGCAAGTTAATACTTTTATTTATACCAATATACTGTATACAGTATGTATATGTGTGTACAAATATATATATATATATTATATAATATTAATATATGAAAGTGCTTGATATATTATGAAAGTGCATGTAGTATATATTATTATAATATATATATATATATATATATATACACAGCACTTTCAAAAGATGGTCAGCACTCCAGGTCTTTAAATTAACAATTTCACTTTATTCAAAGTCAAGTCGACGTTTCAGTCATTGCTGACTTTCATCAGGACATGACAGCAATGACTGAAATGTCGACTTGACTTTGAATTGTTAATGGAAACTGCTGGCTACTAGAACCAGGCTTGGAATATTTGGAATGGTGTGCAATGGACTCTGTGAGTAAATGGATATATATATATATATTATATATAAATATAATATATATATATTATATATATATATATACATATACACACTGTATATATACACAGAGATGTATAAAATTATTTTTACTAGTAGGTTTTTTTTTTTCAGTACTCCTCTTGTTTGCTATAACATTGTGAATATTTTCATTTATTCTGACTTTTTCTCAGTTCATGCTTCTTAATGGTCTGCTCATAACAATCTCATTCCCGTTAACGATCACGCTTGCTACTACATTTTTATGAAATAGTTTTATATGATTCCATTCTACCATCCATTAGTGGGTGCTGGCTGTATACCAGCGACCATACAATACATTTTATACTCCTACATTGTGCAGGACTGGATCTGCTGCTCCGCAGTCTAAGGAGGCGTGCAGTCCCCTTGGCCGCCGACTTGCTGGGCATTCCAGGCCTGCACATTTCCATATAAGCTTGCTGTGACTGCTCTGATTTGGGTGACAGGAGCATGTTGAAGGCAGGCTTCATGCAAGGTGAGCTGATTTATGATCGCATGTATGAGAATGGTTCAAAAAATCAACTATTGTTATTACACTACATTAGATAATCTTTATCTTTGCATACTCCTTGATTTATGATCTCTTGCTTGCACATTTTTTATGTGTGACCTTTTCCTTTCATATTTTGAACTCTATGTCCCAAGACAGAGTAATTTCATTTCTTCTATGCCTAGCAGTTGTTGTTTTACCTTTGGTATTTGAGGCTATATGTAATGTTAGAGGCAAATCTAGCATGCTCTAGTCAGTAGAGTATATTTGCTATCTCGAATAAATAATCCCTGAACAGAGATCCTATGGGAGCCTCTACGTTCTCTAGAAATGTGACATATATTTATCTGCTATATACCAGTCTTGGTGAATTCTACATTTAATACCATTTTCATTATTTTCCTTGGATATCTTTATGCCAGCTACAAGTTAATCCTCATCAATTTTATTGAAGATTATTCTCCATATCTTGTATGTCACTCACACTGCTCCATATTCCTCTCTTACATATGAAATAAAAAAACCCAGCATAGATTGCTTTTAAATAATAACTAAGCTGTTTTATGTCCATCGTAATAATGCAAGCTGAGTTGTTCTTGACATTTAAGCTTTAATGTGAAATTGGTTTCTGTTATCCTCCACCGATTCAACTTGGGCTCTTTGACTTGTCACAGCTTTGCACACCCTTAACTCTGAACAGACACTAATGAAGGTGAAGTACAAATTAAATTGTGTGAATCACCACAAAGCTTGTAACTACTAGGAAGTAACACAACTCTGTTGCTAGGGACTACTACACATGTTAAATGTCATGTAATGTCATTAAGATAATAAAACATACATATTAACCAAAAAAGTCGGTATGGTTAAATTAAAAAAGGTCTACGAATTATTTATTAGGTATATGCTGACAAAACAGACCTCACAGTACCCCCAAGTAATACCGTATTACTTGATTATAAGACGACACCCCAAATCTGAATGTTAATTTAGTAAAAAAAGAAAATGCCTGAATGTAAGATGACCCTATAGGAAAAAAGTTTTACCAGTAAAAGATAATTCATGTAAACTATTTTTTTTTAATAAAAGCTATGATTGAGAAAAATATTTTGTTTTTATTTCCTTTTATTTTCCAACCTGCCCCCCAGTTATGCACATCTGCCCCCAGGCTTGCGACTCTGCCCCAGAAATGCCTTATGCCCCCTATATGCCACTGTGCCCCTGATATGCCTTTTAACCCTCTAAATCCACTGTTCCCCATGATATGGCTTTTAACCTCTATATGCCACTGTTCCCCTATGATATGTCTTTTGACCCCTATGTTCCACTCAGCCTCCAGAAATGCCTTATATCCCTATATGCCACTCTGGTATTTAGGGGGTTAAAAGGCATATTATGGGGCAGAGTGGCATATAGGGAGGTATAAGGCTTTTCAGGAGGCAGAGTGGCGTATTGAGGGTTAAAAGGCATTTCTGGAGGCAGAGTGGCATTAAGGGGGTTAAAAGGCATTTCATAGAGCACTCTGCCTACAGAAATGCCTTATTCCCCCCCATATAACACCCCTCCCAAAACTTACCAGTCTTTCTGACTCCCGTTGTATAGTCGGGGCAGCGTGTAGATGTCTACGCGATTCGCGTGGGCAACTTCCACTGCAGCCGGAAGGAGGTGCGGTTAGCAGCGGGGGTTGTCTGCGTCCATTGCGCATACACCCTCCAGCTGTCAGAGATCAGAATTCCCTGCGCCTTAATGATCGTAATCATTATCTTTGTTATATATATATATATATATATATTTGTCATGAATATACCATGGATTTGTGTTAGGAAATGATAATAAAGGCATAAGAAGAAATAAATGTGTGATTGGAGGTACATTCCATACTTTTAACTATTAATGTAAGAAATGTGAAGTTATGTGATTTAGGTAAGTATGCAATCAGTTTTCTCTGTATCTTAAAAAAAAACATTTCTGTATCCATTTTCTTTTGGACATACTGAATTTTCCTGTGACTTCCAACTGAAGCAAATAGTTTTTTGTTTCACTTTTTGGTGGATCGGAACCTGCAATTGGTCTGTTTTTCAGCATCAAGAGGAATAAACAGATGGGTGGAAGGAAAAAAGTATTTTCTAAAGCAAAGCCTTTAGGTCATGTGTTTTTTAGACATTGCCCAAAGGTTTGTAGGTTTAGTTTGCCCTCTTGATCAATGATATCCCTTCCTAAGAAAATGTATGCTGCACTTTAGGGATCTTTTCCTTCTGAGTTGCAGAGAACCCACTGATGCTTTTACCAATTACACACACAGAAACATCGACCACTTACACTATTGAAATGTGTAAGCTCACAACAGCTATTCTACCTTGCTTTTGCAGTCTTGACTCTTAACTTTATTGCCACATTTTCTAACCCGTATGGTTTCAACCTTCATAACATGCTAGATAATTTATTGTATTAGAATGTAACAATGCTAGAAACTGACCCACCTCCTTGATTTTGACAATGTATGTAGAATCTCGTGAAAGAAGACTTAATTGCATCTTTGTGAACTAACCTCTTGCATGGCGTTACATAGTAAAAAAAAATGATTATCATGATTCACACTGCAAGGAACGTTGGATCTCTTCATGCAGCTATACAGAATGCTGTAAACATTAAGTTCTCTCATTTATATAGAGAGCAGGAATAATCTTACCATATGCAAATGGGGACTCAGCCCCTACCATCAGATGCACTGGATTTTTCTTTGGCATTTTTAGGGGTTATCTATATAAAATACACAGTGATGTATCTAACGAGTGATAGTAAGTTGCTTAAACATTCTATCAATATTAAAAATCTATGTATAAAATAAGACAAGGGTTCTTCTACTGCTTTAATTTGTGTGACATTTTCTATTTCCCTTTATATAGGCAGGTCCTTTTTGTTAGAATGTACTTTTATCTGCCTGTCTTAGACTTGAAAAGTGAGTTTACTTTCTGGAGTATTATATTGGATGTTAAAAGTTGAAGTGATTGGTACCAATGAAAAAAAGCAGAGCTCATAGTAATAATAAGGTTATGTTTCATAAAGATGGTCCTTACTTTATGACCTCATTTAATGTCACAATTTATTTTACTGCTTCGCTAATAGTCCATTCCCATCATGGGCCGATATATTTATTTTATTGGAATTACAACATAATTCATTATGTATAATTATGCAGGGAATTATTTGACCATTTATTCTTATCAAGTGCATAAAATATAGCCACCAACAGAAATATTATCATTTAGAACAATCCCCACTAAAAATTGTGTTTTTACAATGGTAGATAATATCATTTATTACAAAATGGAAGTGAATATTTAGAATTTGTTCATATTTGGGAAGCTGCTACAACCTTTAATCCTAATTGGTTGAACTTTTAATAAGTAGCATGTACATTAAATGCATTTATGTATCAATGTAATTTATTTTGTATAAATAGCAGACCAGCACTCCAATATTTCTGGTGCTTAAACTAGGCTCCACCAGCATCCCAAAATATCACAATTAAAGTCGCTCAGCACTCCAGTAGTTCAGTGAGGTATATTTAATTCAGCAACACGGGCAACTTTTTGACCTTACAGTCTTTATCGACGATGGCGTAAGTAATTGGTCACGTGACTAGTTCTGTTTGGCAAGCCATCTGCCCTTGTAGTTTAATATAAGAGTTTTCACCCTGGGGTGAAGATGGCTGAAAACGTATAAATTGCACCGAAGAGGAAAAGCGTTCTCTCATCCGTTTTTTGTGGGCAGAAGGTGTACCAGTAACACAAATTCACCTTTGCACGAGTTCTCTGATAAAGTTCTCTCATAGAGTTGTCTATAAGTGGATTCAGAATGGTCATACTGGTATGACGCAGTGGCGGAACTACCGGGGTCGCAGGGGTCGCGATTGCGACCGGGCCCTGGAGTTCTGCCAGTCAGGGGGGCCCAAGGGGTGCCGAGCGGTTGCTGAAAACGACCGGTCGGCAACTCTTGGGCCCCCCTGACTGACAGAAATCCAGGACTCCTCTGCTCCCCGCCGCCGCCTGCCTCAGCGCTGCCCAGAGTGCACTGTTGGGAGCGTGAGGCGTTTGTCTCGGGTGCCGGCGCTTCACGCTGAGCGGCGGCATATGACGTCATATGCCTTGATTCATGACAGCCTTAAATGTGTGCCAGGTGGGTGCCTAAGCAGCTGACAGAGGAGCATAAGAGAAAGCGCTTAGACTTGTTCCCGACACATGGCCCATTATCATGAAGAAGGTGATTATTTTCTGCAGACAATTGTCACTGGTGTTAAACATGAGTTCACCATTACAAGCCCGAAAGCAAGTGGCAGAATATGCAGTGGAAGCATCCATCATCTTCTGTAGCAAAGAAATTCAAGACGCAAGCGTGAGAAAGAAAAGGCATTTCTTTAGCAATGATCATTAGCAATATTAATAAATATTATCAAAACCAAATGAATTAAAAAAGCATTCAATTCATTTAATCTATGTGCATTCACTACTGGAATCTTTTTTTTCCCATTATACAAGATAAATGTTGGACCTATGAAGATATTTTCATTAAGTGTATAAATATCTAGCATATGATATCTCCAATCATTAATTTCTAATACCTTGAAGGCATTATCTAATATAAATCTTCTGCTGTCCATAAAAATACTGTAACCTTGAGTAATACCTCACCTATATAAAAATATGTAAACTATTACAGTGTGTGCACACATGAAAACACTGTGCCTATGCACATTTTGTGTGAAGCTTCACAGACACACATTTGCACTGTATGTATCCATGCACATCATGTGTTAACTCTCAGATCCTTTGTCCCAGTTGCCTGGCAAGGTAATCATTAAGTCTTGGTATTGTCTACCATGCTCAAAAATTAATTGCTTGTGAGACAAGCTTGTGTGACAATGTGCCAAGAGAGAGAAATGCAATAATTGACTTTGTTTTCAAGGTGTAAAATGTATTGTTATTCCAACATCCTTTCTTAACATGTTTCTTAATATCTTTTACTTACAGATATTTCACTTAATAGAAACATCACACGGTCTAGGGAAGGCCTTCCCCCAGAAGTTGCCCATGGTTTCCAGGGTGCAAAACCTGGCACAACCTGGCACATTTTTTATTTAACTGTGATATAACTGCCATTAGAAGATTCATTATCATTTTATATTGTAAAGTAAAATAAAGTAACTTTCTGTTTAGTTAAAACATGTATTAACATATATTAAGGAGAGTAAAAACGATATATATAAAACATCTCTTTATAGCTTTCAATTTGACATCTGACCATGAAGATGAAAGCTTTAGCTTATCTATGCATAACTAAACAAAACCCTTCCTGGACTATATATTTGTATCTACATAGTGTTCATATGTATACATATGTGTAAAGGGGTACCTCCACCATTGTTTGTTAAATTACTACTCTCAGAAAAATATTGTGCTGTCTAAAGTTCAATTTTTGAATAATAAAATGTTTCAGACAGCTGGATATTAGCCATTTGTATGTGTTCTATCTATATTATCTTAGCCCAGGAGACCTGTGAAGGTCTTTCATGACTCGTCGGAAGTGGGCTGGGGAGTTAAGGGGTTAAATTTATGTATCTGGGCAGATTAGACAGGGACGTTGCTAGGGGGAGGGGCTTATGAGGTAAAGTATATGTTAGGTTTTAACCCCTTCGCGACCTTTGCCGGTTCAGGACCGTCATAACAAGAAGGTCACTAAATGACCTTTGACGGTCCTGAACCGTCAAAAAATTAAATAAGCTTAGAAAGTGATCAAGGATCACTTTCTTCGCTTAAACGGCCTTGCTGCAATGCCTCGATGTCGAGGCATTCAGCAAGGCCGAGATCGGCATCGGGGGCCATGTCTGGCCCCTCCCCGGGGCGTCAACAGCCGCCATACATTGTACGCCCGTTTTAAAAGCGTTTAGGAGGCGATCAACGATTCAACCTTTAGGTGGGCTGTGACCGCTCCGGAGAGCGGTCACAGCCGCAGCTGCCGGTGATCTTCGCCATCAAGTAAGATGGCGGCGGCTCGGCAAATAAAATAATAAAGATGAGAGTTCCCTAGATGGTCTCCAGACCCTCTAGAGAACTCTGGCTCCACTTGCTGGTTGAATACAGGTACTGCATTCAACCATGCAAGTCAATGGAGCCCAGCTTTCTAATCACTATGTGATTAGTAAAATATTAAAAAAAAATAAAAAAAATGGAAAAAAAAATAAAAAAAAATGTGCTAACATTTAAAAATAATTATGCAGTGATGTCACTAGATGAACCATCCAGTACCAGCAAAATGTGTAAAAAATATATAAAAAAAGTATTAAAAAAATAAAACAAATATAAAAAATAAAGTTTATTATTTTGAGCAAGTGCTAAAATTTCTCAAAAATCTCAACAAAGAGTTAAAATAAAAGCACTTCAAATACCCAAGGGGTGTCTAATATAAAAAAAAATGGCTGATGGGGTAAATTGGAGTGGCCTAGATAGGGCATAGGTACAGACTGACCAAAATGGAGAAAAAAAGCGCACTTCCCAAATGTGGCATTTTAAATCTGAAACAACCCGACAAACCCATGCATGTCGGGTATCACTGCACTCAGGAGATGTTCCTGAACACACATTGGGGTGTTGTTTGACAGTGACATATACCAGGACCTGTATATCTATAACTAAAGTACAATTTGTGTGGGAAAAAAAATAAAAAAAATTACTATTACAAAGTTTGACAAAGTATAGTTGTATAAGTGGTGCATGGAAAGGGTTAAAATAACAGCATTTGGAATACCCTGGGGTGTCTAGTTTTCAAAAATATATGGTTTGAATGGGTTAAATTGAGTTAACCGGCTTCAAAGATGTTCCAAAGAGGAGATGGAGGCAGACTGACCAGATTTGTTAAAAAAGATTTGGAAATCATAAAACGCTGCTTGTACTTATTGCCCTATAACGTACAAAAAACAGCAAAAAAACATAAAAACATTGGGTATTTCTAAACTCAGGACAAGTAGTAGAATCTATTTAGCTAGTTTTTTTAATTGCTTTTTTAGGTGAGTAAAAGATTTTTCAAATAAAAGTCATAAAATGTGTTTTTTTTCAATTTTTCACCATGTTTTTATTAATTTTTTTATAGTAAATAAGATGATACGATCACAATAAAGGTATCTGAAGAAAGCCCATCTTGTCCTGAAAAAAACAATATATAACTTATGTGGGTACACTAAATTGGTGAGGATAAAATTACACCTGAACACAAGCACCACAAAAGTGTCAAAACAGCCTCGGTCCCACAGGGTAGAAAACGAAAAATGAGCCCGGTCCTTAAGGGGTTAAATCAGAAATAAATTTGCAGTTGAGTGAGTAGGAATATCATTTTAGCCCTCACGCTCCCATCCCTCTTTTAACCCCTTCGTGACAAAGGCTGATTTTACTGTTTGTTCCCCTGGTGACAATGGCCTTTTTAACATTTCTGCGCTGCTCGCGTTTAGCTGTAATTTTCTTCTTTCCCGTTTACTGAACCCACACACACTAGATATTGTTTTTTTCGGGCAAGAAGGGCTTTCTTTAGATGACATTGTTTTGATTGTATCATATTATTTACATTAAAAAAATTATAAAATATGGTGAAAATTTTAGAAAAAAAGTGTTTCTAACTTTTAGTTAGAAAATCTTTACTCATCTAAAAGGTAATGAAAAAACCTGCTAAAATAGATTCTACTATTTGTCCGCTGAGTTTAAAGAAAATGACCCAATGTTTTTATGTTTTTTTGGGCTTTTTTCTACCCATTATGGGCAATAAGTACAGGTAGCGTTTTGCTATTTCAAAGCCATTTTTTTCCAAATCTGGTAATTCTTCCCCCCATGTGCCATTTCGGGTATCTTTGAACCCGGCCAATGCAATTTACCCCATCAAGTCATATATTTTTGAAAACTAGACAGCCCAGGGTATTCCAAATGCTAGTATTTTAACTCTTTCCATGCACCATATTTACCACCAGTCTTTGTCAAACTTTGTGTAGTCATTTTTTTGCATTTGTTTTTGTCACACACATTTTACTTCAGGTATGAATTAAAATGTTCTCGTTTATGTCACTATCACAAAACACCCCAATATGTGCTCAGCAACA
>VKOC01000006.1:18851200-18925944 GCA_009364415.1 Spea multiplicata | reverse complement strand
CATTATTTGTTACTATGGTATACTTAATATTACACAGCGTATAACTTTAAGCTGAATTGTGCTGTTCTAATTAAAAGGGTGATGCCATAAAATAATTGTAATGTAATCATGGTCCCAGTAAAAGTCATAAACTCTATTCCAAATTCCAAATCCTTTATTAGTTAAATAAATTAACTACTGCCCCTTATATTATATATATTAAATTATATGTTAAAATGAACAGACAGCAGCTCTACAAGTGTTTCCTCAAACTTTAGTGGTTGCGATTAACCTACCTATTGCAGTTCATGTAGGTTATTTGGAAAGGTTTTTGCAAATTGACCACCCCAGTATCGGGGAAATGGGGAACTACTATGTTTTGTATTTTATTTATTTTTTATCTAATTGGTGGTTAAGTGGTTTGGCTGTTGTCATGACACACATTGTGTGATTACATGATATGGTCTCTTACTACTTACTACATGCATTTTGGCTACAAACAGTTATTCATTTGCTTTTAGTCAGGTGCATTGAATTGGTACATTCATACTGTGTATAGAATGGCCATTCGATATTTTGTCAATATGGCTTGATTTAGTCAGGTCATAGAGTGAAGCCTAATATCTTTGGCCAATAGCCTATAAACCTATAACCACATGTGTGTGTATATATATATATACACGTTTAGCGTCGTGTGAGGCTAACGTCACACAGTCCTGAGTAGGAGGGCAAGTGAGTTGGGACTATTTGTGGCTGCTCCTTTGCCCAGAAAAGGCAGAATGTGACCCAGGGGGCATTGGGTCAAATTAGGAGAGTTCCCGTGTGCTTATGACACTTCACATGTCCAACAATGTTCTATGCCTTTCCAATCTCTAACAATTATTATACAGTAAAATCATTGTATTAATAATATGCATTATTAATACAAAAAATATTAAAAAATTAAAAATTGTTTGAATTGGTGTAGTTGAATCTACATTCTCTTCCTGTTTCTTTGGTGCTATTGGTAACATAAAGTATTTTATGAAATTATTATATGTTTCTCGTTGTGATGTGATTCCTGCATGTTTTGCCATCATTATGTATAGTTTGACTGTTTTGAGATCCTATTCTTGCATGCCTAGCATTCTACTGCTGAACGATAATAAACGCCTACCCTACAGCAGGATAAACAAGCTTTCTATTTCTCTTGTGGTCCCTCCCTATCCTGATGTGAAAGAGTGCCTTCATCACTAAACTCTCATTTATATGTGCATTTTTTATCTTGTAAATTTACATGGACCATGGTTTCGTTACTAGACACACCAGCTGTTCCAAGTACCTAACCATCCGCATTTGATACTATTATACAATGACTTTCCTTGTTTGTGTTTTACAGTAACATGTTGTAGTGAATTTATTTAACATATATTTCCCCATTGTTCCTGCACAATTTACGGTATGAAGGTTAGCAGTGGGTTAAACATGCAAAATGGTGATTCATTTGTATTTTTATTTGTTTACTTCATTTTCATTGCTGCCACCTAGTAAACTGGAAATTGAGTGAAAATATAATAAGCCAAATTAAGTGACCCATCTTATTGGTTTTACTGGAGGTGAATAACGTTTTTGATGACCTTTCTAAATATATTTTTGGGGATAGAATCTTGACAACAAACCCTAAAAATAGCTATAATTAAAGCTATCGGAAATATTTAGCTAAAGCCAAATATACAGCTTTACACTGTGTGCAAAAGTGAGTATTTTGACCATATCATCATTTTTATGTATATTATCCAACTTGAATACTTATTTGATTTAAGCATATCAGATGATGTGTATTTGTGTAATGAGGGAGGGATGTGGCCTAAGGAGATGAACACCCTATGTCAAGGTGTGCATAATTATTAGGCCGCTTAATTTTCTCTGGCAAAGTGGGCAGAAAAGAGATTTAGCTGACTTTGAAAGGTCAAAAATTGTAAAATGTATTTCAGAGGGATGCAGCACTCTTAAAATTCCTAAGATATTTGGGTGTTAACACGGAACCATCAAACGTTTTGTTTGCAAAAAGTCAACAGGGTTGCAAGAAACGTGTTGAAAATTAAAGAAGCAAATTAACTGAGATTTGTGAAGAATCAAACATAAAGCTACCAGGAACCCATTATCCTCCAGTGCTGTCATATTCCAGAACTGCAACCTACATGCAGTGTCCTAAACCCTATTGAGAACTTGTGGGCCCTTCTTAAATGGCAGATGAATGACTATGAACTGGTCAAACTCCGGGGTCTCAGTGACCTTGCCAGGTATAGTGGGATGGGGACATTCTGCCTGAAGGCGATTACATACTTCTTTGTTCAAGGCTTTATGCATCCAGACCTGCAGGTGTCTGGCAATATGGTCTGGAGGTGACCATTCTGCTGACTTGTGATGGCGGATGAACCGCGGGTCAAAGAGTAGTTCCCCTTTGTAAACTAAATCCGCATCCGACGGGTCTGTTCATTGGGCCATGGACTCTGAATCGGTTAGAGGCTCACCCGAACTAAAATCTGGAGCCATCTGAAAATCTGAATCCTCATCTAAGGAATATCCACCAGCATCCCCGGGCAGGGGAGCAGACACAACAGGAGTCTCCCCTGAAGGGGTTGCACGTTTAAAATGCTTAGCCGGGCCCTTACCCTTGTTGGCTGTAGCACTGGACCCTTTCCACGGTCTCTTAGGTGGGGTGAACTAACCGGGCTCTCTAAGTCAGAGCCTGAAACCAGATGGGCTGAGACCTTAGATGTGGCCGGTAATGGCTAGGCCGGGGTAAGGCTGGCCAGAGCCTCCTTAACCGCCGTCTGAATCCAAGCATGGATGTCAGCAGGAGCGGTAACAGAATCAGAATGGGGCTCAGACCTGATAGATCAATAGTAATATACTAATAAAATAATATAAGGATAATTTAATATAATAAGCTGACCACCTGTGAGGCTCACTCACAGAGATGTAATAAAAGGTTAACTTGGTATATAAAATGAGGCTAGTATGCGTAGATGGCTCACATGTAATGAAATGATATTAAGCCAACAGAATAGATGTAAACACCTAAATTAGATAGGGTAGAACACCTGAAAGCTGAACATACTTGCTATAACATTTTTCTTTAAGAAGAAAAGTGGGCAGGAAAGAGAAACCAACAGTCATTTAACATCTTACCTCAACCAAGATGGCCCCACTGGTTACTTCACTTACTGGGTCTCAGGGTGTCCAAGCAGAGGGGGCTTCCTCCCTGCTCTCTAGTACCTGTACTGGGTGTACCTCTCTGATGGAGGCCCTATCGATAACACACAAATTGAATTACTACTTTGATAAATATATATATATATATATAATATATATATATATATGCAAAACTAATGTTAGATATCAGGAAATGTGCTAATTATGTTTTAGATTTTAAATGTTTATGTAAACATTGTATTTGTTTAAGTGAGCCTAATGGTCCAATTACTTTGATTTCACTTGGATGTCCGGTGTGCTGCTTTGATCTTATAAGGCAAGATGTACCTATGGAAAATAAATACAAAATCACAAGAATATTTACAGATTATAAAGAGAAAAACTTTGTCTTGAAGCTTGATGATTCATAGCTTTGTTTTTCATGAAATTGTAGATGTGTACCTTCTTCGTTATGCCCACTTTTTCTTCTGTAAAAGCAGAAGCAATTAGTATTTTCTTAATTTGAAGCTATAAAGTAATGCATTCTATAGCAGCCTGACCATTTTATCCAAAGCTTTACTCTGATGTTCCTATAATTTATATTGCCAGCGCCAGTCTGGTTGCACTTTTATTTATATTCCTGTAGTAGTTACTATAAAATAAAAACATTTTTAGATGCCGTGTGGGATAATTAGATATATATCACAGTTGGAAAAAGAATAATGACTTCCATGGTAGGATTGTTGGTGGTTGATTATTATTCAAAAAAGGGAAGCAGGTACCTGATGACTTCTATACACAAATATACTATGACTTATCTTGCTGGGTAACAAAAAAACATTTTATAAATCATATAACACTACAATTTTTTTACCATTGATCATATGCTAACAAAGTAGAATGTATCTGCTAAGTAGCAAATCCTGAAAGGTAATATTTGATTTCATCTGACTGAAGAAAACTGACAATACAGTCTTGTCTGTTTATTAACATAATGACATCATATAAGTTCTGCCACATTTTGTAACTCATTTTGGTATAAATAAAGTAAAATTGCCCTTTATATTTAAACCAAATATCTTTAATAATAATTGACAATTACATTGACTGACAAACATAGGCTGAGGAAGTCTTACTAAATGTGACAATTCTCTTGAATAGATGGTGAAAATTGAAATTCAACTTGTTAAACATAACTCTAGATTTAACAAAATATTAACTTAGGTGTTCTGTACAAAATAATTCTACAAATACAAGGTGGTATATTCAGTGTATTGTATTTGAACAGGTAAAAGAAATACTTCAAATGCAAGAAAGCCCACAAATTAAAACCAATAAAAGTAACAAGGTCAAAATCACAAAGATAATGGCTGTGCTAGACACATTCATCTGCTTAGTGAACCAAATTTTCACACCAGTCCTGTTCCAGCTGAAATTATAAAACAAACGAACCAAGAAATATAATACTGGGCTGTATATGTAAAAAGACAACTGACATACACAAGGCTGGATTAAGGAGCTTTGGGCCCTGGAACAAGTTTACAGAAAAGGACTTGTTTTTCCAATTTTTTTCTATGCTTTCTGTCTACCTTGTGGTTTTTATTTCTTCCTTTTGTCCTATGCCTTTTTTCATGTCACATGCTGACATATTTTCTCATATTATTTTATCTTGCTTGTTTTCCTTTTATATCTTACATCCTCTTTCTAACTTCAATATATATATATATATATAATTTGGAATATATATATTCCATATCTTCTTCATCTTCTATCTTCTTCTATCTTCTTCCTTCTCTTCTATTTTCTGTATTCTACCTTCAATCTTCAATC
Source organism: Spea multiplicata (assembly GCA_009364415.1). Lineage (NCBI taxonomy): Eukaryota > Metazoa > Chordata > Amphibia > Anura > Pelobatidae > Spea > Spea multiplicata. Next base: position 18,920,958 of record VKOC01000006.1, on the reverse strand, counting down.
CCCAACCCCTTCAGTCCCCTATGGACATACCAGTACATCCAAAAAACGCATCCCAAGAATATCCCCTATGGACATACTGGTACGCCCTGCCCTCCTTGCAGGGACACGGGAGACAGCTTGGACTCCCCCCTGACAGCAGAAGCCGGCATCGCCTTCAAAACAGCCGATGAGCGGTATTGAAAGCGGCACCCAGGCCGCCTCCTCCCGCTGCCGGCACCTAATGAAGTTAGGTAAGGGGGTCAGCATTTCTGTGCTACTTGACTTCCACCTTACCTGGTGTGGCTTTAATCAGTGGCAGGGATAGTTGGCCATGCAAGATTTTTAAATGTGAGCATACAGTATCCACATAGCTGAACGACTGTTGTTATAAATTGTGAAATTATTTACATAACACAGTTACTGGTTCCTTAACCATTTTGTTACCGGTTCATACACTTTATCAAAAGCACCATCATTTTGCCCTGAGGTGTACCTAGGGAAGTATAGTGCCACTTCTGGTGACGTCCTCGACGGTGCTTTTGGTGACACCCTCTTCCCTGATTGGAGTATCGAGGAGAGAACATCACGAATATTGAAGATAGCAGACTTAAGAGAGAAGAGAAGGAAGAAGATAAATGATAGAAGATGAAGAAGAATAAACGAGAATTAAAAAACTGTGAGTGAATGTCAATGAATGTGGGCCTACATTCTGAGCTTTTTACTTTTCATCTGATTTGTGGAGGGTGGTCTGGCCTCATTTTCATGGCTTCATATGAAATGCTGAATTTATCAAAATTCTGTAAATTTGAAGTTTGTACGAATCCAAATGCACAGGTAATTTGTTCCCAGCAAACATTTTACTTGTCGTTCTAAGAATAGTGCTATATCTAGTTATAAAGGTAGTAGAAAGACCAATACTATTAAGATGCTACAGTGTAGACCTGTCCTCTAGCTTGATCAAGCCAAAAACGGAGGTTTGAATCCAGCTACAGCCTGTAAAGGCTCTATAACATGCATTCAAAATTCTCATTTTACTCTGTCAGCTGGAATCTCTCGTGTACATTGTTTTACAAAAGCATTCAAATCACTAATGTTTGAGACTAATGTTCACTCCATGTAATTAAAAGTGGAGATAAACAGTGTATGCGGTTCAATCAGGTTATCAAACCCAGCAGGTATTCTGTAATGCAAATATGTAATTAGCAGTAGATACAACAGAAATCCATCCACAATCAATATTTTATATCTAATGCTAATGCATCTAGATTGAAACCATGTCTTTGTATTTCAGTGTGAGCAAATGCATACATTACTTGAACAAAATAAATTTCTCACTAGGACGATGAGAAAATATTACCATGTTTGCTCGATTATAAGGCAACCCCCCAAATCTAAATATTAATTTAGGGGAAAAAAAAGCCTGAATATAAGACAACCCTATAGGAAAAAAGTTTTACCAGTAAATGTTAATTCATGTAAACTATGTAAACTATTTTTTTAATAAAGCTATGATTGAGAAAAATATTTTGTTTTTATTTCCTTTTATTTTCAATCTGCCCCCCAGTTATGCACATCTGCCCCCAGGCTTGCCACTCTGCCCCAGAAATGCCTTATACCCCATATATGGCACTGTGCCCCATGATATGCCTTTTAACCCTTTATATGCCACTGTGCCCCATGATATGCCTTTTGACCCCCTATGTGCAACTCTTCCTCCAGCAATGCCTTATACCCCTATATGCCACGGTGATCTATGACACCGGCACAGGAAACTCTAATCTCTAACAGCCTTCGATGGTCTGCGCGATGGACGCAGACAACCCCCGCTGCTAACCGCACCTCCTTCCGGCTGCTGCCGAAGTTGTCTACGCGAATCACGTAGACGTCTACACGCTGCCCCGGCTACACACGGGGAGTCACAAGCACCGGTAACTTTGGGGTGGACTGTTAAATGGTATGCATAAGACAGGAGGGTCCAAGTCCCCTGCAGCACTGAGTCTCATAGTCAGACCTATTTGAGGTCTGATTATAAGATGACCCCGACTATAAGACGAGGGGTATTTTTCAGAGCATTTGCTCTAAAAAAACCTTGTCTTATAATCAAGCAAATATGGTTATATATTCTGAATAGCTAAACATTCAAATTCAAGGAAACTGCACTGCATATATGTATTGTCCGGTGCAGGTCATATGTGTTAGACTAATTAATAATAACCTAATACAAAATATGGCTTTTTTAATTAAAGAAAGATATCCAGTTTTGCCTAGGACAACAGTTTTTAGTAGCATAAACTTTTTAGACTTAGGATTTCATTGGTTATATCTAAAGAAGTATTTTATGTAATTTTACATGTGGGTCCAATAAATACTATGAACTTCAACTAAAGGTTCTTAAAGCCAAATCTTGTTGTCTGAGGGATGTGAGGATTGCCCTCTGTGTGGCTATGGTTTGAGTTTTTTAAGCCACTTCAGGTCTTTAAGTAGCCAGGACTGTATTTGTTTGGGTTCTTTTTATAGTCTTTCTTTGCAATCCCTTTTAGAGAATGCATTTTGGACAGAATTATATATATATATTGTACATTGTTATATTTCAAATTTTTTTAAGATTGCTATATTACTGGGGCTTTCTGTTGAGCTTAACAAGGCCCCTCAGCTCAGGACTGGAATTTCCTACTATCTCCAGTAGGACAATCTGTCTGATTTTTTTTTGGCTGCTTAAATTCAGTAGAAAATTATTTAAAAAATCATGCACCCAACTGAGATGTTATTGTAAAATTTAGCACGCCAAATAAAGGAACAAAGAGAGACAATGTAGAATATGTTGCTTTCTGCTTGGTGCCGAGAGGTCTCTGAACTTGCAATATGTTTGTTCTTCTAGTCTTTCGCCACACATAGTAAAAAGGAATACAGATGTTAACCTACATACCTTATACAATAAGGAATAAAGAATATAAATATCTCTTAGACAAGGAAGTTTACAAAAAGAATGGGGATTACACATGTTGTTATCTTTATACATAAAATACACAGCCTACATACACAAGTAAATCAAAAGTGCAGGTTCTCACAGAATATTATTATCATGTTACTATTGTGACAAAAAACCCCACAGGAAACCTTAATCTTCATGTACATGTCAGAAGTATATTTTTTTTTTTTTACACAACATTGATTAGATAATTATAAGCAAAGGAACATACAAACATGATATAAGAACCCCCCAATAGCCTTAATATTGACATTAGAATATTATTTACATCATGGAATTATTTGTCAAATGGGGGAAAAACCCACTCTTTTGCATGACTAGGGCACTGTCAATTTTGTGGGCCCAGATTCCCATACACCACAACTCCCTACCAAACTAAAACCCATGGGCACAAGCTGTTGGGTAAAAAATTGGCCCCAGATTTAATATGCATGGGAAACAAATCAAACAACAAATTGTTAACACAATATAGTTATTGTCAGAATGACCACCAAGCATATACATACAGTACATACATTCCCTCTTTTATTTCCAATTACCCACTTAAAATGACACCCCTCTTCCCCTACATGCAACACCAAAATAACCCTGACAACATAACTAACCAGAAAAGAGCATACCGAGAGGTACCTTTCCCACACCAGGTTCTGAGACATAGACCAGCTGGAAACCATCAACATAAACAGAAAACACTTCTGTTTTTTTTCTGTTTTCTGTTAACCAACCATTATTCCACCCCAACCTTGCACTCATCAGCCTGGCCACAAGGCTAGCCCTTAACACCTCAAACTGGCTGGACACCACCACCCCACAAAAACAAATCTCAATACCCCCCTAAAACCCCAATTTTAAAAATAATAACCTACCAGTTTATTAACACCTACACCTGGCCACTGCCTACTGATCCCTCGCATGCCTCCAATTAAGCCAAGGTGCTATCTCAGACCACACTACAATTACCCTAGGTGGCCTGTCCTTTAACCTTCTAAAGTCCTGTTTTATCTGCCTTACCATTTCCCTCTGTGGAATTAATAGCAAATCACCCCCCAGCTTAAACAAACAAGACCAGTTGACTTTCCAACAAATGAAACACCAAAAAACGCCTACAACCAAACAACTTTAATATGATCTTTGCCCGGAAAGCCCATCTGCTGACCAAGGTCCTGAACTGCAGCTCTCCTTTTGGCCCAAAAAAGAATGTCCCACAATACATGCCACCATCCCTCTGGAAAGATGAAAATTACCAACCAGCAACCATAACTCAACCCCCATAAAAATGCCTCTACTATAACAAGCACTCAAGCTGCAAATTTGACAGTAATCTCATTGACTAACAAATCTCTTGACAATGTCCTCCCCAAAACCAAACCGTGCAGCTTCCATTGCTGCCCTGACCCAAAATGAATGTCTCAAACTGTGACGGTTCCAAACCTAACTGCCAAAAAATCCAGCTGGATTACTTTAAAGTGTTAAATCCCAGACAATGCAGTCCAGCCTCATATATTACAAATGTCAGTTCAACCTGTCTGTAAAGAACATAACCTTTCTGTTCCTCAATTCATCAACCTATAGCGACAAAATCACCAACGGGAAGAACTCCAAAAACACCATATTCCGCATCAAGGAACTCACACCCCATGCCTCTGGCCAACAATCTGTGCACCACCTGCCATCATAATATACCCCATATATACGTCCAGATGCATCTGTAAAGAGCTCCAGATCCACCGATGACTCTGCCAGCTGCCTTAAAATTACAGTACCATTAAAGCTCCTTAAAAAATGTCTCCCACATATCCAAATCCTCCTTCATGGCAAGCAAAACACTAATAAAGTAGTGCGTCGCCTTGACCTCTCTAATTGCCCTGGTCAAACTCCTATTAATAATTCTCCCCATTCGTATCACACTACATGTGAAATTTAACAGTCCCATCAGCAACTAAAGCCGCTTCAAGGTGACCTTCCTCCCCCCTTCTGCCACAGCTTGCCTCAACACCCTCAAGTTCTCCTGCACAAGCGACATTCCCCTTTAACCAAGTAAATTTCCAAGCCCAGGAAGCTAAGGCACGTTGCCAGATCTTCTGTCTTATCCTCCATAAACTGAATCCCAAAGTACCGACACGTCTCAGAACTTGCCAGCCCAACACTTTTCTAAATAAACGCACCTGTTTAACGACCCACTCCAAAAACCAACTCACCTTCTCAAAATAAGAACATGAAATACAACACCCCATAGAAGTCAGAGATCCACAAAATACTGCCCTTCAAATAACCCCAACAAATGATGAATTTGCTAATGTATTGGCAATAGCTGGAATGTCTCACCAACTCTGGTCAAATGATGCATAGGAGATCAAGCACAGCTCATTTGTCAATATCATCATTGACTGATGACCTGCATAAACATATGGTGAATCACCCTAAACTTCTCAACTTCTTTATTGGGACCACCCCTAGTGGAGGGATGCACCATTCTCCCTAGCTGTACCTCCTCGTGCAACTTCTCCCTTACCGGTTTAACCACGATTGTTTGACCAGAGGCAGCTGTCCTGGCCGTGGGTGTTGCCGTCACTTTAGAGGAGGACTTTCCCTTCTTAAAACACCCACTGAAACTGTGGCCACAGGACAGTAAAGGACAAGCATTATGACTTATATAATTTGTTCCAGGGTCCCCTAGTCATTACCAGTCCTTCTAGGATAGACATCCGTACTGAAATATTTGAAAGCCTGAAACATCGATACAGGGATTTCTTAATAATCCTTTTTACTGTTAAGTCTGAAGCATCAAATGTATTGCATACAAGCAAAAACATATGCTTATAGTCACAACATGAACAAACATGCTCAAAAAACATTTTCCCCCAATCACAGGCCACAGCTAAAAGGGACATCGCTACAATCAAACACACAAATAAATCTCTGCAGGGCTGAGCTATTTTTTAGGCTTCAAATGCTTTTCTCAACTCGAGATTTGAGATAATTGTACGTTCCTCCATGGGGGTGTTCAAACTGAGAAATAATTATAATCCATTATATTAGACAAACATAAAAAAGTATATTTTAGAGTGTATATTTTAATCCAATTACTTCCAAATCTTTGATTTGCAGCTTTCATCAAAGGGTCTAACTATACCAAAAAGCTTGACAGAGAAATGGATTCTTCTGAACTCTGGATTGTGAACTAAGATAAAAAGATATGCACACTTACAGCAGTAGTTCCTTTTGGAAAATGTCAGCGACCTTTCCCTGCCGCACACCGATTAGATACAGAAATATTCATGTCTATTAATGAACAAATGGAGTACTTACATTTTTAGTATCTCCTTATAATTACTATAATTAAGACATTCATGTGAATGAAGTGAGGCATTAATGCCAATAAGTTTTATTTTGCTTCTAAGAAGACAATTTTTAACTGTGCACATTTATTAGAGTGTATGTGTCCAATTTTAATATTCTCTGTTAATAAATCTTTGGATGGAAATTAGAAAATGATGATTTCTTTTTTTTTGCATAATTGCAAAATTATTAATAGTAGAAGATAATATCTCTTCCTTACTTTATTAAACTGATAAGAAATGTTGATAGACAACCAAAAAACGTTCAATATCCTTTTTTAATGGCTACCAACTAAAAGAAAATTAAAGACTGAAGATGGGCCCATAACGCGATACCTTCCATACTAAGGGCACCTATCTTAACCTGATTTGAATGGTTATTCTTACCAATCATTTATTCTAAACTTTATTGGAATCTTATACAGGCATATTCAGATATGATATATTACATTTATTTATGTAGGGCCAGTATATATATATTGTCAGGAGTGTTAGGAAGAAAGGTTGTATGTTTTTTCTTGAAAAAAGTGCTGTTTCATGGAGCTTTTGAATGTCGCATATGAGGGAGAAAGCCTCATAGAAAGAAGAAGGGAATTAAAGAGAAGGAGTGCAGAACAGGTTCCATCTTGAATGAGGGAGTGGACAGAGGTAATGACGATAGAAAAGAGATGCAGGTCATGAGAGGAACGACAAGGGTGGATTGGAGGGTAGAAATATATAGAGGTGCAGAGTTCTTAAGGACTCTATAGGTCAGGAGTATTAATTTGATTGATTTGGTATGGGGAGCCATTGTAGTGATTGATACAGCAGAGCAGCGGATGAAGAATGGTGAAGGAGAAAGATGGATCTAGCTGATGTGTTGAGGATGGATTGAAGTGGTGAGAGACAGGAGAGGGGTAGACCAGTTAGTAGGGAGTTGCAATAATCCAGACAGTACATCAAAAGGGAATGGATTCATTTTTTGGTATCATTTGTGAGGAAACTATGTTAGTAGGTTAATTTATGACTGGTAGTAGGATTACATTCAGAAAAAGGGTGCATGGGACAGGGCTCTTACTTGGCCTCACCAGCCAATAAAACATTTTATGAAATACAATAAGACAAGGATTTTTTGTTAATAAAAGTTTATTTTATGAGATAAACAGGTTAGTTGTATGTTTAACAATCGGTTTCAGCCAGAGGTTGAAGGAAATCAACAATCAAGTACTGCATATAACCATAAAATTCAATATAACCCACATCACAATGTGATTAGTAAAATACAATTAAAAAAAATTAGAAAAAAACAAAAATAGTTAAAAAAAAATAAAAAATAAAATGTGGTAACATTTCAAAATAATTATGCAATAACACCGTCAGGGGAACCATCCAGTTCCAACATTTTTTTAAAAAAAGTTCAAGAATATAAAAAATAAAGAAAATGTTTTTATGAGCATGTGCTAAAATTAGCTCTGTATTTTTAAAAAAAATCCTGGCATAGAAAGAGTTAAAATACCAGCGTTTGAAATACCCATGGCTGTCTAGTTTTTCCAAAATATATGGTTGGATAGGATAAACCGAATTGGCCTGGTTCAAAGAAGGACTAAATTGGAAAATTGCTTTTAAGCCCCAAACAACCATACACAGGTGGTATCGCTGTACTCAGGAGATATTGCTCAACACATATTGGGTATTATAACAGGAAATAATAAGTGACGGCGCCCAATAAAATCATGAAAGTCAAAATAATATATATACTTCCCAAAACATACACAGATTGTATATATTCATAAGGATCTTAGGACATAAAATGGACAAAACAAAAAACCATATGGTGTAGTATATCGAATAATCAATGGTATATGTAGTGAAGTATAGGAGAGACACTATACAGGGTACTACCTGGCCCTTTCATAACTTGTTTCTTTTAAACGCAGCCTTCAGGTGTCTCTGACAGGGTAAAAAAAATCAATTCTCTCTGAAAAACATCAAAGGCAGATACCAGGAGGTTAAGAGGTGTAAATGTTACTTTAATAACAAATAAAATCTGGTAGCTTACATTAAAATGTTGTTTAAAATGCCCCGTAACCATTCGCTAGGTATTGCAGTAGCTCTGCTACAGTCCCGCTGCTTGTGGTTAGTGTGGTAGACTTCCAAATATACGGTTCCTTCCCGCCTGTTGTCGTCAATACGAACAACATGTTTCCCTCCAACTGCTTCTTCTGCTGCATCCAATTAGTGCATGGAAAGAGTTAACCTACAAGCATCTGAAATACCATACGGTGACTATTTTTCAAAACTATATGTTCTGATAGAGGTAAAATGATGTCCCAAATAGGACACGGGGAACGGATAACCAGATTTAAAATATATCAAAGCACTACTTATATATATAGCTTTTATAGATAAGTAGAAGATTTTTAAATAAAGGTGAGAAAAAAGTGATTTTTTTTTTCAAAAAATCAAAACAGGAAATTAGAGTAGATGATATGATCAAAACGCAAAAAAAGGTCCTTGTTTTGAAAAAAAACAAACAAACAAACAATATGGGTAGACTAAATGAGAGAAAAAAAAAATGCAGCTAAATATGAACAACGGAAAAATGTTAAAACCATCTCGGACATAAAGGGCACAAGAAGAAAAAAACAGCCAGGCCCTTAAGGTGTCAATGTAGATAAGTGCAAGATAATGCACCTAGGTCACAAAAACCTAAAGGCAAACTTTAGATTATTCAATACAGTCCTAACCTCAACCTCTGGGGAAAGGGGTTTGAGAGTAATTCTTTCAGATGATTTAAAGGTAGGAAGACAATGGAATAGAGCAGCAGGAAATACTAGCAGGATGCTTGGTTGTACAGGAAGAGTTATTAGCGGTAGAAAGAAGGAAGTGCTGGAGACCGTGTACAGTTGTGTACAGTACTGGAGACCGTATCTCCAGAGGGACATAGATACTTTGGTGAGAGAGTTCAGAGAAGGCCTTCTAAAACAGCTCATGGATTACAAGATAAAACTTACCATGGTAGGTTTATGGATCTTAACAGGTATAGCTCGGAAGAAAGACGTGACAGGGAGGATATAATACAAACATTCAAATACATAAAGGAAATCAACGCGATAAAGGAGGAAAGTATATTTTAAAGAACCAAAATTACCAAAACAAGAGGATATAGTCTTAAATAAGAGGGACAATGCTTTGAAAGTAAAGTCAGGAAATATTACTTTACTAAGAGGGTAGCCTTCCAGCAGCTATTACATTTCAAACTTATGGGGTGCGTATATTATTTAATTGTTTTAATGTATACATGTTATAACACCACATTTTTTTAGGGCCCCATGTCCTTTCCACACACTGTTCGCCACAACTGCACTGTAGCATAATTATACTGCATTTTTGATGTTGGAATTCCATTTTTGATTTAATAAAAACATGTTCTTGCATTGCAAAGCTTCCAAATGATTTTGTTTTACTAGGAAAAAAAAACACCTGTTCTACAATTAGCATATGTAAAAAAGCTTCCCCAATTTTATGTTTTTATCTTTTGAGGAACATTTAGTAAGCTTGGGGACATTATTGTTTTTTATATTTCTAGCTTTTTTTAAAACTATAGTAGATCTTCAGTAATGGCATTCCATAATACAGCACTGCTGGAGAATGGGCCAGTGTTTCTTGAATATATTTTTGATTTTAAAAGCCTCAGTATTGTATAGTTAAAAGTACATATTCAGAGTTTGTATTTGCTTTCTTACATATTCCTGTTGCTTTCTTACATCGCTCTAATGGGTTTTAATGACATGTGGGAATCATAGTGCCTCTCTCTATAAATGTATTTTTCAATATATTGAACTGGTCTCTGTATTCAGCTAAATCTGAACAATTCTGTCTTAATCCAGTGAACTGACATTTTGGCACTCACTGTGACCATCAAGGATTATGGCAGCTAGACCTGTGCATTTGGATTTGTATGAATTTACATTTTAACAAAATTTGCCAATTTCATCAATTTGTATGAATCTCCAAAAACAAGGAGGACCCCCTATGAAAAAAATCAAAATAACCTCAAAATTTTCATTTGAATGCTGTTGTTTTTTTCACTCATTCTCAAAAGGAAGTAGACCATGGCATTATGAAGGAAGAAGGTACAATATGCACTGTTTGTTTGCATTTCTTCTTCCGAAGTTTGTATACTATAGTTTAGTCTATAGGGTTTGTATCAGAACATAAAATAGTTACATTGTCCCTTTAAAACATGCTTATACTTTATAATGAGGATTTTAAGCGGACAAAATAAAAAGTATAAAAAAAATGTTGGGCATCAATCTGCAACGTGATTAATTTGTCAATAGAGCTTTACATTTCTCTGTATTGATTTTTACCTTTTTCTTTCTCACTTTTACTATAATTTATTTTCTCTGTCCACTCTCTGCTCTTATGCAGCTTCTCATAATGCTTGCTGTACAATATATGTTTAGCTAAGCTAATTATTTGCCAAAAAAAGCAAATAGAGTATGGTTACTTAGAATGAAGACCAATTACATTTAGAAAGAAAAAATGTGGATACATGTTTTGTATTGTTCCAGATCAATATTCATTGCTTTACAGCTTTCTTTGGTTGCAAGAAGAAATGTTTATACGAAATATAAAAAAGTAAAAAAATGGTACTCTAACACAATGATCTCTGTACAGTGCGTGTTACATAATGATTGGGCTTCCAAAGTTACTCTCTTGCAAAAAAGTAGGATTAGTTAAAATCTTGTATTCTAAGTGAAATAATACTTGTTGTCATTTGGCCTCCTCTGATGTCATTTCTGAGTTACAAAGTCCAGTAACAGACAGATGCATACCCCAATGAGAAAAGGTTTGATGGGTTTCAAGCTACTTATTGCAATGAAAGCTTTCATGAAATTACACAGTGGCAGCTGCTGCAGCAGATAGGCTTCATAGAAATGACTGCAGTTTTTAAAGAAGTCTTAAGAAAAATGACTTATGGTACAATCAATGATGTATTCTTGAAAAAAATATTTTTATTTGTTGTGATGAGACAATCTGAGTTACACAAGTATACTTTGTAAATTCTTTTTCTGGATGGGGACCCAAATTAGCTCCATAATTTGCTTATATGATAGCGCCACCTATAGTTTGAAAATTGACATAGAGTGATATTTTACAGTTAAAGCATTATCAATAATAACATCAATACAGCGATAGAATTATATATTTGAGTGCAAAATTAAAAACACTCTGACAACCCAGGAAGTCTCACAACATGGATCATAACTGATGAATCAAACATTAAAAAGGTGTAACTTGTTAGTAAAGATTCAATGGCAAAAAAGTTTGTTATAATTCACATAAATTGAAAAAAGCTGAGAACTAAGAAAATAAAGTTCTCAGAAATTAAGTTTGCTCCCCCATGTGTTTTTGATAAAGGCAACCCCATCTGACCCCTCACCCCCAACTGCTCTCTTCAGCTGCCTCAGCCTCCCATCTGCCCCCTTAGCTGCAATTTTTCTCCTCATCCACAACTGCCCACTTCAGCCCCAGATCTACCCTTTTAGCCACCTTCACCTGCCCCCTTCAGCCATCATAACTCAGTCCCTCTAATCTTCCCAAATGCCCCTTCAGTAACCTCAGCCTCTTTATCTGCCCCACTTCTTCAAGAACACCAGCTCCCCTCCTGTCCTCTTAATACTCAGATCAGTTACCTTAGTTTCCTAGCTGCCTCCTGCAGGAGCTGGTACACATGAACACGGGACTGAGTTAAGCACACATTCGCATTTATCTAGGATCAAAATAATTGTAAATGCAAAGCAGGAGACAACTTCATATACAATTTATAATGTGAGGCCTTTAATAAACACGACAATAAGCCAGACGTCTAATGACAAATTGATAAATGTATTCATTGATCTACAATTTGCAAAGAAACTACTTTTATTACCAAGTGCCTATCTTTTAATATATTAATGGATATATTGGCTTATTGTTCCATTACAACTTTAGGCTCATGACAGTCCTTACACAACTTTTTCTTGGCAGAAGGACAATCCGTTACTTTGTTCTGATATTTTTCTAGCTAGTACATTGAACAAAAAATATGACTCAATATCAAGTCTATTGCATATAATAACTTATAGTCATGTGAAGAAAGTATACCCTCTTGGAATTCTATGGTTTTACATTACAGGACATAATAACAATCATCTGTTCCTTAGCAGATTTAAAAACTAGGCAAATACAACCTCAGATGACCAACAATACATGACATATTTCAATGTGTCATGATTTATTGAACAAAAATGAAGCCAAAATGGAGAAGCAATGTATGAAAAACTAAGTACATCTTAACTGCTTCCAGACAAATTCAGATACTAAATAGCACACATGTGCTGCTAATCAATGTCCTTGATTAATTGATAATCAGCAAGCGTGACCATGTGTTAACACAATGCCAAGTAGGAAAGGCATCAGCAATGATCTTAGAGAAGCAATTGTTGCTGCGTATCTGAAAAGGGTTATAAGGGCATTTGCAAATAATTTAAAGTTAATGATTCTACAGTAAGAAAGATTATTCAAAAGTGGAAAACATTAAAGACAGTTGCCAATCTTCCCAGGGGTGGACGTCCCAGGCTTGTTTTGTAGCCACATGACCTGGGAACCTTGCAGCCATCGAGTCAACCATGAACTCCTCTGTCCATCAAAGTATTCTAGAGTCAAATGTGAGGCCATCTGTTTGATAGCTAAGCTTTGCCGAAATTGGGTCACGCAAAAGGACAATGATCCCAAGCACACCAGCAAATCTACAAAACAACGGCTAAGAAAGAAAAGAATCAAAGTGTTGCAATGACCCCGTCAAAGTCCAGACCTCAACCCGACTGAAATGCTGTGGTAGTACCTTAAGAAACCTCAAATGCCCACAAACCTCAATGAACTGAAGCAATGTTGTAAAGAAATGTAGACAGAAAACGATTACTTCAAGTTCCTGCTGCTAAAGGTGGTTCTACAAGCTGTTGAATCATACTACTTTTTCATGACTTCTCCATTTTGACTTTTTTTTGGTTGAATAAATCATGTGTTGTTCATCTGAGGTTGTATTTACCTATTTTTTAGACCTGCTAATGAACACATGATCGTAATTATGTTGTGTGATGTAAAGCCATAGAAGTCAAATAGGATATACTTTCTTTTTCACACAACTGTATTGTTTTTAGTTGTATTTTTAACTGAGATACATGCTTCTTGTAACAAACTTATATTGTGTCTTTATTTGTATAAAGGAAGACTATATATGGTACATATAGTGATACATAGGCACCCTCTATATTGTGTCCTGAACCTGAAGGGTTATATAACATGGTCCAAAAATTAAAAGGTATTTAGATTTAGAATATAATACCCTCATGTGTTTATATACATATAAATACATATAAATACCTCGTTGTTGGACCAGCAGATGCTCTTCTCCCATTTGTGTGTCAAGCAAAAACAACCTGATCAAGCTACAAAATAGAAAAGAAAACAATCTAAACAGGAATTTACTTCATTTAGTGGTCATTTCCTTGATACCCATTAAAACAGTCATTATCCCAATAGACTCCTTGTTCAGATGATATTTACCTTTTTGTCATTTGCTTAGTTGGAGATGGAATTGCTGGCTGTAATGTCGTTAAATGCATTGTAACACCATTCTATTTCTGTACTAGCCCTCTGCACTAGGCATGATACACACTGCATTTAGAACCAGAAAGAAACAAAACCAAATCTTTTGGATATACCATATGCTATGTACAATATATTAGCTAGATGTGCAGTGCAATGTACCAGAAATGAGGAAGCTTGCCTTGTTCAGGGCAGAATTTCAATACAATTTGTGTTGCCTGAGGTAGTTTATTTTTTAATGTAAAAAATGTAAATGGCCATATAGGTTTGTACTTGTCTGACATTATATTTGTCCTTTGACCCTAAATAGGGTGTATGAATGCAAACCATTGGTATATGTAAGTACAACAATTATTTATATATTTCCGCATGCACGCTATTTACTTGTTACTAGATTTTCTGCTTTTGGCAATTCAGTTAATTTGCTAAAGCCTACCACCACCAAGTTCAACGCACAATCCTGTTTAATGGAAATCAAGAATTCCATTTAGTACACTATTGGAGTGGAACATTATTCATATGTTCTAAAATCACCCAGGCACCAGAAAGAATTATAATGTGTTTACAACCATACTGGTAATATACTATGCCAAAGCATATTGAGTAATTTAAATGTTCTGTTATGTTTCCCGCATTGCTGATGTTCAATAAGAATAATACATTGTCACGTCTTTTAACTTCATTTAACCAATATCAGCTTCTTTTCTTTGTCTAATTTAGTACAACACATCATTTATTAATGTGTCACTTTGGACAGTCTTTATTCAACATGCCATATTTAGGGAGACATTATCTTTACAGGATTAAACACTATAGTTTGAAGTAACTGAATGGAAGTAACTGAATACAACAGAAGCAAGAATTTAACATTCTTATGTTTACGTTTTTCACATAAGCAGCAGGGACTTGTAAGGTATTAAGCTTTATTAAGCTGGTTCACTACACCAGCTACTCACAAAGCACTGATTATTGCTACAGGAAAGAGCACAATCATTGTTAGAATGCTATTCATCTATTTTTTTCCTGTTTACATGGGCACAAATACAGAATAGAGCATTTGACAAAATAAGTAGTAAATTGCCCTCTCCCGTAAGAGACAACAACAAATGTGTAAGATATATAACTGCATACTTGTTAGGCTTGTCCAAGATGCTCTGGGTATCACATGTGATTTTCAGGCCTCTAGGCAAAATTTGATCTTCGGATTTGGGAAAGTGGTTAACCTACCTAGTTTTGGTCACAAATTTGTTTTACTTTACCAACTCATGGAGTGATAGACTAACCTGCGCCGATCTAAAGAGTTAAGAAAAACCTGGACTGTTTAGGATTGGAGGACCAGAGCCCACTGACCAAACCAGGGATAGGCCTATACTTGCTATTTATTTATATTTATAATATATATATTTTTTGTTTAAACTATACTTTAAGTATAAATATATCATTTATTAGATAATATTAAATTCTTTAAACGTAATTATTCAATTAATTACAAAATTGTACTTTTCCAAAGGATAGCTGCATGTTAATCCTAGAGAGAAATGCCCTAGTAATTAGCATACCCAGGAACTTGCAGGCTCTGGCTACCAGGAGCCAAGACTTGCGGGATGCAGCCCTCCCGCTGACGTCAGTGGGAAGCACCTCCATTTAAAGTGGAAATGGGTGAGGAGTGGGGCGTGTCAAGACCCCTCTACCCAGCAGATTTGTTAACCTGAAGAACCCGGAAAAGCAGTGCTTTTCTCCGGGCCAAACCAGGAACGTTGCCGAGTATGGTAATCAGTAGTGAAGCTATCTTTCTACCTCAACATTATCATAGTTTTGCCAGGGTAACAGTGCCTGCTGCCTCTTTGACTCACCTCAGCTGCACTTCCTGCAGAGTACTGGCATTTAACTTAACACCTGGTGCTCCACCTTTTAACTGCCAGTGCCATACTAAAAAGGCTGTTTTGGCTATGGGCTGGTTGGAGAGATCAAAGATGAACCTTGTAACCGAGTGTTTCTGTGGGAGTATGTGTCCATTCATCCCGTGGAGCACTTGTGAAGTCAGGCACTGATGTTAGACGGGAAAGCCTAGCTCGCAATCTTCGTTCCGGTTCATCCCAAATGTGTTCAATGGGGTTGAGGTCAGGGCTCTGTGAGGGCCAGTCAAGTTCATCCAACCATATCTTTGGACCTTGCTTTGTGCACTGGGCCACGGTCAACAAGAAACACTTCAAAATCTTGTGAAAAACCTTGCCAGAAGAGTAGAAGCTATTGTAGCTGCAAAGGGGGACCAGCTACATATTAATGTCTATAAGACATGGGCCAAAAATGATTTGGACAAACTGGTTCATTTTTGGCCCATTCGTTTTCAGGCAGAAATTTACGTTCCTTGCTGAATCGGTTTGACTGAAAATGTTCCTTCCCAAAATAGAAATATCAATATCTAGGTAGAGATGCAGTCACCACCATATGAAAAATTTGACCAAGTAGTACTCATCATTCAGGTGAATTATATGTACAATCAAAATAGCCTTTTTTCCATATTCATATATGTCAACGTACTCTGGCCTACTGTAACCATTTAAGATGTGCAATCTTATATGATTAATATGGTTTTGAGAGGGAAGTGTCATGCTTTTAGCAGAATTCCTTTGCTTGATGCAGGAGTGTTCTCACATTGTGGGCATTCTCTATGATGTCAGTGGGCGACCCCACTTATGTTGGGGACAGTCTAGCTAACAAACACTATTTTTAATGGAGAAATGGGCAGGGGGAGGGTTATGCACCAATATAAATTAATAATTTACTGAACATACATATATACCGCTGTCATATCAACATTAACCACAGGATCATGACTATTAAATAAAGCCTAATAAATAATTCAGAGCGTGGAAGACCAATTTAGTTCTGTATTTATTCCTGATTTACCTAATGCATGAAGTTCCATCATTCAGTGTGTTTCTCTAGCTAAATAGCAATACAGTTTTTCACTAAAAGGTTTTTCACTAAATCAGTATAACCCCTTTAGTTTTTCACTAAATCAGTATAACCCCTTTATTGAAATCTCATTATCAATTCATTAGTAGCCTTCATAGTGGACCTCTTGCTCAGAAGACAGTTTCTTCAATCTTGTCATCTTGCCCTTAGGGATGCTATTTATAACGTGGTCAAAGAAGCAAGTGCAGGACAGAGTTAACCGTCATGGGTTTCCTGTATACTTTGGTGAAAAATCATGTTTCCTATAGATATTAACATCTAGGAATTTGATCTGTTGTGTATGATATTTGATGGTGAATTTTAATGAAGATGTTTTAATGGTTGTTATGTTATAATAAGCTTATATCACATATGAGGTAAATTAATTGGGTCGTTAACCCCTTAACAACCAATGATGTGCCATGCACGTCTCGGAAAAAAGGTCAGTTAACAACCAATGATTACCTTGGCACGTCATGACATTAGATGAGCTTAGAAAGTGAATAAAGGTCACTTTCTTCACTCAAAGAATGTTGGTGCAATGCTTCCATTTTAAGGCATTCGGCAACACCAAAAAAGCTGCAGAAGCCCCGTGTTATTGCTCTCAGCAGCAACTGCCTGCTTAAAAAGAGCTGAGGAAGCCATATGGGGGGCACTCAGCACCACCAAAAACCCACTCCAGTGGGCGGCACCAGTAAACAAGTTCCCAGAAAAAGTAAACAAGTTCCCAGAGGGTCTGTCAATGCAGGTTGAATACAGGTACTGCATCAACCATGCAGATCAATGGAGCCTAGCTTACTGATCACTAAAAATATTATTAACAAATAAAACTAGTTCAAACATAAATAAAAATGTTTTTCCCTATAACTTATAAATAAATATAAACTCAGGACAAATATTAGAAACTATTTGGCAGTTTTTTCATTAGTTTTTGTTTTAAATACTAATTGAGCAGCCTTGATATGCAGCTATAAATTAAGATAGAAATACTTATTTAGCAGTCGTGCATTGGATAACTTGTTCATTATGTAAATGTTAACTGTATACTGTATATCCGGCTAGCAGTCCACATTTAAGCCATTAATCCTGCTCCAAAAAATATTGTCCAACTGGGTGGTAACAAGCCTGTTCCTTCACTGTTGTACGATAACAAATTGGCAGAGTGGCAAAGTGGCAGAGCTAACATAAGACATTTCATTTCTTGAAGTATTTCCCCTTTTTCTCCCTTGTACAGGTAGAGTAGATAGAAGAGTTCTATAGGTAAGTTCAGTTCCCTCACACCCTTAGAGGGAGTGCTACAGTGCCACCACATAGGAGATATCTTGTTGGCTCCTAGGATCCACTTAGCAAATCATGTATCACATTCATTATTAGCAGTGAATGGATAAAAGCAAGAAGTAAATATGGGACATTTGACAGTAATTTAATTTTCTTTAGTTACAGAAAAAAAGAACTCTGCCAGACAATTGTATGGAAGGTTAGTTTTGTGCTCAGGGAAATAAACTCTCCCACCACTGCTTACCGGTGGTGCGAATAAGAAAAAAGGTACAACTTTCCAATAACATACATGTAGCAGCATTTGGTATGGTATGAATGACCAACCCAAGGAAACTTATAGGCATAGACTGCAGGGCTCATGCGTATTGCTGCCTGAAAATTGAAACCCTGAATAAAGCAGCCAGGGGCGTAACTAGAAGCCTCAGGGCCCCTGTGCGAGAATGTTAAGGCAACCCCATCCCACCCCAATCTACCTCCTTCTCACTACATCTTCTCACTATCTACCCTCTCCCTGCCCCCTTTCTCACTATCTACCCTCTCCCTACCTCCCTTCTCACTATCTACCCTCTCCCTACCCCCCTTTGTAGGTCACTTACCGTGCAGTCCTGTGGTGGGGGCGCGAGGCCTCTGTCTAGCTGCTCTGCCGCGGTGCGCATGACGTCATATGCCGGTGCTCAGTATGAAGCGCCGGCACCCTCACGCTCCCACCACTGCAGTCGAGGCAGCGATGAGGCAGGAGGCGGCGGCAGAGGAGACAGAAGGGCGCAGAGCGGTTGCTTAAAACGACCGCTCGGCACCCCTTGGCCTCCCCCTGACTCCAGGGCCCGGTCGCAGTCGCGACCCTGATACCGCCACTGAAAGCAGCCCTTTTATTCATCTGTGGAAGGCATTGTGCTTTAAATTAATTTTCAAGGGGAGTATAACCACTGGGTGTATAAGGAATTCATTAGTTGTTTAGATTCAATATTAGTTTTTCCTTGAATCATTTCTACCCTGTAACCAATATGCCCTTACAGTACAGCTTTGTTACAAATGACACCATACCTCTTCTGAAATTTGTTTATGTAAGACCTCCCCTGATGCTCATTTTCCTCCTGTAACTAAAGAGCCTTAGGTCAGTGTAGAATGAGCGATGCTGTCAAACCTTTTCACTGTACATTGTTTTACATCTGATGAAGTGAGGGAGCCAATAGTCCCAAAATCTTATGTTTCTTACTTTCTGTTACAATAAATTTTGGTGAGATGGTTGTCATTTGCTGCTAGATTTACCCTCTTTACATAAAACACATTAAATAAAGAAAATTCATAAAGGGTTAAAAAGGCTGAACAAATATCAACCAATTATATGCACTCAGATTTACACTTATTCTAGTGTTGTTTTAAGCTTTTTTGATAAAGCTAGGGACAAAAAGAATGACTGCCATGCTGTTATATCTCCATGCATGGATGTGGTATTTTGGGCCACATAAAACTGTGATCTTATTAAGTGTTTTGCTTGTTGTCATTTGCAGGGTATTCTACTCAACCATTATTTTATTTCTGAAAAATGTGTTTTCTTGGTCACATTTTGTTCCTTATGTGGAGGCTTTTATAGAACTCAAATTTACATGCATGAAAACCAAAGTTTTTCAATGTTTATTTCCTAAATAAAGGTGTTTTCCAAAGTATATTGATTCTATTTATAGTATAAAAAGTTTTTATTTGTTTTTGTTATATCCATGGCACGAGCAAGTACCACCAGGTTTAGTGTTGATCCAGCCAAAAGGAACGCTGCCAAGGGTATTAACAAGTGTAATTTCCATACCTGGGAACCCCTTCACCGGTTCTCCGGGTCAAGACCCGAATCTTGACACGCCCCACTCCTCCCCTATTTTCTCTTTAATTGGGGGTTGTTTCCCGCTGACGTCAGCGGGAACGTCAGTGGGTAGTCCTGGCTGCGTTCCCGTAAGGGAAGGCACCAGGTACTTGGAGCTCAGAAGTTCCCAGGTATGGTCATTTCTCATTTAAAAACTTGCTCAGATCACATGGCAACAAAAACAAAAAGTGAAACAAACGCAGTGACTGCCCATTATACTATAATACATAGAGCAAATGCTCTGAAAAATAACCATCATCTTATATTCAAGGTCGTCTTCTAATCAGACCTCAAATAGAGGCACTTCTTCTGGGGCTTCTATGACCGAGCGCCGGCATCACATGACCTTCCGGTGCTCATTCATAGAAGCCGGCAGCAGCAGCGGAGGTTGTGTGCGCGCATTGCACAGATCTCCACCGGCTGCCCCACTAGACACCAAGGAATCCGAAGCACGAGGGACAAGTCTAGGGAAGCACTGGTAAGTCAGGGGGAGGGTAAGAGTGGCATTTGGGGGTATAAGGAATTTCAGGGAGGCAGAGTGGCATATAGGGGGTTAAAAGGAACATCAGGGAGGCAGAGTGTCATATAGGGCATTAAAAGGAATATCAGGGCGGCAGAGTGGCATACAGGGGTGTTTAAGGCATATCTGGGGGCAGAGTGGCATATAGGAAGGTTAAAATGCATATCTAGGAGGTAGGGTGGTATATAGGAGGGGTTACAGGCACCCCCTTGCATGCACTTGCTTCCTAATATAGGGGTGCACCCACATTGCTTAACACCCTAGTTGTGGATTTGCCTGTATTGTAGGACCAATCCTATTCTTTACACTAATAATACATTATGTTCATGATCATTTGAAAAAAAATGCCATTTAAGTATTTTTTCAATTTTCTATTACTTATTTCATATGTTCACATTACCTTGTAGTAGCAACTATCTGAGCTGTACTAAGATGACACAGGGTATGGAATTAGGACTCACTCATGCTTACACTATTAGATTTAACCAGTTAAAAAGAGACTCAGTGACCAGAGTTAGTGTGGGCAATGTTGTAATGCCCCTATCCGTATCCCTACACTTGACTAGGGGCTCCAGGGAGTAATTTAGGTTAAAATTTGAATAAATCAACAAATATAAAATATTTCTTCTATATTGCATTTTGAACCAACATTTCACCACTAATATGTAATTGGGCAATGTGATATCCGAAGGTCTAAGCATTATTAATTAATATTAATAATTAAGTGTGCAGTGTTTGCATTCAGCATACTCTTCATCACTTAAAGTGCCTGTAGCTTATGCTCACAGGTCATGAGTACAACTTTGAGACTGGTGCACTCTGGCTGTGTGGCAGGCTAGGAGAGAACTGTTCGGGGAATATAAAAAGATGTCACTGGGTTAATTATGTCTTTTTTTAACATTAATAGTAAAATAGTGATTTACAAAAACACTAATTAAGAACATAATGGATAAACTCATATTATTTTAAGACCACATGACAACTGCTATAAAAGCATTGCAACATTGGTAGTGTGCCTATGACAAATTGGCCTTCTGAATTATGGTGCAAGAAAACTTCACCTAAGCCTTAAGTATGCGAAGATAAGTATGTTCTGGCACAAACAGAATCACTCACAAAATTTTAATCCATCTTTGCCCAAATGCACAGGAGTGTTCTTATATACCGTATTTGCTCGATTATAAGACGACCCCGATTATAAGACGACCCCCCAAAATCAAAATATTAATTTAGGAAAAAAACAAAAAGCCTGAATATAAGACTACCCTATAGGGAAAAAGTTTTACCAGTAAATATTAATTCATGTAAATTATTTTCATGTTTAATAAAAGCTATGATTGAGAAAAATATATTTTTTAAATTTCCTTTTATTTGCCAACCTGCCCCCCCCAGTTATGCCACTCTGCCCCCAGAAATGCTTTATACCCCCCTATTTGCCACTCTGCCCCATGATATGCCTTATACCCCTATATGCCACTCTGGCATATAGGGGGTTAAAAGGCATATCATGGGGCTGAGTGGCATATAGGGGGTTAAAATGCATTTCTGGAGGTCCAGAAATGCATTTTAACCCCCTATATGCCACTCAGCCCCATGATATGCCTTTTAACCCAGCATGTACTGGCTGCCTTGGCTTGATAGGAGTGTGATTGCTGTTAGCAGTTTGATATCAGCAATCACACTCCTATCAAGCCAAGGCAGCCAGTACATGCTGGAACCTGGGGATGATAGTAGTGGGATTACAGCCTCCATATGCCATGCTACAACAACCACCCCCCTTACACATCCATGCTATCACACACACACTCATTCACAAACATTTAAATACTCATTCATTCCATTAATCACACACACTTCACACATTAAACACACTTACCCAAAAACCCTCCCCCACCCCCTTACCTGAACTGCAGATCTCTCACTCGAAGACTTCTGCAGGGGACCGGCTGTACAGCAACTTCTCTGGCCCCGCCCCCAGAGGAGGGAGGGGGGAGATAGAGTTCTGTGAGGACGCTGCAAGCTTCCTGTCCTCCTGCTTCTAACAGAAGAGACGCTGCTCGCGACCGGTAAGCAGCATGGCCCCAGCAGACATTTTTTTGGGGGTCTGATTAGAAGACGACCCCGATTATAAGACGAGGGGTATTTTTCAGAGCATTTGCTCTGGAAAAAACCTCGTCTTATAATCGAGCAAATACGGTACTCCTGATTGACTTCTGGGTTGGGAGGGTAGGTAGAGGTTTTTTAAATTTCTTAATATTGTATTAATTTAACTCCTTGCAAACTGCAAGACAGGGATGAAAGCAAGGGAGGCATGTGATAATCTCCAAAAGAGATTATTTATCATGAAAATTGTGTTGAATTTGAATATCTCTTGAATTGAAAAACAAATTGAACACATCTAAAATTGCCAAACTGTACCCTTTTCAATGTGAATTAGGGTAAATATAAATTCTAAATATACTGTATGATAATAGTTATGGAACACAACCTAATTGTAAGATAACATTTTCTTAAATGTAAGTGTAAACATGACACTAGAGCAGAATGTGCCATTTTAGTAGAATTAAAACTAACTATATAGCATATAGCAGTCTTCCCTTAAATATTAAGGTCAATTAAGCTGAAGAAAATAATAACTAAAATATATAAAATGTTTCTATAAATAGAATTAAGGACATGTTGTTATGTGTCCTTGATATTGATATAGTAAATAATTTCCCTGTATGATAGAGGTGAATAACAAACTATTAATGGATTATGATAACCCTGTAATCCGTTGCAGTCATACTAAGTGAATATAAAACTCAAGGTTATTAAGCCTTAGTATGGGACTGCAAACAGTGGATTAGGATATTAGCGGATTTGTCCATGTACATCCATAATGACCAAATCGTTGGACTAGAAAGACAAACATTAATGCAATGCTTAAAGGAACACAATTAACACCAGGTTCTTAATCTCAAAATTATATTGCTACATGTTATCTACAGTGAACTGATCTACCGTACATGTGGCTGTTTGATAGGTTGCTTGATATTAAGTTGAGTTAAGCTAAAGTCAAAATTGATGCTTGTAAGGTATGATAGATCTTTTTTAATATGTAAGTGATAACTTTAGATACTTTGCTATGTACTGATTGGTAGATGGCAACCAGACAAACAGAAAATATGTGGATTGGGCTATAAATTAGTCTAAATTATAAGTGGGCTAGCATGGTTCCCTTGTAAAATTATATAAATTGTAACAATAAGTGTAATTTGTGAACAGTATTTTAGATATATGCTCCATAGCAAACACATAAAATAAAGATAATTTTCAGACAAACTTAACCTCTTTTACCTGTCAAGTAAGGCCTGAGAGGATGGGAACATTCAACTTCTGTATACCAAGAAGAGCTCAAACACAACCAAACTAAACTGAAACCTTTTGCCCTGCAGCTCCCCTAGAGACAGAAATGCTTATTGCTCTTATTTAAGAATTGCACTCAGTATATTAATTGTATTCCAAGATTTGCTTGTGTTCAGGTGAAAGAACCAGCAATGGTTTGAGACATCCAATCTTAGAAGTCTTTCATGAAGGTCTTCATGTTATATAGTTTGAATACCATGTCATAAACATTTATCATTGTAAAATAACATATTACACACAAAAAAGAAAAATTCCAGAACAAACAACAAAAAATGGCTTTGCATAAAAACTTATTTTCCCTACTTTTCCAATTTTTTTCCATTATCGCATGGACCAAGGATTCCTTACACCCTGACCCAAGTAAGCAAATAAAGTACCACAACACATATGAATGCAAAGAGCCAAGGACAGCCTCTGGTACCCCGGCATAGCTATAAGTAGCCTGACGAGTCAGTGTCCAATAGTTGGTAAACACCCCTCTCCGGGCATGCAACAGTTTAACCCATCAACAAACACTGTTTTCCATTTACATTTACCCGTATGTATTGCAGCATCAATCAGTGTTTTGACGTTTTCATCTTCAGAGTCGCATCCAAAAACTTATTAACTCCAAGAATTCCATTAAAATGTTTGTACAGTTCTTTGGTCTAGCTTCAGATCATATGATCATATGAAGCTTCAGAATGCCTTCAGATCATATGACATTTGCAAATCTGAAAATGCTTAAACATGGCAGTGTGTAACATGTTGCAATTTGGGTCAAACTTTGCATTCATAGATTATTTATTTACAATTGTGCTCAAAAGTTTGCATAACCTGGCAGAAATTGTAAAATGTTGGCATTAATTTTGAAGATATGACTGATCGTGAAAAAAACAGACTTTTATTTAAGACTAGTCATCATATGAAGCTATTTATTATTACATATTTGTTTGGCTCCTTTAAATCATAATAACAGATATGACCCAAATGGTCCTGATCAAAAGCTTACATAGCAAGCTTAATACAGGCAGGAAGCAGGATTGGAATAACAAGCTCTCAGTGGCCGGGTTGGTGGGGAACTGGAAGTGCACTGGCAGGGCAAGAGCACAGCTGGAAGCCTTCTGGCAGGACACGCAACAGGAGCACGGCTGGAAGCCCTCTGGCCAGTTCACCGCTTTTCCTTTCTTTGACCACTTTTTTGATAAGAAACAGCCACAGACCGAGAACACCTCACTTGATGCTCTGACCCAGTTGTCTGGCCATGACAATTTGGCTGTTGTCGAAGTCGCTCAGATACTTATGCTTGCCCAGGATGTAATTTTTACTTGCTTCCTAATACGTCCCACCCACTGACCCGTCAGTAGTCATAATGTTATGGCTGAACCGTGTATATGTGTGTGTGTGTATATATATATATATATATATATATTATATATATATAATATATAATATATAACACACAGTATAATCTTAAATATAACATATTTTAAAAAATGTCAGTTTCTGAGTAATGACGTATTACAACATACTCACAAGAGTATGCTTTCTATGAAAATATACACTTTTTAATATTCTAATGCTATGGAATATTGATTGAATGTTTAAAGAAGCATTTGACATGCAAATAAGGCCTTTTCTTGTTTTCACAAGAGCAGTGCAGTTTGCTGGGATAGTTTTTGCTTATCTGAACTATTTTAATGTGTTTATTTGGGGTTGTAAAATGTTAATCTTCCCATTATTTTTTAATTGTTAGTGGACTGTTGTTGTTGAACTGTGAACCTGTCCATCCAACATCTTATATATATCTTAAAATATGTTATATTTAAGATTATACTGTGTGTGTATATATATATATATATATATATATATATATATATACACACATATACACGGTTCAGCCATAACATTATGACTACTGACGGGTCAGTGGGTGGGATGTATTAGGAAGCAAGTAAAAATTTCATCCTGGGCAAGCATAAGTATCTGAGCGACTTCGACAACAGCCAAATTGTCATGGCCAGACAACTGGGTCAGAGCATCAAGTGAGGTGTTCTCGGTCTGTGGCTGTTTCTTATCAAAAGTGGTCAAAGAAAGGAAAAGCGGTGAACTGGCCAGAGGGCTTCCAGCCGTGCTCCTGTTGGGTGTCCTGCCAGAAGGCTTCCAGCTGTGCTCTTGCCCTGCCAGTGCACTTCCAGTGGTGAACTGGCCAGAAGTTGACTTGGTCTGAAGAATTAAATTTTCTGTTACATCACATGGAGGGCTGGGTATTTGTGCATTGCTTACCTGGAGAACACATGGCACCAGGATACACTATGGGAAAAAAGAAAAGTTGGCAGTGTGATACTTTCGGCAATGTTCTGCTTGCAAAGCTTGCGTCCTGACATTTATGTGGATGTTACTTTGACATGTACCACCTACCTAAGCGTTATTGCAGACCATATACATTCTTTCATGGACATGGTATTCCATGAGGGCATTGGCCTCTTTGAGCAGGATAATGTGTCCGGCCATTTTCTATACCAGTTTGACTGTGCCCCAGTGCAAAAAAGCAAGGTCCATAAAGACATCATTGGATGAGTTTAGTGTCGAAGAACTTGACCGCACAGAGGCCTGACCTCAACAAAATCGAACATCTTTGGGATAAACTGGAAAAGAGATTGCGAACCAGACCTTCTCGTCCAACATTAGTGCCTGACCTCGCAAATGCTCTACTGGATGAGTGGGCAAAGATTCCCACAGAAACGCCAAAGTCTTGCGGAAAGCCTTCCCAAAAGAGTGGAAGCTGTTATGGCTGCAATGGGGATACCAACTTCATATTACTGTCTATTTAGAATGTGATGTCCTTGTTGGTGTAATGGCCAGGTTTTCCAATACTTTTGTCCATATATATATATATATATATATATATATATATATATATCCCTTTGTTTCACTGCAATGGACATACAAGTTTCTAGCATTCAGCAATTGAATCAATAATGGTTTTGACTGAAATCAAAAAGGAAGAGCAAAGGCTTATGCATCCCAGTGTTTTTGTAATGACACAAGGGCTGTGTGCTGTTTAGAAATACAAGCAGGTTAACAGCTTACATCAAAGGTTACCAGATTAAAGTCAAAATGAGATGAGTTTTTCAAGAGCTTGGCTAAACAAAAAAGGTTGAGATGCCCAATTATCTTTAAAAGCTCTGTAATGCAAACCTCAATAAGCTTAAGTGAACAGAGGAATAGATGTGTCTTTTCTGCATGGTAACCGCAACGTTACTGGAATGCTTGCTGAACAGCTTAGTTTAAGAAGTACATAAGGAACAAGAGATAAGGCACCATACTTTGCTGCTAGAATAAAATTACACAATGATAAATTATTTTAGAGCAGAAAAAATAGCAGCAGAGTAGATTTATTATGCTTTCAAATATGTAGCATTTTATCAACTCTGTTTTACCCTAAATTGCATTAAATATTTTAAATTATAGACCCCCTTAGTCATAAATGTTTTTTTACATCCTTTCCAAAAAATGTTTTGATGTCCCGTCATTACATTCAAAATATGTTGTAACATATGTCACATAGACACTGCTCTTGATGGACGTTTATGGAAATAAATAGTAATCATATATTGTAAATATACTATATATTACAAAAACAGTATAATAAAAAGCCTTGGGCGTACATTACATTATTCATGTTTTGTTATCATAAATGAATACAGAAATATCTGATACATTTCCACTGCACCCATAATGAAAGAAAAATGACTTGCCATTGCCTGCACTTTGCCACCACTTTGCACTCGTATAAATTTCCGCTGCATCCATAATAAAAACAATCACTTGCCGATGCACCCACTGAATTTTCTATTGCACCCTTACTGCAAAATGATGGACTTGGCATTGCACCCACTTTGCACCTCCATAAATTGCAACTGCGCCCATCTTGCTCCTAAAAAGATTTGTTTTAATAATTTAATACTGTATTTGATTGATTATAAGATGACCCTAATTATAAGACAAGCCCCCCAAAATCTGAATATTAATTTAGGAAAAAAGGAAAAGTCCTGAATATAAGACTACCATATAGGGAAAAAGTTTTACTAGTTGTTTACTACTTTTTTTGTGTAGCCGAATAAACCCTTCCCCTCCTAGTCTGCCTAGGACCATGATTCCCACAAGTCACCAGACGACCGGTCGGAGTGTTGAATAATCACACTGAACAATGGAGTAAGATCAGATAGCACTAATTTATTGCACGGCTGACAATCTATTTATGCTATCGCAAAAATAAAGCAACTGAGACAAGAACCAATAAAACATCAAAATCAAGTTTTACATCCATATAAGGAGGTGCGTTACTTATATTGTTACTTTAAACATGTTAATTTGAACATGTAAAATGAAAGAAGACGATATATCATGAAAACCACAGGCAGATACACAGGATAACTTACTATACTCAAACAGGATGTGTGCTAACTGCAAATTCTAGCATTTTAAATTGTAACCATTATCTAAACTAACTCCGAAAGAAGCATATAAAAATAAAGGCATTAGAATAAAAGAGACAAAATGGCTTCCCCAAAGTCAAATTTACATCTTCAATCCCGCCTTTGTTCATGAATGTGAACACTAGTAAATATGCATGGCGGAAGTCTTGGTGTAAGAAGGAGGGCTTTGGGCTGATTTTGCTTTGGGGTACAACCTCTATGGTCGTGATGGATTGCACCTAAATGCAAGAGGGTCCAATGTGCTTGGGGAGAGAATGGCTGGACGGTTAGAGGAGATTTTAAACAAAGAATGGGGGGGATAAATACCGGGCTAGACAGTATAGAAAGTTAAGGCGATTTACTTAGCAACAGGTGGGTGGATCTGGGGGCTTGGTCTATACAGATAATAGGGAGAAGCATATAGTTTGCCCGCCAAAACAAGGACAGAAAGGGATTGCAGCATTAATGTTACAAGGTAAAGGTCATGTCTACAAATGCTCTTAGTTTAGAGAAAATGATCCACCAAGTTGTGAGTAGTGGCTACTGAGAATGTTGATATAGTGGCTGTTACTAAAACATGGTATAATGAGAAAAATGATTGGAACATATCAACACTGAGGTACTCTTTATGTAGAAAAGATAGAAAGGGCAAGCAGGGGTAGCCCTATGTGTGAAAAATAACAAAATCTAACTTAACACAACTTGGTGAGGAGGACATAGTCGGTTTGAGTTACATTACAATTTGGCGAAAGTAAATTAATTCGGGTAGGTGTGATTTATGGACCACCATGACCCCGAGTAGAAGAACTAGATACTCTACTAGTGCAGGAAACAGCTAAAATGAAGGGGGATGTTATAATCATGGGTGACTTTAATCTCCCTGATGTGAACTGGAAAACGAAAGTAGCTGGTTGTGTCCAGAGTGCAGATATTCTGAACTCCTTACTGGGATTATCTTTAAAACAAGTAGTTGAGGAGCCAACTCGTAAGGAGGCCATATTGAATTTAGTGTTCACAAATGGAGATTTGTTAATAGATATTTCTGTAGGTGAAAGTTTGGGATCTAGTGATCATCAGTCTGTTTGGTTTAATATATGAACAGTGCCTGAGTCACACCACACAAAAAATTTTTTTTAGATTTTAGAAAAACTGACTTTTCTAAAATGAGAATATGTGTAGAGGAGTCATTATCAGACTGGGGTCATTTAAATGGAGTCCAGTAGAAATGGGATTATTTAAATGTTGTATTATTGAACAGAAAATTGTATTAGGCTGGTCAGTAAGAGTAAAACATTTAAAGAAACCACTGTGGTACTCTGCAGAAGTGGCCAAAATTGTATAAGACAAGAAATACAAAAATACCCAAAGTAAGGAAGATAGACAGATCTATAAGATCAGAAAGAAGCAAACCAAGTTATAAGAGCTGCCAAATCACACACAGAAGAGAGATTTGCCCTGTCAATAAAACAAGGAGATAACACATTATTTAAGTATAGATAAATGAGAAAAGGAAAGTAAAACAGATTAGTTAGATTAAAAACAAAAGAAGGAAGGTATGTAGAAGAGGATAAAGGTCTAGCTGACTGCCTCAATTAATATTTTGGTTCACTGTATACAAATGAAAATGAAGGAATGGGACCTCAGTTGGGAAAAAAGACTGAATCATTTGATATGTGAGTTTATCAAGGCGGATGTTCTACTTCAGTTGTCTAAGGTAAAGACAAATAAATTGATGGGGCTTGATGGGATACACCCCAAGTTATTAAAAGAGCTTGGGGGTGTACTAGCAAAACCGTTAACTGATATATTTAACGAATCATTGGTAACGGGAGTTGTCCCTGGGGATTGGAAAGTTGCGAATGTTGTGCCTATACACAAAAAAGGCAGTAGGGAGGAGTCGGGCAACTACAGGCCAGTAAATCTTACATCTGTAGTGGGGAAATTAATGGAAACTATGTTAAAAGACAGGATTGTTGAACATCTGAAGTCAAAAACATGGGTTTACCTCATGAAGAACATGCCAAACAAATCCTATTGATTTTTTTGATTGGGTAAAGTAATTGATCAAGGTGGTAATCTAAGGTAATCTAAAGTAATTGATCAAGGTGGTGCAGGAGGCATTGTGTTTCTGTATGTCAGGAAGGCCTTTGACACTGTGCCACATAGAAGATTTATAAATAAACTGCAATCTCTGAGTTTAGATCCCAATGTTGTTGAATGGATTACGTGTATATTCAGAGCAAGGTTTTGTTACCATTGGGGTACCTCAGGGATTTGTACTTGGACCCATTCTCTTAAATATTTTTATTAGTGATATTGCAGAAGTCCTTTATGATAAGGTATGTCTTTTTGCAGAGGACACAAAACGGTTGTTGTTCCTGGAGGGAGAAGCCAAATGGCAAATGATTTAGGTAAACTGGGGCATAAAAAGCCAAGGACAGAGTATAGAATGTTTTATACTGTTCTTACCTCAACGTGCAAGGAAAGGGATTCAGGGGTAATTATTTCTGAGGATTTAAAGGTAGGTAGACAATGCAGTAGAGCAGCAGGTAATGCTAGCAGAATGCTGGGCTGTATAGTGTGAGGTATTAGCAGTAGAAAGAGGGAAGTGCTCATGCCGATGTACAGAGCACTGGTGAGACCTCACTTGGAGTATTGTGAACAATACTGGAGACAGTTCAGAAAAGTGGGTACTAAAATGGCTCATGGATTACAGGATAAAACTTACCAGGACAGGTTAAATGATCTTAACCTATATAGCCTAGAAGAAAGATGCGACGGGGGAGTATGATAGAAACATTTAAATACTTAAAGGGAATCAACAAGATAAAGGAAAATAGTTTATTTAAAAGTAGAAATACTACCACAACAAGAGGACATAGTCATAAGCTAGAGGGGCAAAGGTTTAAAGGTAACATCAGGGAATATTACTTTACGGAAAGGCTAGTGGACGCATGGAATAGCCTTCCAGCAGAAGTGGTAGATGTTAATACAGTAAAGACATTTAAGCAAGCATGGGATAGTCATAAGGCTAAGCTAGATATAGGATAAGGCCAGATACTAAGGAAAGTACTCAGAGGTTGGGCAGACTGGATGGGCCTAATGGTTCTTATATGCCGTCATGTTTCTTTGTGAAAGCTGCATAGTTGTTCTGCACTTTAACAATACAGACCTTCATGTTTTTTTCATCTACATTGGCCGGTCAGAGAAAAGGGAAAAAATCAGGAATGTCTCACAAAAACAGGTCTGATGGGAGGCTAAGTGAACATTTTAAATGAAAGCCATCTTGTTTCCTAAAATAGAAGAATTTTAAGATGTTGTGACATTGCTGTTCAGTTAAATAGTCCATAATATTAAAAAAAAACATAATTCCTACTAAGACTGGATCTTTAAAATGGAACCAAGTTTGATTGTTTTTCTGGTCACAAGGGATCTAATATCCCTTCTGAATACTTAATCATGAAATTTTAATTAAGGTCATGGTTTAACATACAGCCTATGGGATTTAAACAAAACATTTTTTATATTATTTTTTTGTAGAAAATTCTAAGAATGACATTAACTCAAAATAATTAAAATTATTCATGCATCTTATGATAGAATAAATCCTGAGATGCTGCTGCTTTAATTGTTCACTTTGAATCTACCGTGGAGAAATGTTGTTGGTTAATGACCTCTGGAGGAAGCCATGAAGTCTAAAATGTCATAACCTTACATTTAATCGATATTGAACCTCACCTGCCATTTAAATGTCATTTAGCTTATTCAAATATCTCTAGAGAGAAAAAACAATATCTTCTGATTTTATTGTCTTATGTAATTCAGTGTCATCTTTTGAAATGGTGATTTTGCTTACCATATTCATTTAAAGGTTATTATTAAACAAATTACAATGGAATGTGACAAGAACTCAAAGTTGTTTTACATTACCTACAACTTTAACAGCTTTTGAAATTGCTCTATACACAATAACCAGCAGTTTACTTTTCTGGGGGGAAAAACCAAAACAGATTAACAATCTGCATTTGCCACCAACACTGATCTTGAAAATGGAACCAAGTTCAATAATACAACTTACAATCAACTGTTATTTTAACTAAGGATAAAGCTGAGACTGCCAACTGAATCCATCAGCATTTGCTGCTAAAAAGTCCAATGGCTGCAAGAGACAATTCTGTAAAATGGACTTTAATGCATGCAAGAATCATGATCAAAAACTTAAAATGCTACTACCAAATTAACTTCAGTTTAGGATACACTTAGTATCCATGCCAGGGCTGCACTTGGGTTAATGTAGCGCTGTCCATATACAGCCAGTAGACACATTTAGCAGCAACAGATTTCACACTGAAGTGGCAGATCGTGTGAGTATAGCCAGTGACCCACTAGACACTCTGCCAGATGGCCAGTCCCAGACAGATCACTTTCCCGGACAGTAGCTTTCTTTGACTGACTGATGCTTTTTCATGCAGAACATCATCCAGTCAGGATGGTCTTCAATGCACAGCATTAAAACAGTACTTGTCTTGGGTGATATGGGGTCCAGAAGGGAGCCACTTGCTGCAATGAGTAACTTCCATTAAGGACATTAGTGATGCTAGCTAGTAAAAACTCATTCTCTAGTCATATGCTGTAGTCGGTAAGTGTGGAAGCTGCATGGCCCTTGTAAGGAAAGGACAAGGATCACCCAGCCATCAACCTGCAACTGCACAAAGAGAGATACTCAGGTGGCAGCTAGGATCTGTGTTTAAATTGGTGTGCATGGTGTATGGAGAGATACATAATCTCTGTATGAATGCATGTGGTTGTGCTTATTAAGCATATCTGTGTATTTGTGTGTGTATGCATGTGTGTGCATTATTCATTTGTGTGCGTACGTACATTAGCTTGTAAAGATTTACTTTTATATGTGATGGGCACTTGGTTATGTGTTGACAGTCTCTTAGTTTGTAAGAGACTTGTTTATGAAGCTTTGTTTATTAATCCTTTCCTGTCCCCTTAAATATGATTCCTGTGCATTATAGCATCTAGAGCTTTCTAATAAAGATAAATTGTGCAGCAAATTGACTCCCTGTTCCATTCACTGTGATCTGCCTGTACATCTAATCCCATTATACTCCCGCCCAATGACTGGATTGGAAGCTTGCAAGAGCCCCTCTTTTCTTTTTGTTCCAAGTTATCATTGTGTGTGAATTATTTCACGAGCTCTGATTGTAACAACGCTAAGGAATCTGATGGAGCTAGATAAATGTAATGCAAATGAATAAGGAAAGCAAATGGGTAGCCACACTATTGAAATTTGAGATCAGCTCTTAGAATGCCATTATATATTGTGTATGTAGTTGGCACTCTAAGGGTTAATACAGACAAAACCGCTGAACCATTTCTAAAACATACTTAAAAAAAAACAACTTTTCAAAAAAGTTTTTGAAATGTCGTTAGTTAATCAAACATTTTGGTCCTGTAATATTGACAATGTTCAATATTTGTATTTTGAATTATAATGCCTATATTAAAAAATCCAGTACTGATTTTGTCATTTGTAACAATAAAATGGATTAATATCATAGTATCAGATAGAACTGCATTTTTTGCCAACAAACAACGTAACGGATGTGGTTAACAAATCATGTAACTGCAACGAGAAAATCATTTGTTGTATATAAAGTATTTAGAAGACTGAAGATGTGAAGATTATAATGTGAAGAATGTTTTATTATTACCTTATAAAAAATATATTTGTTTTCTGATTACTATTGTATGTTTCATTACTAGTGCAAGGAATGTTACACCAGATTTCTGATTACGTTCAGAATTCAGTATTTTGTTATTCAATCTTTATAGCTATTAAAGTTGCATAGGAGCACATACAAACACACAACATAGACACAGTCTACCAATGGAGGGTCTATTACATCCAAAACAAGGCACATGTCTGCTGCCATAATATGATTGGAGAGTTTCTATTTAATTCCACATATCCCTACTGAGACAAAACTGGACACATTGAAGCATAGACATCTACAAATGCAAAGTGTGAATACAAGATATCATGTCTCTGTTAAGGACTTGTTCTATCTTCCGATGAAAAGCCTAAATTATTTGCCCACTGTGGCTCTTTTCAGTTGACGTCAAAGTGTTGCATGAGTTTCAAACGGCTAGATTTTGAAAAGATATTCAGTATTTTCATGTACCCCTAAATGCTTATCTGAAGGAAGAAATAATAGAACTGTATGTAATCATTTTAAAGGCATTTTGACAGGGTAGGTCTACCACATAAATTAAAAGAAGGAACTAAATGGACAATGAAAGCCAGAGAAAGGCAACAATATAGACTATATGGCAGTACATATGTGGACACCTGATCATCCGAGCTTGTGGGACACCCCATGGGCATGAATATAAAGTTGGCATTCATCTCTTGTGGCAATAACAGACTCCACTTTTCTGGCAAGGCTTTCCATGGTGTGCCTGCATTTGTAAAGTCAGGGCACTGTGGAGGCCATTCAATTTTTTAATATAATATCTATTTAGTCTGATTAGATATGGGATACAATATTGCCAAAATATTGATTCTTTTTATGACAGAAAAGAAAAACACCTTTATATGTGAATATTGGATTATAATAAAAATTGATAACTGAATTCTAACCATAGTGTTTGAGATTTCCATATATAATAAATCATTGGGCTTTATTTTAGGTAAACTTATTTTGAAATAATGTACAGTCACACTGTATACCTGTAACATTATAGAAGAAATTCAGGACATTTCGGATTGTAGAAAGTTGTAAAGTTGACCTTAACAAATATTCAACGTATATAAAAAAAAAATGGGGCGCATAAACATGTGGAAAAAATAAACAAAAACACAAATATTCAACTGCTGTTTACTAGCGGAGTTTAGTAGTATTCAACAGAAATTAACATCTAGTTTTAACTGGATCCATGG
This sequence comes from Spea multiplicata, assembly GCA_009364415.1. Taxonomy (NCBI): domain Eukaryota; kingdom Metazoa; phylum Chordata; class Amphibia; order Anura; family Pelobatidae; genus Spea; species Spea multiplicata. The sequence continues at coordinate 18,885,586 of VKOC01000006.1, read as the reverse complement.
TATTGTGAGCAAAATACACATATTGAGAAACACATTAAAATGAAAATGAATTCCATTGGAAAACATTCTGTTACATTAAAAAGAAACTGCATATAAAAAATTTAAACATACCCTGGTCAATAACTAATTAAAATTGTGATCATCAAAGGAGGTGACATTAGCTGACATGCTAATAATATTGGCCACTGTATGCATAAAAATGTAATTATCATTCAATGCAAGTCGTTGAACTTTTCTGTAAAATATCAGTAAAGCAAGTAAAACCTACAATGAATACATTTTTATGAAATGAAATATTTATTACATGGAATATAGATTGTGTATGTGTGGTAGTTTTCTGTTTTGCTCCGCATAATGTTGGCAACTCTTCCTAAATATGGAATTTTTTTTTGTTCATATTCCATATCAATGATATGCCTGAGTCTTGTTCAATATTATAAATAACCTGGTGAGCATTTGTGATATACATATTATAGAAATTTTCTTTGGAATTAAATCCAAATACAGATCACTGGTGAGACCTCACTTGGAGTATTGTGTACAGTACTGGAGACCGTATCTCCAGAAGGATATAGATATGTTGGAAAAAGTTCAGAGAAGGGCTACTAAAATGGTTTATGGATTACAAAATAAACCTTACCAGGACAGGTTAAAGGATCTTAACCTATATAGCCTGGAAAAAAGACGGGACAGGGGGGATATGATAGAAACATTTAAATACTTAAAGGGAATCAACACAGTAAAGGAAGAAAGTTTATTTAAAAGGAGAAATAAAACCGCAACAAGAGGACACAAGCATAAACTAGAGGGGCAAAGGTTTAATGGTAACATCAGAAAATATTACTTTACGGAAAGGGTAGTGGACACATGGAATAGCCTCCCAGTGGAAGTGGTAGATGTTAATACAGTAAAGTCATTTAAGCAAGCATGGGATAGGCATAATGCCAAGCTAGATATAGGATAAGGGCAAGTACTAAAGGAGAGTACTCAGAGGTTGGGCAGACTAGATGGGCCTTCTGGCTCTTATCTGCCGTCACTTTCTATGTTTCTATGTTTCTAAATAAAAAAGACAAGTTAAAAGGGAAGGTTCCAAGGGACTATTAGAGAAATGAGACCTGGTTGGACTTGAGCTCACAACTCCAGCATTCCAGGCAGGCCCCCTAACTTGTGTCCACTGGGGCTCTATACATTTTTGATTCTTGCTGTGTGGTCACCTATTTCTGCTATGGACTGAACCCCACCTCCCTCACCTGAAGCCATGGTTATAGGCACACCTGCCCTCATCAACACGTCAAAAGACTTTAGAGGTCAGCCTCACCGCCAGCCCAGAATCTGGTTGTCTGTTTTTCCTGCTGAATGTGCTGTTATTCTATGCCTGATTTCCCGGACTGTCACCTCTGCTTGCTACACTGTTTATGAGCCCTATCTGCTGGCCCTGGCCTCTGCATTATGTTTGACTCTGCTTCTGTATAACCCCTGTCTGTACTGTGTACCTGTTTTGCCCCAATGTACTCACTGCTTAAGTGATTTCTCCATATTGTCACTCTGAGCAATGCTAATTTGTAAGGGTGTGCGCCATCTTCTGCAACTGGGCTCCAACTCCTGGTAAGTCTTTACACACAATGGCACTTCAGAAGTCTCAGTAAACCTCTGCCCTTAGCCACATCTCTAATTGTGTACCTCAAAAGTGTGTCTAACACTGTGTCATTTCAAATGTTGTGATGCCTACACACATCTTAGGTACTTGCAACTTACATTCACAGGTAAACCTGAGTTTTATGTGTGCCCATGCCAATGTGATGATTATCTGGCTTTTTTGGGAGCAAAACAGATGTCCAAAATGAGTGTTCAGTTTTCATGTTTAAAAATAATCTAGCCATATACACCGATCAACCATAACATTATGACCACCTGCCAATTATTGTATAGGTCCCCCATTTGCTGCCAAAACAGCCCTGACCTGTCAAGGTATGGACTCCACTAGACCTCTAAAGGAGTGCTATGGTACCAAGATGTAAACAGCAGATCCTTTAAGTCCAGTAAGTTGCCTGGTGGGGCCTCCATGGACGCATCCGTGGGCCATGTGTTCTCCAGGTAAGCGACGCACATGCATCCTGTGATCTAAAGGAAGACGTAATTCATCAGACCAGGCCCCCTTCTTCCATTGTTCCATGGCCCACGTGCCCACTGTAGGTGTGATACGCTGTGAGTTCTGACACAATTCTATCAGAAACAGCATTAACATTTTCTGCAATTTGAGCGACGGTCGGTTTTCTGTTGGATGTGACCACACAGGGCAGCCTTTGCCTGCCACGTGCAGCAGTGAGCCTTGGCTGCCCATGACCCTGTCACCGTTTTTTTTCCTTGGATCACTTTTAATAGGTACTGACCACTGCAGACTGGGAACACCCCGCAAGAGCTGCAGTTCTGGAAATGCTCAGAGACAGTCATCTAGTGATCATAATTTAGCCCTTGTCAAAGTCATTCAAAACCTTATGCTTGCCAATTTTTCCTGCTTCTAACACATGCAGTTTGAGGATGACATGTCCACTTGGTGCCGGTGCCATGATTATTGTTATTCACTTCATCTGTAAGTGGTCATAATATTATAGCTGATCGGTGTACATCTGCAAGTCTTCTATCATCTTTCATTTAAAACTACCACCACATGCAAATAACATTTCCGATAAACTACAAACCAAGAAAATAATGGATATAATTGTACCTCAATGCAAACCACATTACTAGGATATGTATTTCTAATAATTGTATTAGAATTTTTTTGTAATTAAAGATGCGTTCACAATAGGGGCCTATACAACATTTATAGATATTATTACTTCAAATTACCTACCAAGTGTCATTCCCGTAGCATTATAGTAACAGACTGAAAAGAACATAATTCACATCACCATGCAGTTATAGTATATTCATGGCACAGCAAGAGTTAAGGTTGTTAACCAACAGAAATTAATAATTCAAAATATCTCTACTTTATGCATGGTTTCCATTATGTTGTTGCTTCACTGGCATGACATTCTTAATGTCATGTAGAAAAAAAAACAATTATCTGCAGCTATTAATCAACATTGCTACATATACTTGCCTTCAATACAAAGCTTGGCTGTATAAAGCCACAGAATAATTAATATTTAAATATTCCTTTAGGATTCGAGATCTAGCGTGATTCGGTTGGCTTATGTACTTGCTCTTGTGATCAGTTTGGAATGCCGTAGTGAAACATAATAAGATGGAAACACAAGTTATTCATCTCCGTAACCAGCAAAAATGTAAAATCAATACACATTTCTCCCATAATGACACCAATAACACATCTCAGATAATGCTTTACAAGGCTTTTATTTCCAAAACATATTAGCATTGTTGTGCCTTCTTTGACCTTATGCTTTATAAACACACTAAAATGGCTGACGGGATGCTGAGATTTCATGCTATTGACAATTCTATGCCTTATTTTACAACCTTTTTTCTTATATAAGAATTATAAATGCAATATAGGCAAAACTGTTCTTATCTGCCGTCACTTTCTATATTTCTGTGTTACTATTTGAGAAGCCAATGATTAGGAATAACTAAACAGCCCTGGCACTTTAAGGTCAGCAGTCGCCAAATGATGATCATGCAGCTGCCGGATGCATTTGTGTGGCTCCATGTAACTTTTTATACTCTTGTAGTATGTAACCACGCATAAACAGCTGGTGGCCTCATTTTGCAGAACCTGATCTGCAACATTATTGGTAAATTTGCAGTCTGGTATGCCAGATGACCAGTCGAGGGCCTGAAGAAGCAATACAAAGCATTCTATATTTTTGAAGTATAAAAACCAGATACGTATAGAGTAAGGAGAAAATAAATGCTTTTTAAATATTGTTGATACTTAATTCATACTTAAGTGTTGTATGATTTTTGTTTATACAAGAAAAGAGCTGCCCTAGAGCAGACTAGGTGGAAGAGGGGCATGACTGAGCCCGAGGTTGGGTTTGCTGGGCTTGGGCTGTTTGCATGGGGCAGATGTTTATTAAGGTATAATGCAGCATTTTACATGGCTAATTCTGGAACAGTTTTTTTTTTTTTTAATTTTTTTATAATTATAAGTAAAAGAAAAAGGTTGTATATATTTTGCTCTTGGCACTGGCCTTTGTAGTGATTTTCTTAAGGAAAAAGGTCCCTGGGCAGTTACTCGTTCTGTGGTAATGTTGTAAATTATGGAGGTTGTTTATATTACTATGACTAGAATCGTTAAAAGTTACTTTTGCTCATGCACTGAATGTTGTAAGGAAAGTTTGGTAATATTTCCTTACATTCAAACAAGTCACAGTGTTTACTAAAACTGGATGTATTTGGCCGGACACTGCTTAGAGACGATTCAAGGCAGGGGTCTTTTTGGTGTGTGTGTGATTTTTGTGAGTTATATACTGACTTGATTATAGCTGTTAACTCATAATTATATTATACCAAATGTGTTCATCTAGGCCCCTGTTTTCTTAGTTTGTGGCTCAGCTTCTTGCTAGGTCATACAGGACTGAATAACTTCCGCAGTGAGTGTTTGGTTTTTTTTCTGTGATGGTGGATGTGATAATACACTAGGGTCATGGAATCATCTTAATTTGGCAAGGCTCTGTCTGGAAGAAAAAAGCCTGCAGAAGTCTTTGCATCTACTGTAGCCAGAAGGGTCATTTTGTCAAGTCCTGCCCTAATGAGTGTCCCAAACAGAGGCCAAGTAAGGGAGCCTTGACTGGGTGGTCAGATTGTGCTCCCTCTACCAGAAAAGACTGTTTCTTTGTTCTTGTCTCTATTGAATTGAACAGTATCAAAGCCCCCACATCTGCCCTGCTAGATTCTGAAGCTGCATGTTCCTTCATTGACTTGGCTTTTCCAAGTATAAGTTGCCCCTTTTCCAGTGTTCCTGTCTATTGCAGTCTCTTCTATTGATGGAGTGATTGCATGCTAGGGTGCGTGGAGGGGCTGCAAAGGAAAAAATTGCCTAGGGTTCAATTTTTTTCAATATTTAATGGGAAATGTTTTTGTTACAAAGACTGCACTGTTAGATGTCTTTTTTTCCTCTATTTAATGTATTTAAGGTACATTATTGTTACCAGTGTTTCCAGTGATATATTATTGTGCTTGTTTGTACTTGCACATAAATAATCTCTGATTAAAACTAATTTATTTGTTTTATTTTTTGTCGAGGGGGGCACCAGAGAACTAATCCGCACAGGGTGCCTGAACACCTAAGGCCGGCCCTGCTTGCCCCACTCCTTAAAACTTCCCTGATCGTCGATGGGGGGAGATCTTCGGTGATCTTCCCACATAGTCATTTTTGTCGTGATAGTAATTCTAATAGTGATCAGGCGCTATATAACATACAATTTTGTATATTGCTATTATACAAAAAAATGTATGAATGATGCTGCAAACACTTGAAGTATAACCCCAAAATACCATTAATAATCCTAAAAAGATAATAAAGTGTTGCGCCAAGAATTAATCAATGTGAAAGTGGCTATTAATTAATGTTACACCAAAAAAATGTGCAGTGAAAGTATAAAAAAAGAATACTTATATTAGCTTTTCAATTTGAATCTCCATCCGTTGTATCAAGGTAATGTGTCAATATATAAAGACAAAAAACAAAAAACAAAAGATCATAGTGCTTTCCATAAATATATATAAATCAGGTGTTTCCCCTACATGATATCTCACTCACGTAGTTTTTGTCGTGATGAATCTCTTTTCTGTGATGGCTCATTTTGTTCCCCTACCCAAGATGCTTTGCTCCTGAATTAAAAACCTATTTTCGTCTACAGTAAAGTAAGCAGAAACTCGCATGACTTAAGCGTTATGACCTTCAGGAGAGGAAATTAATTCTGTAGCTAGTAGCAGTTGGAGACTATACAGACAGCAGAAGTTCTGTTAGCAGGTGAGTTAATAACAGCTGACCACAGGAAGTCTGGAACCAGTAGCAGCAGCTCAGCACACGAGGACCAGCAAACCGCAGGTTAAATGTCGATAGAAGTGAAGGGCAAAACTACATATAAAAACGTGTCACTTGATCTGCATCAGAAACCAAGGAGTCAAGCCAGGGAACAAATCTGTCCAGGGATCAGGTGATGATATGGACAGGCTAGGCAGGGTTAACAGGGCAAATATGGGTTTCGAGGGAACAAAGCGCTCAAAGTTGCAGCGAGAGACTCTAACCAACAACTAAGCACCCTGAGAAAGGAGCTAGTTCTTTACCTAGTCTTAGCCCTGCCTCCTAAAAAATTATATATTTCCGGGACGCGGCCGTTCTAAGAGTCTCAACTATTTGCGCATGTGGCTGCTCCTTCCTGCCCAGATGAGTAGTGTTATTGAGAGTGTGAGTGAATGTGGGCCCATGTATTTTGGCTGGAAATTCTGAGCTTTTTGCTTTTTTTCATCTAAAACCAAAATGAATAAGAATGTGGCTATTAAAGACAAAGTATGCAGGTTTAGTTGCTTCAAAAATGAAGTATTTAATCTAAATTCATATTAAGCCTTTTGGAGGAATTTGCTATTGATACTTTAAATTAAGATTAGTGCAATATTGTCAAGTACAAAGTTATGATTCAGAAACCTTGTTGTTGACATTTATCTTTTGAGAGAGATGTTTAATTGCTCTGTTTAACGTATTGAAATCTTTCTAAATATCAATAACAGAATAATTACTATAATTTGTTCATGATGAAGCGTAAAGATTATTAATTAAAATTAACCACTCTTGAAACTCAATTTTTGCCCCTGAGAATAATAGTAATCTAGAATACAATATTTTGAAAAATCCATCAAACAATATCAGTGTTAAAGAGGACAAAGCATTTATTGTACTCGTTAGTATGTTAAGCAACTAAACCTTAGCATGCTTGTCAATTACTCTTTCCTTTGAAGTTTTCCTATAAAACCAATACTGGTTTGTTTTAAGATTTTTCAGTATCTCTGACAATAATCTAGTTTTATATTGCATGACAATTGTCACATGAGAAATTGTTTCCCTTCTAGGTGCTGTGACTCTCCTGCAGGCATTGGCACATAAACCCTTTATCCCATGCAACATATAGGAAAATAAATTGTTAGCCAATGTGATGGGCCAGGAGAAGCTGCTGGACCTCAATATGTTACGTGCCAGTCTGAGAGTCAAGGCCTTTAAATTGCTTTCACACTCATATAGAAAGGTCAACCTCACCTGGTATACCATGACTCTAGATACCTTCTGTTTAGAAGGATTACTAATGAAGGGTTCCATATGACAGATTTGTTTACACCTCAACTACCCTTCCCTAGATTGTAAACACAAGTGTAAACTAGATTGGGAACACGATCTACCCCAGGAACACACAAAGGATCTGTAGAAAGTACCTTTTAAATACCGGGATTTATACCTTCACCCGTCTGGCTTTCCTTTAACTACTACCAATTCCTCGTCGTATGAAACTCCACTTACACCAGTGGCTTAAAACTATGGGTTTATTAAAATAACAAATACATATATATGAGTATATAGAGAAGCGTCTGAAATACAAGGCTCTATGACTCTAACTACACTATGCTAGTGACTCTATGTGTGCATGTAAAGATGGGGTGTCCCTGTCACCTTGATGTTATCCTTCTTTCTGTTTCTCTCTGTTTCTTTTCACTCCTTCTCTGCTCACACCTTTATAGCCACCATGCCCAAACAGTCCCAGCCAATCATCTTCTTAGTTTGTGTCCACTCATCCTTAGGAAGGCACAATCTTGTACCTGCACCAGCTGCCTGTAGAGACCGCTCTTGTCCATGAAGTTAGATTGCCCCCACAGTGAAGTTGATGGTCCTCAGGGCAAATTCAGGGTGGGTCTCTGGAATGCTGATATTGTCTCCTGCAATCCTTTTGTTGTAGGAGATTGAAGATTGTATCTCCTGTTTACTGTTCCCACCTGGTAGAGATATAGCCTTTTGATGTATTGTGAGTTCCTGGACATTTGGGTTTTGCCCCTAGTGTAATTCCTTGAAACTGGTTTACTCAAGAGGAATCCCATTGTATTGGGAGCCAGCTGCTGTCCTTGGAGATTAATACTTGACTTATATTTATTACAGGATCAGAGGCTAGAAGTTCTAAAACAAACCAATAAAACTTCTTTTAACGTTTCAAATAAAGAGAATAAAGTGTTTATAAAAATGGTATCTGACTCCAGTTCGGTTAGCTGAGATTCACAGGCTATCATCAGATTCATGTTTTCAGGGCTGTATGGCTCATGGCACCTTTATTCATATTTGATGGGACTGGTCTCTCCAGCTTTCATATTTAGGGGGGGCACATGGGGGGACAGGAACCAAGGCTGGGGGGCATTATAAAACGCTACATATACAATATATATATATATGTGTATTAGACATGCATTTAACTACATAATCTGTTGAAGTAAAGAAATATGATTTCAAATTAACAGCTGAACTGGCAATTGTTTTTCATTCTTTAATATTAGACCCTGCTGCCGATATATACTAATATTGGCCTAAGTTGCCAATATATATAAATATATATATTTATATTAGACCAGGGGCGTCCAACATCCCAAGGACCCTACTGCTTACCTGTGGGAGGGTCTTTTGTACTGCATAGAGGAAGCGGAACCCAGCAGAGTCATGTGAATGTACGTGACATCACATGACTCTGCTACATTCCTGCTTCCTCTGTGAAGAACAAAGCAGAGGGAGTCTGCGGCCCCTGCTGAAGTCTGTGAGCGGCATCAATGAGCTGCAGTGCAGGTAAGGGGGTGGGGGAGGATGTTTGAATGAGTATGCGTGATTGAGGGAATGAATCTGTGAATGAATGAGTGAGTGTGTGTGATAGCATGGATGTGTAAGTGGGGGGCATGGTACAGGGTGGCTGTAAAGTGATGTGCAGACCCCATACTGCTGGCAGCATCAATACATAAAGGGGGCAGCTAGCCAGGTTTCAGCATGTACTGGCTGACTTGGCATGATAGGAGTGTGATTGCTAACAGCAATCACAGTCCCATCATGCCTAGGTTCCAGCATTTACTGGTTGCCTGGGTACGATATGAGTGTCATATTGTCAAGTCATATTGTTGATTTCTTTTGTCCAATTTTGGTGTGTTATTTACTTTTAATAAAAAATTGGACAAATAAATACAATAACAATATTAACTTATATATGATTGTTGACAGTAATAACACTCCTATCATGCCCAGCCATGGTGTGTGACTTACTTTTATTAAAAGTGTGGGATTTTTAAATGATTTTTAAAGGTGGGGGTTCATTTTTGGTTTTGGCTAAGTGAACCCTGAATTTTCCGTTTTGGTCCAGAAGTTTCATTTCGGTGCATCCCTAGAATAAATAGAACTATTTCATTTTTACTTATCCAGAATCCTGAATTTGTATTCACAAAACTTTCTAGGCCCAGAAATCAGTGAGAGGAAAAGTAAAGATTTTGTGTCATTTACTTTATTTTAATCTGCATATCTTATTAAAGGCTATATTTTCTTACAGTGAAAAATGAGTGCGACCCTTGCACGTATACAATTGTGATGAAGTGGCCCACTGCAGAAAAAAACCCTGGCATAGCACATATAGATGAACATAACACAAAAACCCAGCTTTGCAGGTATAAATCAATTGGAACTCACATAAAATCTCTGCATTAAAGGTATATATAAAACTCCCTAAATTTCAGGCATAGATCACAGGTTGCACACTCCAAAGCCAGCCCTGGCGTCCACACTGCCCACATAGAACCTGACCAGCACGCAGATAACACACAAAGGATTTGCAATCTTTGTCCCTAAACAGCCCACCCTGTGCCATCTTTGTCCCATAAACACGTTATCTGTGCCACCTTTTATGCCGTAAACACCCTGCCCGAGCCATCTTTGCCTTTCCAAAACTCAGTTATTACATCTATAATACTCATAGACACTTTTACAGTCACTCACTAATTCACACAATCATTAATTCTCTCACTCTTTCACACAATTTAGTTAAACATATTTATCAATACATTCTCACTAATTAATTATTTCACTCATTCACGCAATTCTAACACACATTAATTAATTTAATCTCTAACTCATTTACACAATTCATACACAAATTAATTTGTTCATTCTCTCCCTCATTCTGACTGACTTTATTTCAATATTCTTATTACCCTTTTTTCTCACTATCTCTCCCCCTTCACCCTCTCCCTCTTCCCCCTTTGTAGTTCACTTACCGTCAGACGTTGTGTGATGGGAGCGCGAGGCTTCTGTCTTCAGTGTCTTTGCGCTCAGCATAAAATGCTGGCACCGCGATGAAGACACTGAAGACAGAAGCCTCACAGAGAAGAGTGAGGGGCGCCCAGCAGTTGCTGAAAACTTGAGTGCCCTCTTGGCTCCTTTCTCTCTTCTCCTCCTCTAGCGCATCCTCCGGACTGCAAGCCCCCCAAAATGGCATTTCTATTGGGGAGGCACAGCATGATGTAGTGTCTCCCTATTTTCTCTGCCGGCCGTTTTTATGTCCCTGTCTCTGTGCCACACAGCTACGTTTCTGGGAAGGTACTTCAGTGAAAAGAACAGAGCCTCCAGGCCCAACTCCCCCTGATTCTACAATCAGGGAGAAGATTGTGCCTGGAATTTTGCAGAAGTTCACAGGAAGTTTGGGCAAAAGGGCAGAGTATACCTATAATATTTTGCATACACCTACACATTAGGGATTGTGAAAGCAAAAACTCGCTGTAATAATTGATGTTTTATGTTAATCCTTAGCGCTTCTTGTTGTCCCACTCCCAATGGACATATAGAATAGGAACTCATTAGCACCATATTCATGAATATTGCAAAATTATTTTTTTATTTAGGCAACCCTTTAATTTTAGCTGATTAATATATTAAAGTATTAAAGAGGTTAGAATCAAATTTATAAGATGTGGAAATAACCTCTATGGGTATAGAAAGGTGTAATATATAATGGGATTTTTAAGATTTCCAATATAAATAAGTTTATATATTACAATGTATGCATGCACCATATGCAAGCTAGTATTTATCTGGGAAACCAACACAGGGAGAATAAATAGTGCAGTAAAAAGGGAATCACATTCAATGAACACCAGAAGCTCACATAAATTCTAACAAAGCTCTAGGGAAGTTTTCTGAAATATTTTTGGCCAATGAGTGTCTTAACAAATCCATAAATCCTTAACTAGCTCTTGGAAAACTTTTGACCATGTAGATTTAGGTTTTGTGCCAAATGATTGAAGAGAGCAGAATTCACTGTAAAAGGCCATCCTCTATTTACTAGTCTGCTCTGAGATTTGGCAACCATTAACCAAATAATTCCATCCAAAGAATGTAAAACTAGGCACTTCAATTGACATTTGCACTATTAAATCTAACATGTGCCAAGCGAGTGTTCCTCTACTGTGCAGTATTTTATGGGCCAATAATCTTGGCAGTTTTATGACATAAACAATGAGCTTTAGTTATTACGGTATGTATAGCCAATTTATAGTTTACTTTTTAAGTTCAATTTAACTTTGTCAAATGCATCTATATTTTCATTTCTGAAAGTCCCTATCTATTCATGAAACAAAACATTTATATTACGAAAAGCAATAAACAATATGAATATGTATAAAGCACATTGAACTTGGGGAACAAACATTTGTAGGCTTTGTTTTCAATCAATTAATTTATTTGAACGGATTTAAAAGTATAGGAAGATGAGATCTACAACAAAGAGGCAGCAAAACAATTACTATATCTGTTTTCTAAAACGACATATAAGTTGTGCTTTATGCTTTACATGATGCTTTGAAGGTGTTTAGTTTAGTTTAGATTTTTATCTCACAGAAGGTAAGATACGTGACAGAATCTGACACATACTAGTCAATTTTCTGTCCTAATGTCAAAATACAATGTAGAATTTGAGAAAATTTACACATCTGATTTAACTTTTGATCTTATAGTCTTTTAGAGTTGGGGACAATAGGATATTGAAAATCCATAGCTACGATTAAACTTAATTTCTACAGCATCCATTTGATTCCTCTTAAGCAGGACCTTTCTTCTTACAGTGCTTGAACACGATCTATTGTATTTTCTGAATCTACCTATAGCTTGTGCCATTTATTTGTAAATGAAACCACCGATATAGTGATACTTTAAGAATAAGAATACATTTAAAAACAGTATACATCACTAGTTACATCACATTTTATTGGTCTGTACATACTTTTCTGAATTTTTACAATTAACAGTGAGACTGTATGTACAGTCTAAATACAAATGAGAGACTTTTTGTTCCTGGTATTGGTCATTGGCAGATATGAAACCTTGCGTATGTAGTGCTTTGTTCTGTTCTCATAGTGTAGAAACACTGCTCATTCTTGTGTCATTCACATTGTATTAGCCCCTTAACAACCAGTGACGTGCCACGAAAAAGCAGTCACTTAACGTCCAATGATGTGCCTGGCAGTCATGGCATTAAACAAGATTAGAATGTTGAGGCATTCAGCAACACCAAGATCAGCACCAGAGGCCTTGTATGGCCCCTCCCAGGGGAGTCAATGTCTGCCATACACTGTAGGGCGGCAGACGCCTGCTTTAGAGGATATTAGGAGGTGATTAACAATGGGTCGCTGAAACGCCACGATAATGATTACAACATTGCACATTAATGCCCTCCTATATTCTTTTAGCTCACCTTTCCTAGTCCCTCTCCTGCAATACTTTTACTAGTGTGGCTGATCCATCCCTTACACTGGCACTTTTACCCTTTACCTATTGTGTAATACACCCTAAATCCCTCTAGACTGTAAGCTCGTTTGAGCAGGGCCCTCCTCACCTGTTATATCTGTTAATCAATTTGTTATATTACATGCTACTTGTTATGTCCTGTCTACCCATTGTACAGCGATACGGAATTTGATGGAGCTATATAAAACAAATAATAATAATAATAATAATAATTCAGCAACACTGAAAACCCACCACAGGATGCACTGTGACCGCTCCGGAGAGTGGTCACAAGCCCTACTGCGAGAGATTATGCCTCTCGCAAGAAGGTGGCATCCTTTTAAAAAAAATAAAAATAAATGGGAAAAAAATTTAAATAGCTGAAAAAAAGTTATAAAAAAGTGGTAACATTTAAAAATAATTATGCAATGATGTCACCATCAGGGGTACCATCTAGTTCCAACATAATATAAAAAAAAACATTTAAATATGTTTAATTTTCATGAACAAGTGCTAAAATTAATGCTGTATCTTCCCAAAAATCTTGACAAGGAAAGAGTTTAAAATACTAGCATTTCAAATGCTTTTAAAAAAACAAAACACAAAAATTGGAGTGGCCGGGTATAGGGCCTATACAAGAGCACATACTTAGCTAGGCACACACTAACATGCATACCCAAACAGACACATACTAACATACCCAGACACAAATACATGCACACATTTACTAACATACATACACAGACAGAACATACATGCAGTTTACTTATACCGCAAAGCCTCAGCCTGTACTCCCAGAGCATGCCTCTGTCTATCTGGGGTGTTGGAATAGCCCCTTTACCCCACCCCTGAATCCACCCATGACTCACTGGTTTTTATCAGCCATCAAATTCTTTGTTTCTATGTTTGACAGTTTCTTTTAAGCAATAACAAATAGATTTTCTTCTTTTGAGACGTTTCTTTAAAAGTTATTTTCTACATTTTGCACATAGATCACATTCAAGGTTAGCCACCGTTCGTCAGTTGCCACCAGTGTGCCTCTATAGCATGTTCCATTTTCTGGCACAAATGCATCAGGATCAAACGGCATGATGGTCAGAAACAACAGGAACAAACTTAAGCTCTCAGCAAGGAGGAAACGACAAGACACTTGATAAAAATTAAGCTATAGCATCAAGAACTATAGAAAGTCTATGTGCAATTGTATAAACAAAGATAAAGGCAATAGTAGTCCATTACAAAGCCCAATACAGGCCACTAAAATTCATAAAGAAAGACTTAATGTCTTAAATGCACAAACTGTACATATGCCTCACAATAATGCTGTAGAAAATCTATATGGGTATTATTTCTCCATCACAAATGGCTGAACTTGCCATTTAAATTGTGTAATTCAACGTGTTGTGACAGTGTAAACCTCAGGGAGATGCTTATTTTGGCATTTGGGTACAGGTGCTATCCAGATTGTAAATATGGGTCCCTGGGTTGGAGCAATTGGAGAGAAGGGTGGGCCAATGCTCCATTTCCCCATTCTGTGGAAAATCCATGCCAGTTTTTCCAGGAGGCTAGAAGTCTGCAGGATCTTTTCCATGAGGCCGGCATCAGGCACAGGTGCTGGACATTAAAAACCCCTGGAGCCAGATACTCAGGGAGACTGTTGGGGAAGAGGAAGTTCCCTGCGCTCCCAGGGCAAGGAGAGGCCCTGAGCCAAGTGAGGCAATACCTGCCTGGGCATTTTGTGTGCTGTCTGGGGGAAGTTTTCCAGAGCCTGGCGTAGCTAGGTCTGGCTGGGAGGTTGAGTTAGTGGGTGATTAGGCTGGTCAGTCTGGACCAGCATAGTTTACTTAGAGAGGGCTCCAATTGGCAGCTAGGTTTTCTTTTTATGATTTGTTTTTTTGGGGTCTAAGCGGTTAAAATAAAGTGCTGTTTGGTTCAAAGCTGGTGTTCCTGACTCTGATTGCCCTAGAGGACTGTGCTTAGGACCCCTAAATGTGACATGTATGGCCCTCATGCTACAGGGTTTGTCACAGTGTAAAGACTTTAAAGAAACCTAATTAATTTAACCATATGTTATACAGACCAACCTGCAGCAGAAGCTCCCTGGGTCTAAGCCTTCATAAAGTATTATAAATCCTGCAACCCTTCATATTCTACTGCCAGGCCCCCCTGTAGTGAATTAACCTCCATATGCATCTAATAGATGTACTAGGCACTCACAGCACTCAAGTAAAATGTCATTATAGTATATATATAGTTTTATATTTAGAAATGGCATCTTTTTAGGATACAATTATTTTCCAAAATCAAATATTTGCAGTTTTCCACCCTAAATTCATGAGCATTTTCTATTTCATACAACAGTTAACAGTTAAGTTGTGTTTGATCAGGCTTGTGGGTCAGTATCAGAAAAAAAAACTTGATTTACACATTTTCTCACGTCCGATGCTGTCATGGGAAGCAAAAAAACATGTTGAACATAGAGATGCTCTTCCAAAAGCTTGATATACAGTGCCCTTTATCTCTTCTCCCAGTCCTAGATGACAGTCTCTAAAGTGAATTTCACTCAATCCTGTTACTGCACATTAACTGTGAATAGGATTACCCTTCTGCCTGCCACTCAAACTTCTCAGGGGGGATACGAAACATAACAGCTTCTTAAATTCCCATCCTGTAATAAGACCAGAAGGACAAGCATTTGTCCTGACCCACTGTGATTTTCCGAACAACTTAATAATTTGCAGCTGATAAATACAGGGTGCCATGTTGCCGATTACTAATGCTTGGCTACTGATGGAAGGTACTAAGAAATATTATGATAACCTGAAAGATGATAACACATAAATGCAATTTAAAACACTATACTATTATATCATTTAAAGTATTTTTTTAAAATAAAAAAAAACGTGAGAATACATTCCAACCCAGTGTTATAACCCATCACAGTGCAGTTATTCAATTGAACTGTTTCATTCATTTAATATGAATTCTAATTTGTATAGGGGCAGATCTTATGAATGAGGAAAAGACAGGAATAGAACCCATGTGTTTTTAAGACAGACAGGGTGAAGTGAAACATCTGGCCAACTTTTTCCTTCTGGAAGGTTGGGACATTTTTAACTGTAACCATGTGGAAAACACTATTTTTTTTCTGCGGAAATTCAGCTTTTCAATAGCTGAGAAGATCAATTGTTAATTTGCGGTACAAGATATGAAGTCCAAAAAAGTCCAAAAGAACACATATTTTCATACTATTTTGTGTTAGAAAACTACCAAAAGGCACGAGGTTGGTTCAAATAAATCCTCATACTATATTATATTAAATTATGAGTAGATATAAGTATATTTTTGCAACCATGTACTGAAAATTGGTGATGAACATGAAATCATCTTTTATGATTCTTTAACTGAAAAGGGTACAATGAATGCATTTCATGGCCACACTGATCTGTTGGAATAATTAATATCATATTAAGGGAAATAAAAGAAGAAACGTTTATCTTTTTTATTAATAACTTTGAAAAGCCTTTCTTTTATTTTTTGGAACACAACAAATATAGCATCAATATATTATGGTATGCATCCCTCCAATAATAGCTGAATTAAAAATAAATATATTAAATACAGTGGTTTGCTGGTAGGGACATGTCAGGTACTGGTAGGGACATGACGTGTTGAGGGGAGCATGGCAGGTGGAGGGACAAGGCAGGGGCTGCTGGGGACATGACAGGTGCTGGTGGGAACAATACAGAGGTTAGTGTAAGGTGATCTGGTGGAATGGAGATAAAATAGAGGCTAGTTATATGGATGAAGGACATGTGACTTGGTGAAAGGAAAGAAAATATGAAGGTTGGTGAAGATCAGCACACTTCCATTCCTTGAGTGCAGCAAACAGACCACAGTTGTTGGATATCTCATCTAAAGCACAGACATCTCAATGAAAAATGTTCTGAACTACATATGTTCAAGAAAGAATTGACATACTTCCTGGCCTGTTTCCAGTACCTTAGGACATATGTATTAATTTACTTCCAAGGCCCTGGCAAATGCTATTGCATAGGCCATGTGTATCTTATATAGAATTATAATTATTTTGTTGTTGATGATAATCGAGGTAGTTCAGTAGCATAGCTGTTTTAGAGCAGAAACTAGATAGCATATGGATTGAGGCTACCTGGCTACAACTTTATGTAAGATTTACCATGTTTATTAATAGCTCACTGGGGACATTTTTGTCTGTCTTGATGGCTTTTTTGAATTACTGTGTGGGATTATGATTCTTTTCCTTAATTAAGTCATTTATTCACCGTCACACTGCCTCCTTGCTTTAAAATATTCTTCTCACATGGGCCAAATGAATGCATTGTCCCCTTAGATTAAAATGACCTGTACCTGTGACCCTTACACTGGTACTAATGTATGAATTCTTCTGTTTAGGGCCTACTTAAGCAAGTGTACCACACCCCTATAATAGATATACTCATTTGGCTCACTTACCATAACACTATGTGACCTTCTATTAGTAGAGTGGCAGCTTGCACACAGAGTTACAGGCTGTGTACAAGATAAGAGTGTCAGGGCCCCATCCAGGCTGTGGAGCTGCTTCTCTGAAATCCGTGGAATGGGTGCCCCTGGTCAAAGGTTTATGGGACAATCGTATGGATGATGGGGTGGTAAAACATCAGCTCCTTTCTTTTCTAATACGTCATGAAATTGTTGATAGACTGTCAGGAGTGTGGGAAGGGGGTTGTCCATTATGTTGACACATAAGGCTGAAGAAGCATTTCTGGACACAGCGGGTAGATGAAAAAATAATAGTCCCTCTCTCCCAATCAATAGTCGGTTTATGTTTGTGTAGCCAGGGAAGTCCCAAAATTACAGAGAATGTGGGTGCAGACACAAAATCAGACTGGAGGAGTTCCTGGTGTTTATTTCCAATGGTAACAATTAAGGTTTCATAGGTAATGGGTCCAGACTTGAGTGAGCTCCCATACACCAATTGAATATGCAGAGGCGAAGTCTTCTTGCATGTCGGATTGCCTAGAGCTGAGGCAAGCTCAGTATCCAAAAAACAAGAGAGATATGGATAGGTAAGGGGTACGGACTGGTGCAGATTCTACAATATGTCTTTAAACATATGTCCTGGCTTTACACAGTACAGACACAGGTTCAGGTACCTACGGTGAGCCTTTTCCCCAGGTGTGAAAGGGCCTCTTATCATACCTATCTGCATGGATTCCTCTCTATTGGCAGCAGGTGCAGTAGGTGCTTGCAGAGATGGTGGAGAGAATGCTCTAGATCGGGTAGCAGTGGACGGCAATTTCTCAGCTCTTCTCTTCCTTAGCCTTCGATCGATCTGGGTAGATAGGCGAATAATGTCCCCCAGGGACCGAGCTAATTCGTCCTTCAAGGCATCAGATAGGCCCAGCCAGAATTGATCTTGTAAAGCCGCCTCATTCCAGGAAGTCTCTAAGGCAATGCGACGGAATTCCGTGATGTATTCCTCTACTGGCCGACGGCTGAGGAAACCCGTTGGGGTTCACATAATCTGAAGAATAAATTCTTGGTCTTAGATTAAATAATATCTGACACAAAGTAATGAACGTACGGTATTTATTACGATTGCAGGAAAATTTTTCTTGGAGAACAGCAATAGGTTCTGCAGCAATAGCTCCCTCCCGAGGCACAGGAACAGAGGCTGGGGGCGAGGAGGGTCTGGCTAGGTTAACTTGGCCAGCCTGAAGATCACAAATCTGTTGTGGCAGTTGGTTCTGTCTAAGCATAAACGGTTAACGTTCCATGGTCAGGGATTCTAGAATCCTGAAGTTGCTGGTTCTGGGGCTGACTCTTTCAAACTACGGTGCTCCTGCCAGAAAGTGAGCCTTCATTCTGTGGATGTTTCTGTTTGCGTCCGGAGGCCGCTTATTCAGAGGGGGGTTATTGTCAGACCCCATCCAGGCTGGGGAGCTGCTTCTCTGGAATCCCTGACTATGGAATGTCAACCGTTTTATGCTGCTTCTCTGGAATCGCTGACTGTGGAATGTTAACTGTTTATGATGACTTATTTGGGATGTCCTCAACTGCATAGTGGCTTCCTGTTTTTACCATAACACTGAGTGTGTAAAATAGTGTATAGGGTTGAGTTAGCATATGTTGTTAAAGTAAGTGCCTGTTAACATGAGGTTTTAGTGTGAGCAGGTGTGTATTAGCGTATGATGTACATATTTTATGTTAATGTGTGAGTCTTTGCATGTTAGTATGTGTTTGTCTGTAAGTATGTGTGTGCATCTTGTCAGTGACATTTGTGCCCCCCCAAAAAGCATTACACTGAATATGTCAGTGACATCCAGTGCTCCCTCCATTTAAAGAATACGAGTGTGAGGGGCATAACCATAGCTAGCTCCTTTTGCACCAGAGGAAAGGACAGAAAATTGTGCCTTCCACACAATATTTTTAAAGGGGCTATTTTGAGGAAACTAAGAAAATAAATAACAAGGTAATTACTGATATTAGAACTGCAGAGAATTTAAACAATTAATTGTAATACAAATTTACCCAAACTCAGTGATTATTCACACATTGTGTTGGTTAGGGGCTAAGCAAGTATTTTGCATGAGCTTAATGGGACATCAGGGAAAATGGGACAGTAAAGTAACCTTTGGCACTTTAGAGGTTGTATGCATGAACAGGTGTTATAGAATAGCTCTCATCAACATACAGTTAGCCTGACATAGATATGATACAGTGCAGCTCATAGTGAGCATAAGCAATATAATGAGCCTGACATATGCGGTACAGCATAAATCACATAACTATATATAAATCACATAACTATATATTGAGCCAGACACGGATGGTTTTACTGCATCTCCCAATATAATATGTTGACCCCAGACACGGATGGCTGTACTGCATAACTCCCATCATAATATAGCAAGTCAGACACTGACAATGGTACAGCATAACTTTCATAATTTAACCACACACTGAGGGTGGTACAGTATAACCTCCATCAATTTATACTGAGCCTGACAGCAGAACTCCCATCATTATATAGTGAGCTATACACAGACAGGGGTGCAGTATAACTCCTATCATTATACAGTTATTCAAATACAGATGATGGTACAGCATGATTTCTATCTGTATATTATGACACATATCACTTTCATATGAAAAATATTTTACTGGTCTTCAAAAGCTAAGGAAAATAACCACTAAATAGATTCTGATTTATTTTTAAATTTTTTTGCAATTATACAGTAACCATTGGTTTGCTATTGTTTTTCATATCGTAATATAGTAATCCTGTCAGGCACGTACAGTCCGGCGTTCGGGACGCACCGTCCGGGGTCCAGGACGTACCTCCCGGGGGAGACTGCGTCGGCTCGCGGCAGGCTCCTGGCACCCTCTCGGGTAGTGTGTTCTTCACTCCCTGCGTCCACGCAGGGAGCTGGGGAACACGTCGGCAACGCAGTCCTGGTTCCCATTAAGGGGGCGGCGCTCCTGCACGCCGCTCTGACTCCTTCCCCTCCTGCGAGAATGAGAGCAGAGGATTCCCCTGGAGGGGCGGCGCCTCTGGTGCCGTCTCTCATGAAGGAGCCTGCACCTGATTTATTTGCCTTTGCCCTATCTTCACTATTATCTGGACTGTTCCTTATATCCTCCGGTGGTCCTGCATTCTGGGCTCCTCCTCCTCCTTTGCTAACGCAGGCACCCCACTGGTGCCTGACAAATCCTGTGTCCATGTGCTATTTGGGATTTACAGCCAGCCACAATCAGGGTGACACCTATCATTATGCAGTGATCTAGACACAGACAATGGTACAGCGTGACTCCTATCATTCACACACTCTCAAGTTTTACTATACATATGTACATACAAATGTACAGACATTCAAAACAAAATCAGTGATCAGTTTGTGAATACATTACAATGTAATGAATGATATTTCTTGTAAAGGTAGCATCTAAATCACTCATCGCTACAATTTGGCTTTACAATTCTTTCAAATCACTGAATAAGGTTTCTTGATATCATACTTATAACTCCTTATAGAACATAATATGCATTTCTTACAAGCAAAAGGAGTTATTTGTAGCAGTGGTTACTTCCTTCCATACCCTTAAAATAGCTAATAAAACTACCAAATTACAAACATTTCTTAACCCTTTTTTCAGTGATCTGCCTAATAACTATGAAACCCTGCAAACACTTTATTGTATATGTAAACATACCAATTTTTTTCTATTATAAGACTACCCCCCAAACTTTTTATCTTAATTAAAGAAAGAAAAAAAAAGACGAATTTTAAGACGACCCTACTGGGGGGGAATCAAAATATCTGTGTTTGCTTTCGTTATTCTAGTACACTCATTCTCTCTCACGCTCTCTCATGCTCTCATTCACACTCTCTCACTCTCAATGTCATCCTACTTTCTCTATCAACCACTTCAATGTTCCTGTCTCCTTTTCAGCAGCTTCACTTCTTCTCTTCTCCTTCTGTCTTTTTCTGCTTCTGCCTAGTATCGGCTCCATTGACCAGGTCTTCTGGAGTAGGGCAGAGCCTGTGCACCACCAGAAAGTAAATAAGTTTTTTAAAAAAGAAACATTCTTTTCTGCTCCTGGTATCCTTCTAATGTTTTAAACACGCAAGTTCCAACATCTGACCTGTGACCACTATATCCTTGGTGGGGATCAATCCACCTACGCCAGAAGGTGTTAGCAATCCATTTATTGCTCACCATATTGTGAGTACACAGTGAACTGTTTTTACTTGTTTTATTCATTTTACATATACAGAAGTAGACATAGTGGTGAGGAAATATGAAACAGCTTGAAAGAAACTGTATTCAGCATTGTCTCACGATTGCTTTAAAGATCTCTATAAATTAGATGGAAGCCCTAGAAGGCAAATTTATCTCATTACCATGAATATCCCTAACAGTAGGGAGAAGACTATGTACTATTTTATGCAGAAGAAAAGAGAAATGACCTTTATCGAGATCTTCATAGTTAATCACCACACAGTTCCCATCACCCTGTAATGCTACAACATAGTTAGTAATTAATGGATGGACAGACAGAAACAAACGCTTATTCTGAACTGAAGCAGCTGTTATGGTTAATTCCTAAAGCACGCTCTCATTACGGATGTCATGATTTTAATAAAAAGATGCTAATTTAAAAACTTTAAAATTGAAAGGAGGTATTGCGGAATTGTTTTAAATAATGTTGATTAAAATATTAAATCTATAATAATATTTCCTTATTTATTATGCATGGAAACATTACCATTTTAGTCACTGAGAGTTAACATACAGTAAGTTGCTAAGATACTCCCAATACTCCTACTGTCAATCATAACAACAGATTTAATAGACATGTAGATTAAATTGTGTGATTAACCAGTCATTTGCAATATATTCAAAACAGATGACCTCTAAAAGAAAATAAAGAGATTAGCATTAAATGCCAATGCCTTCTCAAAACAGATCATAGAACTCATGAACACTCAAACTCTATTAGATTGTATTGCATTAGCATACAGATTACACGGTACTATATTACATAAATATAATAATGGATTTGTTATTTGTTAATCAGTTTATTACTCAATGCATACTTAGTATAAAGTGTAGTTGGTCTTAAAGAGTCAACTTGAATTAGATATTAAATTATCTCATATTTAACCATATAATTATATTTCACACAAACCTATTTGAGAATAGAATTGTCCTCAGGTTCCCTAGAACCAGAGACCCCGGATACTCAGAGTTGAAAGAGGGTAATTTACATGCAATAGTCACAGCAAAATACACAACTGTGAATCAGGCCTTCTTTTGTACACTGCTCAGTATTTGCATTTGGCCCATCTCAGCCCAGTAGGAGGTTGCTATTGTAGTCTGTGGGGAAGATAGTAAACACGGTGGGCGAAACCAGTTAAAAATAGCTAGATTAAAAATAGCTAGATATCATCATCTTGGTGCAAATACTGGCCATAGTGGTCTATGTCCTGACCCAATGGAAAGTGACACATCACACATAAAACCCCCTCCCAGAATGCAGGTACTCCAAATCTGTGTCCAAGCCCGACAGTCTTCAGTGTCTCTGGTAATTTGGAAACACGGCACTTTGTACCAGGGGAAGAAGTACTCCCAATGAACCCACCTCACCAAAAATAGAACCTCTTCCAAGGACTGGGCCCATACTTTGTAGGGTGGAGGCTGCCCTCCAGGAGCCCAAGGCTGACCCAAAGTGAACGTGAGGTTTGTTTTTTCCAATCTCTGCTTTAGCACTCCCTAACGCTGTGGGCTCGCGATTGTTCCTGAGTACTGGGATATGACTTCATGTGCCGGCGATCAGCATGGAAGCTACACGCACAGCGTGGGAGTGCTGGAGCAGAAGCCTGAATAAACAAACCTTGTGCTCCCACCAGCTAAAAAGAAAGCAGAGAGCAGAGGGGTGAAAGAATGAGATGGCAAGAGGGGGGACAGAGGGTGAAAGGAAATGGATGTTGAGAAGAAGGTGCAGAGGGAGAATGGAAGAAGAGAGGAGGAGAGACATGGGGAGAAAGGTAAGAGATGGGAGAAAGGAAAGAGATGGGGAGAATGGGGGCACAAGGCGAAAGGAAAGAGACAAAGAGAAGGGGGGAGAGAGAGAAAGGTAAGAGATTAGAAAAAACAGTGTGTTAGGCTCACATTTGGGAATGGAGTCAAGGAGACAGAGCACTAGGATGAATAAACAGTCCAAGAGTGAAAGGCAGGCAAAAGACAATGTAATCTAGGTATCAGGCCGAGGTCAGTAAACAGAGAAATCCGGATACAATAGGACCAGGACTGCAATATATGACCATCAGAAACAACCAAGACTTGGTTCAGGCAGACGATTTCAGGATCAGGATAGGACGTCACCACAAGCGCTGCCATATTGCCATATTGAGTTGGTGCTTTTGGTAAATTAAGAGAAACTGCTGATGAGCTACAGATTCAGTACAAGATAACTTCCAAAAAAGGGGAAGCGAGCAGAGAAAGCATAGGAGGTCTTCCCCATATCCAACATTATCAATGAAGATGAAGGGCAACCCTGAAACGGTGTTGAAAATCACAGAGAACCTCACTATAAAAACATAGCAAAAGAAATCAAATCAGA
This sequence comes from Spea multiplicata, assembly GCA_009364415.1. NCBI lineage: Eukaryota > Metazoa > Chordata > Amphibia > Anura > Pelobatidae > Spea > Spea multiplicata. Next base: position 18,861,686 of record VKOC01000006.1, on the reverse strand, counting down.
CATCCGTACCTTAGGCGAGGGTACATCACACCTGGAAGAAAAAATGTAGACGTGCACAGATGCTCACAACGACCATTACAAAAACCTAGTGGAAGATCATGGCAAATAAAATCTAAACTGGCGGGCATGGAAAACAGGGCACGCCGTAACAACATCAGAGGCCTACATTAAGCTACAGGTATCAATTTTTGCAGAGATTATATATATATATATATATATATATATATATATATATATATATACTGCTCTTACAAACGCCTGCCCATTTACACATATACATTGCCCTTACACACGCCTGCCCATACGCACGTATACACTGCCCATACATACGCCTGCCCATACACACACATATATATACCCTACCCATTAGACATGAGCAAATGGGCCAAAAACAATCCAAAATAATTTTTTGGCCCATTCTTTTCAGGCAACAAATTTCGTTGCCTGCCTATTCGGTGTGGCTGAAAATTCAGAGGCATTTTTAATTTGAGAACGAAATTTTTTTGACTGCCTGCATTCACTCTCATTCAGTCTCACTCACTCCCTCAGTGTCACACTCATTCTAGTTCACGTTCTCTCTCACATTCTCTAAATATTTCCCTACCTTCTCTGCTGAACACTTTCGCTTATTGTAAATTTTGGTAAAACCTATCTTGTAAAGAAGCCACTCAACAACAAATGTCCATCTTGAGTGACTGCCAGGTTATTGAGACCTATTGAGCCAGAATGATCCAAAATCACTGTCATGAAGATGAAATCTTTTCACTATTACCAAAAGTTTAATCTACAGAAAGACATTAATTATTACTGGAATATTAATACTAATTATAAATAAGAATCAAGTAGTTCATATCAGAATATGTTCATGAATGTTATGCCTTAATAACTTAAGATAACTTCCCCAAGCTCAGCTGGTTTGCTAACAGGACTATGGTTTTAAAGGTAAAAAATAAATTTTTAGCACACAGCAACTTGCCCAAGTACAAATCCCCCTTGGCAATAAATAAATGACTAATTCTAGCTGAAGCTGCTCTTAATATGTAACAGCACACAAAAATTATATATATATATATATTGATTGACATGTTATTTAGTCTAATTGTATTCCCAAGAAAATTGGCCTTTTAGCCTTATGGAAACTAACACTTCATATATCACAAAACCCTTACTTACAGAAATGTTCAATTCTTTCTAAATGCCATCTTCTAATTGATGGATTTTACAAGGCTTGCAGTTATGTCACGTATCACCTCTTTGGCATCATTTACTTTAAAACTACAATTTCATCCCTACAGGTGAATGTACTTGTCCCCTCTCCTACAAGGTATTCAGGGGGCTCTTGTGTGCTAGGAATGAAAATGTTTGGTAAGTCTACAAACTAAATTAGGATTGAAGCCCACGGGGGCCAGAATGGACTAGAGTGGGCCCTGACAGAGTGCTGACCAGGGCTAGGCTAAGGCAGGAATTGTGGATTTTAGGGGAGGCGTTTTGGTAGGAAGATATTTAAGTTTGGTGATCACAGGGGTAAGGATCCATTTTGTTTAACCTTACCTGGTGTTGTTTGTCCCACCCTCCATCCCCTTATGTGGTTGAAGAGTTTATGGAGTGGTGTTGCTGCATTAGTCACAGTCGTGGTAGCTTGCCAGGTATCCAAGGGGTTAATGTGGTGGTATGATCATTGATGTTCATAACCGGTGGGAGGTTCCTTGCAAGGAGTGGTGCTCGGAACCTCAGGTCCGGGTTGGGGCATCCTGGTATGTCCCCTCCCAAAATTGGTGTGTGTGGTATGGTACCTGGATAACTTGGCAAGCTAGGTTGGTTTTGGTTACGTCATTGTCTCTGTTAACGCATCTGTGCTTATTATTTCAGGTTTTACAGGACAATGACAGTTAAATAAAACAGCTGTGGCCTTTTCAAACCCATCTTGTGTGTTGGTGTTTTATTTAATTGACCAACTGAGCTGAGCCTGGTCCGTGAGTCGAAGCTACATCTGTCATTGATTTCTCTTTTGCTTATTTGTTTGATGCCTGATTTAAATACCCTCGTATAAAAGTAAGCACTGTAAAAGCTTATCTGGATGTCCAGGCAAAGGGTGGCCACAACGAGTATTGATTTGATTTAGTTTCTTCTTCTGTTAACTCATTTTTTGCTAAATGATACAAATAAACTCAATACATCTATTTAACATTCTTACTTAGAAACATAGAAAGTCACAGTACATAAGAACCATTTGGCCCATCCAGTCTGCCCAACCTCTAAATACTTTCCTTAGTCCCTGGCCTTATCCTATATCCAGCTTAGCCTTATGCCTATCCCATGCTTGCTTGAATGTACTAATATCTACCACTGAAGGCTATTGAAGGCTATTCCATGCATCTACTACCCTTTCTGTGAAGTAATATTTCCTGATGTTACCTTTAGACCTTTGCCCCTCTAGCTTATGTGTTTGTCCTCTTGCTGTGGTAGTATTTCTCCTTTTAAACTCTCTTCCTTTATCTTTGATTCCTTTTAAGTATTTAAATGTTTCTATCATATGCCCCCTGTCCCGTCTTTCTTCCAGGCTATTTATGTTAAGTTCCTTTTAACCTTTCCTGGTAAGTTTTATCCTGTAACCCATGAACCATTTTAGTAGCCCTTCTCTGAACTTTCTCAAACATATCTATATCCTTCTGGAGACACGGCCTCCAGTACTGTACACAATGCTCCAAGTGAGGTCTCACCAGTGATCTGTACATCGGCATGAGCACTTCCCTCTTCCTACTGCTAATACCTCTCCCTATACAACCAAGCATTCTGCTAGCATTACCTGCTGCTCTACTGCATTGTCTACCTACCTTTAAATCCTCAGAAATAATTACCCCTAAATCCCTTTCCTCGCATGTTGAGGTTAGGACGGTATCAAATATTCTATACTCTTTGACAGCATTATCCTGCATGCTAAATACTTTAGCACAGTTTTACCCAAGGAAAGGGGGAGAAAAGTGACCACCATGGCCACACTGCAGATAATTGGATAAATGTCATAGAATGCCTTCTTTACCTCAAGTAAGTTCCTGAAATACTTGAAATTAATCAAGTATTTATGAACATACTTGGGAACTCTCTGGGTCTGACCCGGCGACTGCCAGGTGAGAACCGCTTCTCTGGGCTAAGACCCAAATCTTCCCGGTCGCGGGAGCGGGGTCTTGACATGCCCCACTCCACACCCATTTTCCCTTTAAATGGGGTGTTTCCCATTGCCTTCAGCGGGAACGCCCCTGACGTCAGCAGGGCCTCCCACTGATGTTAGGGGAACCTCCCACCGACATCAGATGAACCTCCCACGACGTCACGGGGGGGTATTCTTTTTCTTTTTTTTTTATTTGCAATTCATGAAGCTAAAACTCAGAGTTAGGCACACTTTAAAAATTAGGGAAGCAAGACAAGATGGAGAAATTTGTTGGTGTTGTAAAGGAAGGTTTAATAAACTAAGCAAAAATCTGCAGAAAGTTCCGTCTACTGTATCTTTTCCAGAGGTTTTACCAATGTATGGTAGCATGCTGCAAATAACAAATTTTAATTTTATGGCAAGACAGGAGGCTTCGTATTTTGCATTAACCTTCTTTACTGTTAACCTCCAGCAGCAAAACAGTTAACAGAAACAATAAAAACAACCAATAAGAACACAGCAACAAATCTATAAAAGTCTGCACATCTTGGCAACTCCCCCTCTTTCTTTGCTGCTTAACCTCCAGGTGAGAACATTCCATTATCTTCTATTTACATTGCTTAGTTGGTTTTTCCACTACTATTATCTTTTAATTAATTTTGTGTGTCGTTTATATTATCATTACTTGCGCGCCTTTTTTCCTCCTCCCTGCCCTGGTGCGTCGGCCTTTTCTTGGCCTCGTGCCCCAGGGTTCCCTTTTCACCCGGGCGGATCTTTGCCCGTGGGTTTATTTATTTTATTTTATTTATCTAGCTGCCCTGTTATTTCCCTATCCGCGAGGGTGGTTTTTTCTTCCCTCGCGTTTGGTGTGCTGCCGCGTTTCCCGCGCGGCGGCCCGCCATTTTCGGCGCGCGTTTCGTCTCTTACCTCGCGGCGGGCTCGCCCCTGTAGACGGCTCGTCGTCGTTTTCCGCGCGGCGGTTTTATTTACCCTCCCGCGCTCTGTCCCGCCTCTCGCGGCCCCTTCTTCGCCCCGCGGCCGGTCCCCGTCGCCGTGCCGGGGGGAACTCGGACTGCGTTGCGGTCCATCTCGTCCCCTTTCCGCGGCCTTTATTCTTGCCGCGGGACGTTCTATTTTATTTGAACGGCGGCCTCGTTCATCGCGGGGCCTCCGTTCCCTGCGTCCGCGGCGTGGTGGTGGTTCGGGTGTTTTTCCTGCGGCCTTCACCACGCTACGCACCGCTTATTCATTATTGTTTTTTATGTTTAGGGCCTTATCGGCCACATTGTGTGCACATTTTCTTTTCTTTCAGGTGTTGCTTCACCAACGGATTTCTTTTAGGTTTTACTGTGGCCCAATCCTCCCAAGTTGGATTTTTTACCTCTCTAATATTGGGTGAACCCCCTGCCGCCTAGAGCTTCCTCATTGCCCACTATTTGCCATTGGATAAACCCCTTTTGGCCTTACGGTGACCCCACCGCTTATATCAAGGGTAAACCCCTGCGGTTATCATTTGTGGTGAACCCCACTCTGCGGCTACATTACGGACTTAGTTCAGCCTCTCCAGGGGTGACCCCCTGTTCAGCGCCTTCTGCCATTTTGGGTGAACCCCAGCTTACTGCTGACATCCGGACTCGGATTTTTACTCACTCCTGTTATTTTTTGTGTTTCCATAGACACATTCGGAGTGCAATGGCTGACGAACCTCAAACTCAAATTCCTGCCGCTGTCCAAGCCTGGCTCCGCTCCGCCCTGGCGGCGTCTTTCCCTGCTGCGTCGGAGGAACGCCATTCTGCTCGCCCTTCCTCACCTCCCGCTTCCCTTGCTGAGGTTGAGGATTCTGACACTGGAGGCCCTGCATCCCCTGCGGCTACGGCTGTTTCTCACAAGCGCACCTGGGACGAATTCCCCTCCACTTCTGGGAAAGGCAAAGCTCCGCTGAAGAAGCCCCGCAGTTCAACCTTTCCTAGAGTTTCCCCTACTGATGACCTCACCGACTACGAGGTTCTCGATGAATATTGTGCTGGCTCCTCTGGTCCGGCCTCACCACTGCGGAACCAGGACTTCGCTCCAGACCCTCCCAAGATCTCTTTCAACCCGTCACACGCTCCGGATCAACCCTTTGAGGTCACGGATGACCTGGGTACCCCGCTGTTCGATCCCAGGGCTCTGCGCCACCCTCGTTCCTCGGAATGGACACCATCTGCCCACATTGCAGAGTTCCTGAGGTTCTGGATTCGTCGCCCCCTGGATAAAGAGGTGCGTCAGAGGCTCCGCTCGGAATGTCCTAGACCCACGGTCCGGGACAAAGTTCTCAACACGCCCGAGTTTGACCAGACCTTCGTGACTTTTCTGACCAAGAATGGCAAAGACCCTCGCAAGGGCATTGAACTGGGTTTACGCTCGGCACAGGATAAACTCCTCGATGTCACGGGCCCCTTGACCCAGGTGTTCCAAATGGCCGACGAGGCCATCTCTGACGGCTCTCCTCTGGATCCTCATCTGGTCCGTGACTGGACCCAGAGAGCTTTATGTTTGCTGGGCAACGCCAACTGTGCTATATCGTCTGAACGACGTAAGGCGGCTCTATTTAAATTGGATGCCAAGTTGGCTGAATTGGGCCCCAAGGAACTGGGCGCTGACGCCAAGGGTCTACTCTTCGGTGAGAAGTTCATCAAGGACCTCAGTCAGCACGTCAATTTGTTCACCTCCCTCAACAAGGCCCAGAGCAACATGAGACGTGTCTTTCGCACGGGAACTCGTTTTTCCCCCAGTGCTGGTCGGCAGAGGGGTCGTGCCGCCAGCAGAACGGCCTCGCTGGCCGCCAGACCCCGCTTTCCAGACGCCTCCTCCACCTACCGTTCCCAGTTTCGAGTCCCATTCTCCAGAGGTGGATACAGAGGCAGAGGCTACACGTCCACCAGAGGAAGATCAGCCTCAGGTAAGACTGATTCACATTTTTCCTCATATTCCTGTCGGGGGTCGACTCGCCCATTTTTTCCATGCTTGGTCTCGCCTTACGTCCGATCCCTGGGTCCTTCAGACGGTAGTGGGTTTCCGTCTGGAGTTCCTTTCCACTCCTCGTCAGTGTTCTCCACCTCCACTCCCCAGGTTGTCTCGCGAGGCGGCCTCCTTGGTCCACTCCGAGCTCTCTTCCCTTATAGAGAAGGGTGCCATAGAACGGGCGCTCTCCCCTCCGTGTTTCGTCAGCAATATATTTCTGGTGCGCAAGAAATCGGGGGAGTTCCGTCCCGTCATCAACCTTCGGTCTCTCAACAGACATGTGATGTATCGTCACTTCAAAATGGAGGGTATTCATCTCCTCCGCGACCTGCTAAGGGAGAACGACTGGTTCTCCCGCCTCGACCTCAAGGATGCCTACCTTTCCGTCCCTGTCCATCTCGACGATCGGAGATTTCTTCAATTTCGCTGGCGGGGCCTCCTCTGGCAATTCACCTGCCTTCCATTCGGACTCAGCTCCGCCCCTTGGTGCTTCACCAAACTCCTGAAGCCCGTCATGGAGTTCCTTCGTGCGCGCGGGATTCGCTCCATAATTTACCTGGACGACATCCTTCTCATGGCCCAGGACGTCGAGTCCCTTCGGCGCGATACCTACCTTGCGGTTCATCTGCTTCAGGACTTGGGCTTCGTTATCAACGAGGCCAAGTCGGTCTTGGTTCCGACGCAGACTATTCAGTTCCTCGGTTTCTCTCTCGACTCGGTGGCGGCGGTCCTCAGGCTCCCGCGCGACAAGGTCCTGGTCATAAAGAAGGAGATTCGCAGGCTCCTTCGTGGCGGCCTGGTTTCTCTTCGAAATCTCGCCAGAGTCATTGGCTTGCTCTCTGCGTCCATTCAGGCCATCTTTCCGGGCCCGCTCCACTACAGGGCCCTCCAGCGTCTGAAGACACGGCATCTTCGCGAGTCGGCCTCCTACGACGCGATGATCTCCTTGTCAGACGAGGCTCGTCTGGAACTCCATTGGTGGTTGGTCCACATGGATGCGTGGAACGGCCGTGCCATTTTCGGGTCAAGCCCGGATTTCGTCCTGGATTCGGACGCAAGCCTCTCTGGTTGGGGGGCCGTTTGCGGCGACGTGGCTACCGGGGGTCCGTGGACTTCGGAGGAACGCGACCTCATATCAACTGTTTGGAGCTCATTGCGGGCTCCTTCGCGGTTCGCAGTTTCCTGAAGGGAGTTACTCACTGTTCCCTAGTGTTACGCATGGACAACGTCTCCGCCGTCCGCTACATCAACAGGCTGGGGGGCTCGAGATCCAGGCTCCTCACAGAGCTCACCAAGGAGCTCTACCAGTTCTGCCTGGACAACCACTTGTCCATCCGCGCGGAGTACCTGCCGGGCAAGGAGAACCTCGTGGCCGACTGGTTCTCCCGGCATTGGAGGGACGTGAGCGATTGGCATCTCCTTCCGAGCGTGTTCCACTCTCTTCACCGTTGTCGCGGTCCCCTCCATCTGGATCTGTTCGCGTCCAGAGCGAATTGTCAGACAGACGCGTTCTTCAGCTGGCTCCCGGATCCGCTATCCTTGGCGGTGGATGCCTTCCTGCAATCATGGCCGCTCCAGGGAGCGTATGCCTTTCCCCCGTTCAACATGATCCTCCGGACTCTCCACTCCGTCAGGCGTCAGGGTGTCTCAATCCTTTTGATAGCACCTCTGTGGAGGACACAGCCGTGGTTCCCGTTGCTTCTGGAACTGTCGTGCGCGGATCCCCTGATCCTTCCCTCGACCTGGGATCTGCTTCGGGATCCGGAGGGGAACCCTCACCCTCTCATCCTCGAAGATCGGTTGACTCTCGTGGCCTGGTCGGTTTCCGGGGATCCTGGCATGTGCCGGGCTTATCGGAGTCGGCTCGAGATCTGCTCTGGGGATCCTGGGCTCCGGGTACCAGACGGTCCTACCTCCAGGCTTGGCAGGCCTGGAGTCGCTGGTGTTTGGCTCGACACCTTGATCCCCTTACAGCTCCTGTGACGGCGGTTCTTAATTTTTTGGCCCATCTTTTTTCCCTGGGTCGGTCTTACCGCACCATTAACTTGTTCCGTTCGGCCATCTCGGCGGCTCACGTTCCGGTTCAGGGCTCAGGTGTCGGTAAGGATCCGGCAGTCTGCCGTCTTCTCAGGGGTGTTCGTCTTTCTAGACCCCCTAGGCCTCGTTATGACTCCTTTTGGGATGTCTCCCGGGTACTTGATTTTTTGGAGAGTTGGCCGGACAACGACGGTTTGTCCTTTCGCCAGCTTTCCGCCAAGACTGCTCTGTTGTTGTGTCTCGTCTCTTTCCGTCGGATGTCTGACGTTCGGGCTTTTGATGTTTCCTCGTTTGTTTTTTCCCCTGACGGGGTATCGGTCTCTGTTTTTCGTAGAACTAAATCCGGTTCTACTTCCGTTTCTTACCCTTATTTTCCTGACCGGCCGCGCCTTTGCGTGGCGCGCTGTGTTCAGGCTTATTTGGCCCAATCGGCCCCGTTTCGGTTTTCCTCCTCTGGTCCATTTTTCATCTCCTACGTGCGTCCCTTTCGGCCTGTCTCTGTTCCCACTCTCTCTAGGTGGATCCGGTGGATTCTCGGTTTGGCCGGTATTGATAGCTCCTTTGGGGCTCACTCGGTCCGCGGTGCCGCAGCCTCCGCGGCTTTCTCCGCGGGCTGTTCCCTTTCCGACCTTTTATCAGCGGCGGATTGGTCCAGGGAATCTACTTTCCGGACTTTTTATTTTCGGGCCCCGGCTCACGCTGCTTTGGCGTTGGTTTCGGGGCGTTAAAATTGCAAAATACGAAGCCTCCTGTCTTGCTATAAAATTAGGGATTAATCTAGCCTTGGTGCAGTATTAATCTAAATTTTATTAAAGACAGGAGGCGAGTATTTTCCCGCCCTTCCCCTTCCCTTATATCTTGGGGTTTTTGTTGGGGGAATTGTTGTCGGGTTATCGTTATTGTTATTACTCTTATTATATTGTCTCTTTGCCGTACCTGGTGTTTTTTCTGTCATGGTTGGCATATGGTTGCGTGGTACTTTCACGATTCTTTGTTTTTTCCCAGGTCGTCCTCCGGTTGTCTGAGGTTTTGCCGCTGCTGTGGTCCTTTTCAGCGTGGTTTTGAGTTCCTGTGTTTCTTCTGGGTTGTTCCTGTCTGTCGGTTCAGCTTCTGCGCAAAGAAAGAGGAGGAGTGCCAAGATGTGCAGACTTTTATAGACTTGTTGCTGTGTTCCTATTGGTTGTTTTTATTGTTTCTGTTAACTGTTTTGCTGCTGGAGGTTAACAGTAAAGAAGGTTAATGCAAAATACTCGCCTCCTGTCTTTAATAAAATTTAGATTAATACTGCACCAAGGCTAGATTAATCCCTAATTCACGGCTAGGAAAATGGTGCTGAAATCATGGATTTCATTTTGCTTCCTTTCAATGACTCATTTGGTATAATAAGGAACTGTATTTTAAAAAAATATGGCTTACTCTATATCATTATTAAATCAGGTCAAAGGTACTTGGGGAGCAGTTCAGGGTTTGTGTCAGTAGGCACTCAAACTAAGAGATAGGGGTGGAATCCTACAAGTTAATTTCACTTGCCTCTCAAATTCCTAAATGTGTATGAATTTGGCATGGCATATCTGTGACATGTAGGTTTAGAGACTTGTGCGCAAACTTCTGCTGTCTAGGGAATGAGACCTTTGGAAAGAACAAGGGAGTATTTGTCAATTGTTACTGAGACCTGATATAATTAAAAATGTTGAAATACCAGGGCAGTATGTATACAGCAAAAAGAGAAGGTGGAAAACGGGGAGTGTTTGCCCTTTAAAAAAATATATCTTAAATGTAAATTGACACAAGGAGCAAAACCTATGGAAAGTTTTGGAAATGCAAGAATTTGGAAATAAACTGGTAACTCATAGGTTTGACCAATAGATTTTCTGGACAAGCAAAGTACGGTAGTCTGGTCTTTGCTACTTCAGAAAATAATTAAGATGACAACCAATGGTGAGATTATCATTATGGTGGACTGGAATAACCAAGTAGATGGTTAAGCCAGGAACAGACATGTCCTAAATTGTTTATGTGAATTATTTCTGTATCTCATAAGTAATAGGTAGGAGAGTCAACAATTAAGCCATGCGCGATTTCTTATTTACAAACAGTGAGCCCAGAATAATACAGATAGATTCGCTGAGGAGGAAGCATATCTGCAACTCTCCTTCTCGGCAAATCTATTATCATTATTCTGGTCTCCTGGTGAAATTCGGCAAAAGGGTAGAGTCTCCGGACACACCCTCTTCCCTTAGTTAGCCTAGCAATTCAAAAGGTAAATCTGCTCTTAAACTCAGTTTCACTATATATATA
>VKOC01000006.1:18835102-18846289 GCA_009364415.1 Spea multiplicata | reverse complement strand
TATTATACTGTCTTGGGTGAGCAGGGAAAGCAACATGAGTGGGTTTTACTCAAGTATTTTAATCTCTTAACCGGACGGCTGATTTGATTCCTATAACAGCGTTAAATATTATTTTCAATGATAACGGCTGTCGGGCCAACAGGGTCACCACCACCAACTACTATAGCGCTGTCTGCGTTGAGTTTTCTTTTTTATGCTTTGATAGGGTTTCCCTATCTTGTACAGAATCTATTTCTATCAAGACTAGCTGCTTTACCTTATTGTTGTTGTTTGTTCATTTTTTTACTTAAGCCCATTTACTTCCTCGATCTATACGGCTGGTAAATATTGACGGCGTTTAAATATTTCGCTATTTATAGGTGTGGGGCTTTATCACTTTATACCTATTCACATTACGCACTGGCATGAAAAACCTGTATTTGCAAGGATGAATTAAATAAATAACACATGGAAACCCAGCATTGTGGGATAGAGCAACTAAATAACACACAAACTTAACATTGCAGGTATGAATTGAAAGGTTATGTCCGCGGAGATGCAGATGAAGACAGAAAAAATAAGATAGCAGAACAAGAAGATGCAAGACAAGGAAACAAGATACATAAGAGGAGCTGCTAGACACGGAAGCGGAACTGCGAGACACGGAAGCGGAACTGCGAGACACGGAAGCGGAGGAGGTCAGGGGGGCGATTCAGAAAGCATGAGGGAAAGTAAATGTGGGTGTCAGATAATGAATTGATCACAATTTTTTTCCACCTGAAAGGAAATGTAATTTGTTGCCTTAAAATGAAAACAACATTTTGCGGGCTTTGTTTTCGGCCTGTTTGCACAGGTCTAAAAAAGTGTGTACAGAAAACTGTAAAGTTCTCACTGTTGAATCTTATTAATTATATCATTTAGGTATATTTACATTTATTACTTCTGTGTATAATAAGGGAGATCTTACCTGGACCACTGAACACTCATTGTCTTCCTTTACGATACACCGTAGAGTTGCTTCTTCTCCCTCTGATACAGTAACACTTGTGGGCGGACTGGTGATTTTTCGCACCCTTATATACAGACATATTGTGTTACTTCCTTAGCAGTGTGTGTGAATTGAAAACCTTGTCATATTGTTTTTTTTTTTTTGTTTTTGTTTAAGATTATGGTCAATGATACCAGACTTTTGATATGTGCTTAAGAGTATAAAATATATATTATCAATGTATAAATAAATACAAGTTGTCATTCCTATTAGTAAAAAGCATAACCAAAAGTGGCTGCGTAAAAATACACAAATATTTGTTAAAAAAACAAACAGGGATCCACTTAAACTACAGTGCGCCTCTATTTTCCCAATAGTAAAAGTGCATAAATACATTTTTTCTACACACACACACACACACACACACACTATATGGACAAAAGTATTGGGACACCTGACCATTACACCAACAGCATTCTAAAGACATAGATAGTAATTTGAAGTTGGTCTGCTCTTTGCAGCTAGATCAGCTTCCGCTCTTAAAGGTAGGCAGACAATGCAGTAGAGCAGCAGGTAATGCGAGCAGAATGCTTGGTTGTATAGGGAGAGGTATTAGCAGTAGAAAGAGGGAAGTGCTCATGCTGCTGTACAGATCACTGGTGAGACCTCACTTGGAGTATTGTGTATAGTACTGGAGACCGTATCTCCAGAAGGATATAGAAGTGTTGGAGAAAGTTCAGAGAAGGGCTACTAAAATGGTTTATGGATTACAAGATAAACCTTACCAGGACAGGTTAAAGGATCTTAACCTATATAGCCTGGAAAAAAACACGGGACAGGGGGGATATGATAGAAACATTTAAATACTTAAAAGGAATCAACAAGGTAAAGGAAGAGAGTTTGTTTAAAAGGAGAAATACGACCACAACAAGAGGACACAAGCATAAACTAGAGGGGCAAAGGTTTAATGGTAACATCAGAAAATATTACTTTACAGAAAGGGTAGTGGACGCATGGATTAGCCTCCCAGCAGAAGTGGTAGATGTTAATACAGTAAAGTCATTTAAGCAAGCATGGGATAGGCATAATGCCTAGCTAGATATAGGATAAGGGCAAGTACTAAAGCAGAGTACTCAGAGGTTGGGCAGACTGGATGGGCCTACTGGTTCTTATCTACCGTCATAACCGTCGGCCTATAATCGGGATCAGAAATACAGTGTAGATGTTGCTAATGTTGTAAATAACTATTGTAGCTGGGGACAGATTACTTTTTAGAATATTTTCATAGGCATACAGAGGCCCTTTGTCAGCAGTCATCACTCATGGGTAATGGCAAAGTTTAAAAGGCTAATTGATCATTAGAAAGCCCTTTTGTGGTTATGTTAGCCCTGTTAGAAACTTCCTTGTTTTCCATGGAAACAGCTAAGTGACCTCAAATGTTTATGTTTATTTATGCTTACAATTGTTGGTTTAGGGCAGGGGTAGGCAATCTTCGGCTCTCCTGATGTTGTGGACTACAGTCATACTGCTGGCAAAGCATCAAGGGAAATGTAGTTCACAACATCTGGAGAGCCGAAGGTTGCCTACCCCTGGTTTAGGGGATAGACCCAGCTGGGCATACAGAAGGTACTTATCAGGGGCGTAACTAGAAACTTCAGGGCCCCGGTGCGAGAATTTGTTAGGGCCCCCCCACCCAACCCATCTGACTCCTTTCTCACGATCATACCTGCCATTCGCTCCTAACCCGCCTTAACTCATGATCTCCCTCTCCATCTAACCCCCCTTCTCAGGATTTCCCCTTCCCTCCCTAAACCCCCTTCTCAGGATCTCCCTCTCCTCCCTACACCCCCTTCTCAGGATCTGCCCCCTCTCCTCCTACACCCCTTCTAAGGATCTCCCCTCTCCCTCCCTAACGCCCCGTTTTCAGGATTTGCCCTCTGCCTCCCTACCCAGACCTTATCAAGGATCTGCCCTCTCCTCCCTAATCCCCCTTCTCGAGGATCTCCGCCTCTCGCTCCATAGACCCCCCAGTTTTTCAGGATCTACCCTTCATCGCCTCCTAACCCGCCTTCTCAGGATCTCCCTCTACGCTCCTAACACCCCTTTTTCAGGACTCGCTGCCCTCCCTCCTAACGCCCCTTCTCAGGATGCTCCCTCTCCCTCCTAACCCCCGCGTTTTCAAGGATCTTCCCCTCTCCTCCCTAACCCCCCTTGACCTCAGGATTCTCCCTCTTCCTCCCAACCCCGCTTCTCAGAATTCTACGACCCCCCCCCCGGTCACTTACCTTAATCGCTGTGGTGAAGATACGTTTGTCTCGGGTGCCGGCGCTTCACTGCTGAGCGCCGGCGTATGACGTCATATGCCGGCGCCCAGCGTGAAGCTGAGACAAACACCCGAGACAAACGCCTCACGCTTCCAACACAGGAGTTGAAGCGCTGAGGCAGGCGGCGGCGGCCGCCAGCAGAGGAGTCCTGGATTTCTGTCAGTCAGGGGGGCCCAAGAGTTGCCGAGCGGTCGTCTTCAGAACTCCAGGGCCCGGTCGCAGTTGTGACCCCTGCGACCCCGGTAGTTCCGCCACTGGTACTTATAAAACAGGAACACAACAAGTAAGTAACTCTTGCTAACACTGCCAATTTCCTATAAAATCCACAAGAAAAGCATCTTGAAATGCTTTCCATTTATGCTGTATTGTATAGAAGATGAAACTTTTAGTTGTTCAACTACTTACAGAGGACATACTATAGTTCATGAGACTGAAATGCAGCATTTTTTTTTTACATATTATTGAATGTCCTCTTCTTGTTCCTTGCTTGCCCCTGTCACTCACAATTACCCTGTAAAGATAAGATGCTGTCACTGCAGATCTGGAGGCGGCTTTGGACGCGATGGCTTTAAGCAATTTTGACAGGGGCCTCAGTTGTGTCTTGGGTAGAGTTTACTGGAGACATGGGCGCTCACAATCCATGGCAGCACACAGTAAATAATTATCACTAAATCTTAGAGCACTTAAGGCGCAATTAGAGGTCGCAGTACAACATAAAAAAGATTAAGCAGTGGATTAGCACCCAAAGATTATGAAGACTTATTCAAGTGTTACTCTGATTCCTCAAAAAAATCGTATAACTGTAATATATTTTTCCTTGAAATAATTGTGTTCTTATATAATCATGGCAGCTATTAGCTCATGCATTATGTCTTAAATCTGTATCCCTTATACCGTATGATATGCCTTCAATTTCACTTTGATGGATACTAATTTAAAATCATTCCATGTACTGGATTTAATTTCAGTTTATTTTTATAATGGCATCACATTTTTTCCATAAATACATAGATAACATATTACAAAACAATCTGCAATCTAGATGTGATATACTTTTTGTCATTTTTAAGGAAATCAGAGTCATTAAAGATGTTCTAACATTAAACAGGATCAAAAGTTGCTAAGAGATATTACAGAAATATAAATGATCTAAAGCATGCAAATGTTGTTTTCATCTAATATATTCACTTACTTGAAATCCCTCTTTCAATGTTTATTTCACGTTGATGCATTGTACACTTGCAACTCAGTAGGGGTTTTAAATGTTGCTGAGGGATGCTGTTGTTTATATTATGTTGGGAAAACAAAAATGAAGTTCAAAGAAAATATCTTGGACACCTAAAAAGCCTATTAGGATTAAGATTCAATATTTTTATAGGAAACCATTGATTCTATAATTATGCCAGTTTAAATGCACTGTTGTATTCAAAAATGTGTTGGAAGGCAGGCATTTGACGCATATTAAGGAATCATTTTCTGACTCAAATTCACTCTAGTCTACACTTTCATGTCCATGCAAGGTGAGAACGAGAGTCTAGTTCTAGATTTTACATGCCTGATCCAAAATCCATCAGCATGCAGTACATATTTTTCTGCAATATCTTTTTTGGGGTAAACTACTAAGGGGAAGGTCTCTTGTGTCTTCGGCCTCTATATCTGGTGATAGATTAGTGTTTTTTTCCCCACTGACAGGACCTTAATATTATTAGAGATGTTCAGGTACAATAGAGGAAGAGAGTTTATTTAAAAGGAGAAATAGTACCACAACAAGAGGACATAGTCATAAGCTGGAGGGGCAAAGGTTTAATGGTAACATCAGAAAATATTACTTTACGGAAAGGGTAGTGGACGAATGGAATAGCCTTCCAGCAGAAGTAGTAGATGTTAATACAGTAAAGGCATTCAAGCAAGAGTGGGATAGGCATAAGGCCAAGCTAGATATAGGATAAGGACAAGTACTAAAGGAAAGTACTCAGAGGTTGGGCAGACTGGATGGGCCTACTGGTTCTTATCTGCCGTCACTTTCTATGTTTCTATGTTTCTAATACATGCAGTGGTTACATTAACAGACAAGAAACAAAACTATATTACACCCAAAATAAGCTGCAAACTGGCGCCACAGCAAGGATCCGTAAGTGTGTTAGAGACCCTAGAGTAGGCCTGGCCTGGCCAATTGGCACATATGGGCAGATGTGCCGAATGCTTACACTTAATTCTGCTTCAGCAGCTGGTTGGGGCCTGAAGTAGTTTAATTTAACTCATGCTGCTAGAATCTAAAAGCTTAATGTCCTTCCCTTCGTATCCAACCAGCAGCCACTGGCCTTAAAGTGGAAGGGGCACTTTTCAGTCCCAGCCCAACCCTACCCTGTAGAGTCTGTACAGATACTACAGGAGTGCTTGATGAAATCTTGTTTGTACTACATGTTATGTTAACTAAATATGACATATGATTATCCGGAATAATATGGTTAATTACAAAAGGTCAAAGCTGTATGTTTTTTTTATTTTTTAGCACATATTTTTGCAGCAAAGTAGTCAACACCAGTATTACCTTGGGTTTTGTATGATAAAAAGTGTGATAATAGCAGGAAAGAGCAGGTAAGGGGGGCAGTGGCTAAAGACACGTGTTTCACCCAAGAATTATATTATTTTAGTAGCAAGAATAAGTAGAATATTTCAAATTAGTTTGTGTGTTTCATAGGAAAACATTGTTCACTGTTCAGTGGGAAAGCTAGCCAATTTTGGCATATCTTGACAAGACACTGTACACTTGCGATATAAGTGGCAATGTAGTTTCTGGTTGGGCCAACTCTGAAATTGTGTAAGAAAAATTGTTGATTTTGAGGTCATGAGGATAGTTTTGCAGTGATAGTAAATATGCTTCCCCGTTTTCCTGTATATGCTATCTGACAAGTAAAGGGAGTAAGTAAAGCATGATGTATTATTATTGTGTTGGCGCAAGGCAGATAAATGAGATCTCTAGCTTACATATATAATTTCCAAACATCAAAACAAATGTCGTGACATAATTCAGAACACAAAGGCATCAATCACCAACCTACTGTATCTCTTACTGGTGTTAATTTGCATTCTACGTTAGACTGCATCATTAACCTCTAAATGGCAGCAGATGTAAGAAACCAAATTATCAACCTTTTTTTTTCTGCATTTGATACCAGTTTGAAAAATGCAGATGCCCTGCTGCTTAAACATTTTAATCATCAGTTATACCAGTAACAAATGTAAATAAAGCAGATGCCAAGTTAAGACTAGAAACGTCTTTTTTTTACACGTAGCCAGTTTACAGCTTGCATATAACATAGCTTGGCGGAGTCATTGGAGCCACGGTAAAATAACCACAAAGCCTGTTGCTGCCGACTCGTTTTTCAATTATCAACTTACACATGTTTTCTGAAATGAAATACAGCTTATAAATTGTTGTGATATGCATCTATGTACAGTATATTATTATTATTATTATTATATTTTATTTAAATAGCGCCAACAATGTATGCAATTTATACATATATTCAGGGTATGAGAACACTAGAATTGACAGAATAAGACAAAACCAATACATTAGGTAGAGAGGGCCCTGCTCACAAGCTGACAATCTAGAGGATTTGTAATATTCTACATGTTAGAATTAGTATAAAATATGCTTTAATGTTTCATTTGTTGTCTTTTTTCTTACTGCTCTACACATTTCAAAGTGTACTAATTTTGTTGGTTGTGCTATTCCGGAAGCCATATTCAAAATTGACACAAAATGTTGAACGTTTAATGGTGTCAGAAGCAAGTATTTTTTCAGCTCAAAGTAGAATCCACACATGAACAATAAGGAACAAAGCAGCTCATCTACACTCATCTACAGACACCAGACAAGCCAGAAGGCTTGTTTTTTGGTGTTTGTGTGCATCAAACCTGAATCAACGTGTTTTGGTTTTAATGATCAGGCTAGAGGAAGGGCTACTGAACTATGTTCCAATGTACTGTCAAAGACTACATATCATCTATGCTTCAGGTTTACTAGTTTCCCTACCAAGCCAAATTTCATACTAATTTCCTCACCAACTGTTGTTCCCTACAATATCTGTTTTGCATATATAACCTCTATGTGTCTCTTGACTTCATTAGTCTTTATGGCATTAGTGTAAAAGAGATGCTTTGCATTTGCAGACTTACATTGAGAAGGAGAAATCTGCATACTCCACAACATACTATATTTAGATTTTATGGGATTTAAAAAGAAAAGTTCACTTCAAATAAATGTTTCACGTCCAATTACTTCATATGAGTCACATCAGAATATGAGATACCACAATTATTCATGACATTCATAAAGGTTATAAATCTTATTCTTTGTGATATGAAGTATAGACTACATAGTATTTAGTTTGTTAAATTATTAGCACCCCATGAAGCAAGCATAATTAATATAATAAGTCATTTATTGTATTGCTTAAATTATTTCACATTGTATTCTTCTCAGCACCACTCGTGGGACCAGCAGATGGCTGGGAACATCCATTCAGGGTATATGGGAGTTATGAATTCATTGAAAACCCATAAAAGGACTACACAAAGGACCAGGTTCTGCCTAAAGTCCCCCATACTAATCTTAGTACTTATAGGTTAAACATACAAAGAGGTTTCAGATAGTGGTCCAGAATCTTTACATTGGAGCAGCCCAGTGGAGCATTGACTCAACATAACGCTTGGGCTTCTTGACCAGGTGAATATAGCGAATAAAAAGAGAGTAAGGTTTATAGGGTTTATATGACTCTCCCAATTAAACCACAATAGGGAGCTCAAATATATTTACTTAACACAAATGTTTGCTAACACCAAAATAAACATCAGTAAAAAAATAAATAAGCACAATTTTTCTATACAAACATTGTTTCTATACCACATTAGCTGTAATAAGCATCTCCTGTGGCGACAACCAACACTAAGGTCATTTACAATATTTCCTTTAATCCTATTAGATGTGGAATTGTTGGGTCCTAAAAACATGGAAATGCTGTATTTTTTATATGAGATATGCATGCTAAATGTGTACTTTTTTGGATTTGTGTCCCAGGAGTTGAATTGCTCCCTTGTAATTTTACCATCTGTCAATCATTTTATGAATGCCTTACTTTTAGATGGGTCATTAACTTGAACCCAGCGCGATTTTGATCTGGGCAACAGAGCTAACCCTGTTTTTGCCCATCCAATCCACACGCCACATAAAAATGTGCATATCGCAATAGGCTCTATCTGTGGAAGACAACATGTATTAAAATTCAAGAGAGACTATGCTAATCATCCAATCTAACTGAAAAAAGATAGTTATGTAATTGCGCATACAAATAATTATAGTAATATTTAATTAGTAGTGGTTAGGCTTCAGCTATTTTAACAATCCTAATAATTTTGCACACATAATTATTATTGCTTTCAGGATAAAATAGGTTACTGTATTCTTCTTAGGTGATGAATACAATACATAGCGTGATGTATTAATTACATTCAATATACGACTCAAACAGTAAGTCTATTATTTTGTTCAAGAGCACGTTTTCATAAAGTCATATTGCATTGTAAGACCTTCTTTTACTGAGTACATTAGTAACCATGGCATAAAATATGCTTATAATAAGAACACCTTATTACGGTTTAAGTGAAACGGTAAGAAATGCATAGCAGAATTTGTAGCACAGCATTTCAATGCTTAGCTGATATTATTCCTCAGCAGAGGACGCTAAGAATTATGTCCTTAGCGCATATAAAGCAAAAATATTGAAAACAGCTCGATTGACTACTAGTATGTCATCGTGTTTTCCTAACTTATGATAAAACCCCAACATCCTTGGAAGCCTCATATCAATGATTTACAATAAATGTATATTAATTTCTTCTTAATTAAGATTCAAATATAAATATGTTTTATTTCGCAAGGCTACATGAGCTCAATCAAATCAAACATCTTTCTTTGTTTCAAAAAAGCCTGTTTCCCTTCTTTTGGGTTCATCTGAATATATTTCCGGAGTGCAAACCCATCTTAGCTAGTATTATGGTTCTTGGTAAGGAACCTTAAAGCGCCAGTAAACTTTGAAAATAACTTTGGCTTCTCTGACATAAGTCAAAGTAAATTTGATTTGCTGCTAAACCATACATTATCTACAAATAGGCAGCGTTACCTACCCTGAGAAATACATTCTGCCGTCTCACAATTTTGGGTACATTTTTAAAAATAACTTTGCCTTAACTTGTTTTGTAGAGGCCAAAGTTATTTTTTAAGATTTACAGCCACATTTCCTTCAATTTTTTTCCCCACACTGTATTCCTTTTCTGTGGCACTAGGGGGAGCTCTTTTATAGAGCACATTGCATTACATGCGGTTCTATTGTGATAATGCCTCATCCTCCATTTAAAACTTTCAAAGAGGGGGAAGAGAAGATGTATCATGGACAGCTCAGCTGACAACCGCACATTGGAGCAATATAGCAAACATGTTTTGTTCCAGCAATCCCTTTAAAAAGGAGGGCATGATCATTGTTTTGATAATATGCCACAACAATGCTTCTCGTGTTGTTGGCTGGCCTGATGCAGCACAAAAATCATGATTTGGCCTGCATGCCTTCAGTTGGACAACAATGATTTACACCATAATGTACACAGTATGTGGGATATAACACAGAAATAACATCAACAATAAAGCTCAGCACGAGGAAGAAAAGGAGAAGGAAACCACGGCGAGCATTTGGTTGAACACACTAATTTCACCTGTAGGAACGAGCTGTGCCATACAGAGATGTCTAAAGAAGAAAAGGAGCTGGATTTATCTACTTCCGCGAATATTTCTGTTTTCTACAAAAATGGCCCATTTGGTTACATATGTACTTTCATCTTTAGCTGCTTGAAAATATAATTAACCTAGCAGGTATTGCAAACCCTCAAATCATCATTTTAAAAAGGATGACACCACAAAGTATTTTTTGTCACATTCAGAATTTTCATACAAAGTGTTTGATTTCCTTAGAAACCAGATACTCTCTATCTCCTCTTTTTTTTTTTAAGAATTCATAAGTAATGTCTCCTGTTCTCAGCTTACACTGAGGGCCTTTGTTTTATAAAAGCTCCAGCCATAGGCAAAGACTTTGAAAACTGTAGACAGTGTTATTTGATGTCATCAATCTCTATCTCTGTTAATGTGTATAAGTCTAATTGAGTACTGAAAAGCAAGGATGCTGAAAACTAGAGGTCAGTGTGGGCTGTAGCCTCTTCTCATGTCCTCTACAAAAGTTCCATTTAGATCGTCTCATACTTTGCTGTCTTCTTCCTTAACTCTAAAACACTAATCACATTATTCTTCATTTAGAGAAGACAGGGGTAGAAGAAAATTAAGCCGCTTTTCATTTGTCTGCCACCGGGTATCCATGTCAACTCAAAGCTGTCCATTATACTATGAAAGAAAGTATCCAAAATCTCCAGTATTTAAAGTAGTTAATAACAAGGACGATTATGTAAAATTTGACAGAATAGCTGCAATCATTAACATGAAATATGTATATTATCTTTCTTGCAGGAAACAGGAAGAGTAAAAATATTCTTTTCAAACTTGCATTTAACAAGAAAAGTAAAAATGAAAAAGTTAAAAGTTTAACATCTCACTGTTATATCTGCTGTTTTTATTTTACTACAAGCAATAGAAGTCATAAACAGGGGGAAAAAAAGTTAAATTAGTTGTAACGCAATAAATTACTTAGGTGACCTTTTTAAAGCATATAATACTATGGCGACAACAATGATGTAGTTAAGTCACTGACCTCTAAAGAAGATGTGCTTGGATCAGTATATCCAATGCCTTTTCACTGTGACTTTGAGGATGTCATTGTTACTGTATCA
>VKOC01000006.1:18821529-18835002 GCA_009364415.1 Spea multiplicata | reverse complement strand
CTGGTGGTTGAAGAGATTATACTCCTAATATGTTTTGTGTATAATTATCTGTGCTGTCCTCAATAAACTCAATTCTGCTTGTACCCTACACTAAGTCTCGGCTAGTGCTTGGGTGAATATGAAGGGTTAATCCCTTAAACAATTAAGCTTTCATCGGCAAAAAAGCTACTCAGTCTGAGTACGGGTCTCCGTCACTGACATGTTCAAAACGAAAGCACTCCTATAGAGAAATGTTAAGTACTGTATACTATAGCAGGGGCAGGTATCCAGCTGTTGCTAAATTATGACTCCCAACATTCCTAGATGGCATAGAAACATAAAAAAAACAAGCCTTTTGACATGTGGAATAATTTGGTCAATCTAGTCTGCCTTTTTTTCTCCTGCTGAAACCTTATTTAATTCTTGGCTACGTTGTACTCCGTATTAACTCTACCAAAGTCAATCCACCAGTTGTCTATCAAGACGTTACAAGACAAATGCTTCTACCCACCTTTGCACTCATCAGTGCTCTAACAGGGTTTGCCGATCAAGCAGGCAAAGCCACACGATTTCTGTGATAACATTTCGTCCAGCCCTATACGTATTTATGACATCAGTTTGGATAAATATAATCTTGCACTATTATAGTGGCCCTCAATTGGATCCTATTCAATTGGATCATTTATCTATATTTTTAAGCTATAATGTCTATAGTAGTGTACACAATTCTCTAGGTGACTTCTGGCCAGAGATCTCTAAAGTGCGTGATCGCCTCTTTCTTTCTGCTCTATCTATAGAACCGAACACCTCCATTCAATTCCTGTCTGATTTATTTGCCTGCTTAGCTTTAGGTTATCACAGATAATTATTCCCAATTCCCTTTTCTCTGTTCTAGTTGACAGTGTAGTACCCTTAATTTTACATTCTGCTTCTGGAATTTTATGTCCCAATGGCATTTCATTTAATTTATAAACATTAAAGGCGCTGTTTCACTTAGACAAAATATATACCGATATTGCCCTCTCTACTATGCTGACTAAATATTTAAGGTGGTTTTTTTTTCATTTACTATTGTAGTAAGCAATTAGTATCTGCTATTGTGCCATATGACAGTGCTCCCAGGCAAAATGATACATGAAACACAGTTTTACTTAATTAAGAAAATATTTCTGTGTAGGGTTTTGGCATGGAACAGTTTTAGAAATTATATTTGTAACGCAGTAGAATATGTATATAAAAAACCTTTAAACCACAGCATTTTTATTATTTTACCTAAATAATTTGCAGTTTGACTTATTGCCCCATGAACATCCTCCTGGATCTTTGCATCATCATCATCATCATTTTCAAAATGACATATGTCAATATCAAAACACTTTTGTAATAGCAGTAATAAAACAATTAAACCAATTGGACCCAATACTAGTCACCTGAAATTTATTGGAAACCCTCTGTCCCCTGTCACTCAGCGTCTGCCTTATCAGTATGGTATCCGGGTCTAAGGGATCACAAGGATTTTCGGATATGTCAGCTTGATTCATCTGCCTTATGCATTTAACTCTTTCAATATCCAAGCACATCGATGTATTCGTTTGTTTTTCTACAATGTACACCGTAAAATGTCTTACAGGAATCTAGCTATATTTGTATTTAAGCTATTGCCAAGGTTTTGAACTTAAATGGCTGAAAATCATCTGAAATAAAATTCAGTAATAGCCAGAGGCCTATGCTTTGGCCAGTGCTACTCTACTGGATGGCTTCCGTTGAAAAGTGGCACCCTTGTCAAACGACCCTGCTTAAGGTGAACATGGACACAGGTCCGGTAGGTCCGGTAGTACATGAAGCATTGAACGTGCATTTAATGACATTAAATAACCATTCAACAAATTTAGTCTGGTTATTCTTTTGCTGATGTAAAACCCTGGTCCTTCCTCTAGTCTTATATGCAGGATAGCCTTACGCCTGTCCCATGCTTGTTTAAATTCCTTCAATGTATTAAGCCCTACCACATTTACTAGGTGACTGTCCCACAAATGGAATATTTTAATGAAGAAATAACTGGTCTGCTACCAATCTTGCAGTCTCGTTCATAGCAAAAATTGTGGAGCGTTATGATCACGCCACACAACCCAAGATTATTTTATTGGCTTGCAAAGGGAACCTTTGCATTCCGACAATGAAACAGTTAAAATAGTTCTTTAATGGGGGAAAAAACACACACAATTGAATTGACAATAGGCTATTCACTTTACGCTATATTTAAATAAAGATCGTGATTTTAATGGTTTCAATGCTCAATTGCAAATCTTATGGAGGTAAATGCTGTTAAGATTGGCTGATACACAATAAGCACTGAATTTAATCAATACCCCTGAGTCTACAAGACATGACATTTGTGCTAAGTAAATTTGCATTGACTTAATCTTTGTTGATTCCCCCGTGACATGGGTAAAACAAACGCCTAGCATTTAACAGGGAGTAACCTTACATTATATCCAGCCATTTTTAAATGATAGAATTTATGTTTTAATGTATAACCATTTAATCTTTGCAAATCAACGCGTTTTCTAGTTATATGTTTTAACAATAGCGCTTGCTTTCTTTATCTATTATTTAATGAGATCTCGAAAGTCGAAAAATATTAATGCGTTCTAACAGATCCAATATTTATAAGTGCTCGCTTTGCTTTCGTAGTATAATTTGTACATCCGAGATGTCTTCTTTCATCTTAACTCTTTGTCTTCCAGAGAAGCCAAG
The DNA here is from genome assembly GCA_009364415.1 of Spea multiplicata. Taxonomy (NCBI): domain Eukaryota; kingdom Metazoa; phylum Chordata; class Amphibia; order Anura; family Pelobatidae; genus Spea; species Spea multiplicata. Next base: position 18,832,266 of record VKOC01000006.1, on the reverse strand, counting down.
AGTGCGCTTTTTTTTTTTCAATTTCTCACGATCCCCTCTGGCTGTAAATTGATTAAAATTGTGGAAAGTTTGCATTATTTCCAAGGGACGTTATTGAGCTAAGTTAAAGATATCTGAAAAAAAGCTTTATGGGAAAACTAAACTAATAAAAGAAATAATTTGAAATGACCCTAAATATAATTTATTTTACAATAATGATTTTTTTTTAATTAAACAGTATGCTGTATATTCACATTAGACGAAGCATCATAGTGTGACACGTACTGTTCTGATGAAAAGATTGCAAAGAATAGTGAATTTTAAGATAGTTGTGACCTGCAAAGACTTCTATCAAAATGCAGATACTCAGCATTAGTGATAAATCACTACAAAATCACATACAGCAAAATGCTACACAGCATGCACTTTGTGAGTCTTTGCATTACTTCTCAGAGCCGAATCAATATGCTCCTGTCTTGCTTCTGTTTGTAAGTGTTTTTACAGTGGTGACTTATGCGATTTTCGGAACATTAGTGAGATACATTATAGTGGAGATATTGGTCAGGGTGAAAAGTACTGTAAGTTCGTAACAGCTCTGATCAGAGCACAGATAATATGGGAATACGTGTTTTTTTTGCATTTATCATGGCATAAAAAAAAACAAATGAATACATCGATGTGCTTGGATATTGAAATAGTTAAATGTATAAGGCAGATGAATCAAGCTGACATATCCGAAAATCCTTGTGATCCCTTAGACCCGGATACCATACTGATAAGGCAGAGGCTGAGTGACAGGGGACAGAGGGTTTCCAATAAATTTCAGGTGACTAGTATTGGGTCCAATTGGTTTAATTGTTTTATTACTGCTATTACAAAAGTGTTTTGATATTGACATATGTCATTTTGAAGATGATGACCTTTCATGGGGCAAAAAGTCAAACTGCAAATTATTTAGGTAAAATAATAAAAATGCTGTGGTTTAAAGGTTATTTTATACATATTCTACTGCGTTAAAAATATAATTTCTAAAATTGTTCAATGCCAAAACCCTACACAGAAATATTTTCTTAATTAAGTAAAACTGTGTTTCATGTATCATTTTGCCTGGGAGCACTGTCATATGGCACAATAGCAGATACTAATTGGTTACTACAATAGTAAATGAAAAAAACACCTTAAATATTTAGTCAGCATAGTAGAGAGGGCAATACCGGTATATATTTTGTCTAAGTGAAACAGCGCCTTTAATGTTTATAAATTAAATGAAATGCCATTGGGACATAAAATTCCAGAAGCAGAATGTAAAATTAAGGGTACTACACTGTCAACTAGAACAGAGAAAAGGGAATTGGGAATAATTATCTCTGATAACCTAAAGCTAAGCAGGCAAATAAATCAGACAGGAATTGAATGGAGGTGTTCGGTTCTATAGATAGAGCAGAAAGAAAGAGGCGATCATGCACTTTAGAGATCTCTGGTCAGAAGTCACCTAGAGAATTGTGTACACTACTATAGACATTATAGCTTAAAAATATATCATGGCATAATTTAATATGCGAGATACACGTTCCCATATTTTAATTTCCCAAAAATTAACTAAGCCTTGATGCGTAGATTTAACAGTGAGAGAAGAGAACGTTTTGGTTTAAAAACCAAGGTGGTGGAGAGTCACCTTACATTCATCAATGCAAATAGGTAAAGCAGAATTACGAGCAAATGTCTTCAAGCAGAAAATAAAATGGGGTTTAAAATGTCCGTAGTATTTATGACATTTCAATTCAGATTGGCAAATGCTACAGTGCGAAAATAATTTCAGATACTACAGAAATTAATTTTAAAATGATATAAGCATACTGGAGCAGTAACTCATTTTCGACTAGTACAGGAGACCATGAGCATTTTAAATCGTTGAGGCTGTTTTAAAACTTTTGCACTAGGCCCACTTTTATATGTAACCTTTTAAGATCATGAAACTATTATTTTACTTAATGCTACACGGGTTTAATAACTACATTGTTCTCCTGTTCTCATCATTAACTGACCTGGTGAGACAGCTCATGGACGAGATTCAATGCTGAAAATGAGGTATATTGGTCCTGATTCATTACCTGAGATAAAATGTACAACTCTTTATCTCTTATATTTATATATTTTTGCTATCACAATATATGTGAGGATTGCTATTCAATTAAATTGAGCCACGTGTGAATTATACAACAAATGTGGTACCGATTCCACCTCAGGGTTGCAGGGCCCACCACAAGGTTATCTTTAAGTTTTATCCTTTTGGAATCAATAAAATGTGAACTACATGGAGAATGTTGAATAAGATCGGAAACAATTGATTAGCTACGAAGGCTGTGTGTGGCATTGTCTGAGAATGCTATATAACAGCATTTTACAGCTAGCACTGGCAAATAGACTAAAATAGAGATATTGAATTGGCTGAAACTAACAGGGCCGGGAATGGACAGCATATAGCCTTCACCATGGTGCGTCTCTGCTCAGGCGAATTTCCTCTACACAAGCAAACTAAAAACCCTGAATGTACATTTTGGCCTTCATGGGCTTCATCGGTAGGGTGCATTCGATATACTTCTAGGCTCAACTGAGCAAGGAGGTCCACATCTGGGCTCACCGTTATACTTGTGGGAAAAACCCAAGAGATCCAAAAAGGGAGATATTGTGTACAAAGAGTAAGAACTGAAAATTGCCACAAGCAGAAACAAGAAGTCTCTATGGGCCTCTATGGGACATCAGTTTATGTTTTGGATAGTCTTGTTTATAAAACTATTAGGTTGACATGTCTATTTCTATTTTTCCATTTTACCCAGTAGTTACCCATATTACAGTGAACAAATATAAGGAACGAGTGGATATACTGACATAAAATTAAGAAACCGGTTACTACGGGATCCAGCCTAGAGTTTGGAACAACATGGAGCATGTGAGAAAATGCAGCAATTTTTCTAGATCCTCTATGAGGAGGCCATTTAACTGTGATAATCATCTACCACTGAAAAGTGTATATTATACTAATTAGTAAATATACTAATTAATTAGTAAATATACTAATTAAGCATATTTTGAATGTAACATGGACACGTTAATGTACATGAGCAATGTTATTTTAGGCAAAAGTTTTTGGTAACCGTTCGTAAAACTGAGTTCCGTTTGAAAAATGGACTCATGAAAAAAAAAGTGTTTCACGCGTGAATGTTTTCGGTTTATTGTGAATCCAATATATGTTGCTAAGTTTGATTGGCTATCCTTTGAATAACTTTCATTAACATGCTCAACAATGACTTTTATTTAGCAGGAAAAGGGCCATCCATCAAGCCAGTCTTTAATTATACATTTAAACAATGGTCTACAAATCGCCCCCATTCTTCTATTGGATTGCTTTGTCTTTGTCAGTAAGTGAAGTCCTAGGCACATCATGTCACCTTCATGACTCAGCAGGCTTTATAAAAAATCACTGACTTGTTCACAAGATGCTCACCCTCAACTGATCAAAGGATAAAAAAAAAACTTCAAGACCCACTTGCGATAATCTATTGTGTATTACATGCACGAGTCATGTCCCAAATATTTTGCTTTGAAGCTTTACTGGCCTTGTAAAAAAAAAAAAGATTGGCAAAAACATTTTATTAGGCTTTCTTTATCTTTGTGCCTGTTATAAAACATGGAAAACATATACAGACTTCCTTATTCACTCCCATTATGCATCCAGGCACCATTTCCCAGAATTTGTGCAATCACACCAACCCGAATTATGTGGCTTTTCCGTAAACATTTTGTTCACGTGTACATGAAACCAATACATGTAAAACTTTACTATCTTTTAACCCCTTCTGTACCGATGTTCTTGGACTGTGTCTTCCCTTGAAGACCACCGTTTTATTTAAATATTTTAATTCCGTGCTCGTGATTCGCTTCAAAACGATCATGTGCACGGAATTAAGGGGGGGTAGCTGCTACGGATCGATGGAGACACCCAGCGGTCAGTAGCAGCCGCCCCTCGCGATCCCAGCATCCATAGAGACGCTGGATCGCGCATCATCAATGGCGTACCTTGTACGTCCCGGTCTGTGGGTGACACCCAACCAGGAATTACCAGGTACGTCATCGGTACAGAAGGGGTTAAACAACTTGAGTATCACAATCCATATATTAAACAGAACACTTCCCAAAGTGGTACCATTTTTTTTTATGACATGGACTTTGACTTACTGCAATGTTATGTTGCCCGAGTGTTAATCACCAATCAATATTCTATATTCTACTAATGCTTTATCCTGATTAGCGCATGCTGAATATTTTGTATTTTCCATTTTATTTTACATTTCCTTTCTCTTCCTATAATTGACACTGAACACCTTAAATTATGAAGCAATGATAAAAGTGGTAGGCTTAGACTTATTTAATGACCGAGCTTCGTTTCAGCCCCAACACATATTGCTAATTTGACATTACATATTTAACCTAATAATTGTCAGAAAAGCCTGCTGGCATGGCAATTAAAGAATCAAAGCATTTACACTTTCAGCAGTATTACAGCACTGAAAATTGACGAAGCAGCAAAAAGTAATTGTTAGAGAAAGTTTATAGATAGGCAGTTTTTGGCTATTTTTTTCACTATTACTATACATTTATAACTTTTATTTGCCCTCTATTCTACGAATTATACTCACAGATTGGTAAACTCAGTTGAAATTGGACATATATATATATATATATATATATATATATAAATATATATATATATAGTAGCCTCACCATTTTTGCACAAGATCACGGAGAGGTCAAGTCTGTGGGGATTCGGACGCAGAAAAATTACAGAAGACAGAGGAAAGAAAGAACAAGAAGATGAAGAGGATTATAGAGAAGAAGTGGAACTGCGGTTGGCGGAGAAGGGAGACGTTCAGAGAGTATAAGAGAGAGAGAGTGAATGAAAATGAAAGTGTAAGAGAGTGAGTGAGAGATCCCATCAACTGGACCAGATACAGGTCTGGCCACATCTCTGTTTATTTTCTTTGTTTACTTGCCCATCTTAACCTTGAACTATGTTTCGCAGAATAAAATTAGGATTTTTGATCTTTATTCTAGCACTGAAGGGGGCATTCTCAGATGCCACGGTGAACAAGGTCAGAATAATACTTGTTTACCATGCCAAGGATTTAATTCACTTTTATTGTAAAGAAACAAATTGCACTTACCTACAGTTCCTGTACATTTTGCTTCTTGGATCAATTAACTATGACCTCTTATTTTACTTAGGGTCACTTGAGGAAACAAACTATTACCTCTATAGACTATCATTCTCATTGGCGCAACATTTTATGGTTCAACATTTCCTACGATGTCTTTCTCCTAGACACTTCTAGCGTTACCATTTCTAAAACTGAATTCAGATCGACTAAAGTCACTGCAAAAAAACAAAAACAAACGACTAATAAACAAAATTTGAACAACATGACCACTCAGTGTATTCACACCTTTGCCTTTTAGTCTTCGTTAGCACAATTATCTGACATGAGAGCTTTACATATCAGCTAAAATTGTACGTAACATCTCATTAGTGCGTGTATAAATTTTGCTAAATAATTAAAATCTGCTAGTTTGTGAAATAAAAAAATGAAAGAATTAAAATATTCCAGACTCAGTAGAATAACAGGAAAGAAAGGATTATCTGAGAGCTTTTTTGTATTATACTATTGTGTGACAACAGCCATTATGTCCAAATAATGGTTCTAAAAGAAATATAGGGAAAGAGAAGAATGATGTGAATTATGTGTTGACTTCAGATAAAATACAATAATTACTTGGTATTATGATGGAATTGGTAGAGCCCTAGATATAACCGTCTATGTTGATGGGACTGTTGATGTTCTTTTTTGAGGTTTACTGCACATAGAGAGTGTTGTAATTTAATTTTAAACTCTCTTGAGAGGTGCACGGTGTCCCTGGAAAGTGACCTTTAAATTCAATAACCAACAACCATGTAATTCTTTCCTTCCTCTTAAAAGTCTACCCGTCTTTCTATGACTGGAGACACCGGCTGTGTGTATAATCTAATAAAATTGCTTCTGGCACTGAAGGTTTAATGGTCACGAATATATTATGCTAAAAAGACAGTTATGGGGTGTACTGGAGACAAAATGAATCGACAAATGATGTAAATGGAACAGTCCTCAATGCTCTAAGTATATTGATTTAGAAGGATAAAGCAGCTTTCAAAAAGTTGCAGGTTGTAAAGAACTTAGTTATATAGGCCATTGATAGGTTATTACTGGCCATATGTTTGTATAAATAAATCACAATAAATTCATAAAAAAGGGGTTTTAGCTTTAACACCAATATATTTACGTTCCCATCATAAAGTAACTGTTCCTCTTTAGCTCATAGATGAAAAACTTTGGTTTAAATAAATTTTTCTAATTATCGTAAATACTGACATGCCTATTATACTATACTATATGCTTAGCGTTTGAGGACTTGAACGGTGCCAGAGGCCAACTCGGTGTTCATAGCATGCCAAAGTTACCCTTGGGCTGCTTGCCAAAGGCCCAAAGATAACGGGACGCATTTGTCTAAGCAATAGGCTCGGCATAAGTCACCACTGACTAGCTCGGTTCTACATATAATTTACAGAGGACCACCCAAGCATGATACTAACTTATCCTTTACAAGTCTGGGAATACAGCCAATAGCTTGCATAGCCATTTCACGTTCTGCCATCTTGTTGTCAATTATGGTGGTACCCAACAAATATGTGTACATTCACAAGCCAATGCACTAGAAAAACCCATATGTTTATTTAAAGTTTTATACCCCTATGTTCTTGATTTTAGTAGGTATTGTCCGCTTGCACTAAGTACATCTGATTTGCTGTAAAACGGGATAATCTTAAGACAGGGTTGTAGGCACAATGAATCTTCCTTGTGTGCTCATCCGTGTTATTTAGAGTGGGGGGGATACAGGGAGTTCAGCAGACCTTGGCTAATCTCTGGAATTTCTTTTCAGCAGTTTCCTAGTTGAGTAATCAGGATGAAGAAACATTCATTCTTTTGAATTAACTAATTATGATTAAGGTTTTTCTTTTTTTTCAAGCATCCTGTGATTTGTTAAAGGTAAATCAAAGGTGTCCTGGACAAATTCCTACCCTTTTCAGAGTACTTGAAAAACAATAGGCTATGAGCAATTTAACCCATGGTGTCACATTGGTGAAATAACAGTTTATGCTTTCCTGTATACAAATGTCTCACCTGCCTCTCTGTAAAGTGCTAACTCTGGCAATAATGTACTATGGCTGCGTTGTGTTATATAGTGATGGGCTATTTAAAGTCAATATACTTTAATAAACCTGAGGAAAAAAGGGGGGGTTAAGTCAAATGGCAGTCTGGATGGGAAAATGTAAGCATTTTGTCCAAGTTCAGTGAAAGTTTGAGCTGTATCACAAAGGATGATGTCAGCCAAGCTTGAAGTGGTTTCTCTGGAGTCAGGGATTCACTTCAATGACTTGAATTAAGTTGTGTTGAAACACATGAAGCATGATGAAGAAACTCAAGTGAAACTACAGACAAGATTTACAATCTGTGGTTTGTCACGGCAAACAACAAAGTGGCGTCTCATTCTGTAAGAAACCAAGAAAAAAGAAGACAGGTAGCCATATACAACATATCAATAGGGCAAAGCATTGTCGCTATGAAGATAATAAGTTGTAAAGTTTAATTTTTATTTAATACATTTGAGTTATAAAAACTATTTTTTTGTAATACATTTTTTACATTTTATATCTAATAATTACATAAACAAGGAAATCACAAGTTGTTGGTTTTTTTTTAGTCAAGGTTTTGAAATGCTAGAGTGATACAGTAACAATGACATCCTCAAAGTCACAGTGAAAAGGCATTGGATATACTGATCCAAGCACATCTTCTTTAGAGGTCAGTGACTTAACTACATCATTGTTGTCGCCATAGTATTATATGCTTTAAAAAGGTCACCTAAGTAATTTATTGCGTTACAACTAATTTAACTTTTTTTCCCCCTGTTTATGACTTCTATTGCTTGTAGTAAAATAAAAACAGCAGATATAACAGTGAGATGTTAAACTTTTAACTTTTTCATTTTTACTTTTCTTGTTAAATGCAAGTTTGAAAAGAATATTTTTACTCTTCCTGTTTCCTGCAAGAAAGATAATATACATATTTCATGTTAATGATTGCAGCTATTCTGTCAAATTTTACATAATCGTCCTTGTTATTAACTACTTTAAATACTGGAGATTTTGGATACTTTCTTTCATAGTATAATGGACAGCTTTGAGTTGACATGGATACCCGGTGGCAGACAAATGAAAAGCGGCTTAATTTTCTTCTACCCTGTCTTCTCTAAATGAAGAATAATGTGATTAGTGTTTTAGAGTTAAGGAAGAAGACAGCAAAGTATGAGACGATCTAAATGGAACTTTTGTAGAGGACATGAGAAGAGGCTACAGCCCACACTGACCTCTAGTTTTCAGCATCCTTGCTTTTCAGTACTCAATTAGACTTATACACATTAACAGAGATAGAGATTGATGACATCAAATAACACTGTCTACAGTTTTCAAAGTCTTTGCCTATGGCTGGAGCTTTTATAAAACAAAGGCCCTCAGTGTAAGCTGAGAACAGGAGACATTACTTATGAATTCTTAAAAAAAAAAAGAGGAGATAGAGAGTATCTGGTTTCTAAGGAAATCAAACACTTTGTATGAAAATTCTGAATGTGACAAAAAATACTTTGTGGTGTCATCCTTTTTAAAATGATGATTTGAGGGTTTGCAATACCTGCTAGGTTAATTATATTTTCAAGCAGCTAAAGATGAAAGTACATATGTAACCAAATGGGCCATTTTTGTAGAAAACAGAAATATTCGCGGAAGTAGATAAATCCAGCTCCTTTTCTTCTTTAGACATCTCTGTATGGCACAGCTCGTTCCTACAGGTGAAATTAGTGTGTTCAACCAAATGCTCGCCGTGGTTTCCTTCTCCTTTTCTTCCTCGTGCTGAGCTTTATTGTTGATGTTATTTCTGTGTTATATCCCACATACTGTGTACATTATGGTGTAAATCATTGTTGTCCAACTGAAGGCATGCAGGCCAAATCATGATTTTTGTGCTGCATCAGGCCAGCCAAAAACACGAGAAGCATTGTTGTGGCATATTATCAAAACAATGATCGTGCCCTCCTTTTTAAAGGGATTGCTGGAACAAAACATGTTTGCTATATTGCTCCAATGTGCGGTTGTCAGCTGAGCTGTCCATGATACATTTTCTCTTCCTCCTCTTTGAAAGTTTTAAATGGAGGATGAGGCATTATCACAATAGAACCACATGTAATGCAATGTGCTCTATAAAAGAGCTCCCCCTAGTGCCACAGAAAAGGAATACAGTGTGGGGAACAAAAATTGAAGGAAATGTGGCTGTAAATCTTAAAAAATAACTTTGGCCTCTACAAAACAAGTTAAGGCAAAGTTATTTTTAAAAATGTACCCAAAATTGTGAGACGGCAGAATGTATTTCTCAGGGTAGGTAACGCTGCCTATTTGTAGATAATGTATGGTTTAGCAGCAAATCAAATTTACTTTGACTTATGTCAGAGAAGCCAAAGTTATTTTCAAAGTTTACTGGCGCTTTAAGGTTCCTTACCAAGAACCATAATACTAGCTAAGATGGGTTTGCACTCCGGAAATATATTCAGATGAACCCAAAAGAAGGGAAACAGGCTTTTTTGAAACAAAGAAAGATGTTTGATTTGATTGAGCTCATGTAGCCTTGCGAAATAAAACATATTTATATTTGAATCTTAATTAAGAAGAAATTAATATACATTTATTGTAAATCATTGATATGAGGCTTCCAAGGATGTTGGGGTTTTATCATAAGTTAGGAAAACACGATGACATACTAGTAGTCAATCGAGCTGTTTTCAATATTTTTGCTTTATATGCGCTAAGGACATAATTCTTAGCGTCCTCTGCTGAGGAATAATATCAGCTAAGCATTGAAATGCTGTGCTACAAATTCTGCTATGCATTTCTTACCGTTTCACTTAAACCGTAATAAGGTGTTCTTATTATAAGCATATTTTATGCCATGGTTACTAATGTACTCAGTAAAAGAAGGTCTTACAATGCAATATGACTTTATGAAAACGTGCTCTTGAACAAAATAATAGACTTACTGTTTGAGTCGTATATTGAATGTAATTAATACATCACGCTATGTATTGTATTCATCACCTAAGAAGAATACAGTAACCTATTTTATCCTGAAAGCAATAATAATTATGTGTGCAAAATTATTAGGATTGTTAAAATAGCTGAAGCCTAACCACTACTAATTAAATATTACTATAATTATTTGTATGCGCAATTACATAACTATCTTTTTTCAGTTAGATTGGATGATTAGCATAGTCTCTCTTGAATTTTAATACATGTTGTCTTCCACAGATAGAGCCTATTGCGATATGCACATTTTTATGTGGCATGTGGATTGGATGGGCAAAAACAGGGTTAGCTCTGTTGCCCAGATCAAAATCGCGCTGGGTTCAAGTTAATGACCCATCTAAAAGTAAGGCATTCATAAAATGATTGACAGATGGTAAAATTACAAGGGAGCAATTCAACTCCTGGGACACAAATCCAAAAAAGTACACATTTAGCATGCATATCTCATATAAAAAATACAGCATTTCCATGTTTTT
>VKOC01000006.1:18797343-18814464 GCA_009364415.1 Spea multiplicata | reverse complement strand
CCCTTTACACGCACCGAGCAGAGAATGGGGGAACTCGCTTGGCTATTCAGGAAGCTATTCTTTCTTCTAAAGAACCGGCATCATAGCCAGCGTTTTTAATGTTGCTTTTTCCAGGAGAGCACGGTCGTAGCACTAGGACAATTCTACAATTCTATTGTAACGCAGTTTATTGAGGGACGTTTAGTTTGTTGGCTTTCATCTTTTACTTCAGGTTTGCTCCCCTGGGTCACTTTAAAATACTGCATGGTTCCTCAAAATGTTTGATCTGGATTTAGACCATGGCTATGCAGACTCATTTTCCTGGTGCTGATGGACTACAATTCCCATGGTGCATCTCCAATGTTTTAAACTGCTCTTTCTAGCTACTCTTGTGGAATTGGTGGAAATATCAGAACTTTGTATTAACAATGGGCTTCTAACTAGTGGTGTGTTTTTCATATATAAGCAGGGGTGAGCCTAGGGTCGCTAATGTCTGGATGCAGTTTTTTTTATCCCTCTCATACTATTGCCAACACGATGGGGGTAGAAAAACTTGTGTATATATCAAAATATGCCTTTAAATGTCCAATCAGTGATAAGAATCCTTAATCATGAGTATGTAGGAGGCAAGGAGCTGCAGATCTGAAGCTGCACCTTCTCCTTCAGGTAAATTGTTATTTTTTTGAAATAATGCATATTAAAGTACTCACACAGTAATTTAATGTGCATTCTCCTTTTATGAGACTGCCAGGGACAATAAACTGTCCCTTTTAAAGAACTGTGAATAGCCATGCTTTAAACTGGAAAAAGTCACAATGAACAAATAAAAGTGGGCAAACGTAGATGGGACCGTGATCTGTGTCTTAATAGAGAAGAAACAACATCTAATGCTGGAAGAAGCCCTCGTGTTTATAGAACCTTCACTGGGTACCAATACTGTTGTTTTTGTAATCCGCTTAGGCTAGCAATTAGGGGAGGTCTACGTAAAGTTTAAAGGCCTCTGCACACGTATGACAAAAGGACATTGTTATGGACAAAAGGATTTATTATTACTGGTTTGATTGATGGAACGGACAAATTGGCACGGACTTCACTTTCCATTTGGCCATATGTTTCTCTTTAATCATGCAGAAAAGCTTTTGTGCTTTTCCAAGTAGCCTGGCAGGTGCGGAATCACATCCTTAACCCCAACCTCTGTAAGAGGAAGCCCAGCATGGATTCACAATTAGGTTCTGCTTTGCTGGTTCGATGTCTATTTGCAATCTAGCTATGACCTGAGGTTTGGCATCAGCTTGTTCCCTTTCCATTCTCTAGTTGTTCTCTCTTAATGCTGTTCGCTGTATTCCTTTTTTCTCTCCTCCTTTCTCTTCCCCTAGTCCCCTCCTTCCCTCTCGGTTCCTCTCCCTGTTCATACAGCCTCAGGTTATGGCTAGTACACAGAGGGTTCTCTTTAGAATCATTAGAATGTTTTTTTTTCTTCTTCAAAGGAATGGTCCTCTTTCACATCTGAAGGAAGTTCAAATTGTATTATATCAATTCCATCTGAATCTTCTAGTCGAAAGCGAAAGTTCTCCCAATTGCAAACAGTTCTGATTGTTATGACGAGGGCTCTCATCAGAAGAAGACATTAGCTTGTTCCTGAGCTGCCACTCATAAGCCCAAAGCTTCAATTACATCTCACGGCAGCAGAGGAAATTGTTGATAAGAGCAGCACTGGTTACAGTTCACTTAAGGCCATCCACATGGCTCCTCTCCAAGCTGTAATCCTACCACACAGATCATTGGCTTAACACCTCAAACTCAAAAGCGAACTTTGTGTTTAAAATAACAGACAAAGCTCTATCCTTCTTTCATCGCTGGGTATTATCAATAAATTCACGTGCAGCTAGCGCTAAAGGTAACAAGACTGGATAGATACATCATCCTTGGAGGAGTTAAGTTAGAATCAGCTTAGCGTGTCTGGGTCCTTAAATAAACTGGTGTGTGGGTATTAATCAGTTTTAGCGTGCCTGTTTAAAAGACCTGTGTAGCAGTACTGTAACTTTAGAAACGTAGAACCCATGATTATTCATGGGAAGGAACTGGGCACTCGGCGGTACTAGGAATTATATTCCTAATGCAGGATTTAGTTACAAATGTGTTCATTCTGTATAGTAAGTGGAACAGCACCTTGAAATTCCCCTTATGGGTGTAAAATGCTTCGGATATAAAGCTAGGCTTTCGTTCCCCACCTGTGGTCTTGCGTTATACTTGAACTTGTTCCGCCCTTTACTTTACTTCTGTGAAAAATCCCAAAGCCTACTATTTTCTCGTTTCATTTTAGGAGCCAGGAAGTGATAAGTCTGTCGAGATCAAAGCAGCCTTGGCTCCAGCCCCGTGTACTGTGCTCGCAGCTAATTTAAAGGGGAGCTCCCACTATTTTTTATTACTAGTATCAGACTTCAAATAAGTTTTTTTCAAAAGTATTACGTTTTCTTTTTAAGACATAAACTGTTAGTTTTTGCATAATGTTTTCCGACAGCTGCATATTAGTCACGTGTTTGTCCCAGCTCTGTTTTCTTAGCCCAAGCTACTAGACAACCACCCTGACTCCTTATCATACTGCCTTGTGGTAAACAATAGATTTTCTCAGTCCTCTGGGGAAGGAAGGACTTCATTAGCATGGGACTTACCCTTTAATCCAGGTCTCCAAACTGCAGCCTTTTAGCTGTTGGAGGACTACATCTCTCATAATCCTCTGCCTCTTTCTTAGCCGAAAGGGCATTATTGGACATTATTCTGTTGTCTCACTAGGTTCACAGGAAAGGCTCGGGACAGAGCTGGTAAGAGCATACAGCAGGCAAAACCATTGACACCACAAGTCAAACACTAGTCGCCTTGTGGTGTCAATGGTTTTGCCTGCTGTATGCTCTTACCAGCTCTGTCTCGAGCCTTTCTTGTGAAGTATTAGAACGCTTGTCACATACTCATTCATACGCACTTTGGTGAACCTGATTTACATTTCCAGCTCTGAGCTCGCACCCACAATGTGCTCTGTAGATTGGTGTAAAGGACACCCCATAACGCTGATGTAACTTGGCCAGAAGTCCTGCTTGCTTCTAAAGGAATGTTTTTGATCTCTAGTCTGTATTTTTAATTAAGACCTTAAATATTTTCTGAATGATCCTATTTCCTGTTAATACTTGCATTGCTATAATACCCCCCCTTTCGCACCTCCGTATGGCACATATGGTTTAAGTTTAAGCTTATATGTTTTTGTAATTTTTAGTAATAAAACCATATGTGCTATCTTACCATGTATTTATTTCAAATAAATTGCTGGAGCCATTCCTCAGCTAGCATAAATACTGAAATCGCTAATTTTTAACGCAACTACACGGTCTCCAATTGCCATATGAAAGTCGCACATTTAACATCCTATCCTGTGCTGATTTCTGTCTGTATCAAATATCGTCCTATCAGTATTTTAAAAAAGGTTCATTTATCTCCCAGGTAGGAAGAGATTATTATATATATATATATATATATATATATATATATATATATATATATAATATATATATATATATATATATAGTCTTAAAGTATATATATATATATAAACTATTGTCTTAATAACCAGCAAAATGAGGTTTTTACAGATCTGTGTGCCTGACCTACATAGCAGAATCCCATGGCAGCTTTTGTTGGCAAATTCCCACAGCTACACTTTTACTAAAATGGCTGTAATCCTTTTAAATGCTTGAATGTTTTTCTTACAAATATTATTTCTTGCTTCCTTGTGGGCAAAATTTCCACAGAGATGAGAGAAACAAAATAACAATGGCGAGGGAATATTTGTACAAAATGTGTTATTACCCATTGAAAATCCATGTCCTGTTTATTATGTGTGTTTTGTACTCCCATTGGAGCGAGAGCCAGAAAGAACCCTAGAAAGAGGACCAGATATCTGCCTGCTTCCAGTAAGCAGAGGCGATAAAACATTCAAGACAAAATGGACGTTTTCACAATAAGCTTCGTGAAGACATACCATCTTTGAAAAATATTTCAGTAATTTATTTATACTTAAACTATTTACTCAAATTACACCAAATGTTTGCCCCAAGGGTGTAAAGTAAATAACCTGGAATCTTTATTACAAGCAGAATTCCAGCCATTGTATGCACTTTAATGTTCATATATAATATCACCGTATATTTGCGTGGAGAGATGATCGTACCCTTTTAAGTTATATACTTCAGCGGAGGCCACTTCCTTCCAGTGTTTCTTCACATGTTCTCTTTGTGCTTTCTCGTTGCTGGATGCCCTTGCTGTGTATTGAGTAGATGGGTTTCAATGGGTTAACCATACATGAGAATTGTCTCTCTTATATGCGCTCTGTTTTTTCCCACTTAGCTCCACTAAAATTGCAGCAGAAATTGCATTTGTTGTCACTTGTTGCTTGTTTCTAGAAAGCCTCTTTGCTCCCTGCACTGATGCCATCCATCACTGTCAGCAGGAGTACTTGTGATGAGTACATAGAGACATCAAGAAGGTACTTTCCACTCATTGGATGAATATTGTCCTTTGAGAGGGATGTTGTTGGTTTCTAAAGTGCCATCAAATGTTGGCCCCCCCCCCCCCCATCATCATCTTCATCTCTGCTGCTGCTTCTTCTTTTCATGTTGTCTATGGTTATGAGAAATAGTTTAAAGATGCGCTTCTCTTATCAGGACACTTTTCTTAGAAGGAGCTCATTTGTGTGTCCTTTTAGAGATGCTGCATTGACTGTTTATACAGAATTACTATTGCCTGTGGCAGCTGAAGCGTCTGTTTCTGGTAGAAAGTGGCATGAACATGGGGCTTTCTGGTGCCCCTTCATGCACTGGATGGCATGACCCATTCGTGTGGCTTTCTAGTCGCATTTTCCAACAAAATGGGAAAGCCTACCTAATTCTACTTCTTACAGTTGGGACTAAAGACCCTGGTAAACCTACGAAGATAACGGAAACGAGACCGTCACAAGTTATCTTCTGTGGACGTGTGGATTTCAGGAGCTTTGATATTGTTTCCTCTGTTCCGGATCTAGCACTTTCACCCTGCGGAATCTGCACATGTTCCTGTGGGTCTCTAAACATGCACATCGGTTTGTGAAATGATATACCCCTCTCTGCGGTAAACCCAGATAGAATGATAGCAGCATTCTTAACCGAGCGGTGAAGAAAAAAAACTAATATATTATTTAGGATGCGTTATATTATATAAGATATATATATCTCTACCATATAGATCATATAAACATTGTACTGAAATCCTTTATTTTAATTTCTAGTTAATTGAGTGAGCATACGGACATAGCTGTGAGCCAAAGTGCAGTAAAACAAGAGGTTATAGAATTGCTGATTATTCTCTTCAAGCCTTGAGCCAGATAATGTCCAGTATTGGTCTTAAAATACTGATACTTATCCAGTGTGCCCCTTTTATGACAAATCCTCATTCTCGATCGGAAAAGCAGGCTAATTTAAATCGCACATATTATAACCTTGATTGGGCCGGGCCCTTCTAGTTATTGGCTCTTTGCAACGCCCATTCCTTTTTGTTCTCCTCCCTGGCCTGTTTACTGGGTTAAATGCACATTAGGAGATGTTCCTGCCTGAGACTACACATTGATTGAGACACGGAGCAATTAGTATCACCAAGGAATGCAGGAGCACACAGCGTTCTGAAGTATTTTAGATGCCTAACGAGGATCATTTTCACAGTACTGAGAACTCAAAGTGGTTTTAAGCAGTGCAGTAATCTAGAATGAAATCAGAAACCTTCCCCTCCTCACCTGGATTGAATTACATTGTTACTGCGTCCCACTGCACTAGGAATGTTATTGCCTTTTTGCCTCCTGGAAAACAATAATGTTTTCCATTGCTTTTCAGTACAGAACCAGCTCTGGTTGTGATTAAAACGACATAGCATTGCTTCTCCTTTGGTGTTCATGAAGAAATGTCTGCAAGGAAAATTTACAGGACGAGCCCTCTGATATCATGCAGTGGGATTGTCACCTGGCGTTGGTTGGCCCCAGAACATGCAAACACCCCGGGTTTCTTTAACTTTACGTAGGTGACCTCGGGTCTGTCCGCCATTCAGAACAGACAGGTGACTTTTATCTCTTTGTACTGTGTGTCAACTAGGTGGCTGTGGCAAATACTATATTCCGCAATCAGTGCAGCAAACTGGCCCTGCTTCACTGACATTGTGCGGTATTTGACCTAGAAATGGCTGTTGTTTACTTGGCAGCGTTCTCCTAGCATTCACTGGCTCCGGAGCAGCTGGCTCCAGAATGAACTGAGATGTGACATTGGCATACTTCGCCCTACAGGGGAGTTAGAACCCTGAAGAATGGCTTGGGGACAGAAACACTAGGCCTTTGGCTACAGGAAAGGGTAGAAGAAAGCCACATGACAGGGTCCCCCTTGAGGGTCATGTAGAAAGATTTCACAGAACAGCAAATACTCCAGTCTTTATACTACAGTATTTTGTGACTTTTTTATGGAACGTGATACCAAAGAGTAAATGTATGAGCAGAAATGTGCACATCATGCCACTTTTTTTTTTTTTTTTTTTTTTTTTTTTTTTTTTGGAGCCCGAGGTGCGTGCTCCTAGGTGCTGCATTCCGTGCACAAGGCAGCAGAAGCCCTATACGAATTCTGAGACCTCCGAAAAGGTACCCAGACTGGTTCCTCCCCCCCCCCATGGGAGGGTCGGATCTATGGGACTCACCCCGAAAGGTGAGAACCCTTACCCTTTGGGGTACTCCCGTAAGGGAGAAACCCCCTTAGGCTTCACCGCCAAAAGACAGTGTCCAAAACAAAAGTGCCAAATCGAAAATCAAAAGAGTGAACGTGGCCTCGCATGAAGGTTTGGTGACCGTGGAAATCAAATCAAATTAATAGGCACACGTGCTCTCACACATAGTGATTGAATAAATAGAATAAATAAATAAGGGCAGGCCATAAAATGACCCAGCCAAATACAAAAATAAATTCACTCCATGCCCGAATGGTGCAATGGAGGAATGTGCATAGGATGGCCGCCAGTGCAGAGACGTGCGCTCACCATGGCAGCGGCGTGCAATACTGCACATGGTGACTCCGACATTTAAGTCAGGGCAATCAAAGCACCTCGGACTCCATGCATTCCCAGCCCTAAGGCCAGAGGATCAGCATAGCTCCCCCCCTGTCCAAAGGGAAACTACACTTGATCTTAGCCAAAAGGCCGAGAAGCGATGGGTTGAATATTTATTCGTGGATATATGGACTAAGAACACAGAGGAGAGACTGCTCTTTTGAATCACGACACGCTGAACACTCTCATCATATGAGTAAGTGCATCCATCACCTTGCGGTGTTCCTTCATTTAAGATATCACCCTATGTTTTTTTGTCTTCTCGATCTATTTACATACACGAGCGGACCAACGGACCCATAGAGCCTTGAAGCACCACGTACACTTGTGAGTGCATAGAACATATTCATCTATTAACATTCTCTGTTTTTCGTCTACACTATCATTTGTATTATTTCATTTATTTTCTCGGTCTACACGAGCGCACCAAGTCGGAGTATACAGATACTTAAAGGACAGCTTTGACCATCAGGGTCCTAATCTTGTAGTTTAGATGTCACAAATTGTACCCCACATATAACATACAGTAGACTTGCAGGCAGGAAAAATATCCTGGTAACAGAATACCAAACTTCATACCAAAGCAAGTCTATCTGCCAAAAGCTTATAGATTTTGCCAAGTAGACAAGCAAGGAACATGCACTTGGATATTATCATATATGAAGTCATAAAGCTCTTCTTTGCTTGGGTCTGTTAATCTTGCTAAACAGAAAAAAACATAAATTTTCCTTGCTGTTTATTTTTCTTTGCTTTTAAATGTGCAGCGTTTACATCCCTTGCAAACACTTAACTGACGCAACTACTTGAAGGTAACTTGTTAAGACCACTCCATATTAATGTACACAATGGGTCCAGAGAATGTCTGTAAAGTAAAAATGTACTTAAAGTAAGGTGACTGTTCTCATGAAGTGAGTGTATATAAATAGAGGTGTCTGTAAAGTGATGATCCGTATAGCAGGGTATACCTGTACTTACTACTTCTCCTTGACCTCAATGTTTGCAACAAGAATTGTGTATGTGTTAAAATACATAATGAAAATACAGATTGATATTTTTATTTCTGTAATTTCCATTGACAATAATAAAGTGCTCTCATGGTCTAAACTGAAATGTAAAATAGTGTCTTTTGGAGTACATAAAAATATACTTAAGCCAATATTGACTTGTCTAAGACAAAAAAAGGAAATTGCAGGAGAGTTTCTGTATATAGGAAGGCCTATTGGTCCCTGGTAAGTAATATATTTGAAGAGATTTAGCTCCACATAAGCAACAGTATTTAGTGTTAGGACCCACCTATAATTGGAGTACTTTGGTGTAGTGATGGGCTTAGCATAATATGGCCATATGATATGACTAAATGTACAATTTTGTTATCTTAGAAAGGTGTTTTTAAGTAGCCTTAATAAAAACAATAGCTTTGAGAGTTTATAGCCTATTTGATGTGAGTGCGCTGATCTATGGCTTGTATGTACGGTATGTATAGTACAGTCTTGTTGATTTATTATTTTTGAAGTTGAGAGGCACTTATGTGGATTGCAGCTTTTTGTTTTTATCACTCTGTCATAGCTGGGGGGGTAACACTTTTATGTCACTTAAGATTCCCCAGTACTCTGGTCCAATAAAATCAAACTTAATTTAATGGTATTAAAAGCAAAACTGAGTACATAATGCAATTGGTGCTGTTATTATTTATTAAGCAATAGCATAAGTCCTAGAGCTGTGAAATAACAAAATATTACATGAAATAACAGTCAATGGGGTTTGTTTATGGAAGCTAACAGTCTTTATTTTACAAAATAATCTTTATAAAGATTAAAATGTTTCGTTTTTTTGTTTTGTACTGTCAATAAGGTTTATTTTTGGTCTATTTTAATTTCCTGTCTTAATGCACTTGGCAATTCTGTATTTCTTTTTCAGAAAAGAAAAAAAAAATCGAAAGAAAAACACATCTGTCCCGTACCTACCTCAATCGTCAGATCCACATTAAATGTAAAAGGAGATGTTTTTTAACAGATTGACGCTTTAGAGAGAGAGAGATCTCCTTAATTTTTAAAATGTGCATAACAAGATGAAGCAGATGGCTACATTGCCCCTTTTTTCCTCGGAAAGAGTATCTTTGTGACACTTAGCTGTAAAGTAATCTGATACGGTCTGAAGCAAAGATTACTTTGTAACCTTAGGAGTGAAAACAGACTGAGCAGATGTATTAAGCAAAGTCTGCCCCCCATTGAACATATTGCACTCATTTACTTTCAATGAGGGCTATATTTGTATAGCTGTCCTGCACGTTGGGCTTTGAGATCACCTAGCTCCATTGTATCATATCTTGCTGTTGGGGATATTTCCACTTGGATTTTTCTTAGCTCAATATGTCACTTTTTAGCTAAGCAAATAGCATAACGTTACTTTTTCCTAAAGCGCTACTTCAAAAGAACCAAACCTTTATCACATCTGAGAAGCAGACCTCCAATTTAACTCCTGTGCTGCCAGAGGGAATAAACGCTTATTAATCGTTTCATTATTCATGAGATGAAATTTAATGACATATATAATTAGTTGGCTTTGCACGGCACTGGTCTCCTGTCTACCATTGAATGAGTTTTATATAAAAAGATCTTGTTGGTGGCACTTTTCATCTTTTTTTTGGCAGCCATTCTTTCCTCTGAATACAGCTATTTCAAATCGAATTCATGTTTTAAATAATTATAATTTATCCTCAACTGGTGCATATTAAATACATGTTGAAATTAAAAAAAAATGGTGTTAAATCAATAAATTCACATCAAAATGTTAAGTTTGTTTAATGAGTGTTACTATTATAACAACTTGTTTACAATGTGTTTTCCATTTTTAATAGGATTGTATTGATTCTGTTATTGACTTATTATCTATAATTTTTTCTTTATGTTGTATTCATAATCATCAAAAATACCAGACTGGTATAGAAGAAGAGGAGGGTCCTGCTCCTGGAGTTTTGGAGGTTTAGCGGTAATGAGACAGAAGGTTTGAATGGTCATGAAAGTCTTTATTGTAGTATTGTAAGGTTACATGCAGATGTCAATGGCCTGGATATCTCGTGTGTGTGGGGGGGGGGGCAGATATTTTCTTTCCAGAATACAGATTGTGGAGTATTAAAATAATAGATTGTGCAGATTAAACACATGGGCTTGTAGAAAGCATTTAATGCCGGAAAAGGTGGGAGAGTCTGGCAGAATAGGGTAAGGAATTCCAGAAAATTAGAATTCCTAGAGACTAGAATGGATAGAAATCCCTGAGCATTTGGAGATAAAGTAAGAGATATATGATAAAGATAAAGTCAGGAGTTTAAGATGTACATTATAGTAAAAAGAAAGATATTGAGAAGTTTGTGGAATTATATTCTCTTTTATTGTGTATGTATGTTGTACACTATGGAATTCATTTAACAACAGAGCATCTTTTATCGTAGTACATTAGACCTTCTTCACCTTCCAGAGAATACAGATGTCCAGCAAATCTATCTCAGTCCAATCCGTGATGTCTAGCAAAGTACAAACAAGGAAATACCCGGCAAGAAACCTATTTTTGTGTTAAGTTCTATGTTTTTATAGACTGAGAAGCAGTAGCTTTACATATTTCCAAAAGAGCAAGTACTCTCAGATTAATGCTGGATGCTGTCATACACAGGAAAGGCCTAGCAAACCCAACCAACAGTAGCAAAATGGCAAACCATCTACTTAGTGTCTACTATCTAATACATGTTCACTACATGGAAAACCAATAAAAGGAGCATAGTTATAAATGCCACCCTAAGTAAAAGCCAATTGCCTACCCTACCAATACACATCTGGAGGAAGCCTATGAGCAACAGTATAATCCACTCTGGTGGCCTTTTATTATCATGGTACCTAAGATTCATGCATAGTTTCTTCCTTTAAAACTACCAGCCCACATTGAAAACAAAAATGAGAACTAATCATCATGCAAGAGGGGTGCTTAGAGGGGTAGAGCAGTTAGAAAGATGAGATGTACTGTACACATTAATGCTTCCTCACGCTATTTATAGATAAACATATAGTTCACAGGTTATATCACCCACCCTACATACGCTAAAAAACAGTGTTAGATCACAGTATTAAGGTAATTACAAGCTTAATTAAAGACAAAATGGTAAATCAAAGTACAGTTTGCGCATAAATAACTAATGCTTAGAGTCAAGCTTAATGCATAGGCCAGTAACATAAAAGAATGTATTTTAATGAAGCTGCTTTTTAATTATAACTCAAGCAGAGCAGAGATTTATTCAAGTTATATAACAAATTGACAGCTTGGTTACGCAACTTGAATAAATATATAAAGATAAGTGTCAGTGCTAATACAAATTGCTACAAACCACACTTCAGGTGTACCCCTTCAATACATCCAAAACAAAATACAATAAAACAATTGAGTGGATGCGCACAAAAGAATAATATAAATGTTCGTTTTTATCACCAATATGTGACCCAAAATATATAAATACTAGGTAATGAGGGAGATAATAAATAATTAGATAATAAATAATTAGATAATCCGACACACACACAATTACACATCCATGGTCACATACACATACACACACACTTACACATCCATGCTCACACACATTTATGCATAGACATTCATGCCCACATACATGCATACACACATACCCCCTCACACCCCTGTTTACCTTACTTCTCCAGCAGCTTTGTCTCGGCCGCTCACACACTCTGTGAGCAGCCTTGGTTTCACCGAGGGGTCCGACGATGTAACTTGACCCTGATAAGTCCCTTTCTTCGCATGCTGGTTCAAAATAGTTTAGAAAGGGCCCTTCCGACCTGAACCAGTGCAGTAGAGGTCGGAAGGGCCCTTTCTAGACAAGCTTGAACTCGTGGGATCCCCTGCTGCAACCCTTGTAGTTATGCCACGGAGCTGATGGAATTATGTTTTTGATGCTATATTTAGTTTCCAAAGTGAATCAGAGTGGATAGCACAGCACCCTCAACATTTTGTGACAGGGTCTATTCTAATTAGTTCTGGGTCTTTCCCATATTTTGAAATGTCTGAAAATCTGTGAGCCTCTTGATGTTACAGACAATGGTTTCCTAGCCCCTAAGGATGTAAGACTGCGGGAATTGTTAAAAAAAAAAGAATTCATATTTTTTCATATTTTAAGGGAAGCATGGCTCTGGAGAAAAACCTACCTTATATTTCCATGATTTACGGGCTTCGCACAAGTTACTAAGGCTATGATTCTTATTTTCTGTGCTGCCCAAATTGTTGGCATGAAGACAAAGTTTAAAGATACGTCTCTAGTTTCAAAGAAGGTTACTGACTTTGCAAAAGTGATGTATATTTGCTTCAAGATTGGACAAATTATAGGCTATTTAAGAATAAAATACATCTCTTTAGAAGATTTTTCCAGAGACGTAATTACAATGGCAAATAGGTGATTTGTAAAATAACCAGCAAATTACTCTGTTTTGTCCATCTGCTTGTAATAGCCAGTAAAGCTCAAGGAAAGATTACAGTGCTTTCTTTATTTGCTCCAGAGGGAATGTGTGTATGTAGCTAGTCCAGTAAACTGCTTTCAGAGAGCATGATGTTGCTGATGCAAATTTAAATGTTAAATCCCTTGACTATTTCTTCTATCGTGTATAAGTTTCTGAAAACTATTTCTAGTTTCTATATTCTAGATATTTTTTTGTTGGATGGAGTCTCAAAAGCTTTTTTACTGTTGACCATACTTGGTACCTCCTAAGGACTGACCATAGTCTTCAACTCATTTCGTTGTATACCATATGTATGTATTCATATAACACAAACTACAAAATAGATACAAATGTATCTAAAACAGTTTACAGTATAATAAAGGGGAAGTACAATAGATACAGTCATATAATAGGTACAGTATTTAAACAGACCTTATAAACAAGGTAGAGCAGGTAGGGGTACATTAGGAAATGATGGGGCTGGGCTATGGATGAAAAGCAGCCCTAGCAATTTAAGGCCAACAGACGCTGGTTGGATACGCATCAGCACATGCACTTACACTCACCCAAAGTGTGGCCATCTGTATGCAGCTACAAATTTAAGTGCTTGATCTGCCCTACAAGCACAACAAAGTTAAGAGAGTAACACCATCTAGTGCGAGCCCACCAGGCATTTGCCTGGTTTGTCAGGTGGCCAGTCCAGGACTGGGAAAGGAGGTCCCTCACCTCTGATTCTGACATTATGTGAGTTTTTTTTGGTTTTTTTTTTACTTCAATTCATGTTGGGTGAATGGACAAATGCATAAATATGCTTTATTCTGAATATTTTTTTATTGAAATAGCTTGACTAGTAAGAATAATATTTTTTACAAAACAATTTACTGACCATATATAGTGATAGAATTTCACTGCCTGTCCTCCAAAATAACAAGAATAAATAATGGAAAAGCAAAATGACAACCTCATACTAGGGTTGATTAGTTTGTTACTACCAGTGATGGATGTAGTATGTTCAATGTACATTAAGCTTAGCGATTTGGAAGAGTTGATGTTTGCTGGATTCCAGCAACGACCAATCACCAGCCAATTCCTAGCTCTCTCCAAATACAACAGTGTCAGAATAAAAAATAATTTTATTGAACTCACTGCCATTAGTATGTGGCACACATCTCCATCCAGTATGTGATCAGTTAAACGGCCTTGACTTTCATCTAATATATAACAATTTTTAAAAAAAATTGCCAATGGAGCAATATTTTTTGTTTAAACGTTTTTAAAGAATGATTTATCCCACTGTGGTCAATTAGATGCCTAGTGAAAGAGGCTTGCAAAATGTCACCTTTCAATGCATACAATCAGGACTCGAAAATATGCATAAAGTAGTAACAAGCGCAGCTCTGTACTTGCCCACAGGATATTTGGTTCTAGTCTTCCGAGGTCTCGTCCCTCATGACACCAGGCAAAGGTTGGAAAATTGATTGACTGCTGATTCTGCGTTATGTTCAAGACATCAGTATGGAGCAGTAACTTTTCAACAAACTCATTGTCTAAAAGTGATATTACTTTGAATTGGTCACGCATACTGTATTTTGCAAGGAGCTTTGAAGAAAGCAACCACACTGTAGAACAGAAATGGGTTACTTTTAACATTGCAATGACAGGAAAAAAGATCAAAGGACTAAGACAATAGAAGTCCTTTCAATACTCATAAATGCTGGAATGATGTAGGCGACTTGGGAAATGTTCCCAGATTTTACATCAAGCAGCTTCTGTATAAACCATTGTCATAGTCAAACAAGTGCTACAAAGTATCTCAAAAAAATGTCATGCACTGTCTACAGTTTCAAATCTCGAAAATATTATCTGAGATTACATAAATAATAAAACAAAATGTCGTTAAGTGTAACATGTTACGGAAAATCATAACATAACACTATGATTAAATAAAAGGGTATAATCTCACTGAACTATATTGTGTTTAACCACATAATTTAACAATGATTTATTGTAGAATTATGCAAATTGTCTGCTAAATTCCCATGATATTTACTGTTTCAAACATACGTCTAAAACACTTTGGGGAAAAAAACTTGTCTTATCTGTTCTTTTGACGTCTGGATACATTTTTTGGGGGGACTTTTATTAACAGATTTACTTTTATAAAATGGTATTGTGTTGTACCATGCTGTACACTACAATGGGATTCCAAATAAGATTTCTAACAGTCCGGTATATGGTATTACTCAATATGTAGGGTAATAAGGGCTCTGAGTCTGCTAATGGGAATTATGGGAAATAAGGTAGATTTTTTGTTTACTGTATTGTTAAGAATATTTTTTTTTGTCCACAGTCAATGGTATTTAACACTCAATTCACACTCAGCTTGGGTGGCCGGTGTAGTCCATAAACCTATGTCCGCTTGCTGGTCTAGTCTAGTCCTGTCTGCAACTATATTAAGAAATTGATTGATTTGCAAAAAGTTTACCATAAGGGTATTTTCAAATGCATTTTTTTTTTTAAAAGGAATGCTTTATGTCCCAACATTAGTTATCACAGCAAACAGGCAATTTACAATTTGTTTGAACTGGATACATCAGAGATTAACCAAAAGAGACTCTTCATTGAGAGTGCATTTCTGGCTATGTTGAACATATTAAACCTATCTTCTATGCTTCTTTCTGATGTTTCTTAGTGCCTCACCAACATGACTCAGTCATAGCATTAAAGTCTCATGAAAATCTTTGATCTTTGCAGCAAAGCTCGTTTGATTGTGTGCATGCAAGATCAATGTTAAGATTCAGATTTAATTAAACCACAGATGTGGATTAGTAAATGGAGGTATTTTGAAAAGCATTGATATCATTTCTTAACTATATCACATAACGTGGTCACTACATTTTTTTTAAATGAATTTGGACATGTTCAATATTAAAAACAAACTAGCTCATAAATATAATCAATTTTGTGTCAATACCTAATTAGAGATTTACTCGGATTAAAGTATACAAACATACTGTATCACATTATTTTGCAGGGCATTCTCAATCACGTTCTTAAACTGTTTTCCGAATCACAAATACTGTATGAGTAATGGTCTCAGAACTGGGGGTAATGACATAAGCAATGATTATTGATTGGTAAATAGGGTAAGTAAATAATTTATGTATGTATTCTACACAATTACTAACCTTTTACCGTCCTAGAACAATGTATACCATAGATCATTTTAGAATGGAAATGAATAGGGTTTAAGAAATTCTTTAATCTGTTAACGAGCTTCACTTGGGATTCAAATTATACTGGTCAGTACAGCAAATGTATACCTTCTTCTATACCTCTAAAACATGCTGGATGCACTGAAAAGGTTTGCAGGGACTATGGTCACCATGAAAGTGGACTTCCTCAATTATAATATTGTGAATGAGTGAACTTTAGAAGATGAGCCTTACAGTGTTGTGTAGTCACCAAGACTTCTGATAATACACAAAATAGTAGCCTGGTGGCACAGAGTACTTATAAACTGTATCAAAATACAAGTCATTTCAGCAAGGCTTTTTGGATGAATGACCAACCAGGTCAATACAAACAACAAACAGGCAAGAGTTGGCAACCATGGAGTAAAATAAGCTCAGACTGCCAATTGCCAATACAATTGTCTATTGGACTAAAAAGGATTGGGCACAGAGCATAGCCACATTGAGGGTGTGATCTGTGAGAATGGAAGGACTGGAAGTTTGGCAGGTGCAAACAGAGGTAAACCTAGGGTTAGTGGCATCAGAGTGCAGAGGTTTTTCTGTCTCCCCACCAGTAAATAGCATACACACTTACTAAGACACAAACTCACTCTGACATCATTAGCTAACACACGCTCTAATACCCAACACTAACACATTTATACTTTCTCCCCCTCTCATAGCAGCCACTAACCCTCGGCTCACCCATAACGTCATATTCTAACGCACACCCATGCTTAACGCCATAAATGTACACTCACGTTAACACCATACACTCACATGACAGTTAACACAATAGTCTAACACAATACTTAAACCACATGATGGCTGACACCATACACTCATATACATGCTAACACTGTACACTAACACACACTCTTAAACACCATACATTTAAACTAACATGCACTCTAACACCAAATGCTTTTATATAGATACACAGACAGTGGTGTCGGCAGGGGGGGGCCAGAGGGGGCCATGGCCCCCCTACATCATGCTGTGCCTCCTCGTGTGCCCCCAATTGAAGCGCCGTCTTTTTTTTTTTTTAATAGACGCGGAGGAGAGAGAGGCGCCGAGCGGTTGCTGAGCAATAAGTTCTCAGCAACCGTTCAGCGCCTCTAACTCTTCTCCGCGAGGACTCCGCCTTCCTTGGTCGCAGTGCCGGCATTCAAAGCTGGGCACACTGCGGCAGAACCAGGGAGACGGAGAGCTCGCGATCCCGCCGCTGGACTTCTACAAGCCCAAGGTAAGTGAAAGGG
>VKOC01000006.1:18782015-18797243 GCA_009364415.1 Spea multiplicata | reverse complement strand
ACTGTAAACAGGACATAATACGTAGCATATAACACTGTTACAGGTAAGGATGGCCCTACTCAAAGGATTATACAATCTAGAGGGATTGTACTAGACTAGCCACACTAGTATAAGTATTACAGGAGAGGGACTAGGAAAGGTGAGCTAAGAAATATTAGTTTGTAAGCATCCTTTAAAAAGTGGATTTTCAGGGATTTTTTAGAAAACCGTAGCCAGGGGGAAAGACAGATACAACTTGGGAGGGAATACCAGAGGATAGGGGCAGCTCTTAAGAAGTCTTGAAAACATGATTGAGAACTACAAATCAGAGGAGAGGACAGATGAAGATCATTGGATAAGTGGAGAGATCGGACAGGAGTGTGTTTAGAGATAAGATGTAAGAAGGGGAGCCGCTATAAAGATCTTTGAAGGTAAAAGTTAGGATTTTGAAAAATATTTTGAAGAGCACAGGCAGCCAGTAAGAAGAGACTAACAAAAGGGACAGGTGTAAGTAAACCGAAGGGAGGGAAAGACGTTTATGGTGGATTGTTTTAAGACAGACTGGATGTGGAATGTGTCAAGGGTGACACCAAGGCAGCAAGCATGAGGGGATAGAAAGATTATTGCAAGGTGTGATGTGATGAAGGGTATCAGCAAGGTGGGATGTGAACCAGGAGAGAGCAGAATAACAGAGTTCAAGATTGTGAAGAGTTTGAAGGACAGCCAGACAGCATGGAAACTAGAGGTGATGTGTTGTGTATTGCTGTTAGTTTGTTACACATCATTCTTGCTTTGTTTTGTGTACTTTTCAGCATACCTGGGAACTCTCCGGGTTTGAAGCACCAGTTCTCCGGGTCAACACTCGAATCCTTGGGATCACTGGGTCTTGACAGGCCCCCAATCCCCGCCCATTTCCCCTTCATCAGCAGCGGCCCACCCACTGACTTCATCTGGACCGTCCTGACGTCAGTGGGCAGTCCTGGCCAAGTCCCGCAAGGGTAGGCTCCAGGTAGCCGGAACCCAGAAGCAGCAACGCGGGAATCTAACTGTGTATGCTTTTTACGTTGTGCGCCTTCCTTTCTACATATTTTGTTGCTGTACAGATTATTCATATAATTTTGATTCCAAGAGCGGAACTAATGAAATGTGTTTCAGTTTAACAAGTCACATCACGTGGCTATAAATTTGAGCCAGAATGTACTAACGTAAACACCAGAAGAAATTATAATAGAAGGGTAGTGGATCCCCTCTACACCCATATTGTTTCAAAAGTTTATACCAACTGGCGAATTTGCAACACTGCAACATTCCAATATACTTGATAAGATAACTAGGTGGATGTGTGAGTTATTTTAGAAGCAGTGTGTTTGTATGCATTTTTTTTTAGCAAAACATGTTCTTTTATGCTAATATTAACCTTTTGCCACTGTACTATATTATGAAAGCACAGAAGCTGTTTATCATTACTAAAACAGAAAAACTGCACGCGTTTTCTTGTCTACTAGATGGATTCTAAAACTCCGGACACAAAATGAAACGTAAGAAGTAAGACGCATAAGAGCGTTTGTTAGTTTAAAAAAAAAAGACGACAAATGTGAAAATATTGGGACAAGATACATAGAAACCTGTTTGATGCGTACCCTTGTAGGCTCTTCTTCCTCACCGATGTTCCAGTCTCAGCTCTGATGCATACTGATGAGCGCACGTGAATCTTTATCTTGGTTGCAGGGAAATTTACTGATTAACATCGAGTCCTGCTTCTCTTGCTGGGCTGTCTCTAGATTGCAACACTGCTTTGTTCTTGTCCTGGGAAATGTCATAAAATTTTCGCAATAAAAAAAATTATCTTTTAATGGTCATATCACTGTTCCATGTTAAATAAGGGTATTATATGTAGCGTACAGAAGAATCTGTAAACTCACATGAATAATTGCATTGGTTATTGCTGCATTATTCTGTTTTTAAATTGCTGCAGCCTTTTTTTTTTTGTTTTCAACATGCTGTTGGCATTCTACATTCTTCAGGGTTTTAACCATCTGCTATATAAATTGTTAAAGAACTTCATAATTCAGAAACCCCTCGGGCTGGGGAAAAGCAAAGAAACGTGATTTTATTTATTAAGACAAAATGCTATGTTTAAGGCAATGTTCCTTATCTTAGCATTTTTCTTAAGGCCTATTTACCATAGCAGCTACAGCTGCTTTTAAGATATATGCTGTATGCAGTATAATTTGTGAATACTTCCATTGGACCGAGGGCACACTAATCATTACTGCTCCTTTACGGACGGGGGTTCAAATGTATGCAACTGCCTGTAATACTTAAGGCTAAAAATGTGGAATATGCAATGCAATGGACAAGTTTACAGTAGACTGATTTCATCATGGAATATCACATTATTACTTTTAGAATGAATTGATATAGCTTTTTTATGTTGTCCAACACCTTGTATTCTGTTTTTTGCATAATGCTAATGACCTATCAAAGAATGAAGTCAATAAACAGTTAATCTGGCGTGACATCAATCCCCTGTTCAATTATGTCAAGGCTGAAATGGTTGTTCTTCATCAAGACTTACATGAACCTGATAGTTCCATGATTTTACTAAGGCCCAGTTGGAAACAGATGTAAGCCATTCACATTTCCATGGCATCAGGTCCAGCTATGCCATATTGCTACCAATTGATTAATATAGAGTACTCAAGATTAGATTGGGTAGCCAAACTAATTATTCACAAGTTGTTAGATAGGTCCTACATAAGTCATACGTTAATGACATAGACAGTTTTACAAACATGAAATAGCATTGCTTAGTAAACATTAGCTATTGCTTCTGAGCTTACCAATGACATGTGTTCCTTTCCTTCAATCTCACCTGACAGACCACCTCCATAGCTTGATCATTCTTAATCTTCCATCAAGGAGCTGAACCAAAAAGTTCAATGTCAAAGGGAGACAAATGACAGACAGACTGTGTCGAAATGAGAGTCTATTTTTGAGATAACTAGTTTTGTGCTCTGGGAACACAAATATGAGAAATGATGTCTTTAACCTATTCGACGCTAGGGCTATTATACAGGGAGGTGTAATATCGGCTGGGCGAAATACCAAATCTGGATCTTGCTTCAAACAGAAATGAAAAAAAAACTGAAAAGATCCCTGTGGAGTGTAATTTGTGAACTATGTCTCTTCTTGTTTAGCAAAACACTTTTCACTGTGCATTTTCTTACATTAAATCATATATATCTGTCTTGGCATAGCTATATCTTTCATTTAATAAAAGATGACGGCTCCTCTGGGTACAGTTATAAGTATTTACATTTCAAGTCTTTTATGATATATTAAGTTAATTTATTGCTATAATTTTAGCGATAGCCATCTTATGTTAGCACTGTCAATTGCAGGGTGATACACTGCATGCCGTGGAGCAGCGAATATTAAGAAACTGCCATTCATTCCAACCGCTCTTTCTTGCGTTATCCATATATTTTCTGTGAAGTGCACAAAGTACGGAATGCATCATTTTTAAATGTTCTCGCTCGCGATCCACAACACCGTTAAAGTGGCTTGTCAATTAGAATAGTCTTAATTCAGGTGTTTATTCCCAGGTTATGGCTGCAGGGTAAGGCAACGCATGTCATGACAAATCCTAGGTGAGATTACCACCTTGTTCCACCGGCATCACAGATAGACAAAAATCAAAGCGAATGCCAGAGAGTTAAAAGGGAATAGAAAATAAAAAGGATGTGTCCAAGTACTGCTGGTGGCAGGTGTCAGAACATAAGCATCGGCAGGATCAAAAAAGAGCTTTTCTCTGTTGCTTATTAAAAGGGAAAAAAAAGAACCTCAAATTTCTATACTCTGTATCCCTGCCTGCTGTGAGTTCCCTATTCTGAGCCTTCTCAACAAATCTATTTTACAACTTGCCATGTACCACATTTAGTCTCCTGGTGCCCAATGTAAGCCTACTCTTATGCTATTCCTTTTTAACTGGTGTAATTGAGAGGCGGCTGAGCTATCAAAAAAAAAAAATCACGTATGTTACAATAAAGAAGTTGTTTCTGCACCACTTTCGAACTTTCTTCTTACCTTCAACAACGTGTGTTTGCTCGTGCTGTCTCAAAGGATGCAAAGCTGTAATGCTTTCAGAAAGCGGTTGAAAAAACATAAATGCTGACTGCACTGTCATGTTAAGCTTCTTTCTCCATTCTTGTTCTAGTCCCTTGATCTGTGCTAATTCTCAGACATCAGCGCTGATGCCTGTTGACATCCAAATTGCCGCTCTTACTCGTATAATTAAAAATGTATGCAGCTAATAATTCATCACACTAGGAGTAGATATTAATCACGACTTTTCATTGCTATGTATTGTTCAATAATTCTTTCAGTATTATTAATGAGACTAATAGGACACCAGCAAGACATTTTAGATAATTTGGTTTTAAATCTCTTTCCCATAGAGGCTTAGAAACCTTGAAGGTTATCTTCTTAGGGAGCCATACCTTGTTATTGGTCTAAACATTTTTTCCTCGCTTTCTTTTTTTTTTTCTTTCTCTCAAATCCTGTAGGCTCTGTTGCTGCAAAGCTAAACATAATGCTATCTGGTTGTTTACATAGTGACAATGAACCTTAACCAATAAGACATTATTAACAATTCTGCACAAAAAAACACAATTATACGTTAAAATACATCAGTGTGCGAAGAAACCAAGCCATTTCAAAGCAGAATGCTGAAAAATACATATGTTTTGTGGAGGCGGGTGAGATGAAAGATGTACAACCTGAGTCATACTCATCTGGGGAGCAAATATCATGACAACCTTTATATAGGAAGAGATGCAATGGTAATAGGCAAGTTCCTCAGCCAGCTTCTCAAAGCCCAGTAAACATGGTGGACCCAGCCATATGCCCATTGTACCTGCCTGACTTGCATTGAGTCATAATGTTTGGAATGCTTCCACGAGTGTATGATACTAGACGAGGGGACTATGTCCCGGGACCGGGTGTGAGATGCAGTTAGGAAAGAGTACATGAGCATAATAATAAATCTTTGGTTTAAGCACATACCATGCATCGTTTTGAATATCTAGTAGTCTAAATGATACAGGGCTTCGGCTGACAACACTGTTGTTTACAGTAGCATGGCTTAGATTTGCCACCCTAACAGAGGCAATTTTCAGGACTTTTATGAATGAGCGTAAGCAAAAGTCAGAGTCAGACTTTAAGCAAGGTAGGAATAAACTTGCCCCAGCCTGTATTTAGTCATAGACAATGGTATGTTACTTTTTCTAGAGCTACAGCTGAAAAGGCAGTTAAGGTGAAAATTCTACATATTGTCACTCAGAGTTGCTTGGTGCCCTAAAGTAAAACATCTTATACCCCAAATTTTGTTTACAGATAGATTTTTGATATGTAAGAATTATTCCGTCGACTGTGTCCGCAGCTTCATTATCTTTCTCTTTCCTGTTTATGTTTAGAATATATAATTTGGGGACATTGTTAATTTTTTGCCTGCATGTTTTTAACATTGGGGAAGTACATTCCTTTGTCTTGATCCACCCCCCCATCTGTCTTCCTACAGCCATAACCTTGCCCCTTATTCCAACCTAAAACTATCTTCTCGTATTCATCTCTCACTTTCCCCTCTTGTAGCTTTCATGAAACAACCCAAGCCCTCTGTAGACCACTATCTGAAACCAAGCACTAATCTGTCAACCCCTCTGTTCATTTTATTTACACTTCCTCTTTTGCATCCTGAAACCACCTAGCCCTAATTAATGCTACAAGAGAACTACTACCCCCTCTCTTTTCACCCCTCGTTTTGATTCAATAACCACCACCCTTAGATTGTAAGATCACAAGAGGGGCCCTCAAAAGCCGACCATTCCTGCCAGGGACTTATGGTATAGATGGCACGCTTACTGGCAGGGTTCTCATCTCCTGATGTGTCTGTATGCACTAATATAGAGTTGTTATGTATGTGTTAACTGCCCCATTTAAATTGTACAAAGCTGCGTCATTGGTTGATGCTTAATAAATAAAAAGTAAATTATATATGTATATGTATATATCCCCAACAAGACTTATGCATGTTAAAGTTAGTATTTTTGGTATTTCCCAGCTCTTATACAAGACCCTTTTTAATTTTGGTATTGATGCTCAGTGCCATATGGTGCACTCTATTTATGTAAAATCATAGTTGTGTTCATTATCATGCTACTGTTGCACGTAGCCCCCTGCTTGTGTGTTTCCCCACACATCCATATGTATGTCTTTTACACTGTTTGCTATTAGCATCGTGTTTCCCTACCTGATAATGACTGACAGCAGAGTAAGTAAATAGCTGGACGGGGAATACATAGGGTGATAGAATATTATACCAATGCCTCAGAGAAATGAGCGATCTCTCTGTTCTCTTAGTCCTGTATAAATGATCTGGTTAAGCTCTGATTTAAATCAAAGTTTTGAAAGGAAGAATAAATGTTTCTTTTTATGTGTGCCCCCCCATGAAAAAAATTGCAGAATATTATAATGAGAACAAAATCCTTTTACACCATATAAATCTAAAAAAATAACATTTTTAAGACAGGTCCAAATATCAATAGGCAATCAGATTCAATCACTTACACAGCTAATGTGTTATAGTATGAATGACCTTGAAAACATATTCATAATAAAACTCAAATGACATATCTTATTATTCTTCGACTCATGGATAGCATAACATTTCAAGCAAAGGTATGATTGTATGTGTATAATTTGACTGCTGATTCTGATTGAAATTCAAAGAATATACAAAGACCAGCAAGGTCTGTGGTTCATTGCAAATAAAATGGATGTGTAGAATGCTGTCTTTGACATGATATAAACAGAATTAGGATGTTTGAAGCGCAATAAATTATGTTTTCTTTTGTGTGAGTTTCAAATTGTGAAATAGAGCCGTGAAAAGATACATTGGGTTACATTAAAAATGTAAAAAATCTAATATGAAATAGATAGATAGATGACATAGATATACATTTTAACTAAAGATACAACCTTGGTTATTACTGCAGTTCTGAATAATCAGTCGCTTTATTGGATTAGCCTAAAAAGAGTGTAATGAACATAACAGGTGCAGTGGTGTCCTTGCGACTTGTACAGTGATTGGAATGCCCAACTCTGGGTTAGCAGCAAGTAAGTAGAGTGACCCAACCAACAATGGTTTGAACAGACATCATGCATCTATTTTAAACCTGATGTCAATTACCCTCATTACAGACTTGAACTTTTAACATATCACATGACCTTCTTATTGCCATACTTTCTGATGCTAAAAGTAATGTCGTCCCATATTGTCTTCCTTTTAAACCCCTTATGCGATAAGGTTGTCTGGTAGTGATCCACATGAATATGCAATACTGTAACCTATAGAGAACTGCTTTCCATACCATAAATCATCTGTGCAATCCAACCATCATACGCACTTTAATGGATATGTTTATTGATGTGTCCCTTTACATTTCTGCTTCATACCCCTTGCAAATGCAGGGGTAGATTCTGCAGAATTCCCTATTAGCATTTGCTTCTTTCTAATCCACCAGCTCCTAAGCTTGCAGGAGAAGTGTTCAGCCAAACTGTATCTTGTGTTCAATATGTATATGCATGTTATTCCAAAAGCCAGTTTTCACAAGAGTTCCAGGGGATCCAACTAGACTCCCCCCTAGACTCCCAACTAGACTGCACATTCATAGAAGCCAACAGTCGCATGAAAAATGGCAAACGCCGTCATCCTGCCCTCAGTTGGCGCTTCAGTGACGTTCTCTTACCTGATTGGAGGTTCGAGGAGGACATCAGCACTGACATTTTGGTGGAAGTTGCCACCGGGTTATGTCAGTGGACACATGGACATAGACAATAGCAGATTAAGGATTGAAGACAGAATAGAGAAGAGAAGATAGAAGGTGTGGAGGAAGATGCGGAAGGGGTTGGCAGAGGCGGAAGGGGTTGGCAGAGAAGATAGGGAAACACTTAAAGAGTATGAGAGAGAGTAAACAAGAATACGTGTGAGACTGCATGTGGGCATCGGGCAACAAATTTCATTCCCAAATCAAAAATGCCCCCCCCCCAAAATTTGATGCTCGGCAGACTTGTCAAAATTGTTTTTGTCCCATTTGCACATGACTGCCTGGACTTAGTGAATTAGCGCTGTAATTAATGCTCACGGCACCTGGGGCAAGGAAGAAGGTCTCATCCCAGACTGTCGCCAAATCAAAATTGCTACTGTGTGGCTCACCTTTCAGGGCCTTTCAGCTGTCCCCTCTCACCCCATGGAAGTAACAGGCCAGTACTGAA
The DNA here is from genome assembly GCA_009364415.1 of Spea multiplicata. NCBI lineage: Eukaryota > Metazoa > Chordata > Amphibia > Anura > Pelobatidae > Spea > Spea multiplicata. The sequence goes on along the minus strand of VKOC01000006.1, from coordinate 18,788,930 downwards.
TAAACCCCTAATAATGTTGCTTATAAAGGAAACCTATTTTTCTTCTTCTGTCTCTAAAATAAGTCTAATTTTAGTTCTTACTTGAACAATAATCACTATAATATTGATAAAGTACGGATGTTGCTTATAATTGCAGCAGAATTAGAATAATTTGCACAAAATAACAAATTTAAATAATAAGAACTATATAAGATATAGGCGAGGATGAGCATGACTTAATTATACATCATCTACATATAACACAAATTAGTTTCTATGCTATCAAAAAGGTTCTTAATGGTTAAAATTATAAATGGTTTGTTTCTTTATTTGTGGAAACATGGCAATTAATCCATGGAAAATGCTATGTAAAGATGGTCTATGTTCCTCAGGCAATCTGTAATTAAAAATTACACATGATAATATTTCTTTTCAAGCTTAGTTGTAAGTAGGATAATGTTTTTATTCCTTGAGGAATAAATCGGTTTAAGTTATGAAAAGCATCTGGATTTTCAAATTGTAGTTCCTGTGGCACGTTCTGGCCTAAGACTACAACGCTTAAAACGGAATTACCAAATCGTGGCATCCCCTTTGCCTTCTAACCTGAGGGCGTAACTTGGGGACAGATTATCAAAATTGGCTGAGAAGGCCCCTGGCTCTTCACAGATCGATGGGTGTTTTGAGAATATCAATTTATGTATGCCCTTTTTGGATGGGATCAGTCTTGATGTAGACCTTTGTTCTATAGTGATGGTAGTCTCCTAAGTGGATATTTATCATATGGCAAGCTATTAAGCTTTATCCATTCCTGGTCTAGTTATTCTTACATTCATTCACACTTGCTTTAGCAATAGGCTATATTACACCACTGTGTCGAGAAGAATTATGATTTACTACTGTTTACTTTTAAAAAAAACATCTGAAATACCGTTACTTATCAAATGTTTCTCCAAGCATAGTTATTCAAATTAGTTTGACATACATAATATTTTCTTCTGAATACATTTTCAAGCATTTATGTGCAATGTACTAGGAAACCCCTACTTAGTCTAACAGGTAGAAGAATAGAGAACTGTCATCTATTGATCTGTTGGGATATTACAAACCAACTTGGTATAATACCAAACAGCAGCACGTTGTATTAGAAATAATATCAGGCTGGATATCAATAATAATAAATTGACGGCAACTTCTCTTGTAAAGGATTAAAAATTCTATGTTCATCTTGTCATATGTTTAGATAATGGAAGTCCAAACATTTTTTTCAGGTGCATAATCAAATATCTGTAGGACAATTTTTCTTTTGCTACATTTTGATCCTTCTTCCACAAAACTGTTTGCAAATCATTAAAGGACAGATCTTTTCAAAATTTAACCCCTTAATGACAAAGGCCGTACATGTACGGGCTCATATTGCATTGTTTTCAATGGGTTTAGGGGCCACCCATTGTCCTTAAGGGGTTAAACATATTGTTTATGTTTTGTACTGAACTTACTAAGAATTTATTTTATGCCTTTTGTTGATCTTTTACATTCATGCTGTCCAAGGAGAGGCCAACAGGACTTGAAAAGCGTCATGTTCTATTATTTGACTGCAAATGCATTTAAGTATTTACGAGGACATGTCTAGTAGAGGACTCAATTGTGACATTACATAATTTCTATTTTTTACCCTTATTTCCCATTGGATTGTGTAACTTTTAATTTTTAATACTTGTTTTATGTTTAAATTGAAAATAGGTATTTACCCCAGTCCAAACAGGTGAGGGCAATATATGCAAAAAGCAATGTGAGAGACACATTTTGTGTTGACAGTCGACAGTGTTGCCATGTTTTAGAGCACCTGGAGAGATTGTTGGGTATGTCCTAATTCTGGTATACGTCATGCAGTCAACAGTTGGAACACTCTACATTTTTAATTTATTTTCCTCATATGCCAGATTGTCAGTCCGGGCCTATACTTAAAGTTTTAAAGTAGATGAAAATGAGAATACTAGATGGGTCAAATGGTCCTTATATGACAGTTTTTGAATCATCATTGAGGACTTAATTTGAGATGTAACTCTTGGATTTCAACACTTGGTTGAATTTGAGACACTTGAGTCTGGAAGGAATGGTGAAAATAGTCTTGTTTAGGACTTTGCTTGTCTAGGACACTAACAACTGAATTTCTTGTGTAAATGTTTCATTTCACCGTAGTGATGTATCTTAGCATGATTATTGAGTACCACTTATTTGTATGACTGCATTATCAAAATATTTTATTCTTGCTTGCATTGCATATTTATTGCAGATAAGCTCTTTTTGGAACTCTAGTTGGCAAAGAGTATTGTTAGACAATCTAGGCAATTTGCACCTATAAATGCAACCTTACAATAGCAGTGTGTTCTCGCATAGGAGCAGTAGATCTCCTTTAAGAGGGTCATGCTCAAGGTCTCCAATGTGCAGTTGCTCAATGGGCCAGATGCACAGCCTGTTATACCAACCAACATATTTGGATCATCCTTTTGTACCGTGCATTGTTTTACCTGTATATGACTATGGCTCGTCTGACTTGCTATCCGACTCCGCTGCCGTCTGCCAGTCTCCTACCCTCTACTGTCACCTGCCAGCCTCCTCCGCCTGCCGTCGGCCTGCTGCCATTGGCCTGTTGCTGTCTGCTGGTTCCCCAGCCCACTGCTGGAGTCCTGAGCCCTGTCCCTCCTGCTACAAGTGGAGGAATCCTTGGGAACCCTCCTGGAACTCTCAGTGTGAATAAGTAATCTGGGTGACCTGGCTGAGCAGGATAAAGTGCAGCCTCTACTGATCTGACTGAGTATCGATAAACCTGTTTGAGTGACCTAGGTGCAGACCTTCCAACCCATCTGCTTAGCATGGGAGCAGAAAACAACGCTGGGTGACCTGGTGGCTCAGGATAAGTGGCCTCCCTGTTCCTCCTGCACATTGATATGAATTGAAGCCAAGCTTGGTGACCTCATTAAAGTACAAGGGCTGTACAAGTGCCTGTTCTCGCCTGGTGTCAATACTGTCCTCATATCTCCACTGTGATCCTCCCACAGCAGGCTCTCCCTGTCATGGGCTGCTGCGATCCTGACTGCTGGAGCCATTTTCTCCCCGTAGGCCTATCAGACGTGCTGCATCCCTAGGATGGTCTCCTGCTCCTTCCCCTGAGACCTCTTCAGTCCTCCAAATGGCTACAGGTAAGTGTTCCTCCTCCTGCTCCATTGCCTGCCAGCATATAAAAATTAATTAAACGGACTAGAAAAATATTCTAGATTGAATAAATAAACTGAGCTTGGTAAAGCCTACTCAATTACCAAAAACAAACTTGTCTTATACTGGCGGCAAGTTGTCTTATCTTATAATATCTTTTAAGATTGTTGCAATAAAATATTGTACCTACCTTCATTACTTTTTAACATTTTATATTTTTTTCTGTTTTCTGCAACATTTGTAAAGCATGTTACAAATTTGTTGAATGAGCAGCCAGTAAAGAGCAAGGGGGATGCACTTTTATTTCAAATATGGACAGTTTTTGACCTTGAATGATGACTGTAAGGTCTATCTTTGGTGATGATTGCGTTAACTATTATTTTTTGACAAAGAAAATACTTTGAAAAGTGTGCAACTGACAGGATTTATTGTCACTTATAAATATACACTTGCTGCATTCAAGGATAACTATATATAAACTGCTTCTCTCCAAGAAGGTGTGATGGTAGAATTGCAGGTGCCCGTAATATTCGCAGTTATGCTGCAAATTGACGATGGCTGTGAAATCATTAATGTCCTTTTTGCAGTTACATGAGCTAATACCAGTACCAAATAAAAATAGATATGTCAGCAGGTGGTATCACTGCCTTTGTGTTACATGGCTCATCTTAAATATACAATTCCCTTTTATATTATCATTTGCTTTCAATGTAATAAATGAAGGGAAAAACATTTATCGGATTTGATGAGATAACACAACCCTGTCTACCTTTGTCGTAAAAGTCAGTGTTACAAGAGATAACATTCTGGCATGTGCTGTATAGTTTTATGAATTGGTGTCCAAGATGCTCACGGAGATGAGGTCAATTTGTCTGGTCTAAATCTGCTGACATCATGTTAGAGGAAATATAGTGGCGGTGATGTTTCAATTAATTCTTTGTTCACAATAGAATTCTCTACAGTCAAACCCATTTTTCAGCTCAATTTGATGTAGCTGCAAGAAATATTACTTTTTTTTTTTCTTGTTTGTGCTCAGAATAAAGCACACAACTTTGATTTAAAGATTCTGTCCTACTTAGGCAAAAAAATCAAAGCTCTCTAGCATGTTAAACCTATAAACTGAACCAAATCTATTTTATTCTTATCCAAAGGTTTCATCAGATAAGATACATACACTTTTAAAAAAACATTTGCAGTTTCTATGGAAACAACCCATGTGTGCCTTTGTGTCATTCCCTAAAAACAATTAAGTAAAATAACACAATAGAAAAGTTATTTCTCACCAAAGACTGGGTATTCAACAATTCTAGGATTCATGTTTCGAATGCATTTGGTTTTGTGATGTGTGAAATGCACTATAGTTGGCAGAACTACACTTTTAATGCTTTTAACACATATTCACAAAATAATTTGCTTTTTTATGTTTGCTGTCCAAATCTGTACAATTAAAAAGTTGCTACATTATAAAACCATTTTTTATAGTGATGCAAATGATCAAAAGGCATCTTACCCATCCCATTGTTTAAAACATAGAAACTTTTTGACAGCAGATAATCTATCGGGCCATCTACTTTTTTTGTCCCCTGCCTTTGTGGTGTTTCTTGTGTTCATCTGTTTCCCCTCATGTTGTCCCAGCTTTCCCCAATGTCCCTGGCCAGCGCACCTTAATGGTTAATGGATTGAAGGTAGGCAGCTTCATAAGCCAAGGTTCCAGAAAACAAAAGGTATGCCTTAGGTTAAGCTTCTGAAGCCAAAACTTTTGGCAGCTGGTGACATGCAAGACAAAATTTTATGTCAACCTGGCATGGAAATCTGCTTGCGTGTGACGATCACTACTACTGGAGAAAGGCTTTGGATCCAGCACTCATGACTTCCAATGACTGGCAGTATAGCTCTGCCCTCAGTGTCGTTGGGTCCCCACTGTAATGCATCTTGGTACCCTGAAAGGGTATATCCAATAAAGTCTGCTTCCTCTGCTACTCCAACTGCTGAACCTTTCGCTTCCTATCGGCTGTTACAAACATCAGCCGAGACTAGATGATTGAGGGTAAAATCAGAAACTTTGTTTAATGGGAAACACTGGTATTAACCCCTTAAAGACAATGGGCGGTCCCTAAACCCATTGAAAACAATGCATTTTGGGGTTAAAAACATAACAAGGGGGTAATTTACATGCAATAGTCACAGCAAAAAACATACTTCTCCATCAGGCCCACAGCTCAGTATTGGCACTCTGCCCAACTCACCCCAGTAGACGGTCGCAATTGTAGTCTATCGGTATGATGGTAAACACAGGCAGTTCCCTAACTTCTGTCCGAAACCGGCTGGATATCAGATCTTTGTGCAAACACTGGCCATAGAGCTCTCTGTCCTGTAAGCACAGGCGTAACTACCGGGGACTGTGCCTCTAGGGGGCTCGGTGCAACCCTGCGACCGCTTCTTCCTTTCTCCTCATACCGGTTGAAAATTGTTTAGAAAGGACCCTTCTGACCAGGACTGCAGGATGTATGTGTACTTGTGTACTTGTGGGAGCATGGATGTGTACTTGTGTGTGTGAGCATGTGTGTATGAGTAAGTATGTGAGTGTGTAACTTGCATGTTCACATATGTTGTATGTTGGAAGGAGGGTCAAGGGGCAACGATGCACCAGGGCCCCGTGCTTTTTATTTATGCCCCTGCCTGTAAGCCCTGACCTGATGAAGAGTAACGCACCACACATAAACCCCTCACAAAATGCAGGTACCCCAAATCTGTGTCCGAGCTCCACAGTCTTTAGAGTCTATGGTAATTGTGGAAACCGGGCACTCTGTACTGGGGAAAGAAGTAGTCCCAAGTGACCCTTTGTACTCCCCTCTCCTCAAACAGAACTCCTTCCAAGACCAGGGGCCATAGTCTGTAGGGAGGATGCAGATGCATGAAACCTGCTTCTTTATTTTAAGTGTAATATTTTTTGTGGATAGAACTGAATTTTATTGTATGTTTAAATCAAGTAAATAAAATAGCTGATTAATAAAGATATTCTAAAAATAAGACTATGACAAGTTACTGATCAGATAACAGATGTCTCACCAGGTAAAGATAAAATCTTTCTACAAGATATTTATCCTTTCACTATAAGCCATTTATCCTAGTTTATCTCACAGTGGATGGACACATGTTAATCTAAAGCCTATCCAGAGGCCTTTTTCAAGATGTTTTAAAAGGCTTTTGACTTAAATTACATGTCTGCTTTGTTCTGTAATCTGTATGCTTCAATGCAATAAATCCATTTTTCCTTTTAAGGATCATACATTCAAGGTTCATTTTAATATAATTCTGTCACTTTATCATTTACTAGTTAACAGACCTGTCTTCAGATGAAATATTGGAGCCACGGAAAGTATGTTACATTAGCTACTCTTCTTATATATGCCTTGAAGTCTTGTGATTGGGCTATGTTCCTCTAACTACATCCAATCCCAAGAACCTTAATATATCTAGCTGTAAGGTTTCTTACCTCTACTGGGTGACTCTGAAAGTTGTTATAGTAGGTACAACTTGTGCAGGGGTGTAACTATATGCAGCAGGGCTCGGTGCCAAAATAGGTTCAGGGCCCCCCAACATGTCCCACAGTGCCGGCTTTCCCCCAAACAGCTTGTTAGTGCCTTCATTGCCCCCAAACAGCTTTTGAGTGCCACCTTTTCCACAAGCAGCTTTTCAGTGCCCCAAACAGCTAATTTGTGC
>VKOC01000006.1:18771724-18781915 GCA_009364415.1 Spea multiplicata | reverse complement strand
GATAATTTTCCAGTGTGGAGTCTGTTAGTACTTGTAAAAGAAAATAATTGGCACTTGTGATATAAAGAAGTTTTGTTGGAGCCTGTCTGTGTCAATTTAATGAGAAGTTATCAGCAGTTTTTATTTTTTTAGCACTTTTAAAAACGTGAAGGCCCCATTAGAGTTTAAGAACTAATTAAGGAAAAGCATATATAGACGCTGTTGACCTAAAATTAATGGATGCAGGGGCATATGTTGCCTTTATGTTTCTGCCAGCCCTTCAGGGCAGAATAGCAACACGCTAAGGAGCTGCTTTATAGTATTAAACATTCACCGGTCTGGGTGTTATAAGGCGTATTTAAAAATCTTAACCTTCTTTTTATGGTATAGAACATTGTGAAAATCAACCGTAACAACACAAGTGCAATAACCAGGTTGATCAATGCCAGTACATTTTTTTTACAAATAGAATAATATAGAACCACTCAATTTTAGTAATGAATCACCTGCCAGCTCTGGACTCATACGCTTCTACATTATTTAATTTATTACTAGAACAAGACCGTATCCATACAGAAAGTTACCATTATATAAAATAATGGAAAAGTCTCTAGATGTAGAATGTAAAGGATCTCAGCATTCCAGTTGCACTAATAATCATGGGGTTTTTTTTTTTTACTTTCAACCTGTCACCCAGCTGCAGGGTCATCCTAAATCTGCCAAAGTTGGAAGACCTGAAACATGCGATTGTCTACAGCACTGCAATCTTCCACTCTTCTCCTTGCGTTTCCATCGCATCCTCACTCTCTCTGCCCTATTAGAAGCACCGTGACATTAATACATGCCGTTCTATTCTCCTAGGTGCAATTACAGGAAAAAGAAGACAGTACGATCTGCATGCACTAGTAAATCAGTAAGCCATATCGCGCATGCTAGAGCCATAGTTACAGTGCTAGCTGTCGCACTCAAACACACGCAAATTATATATACTGTATATATACATATACATTTATACACACATACTGTGTGTGTACTATATATAATATAGGGTGTGTGTGGATATACAATAAGTGCAGCAGTCAACACTGACACTGCTGTTTAATATATATATATATATATATATATATACATATAGAATATGCAGACACATACTACACTGTAACGATCATATATACCGTATATACTGTACATTCTTATTTTACAATAAAACCCTTTTTACACACTCCCACAAACCAGTAATTTATAAGAACTAATTAAACTTACTTTTTTCTAGGTCCCCTATTTATGTGCAGGCACCGCTGTGACATGTGGCCTCAGCTTTTAAACCACCTTGCAATTTAATGCTGGCAAAGGTAAAGAGTGTCAAGTGCCTGCCCAAGCGATTGGAAAATGAGACAGTACACAGGGGTTACTGTAGCCACAGGAACCGCGCGCAGTCCTATTAGAAGCTACCAATTAATGGCTATGACAGAAGCCACTGCAGCCGTGCTTGTCTTTCCAGCACAGAAACATGTAGTTAAGCAGTTCCCAAGAAAACATCTGCTTTTTATTTCATTAGGATGCAACTAATCAGCTACCGCTTTCTGCCAACTACAGCAAGCTTTATAATTAGTTACTCGCATTGTTGTTACTGCTCTTTAATGCCCGTTTACAAAATATCTTGAAACGTACTAAAAACTTTCTTTGTTTAGACAACGAAGGGGGCTGCAATATAATATGCTATAAAAAAAATAAAAGGAAAAAAATGCATTACCATTTTATAGAGAAAATGATAACATTCTAATTACTAATACAAGCTACTTGCGGCGTTGAATTTTGATGGCATTATTGCCACTCTATTTACCATCTAATTGGAATGACATTTTAAGTTGTCATTGGACTACAATACCTATCATCCTTTGTTGTTGTGAATATCTTATCTTAACAACCTGTAATAAATGCAAGAGTAATCCCAGGTATCAACCCTTATTTGAAAAAGCAGTGTATGGGGTCACGATGCATTGTCATTAATGGGTTTCAGGACAACTCCTTGTCCTTAGGGGGTTAAAACAGTTAAAACAGCCGTGGCTGAAGAATATAAAAGCAGCCTTGGCGTTCAAAGGCTCTCGCTTAAAAACGCAAACATACGGTTACCGTTACACAATGTACTAAACTTATTTAAGTTGTAAGAGACAGACTGTGCATTTCTAATTAACTACTGGTCCACACTAAGGAGAGATATGGGACATAACATTATATTTATATTCCTAATCAAATCGGTATGAAAGAAGCGTGCTGAAAGCTCAACTCTGTTCATTTCGCTGTAAAGTTATTGAGCAATAATTATATATAAACCATTTCAGGAACACTGGCTCAATTATAAATTCAAGCACTTTATAGGTTAATAAATCTTGTTAATTTACTTGTCCCATTCACTTGCAGGTACTGTTAACACACTGCTAAATATACAATAGCAGGAATATGAAAAATCAATATTAATATCTCTGCAATGAAAATGAATGAGCGTGCAGTGTTGGAGCCCCATGTAGATTAGAGACCTACATTAAATAGGAATATAGCCAGATTCTTTGGATCATTAGGTTACGCTATAATAATGGGTGCACTAAAAGCCTCTGGTTTTCCTTACAGCTACCTCTTTACCCTGTACACAATCAACGCACAAAAAGGAAAATGTGCACACACACTACTGTAATAATGGCGATATGGGCAAGTGCCAAAAAACCAGAACTGTGCAAAAAACAGCTTTAAGAAAAAAACAGGCCACCATCTCCCTGAGCGACCCTCTTTGCTCTTCTGGCATCTCCTCTATTTCTTGGAACCAAGGACATTATAATTAGCTGGATGTTAAACATTAATAAAAGAGTTAGGGTAGTGGATAGTACAGCTTGAATATTTTGGGTATAACAGGAGTTAGTTTCACTGCAGAGCTTTAATCTTGGTGATTGGTATCACATCTGGTTCTAGAAGTGAATGGGAAAACATGGAGGTGGAGGTGCATTGCATAGAGGCAGCTCAAGCCTGTCTCTGCCCCTGTCACTGAAAAAGCTGTCCTTCTTGCCCTGTTGAAGTCATAGCCCTGATAACTTGTTCTACATCGGCAGAGATCGCTAAGTGCTGGCCTTCCTCATTGAGAGGTGCCCCTGGTGGAGTCACTGTCCTGTCCTGGGACTGGAAGATCTCAGGTGTTCCTAGCACAGTCCTCCACAGGTTGGCCATAGTCCTGTAAGAGCCAAGCCATCTTGGGTTAGGTTCTATTATGTTTATCTATGATTGCTCTGTGTTTTCTACTTTAGTCAAGTATCATATTTACGCTTTTCTGTTCATATTGGATGTTTTGGAAAGACATGTAACGTTTGACAGCCTTCTGCAACCCTGAAAATCACGATAACATGTATATAAACAGCGGAAAATGTATTTCTAAATAAAAATGTATAAATAAAACACATGTATCTTCAAAGCCCTGCCTACTCACTACACCATCAAGCCACAACATAAAAATTCTTACAAAAGGTTCAATTAAACCTCACCTACGTTAACCAGGTTTTTTTTGCAGGTTTAGTGAGGTTTTTTTGCATTTTTCTTACAATCCACTACATACAAATAGGAGAGGTGTTATGTTTAACAAAGGTAAAGTTTGGTTAAATGTTTTATAAGATGTAATGCATCTTTAAGTAGTTGTAATCTGAACTCGGTAATGCTATGGGGATATGACATACAATCTTGATTCGACAGGAATTAACAGATGTCTCTGTTCCATAAAACCCACGACTCTGAGGGTCAAAGCAGAATTCATTTTTGAGAATCATCCTTTTGGTTGATTTCTGATGAGTTACTGGATTCCAAAGATGCTCTGAGACATTCTCATTGCAATGCACAATGGAAACACCACTCACAAAACAGAAGTTATATTGTACATTCTACAAAATAACTGATGTAAGAAAGCATCTAAAAGGTTCATGCTTGAATAAACAAAAACCATAAAGTAAAATGGCTATTTTCTTTTCATTCTGCAGATTGTGTGATTATACAAATGTGATGGCAAATATATATTTTTGTATGAAATGGCTCATTGGGCAAGGGAATAGCTGCAGACCATGTGTGGCCAAGTTGCTTTGTGTCATGCTGATTTAGAAAAACTTTGCTTTCCACAATCAATTATATCTATGACAAAGGAAGCAATACACACATTTATAGTATATATATATAGATATATATATATATATATATATAGTAATATATATATATAATCAACATCATAAGTACGGTATAGGGTTGCTCACAAATGTAAGGAGAACAATATAATAAAAAAAAAATATGGTCTGGAGAAAGAATGTTTATTTTTTTCATTTTAAAAATGGTTTCAATCACATTGAGTAAAAAAGAAAACTAAGAATAAGTAATGCAAAGTTTAAGCCACCATTATTATTTCATGCTGACAAACAGCACAGTACTGATTATTGCCAACATGCATACTTTTATTGGAATTTACAATATTTTAAACCAAACTGACTTTAGTAAAACATCTTTTATTTTGCTTCATGATATTGGCTTTTTCGTTGCCTGTGTGTTGCTGGCACGAGGACACGGGTTATAATTTTGTATTCTTCAATCAATCAATTATGATAAGTCAAATTATACGTTAAGAGCACATTTGTTGCATTCTCCATTATCTTTTGGAAAAGTAATTGTATGGGCTTTTTGTTTAGAAATTTAGTACGTTGCCGCTAAATAACAGTGTTCTTTCGTATGGGAAATATCTATTAAATTTATGCTTCAAAAGAAGAATAGTCATACAAAAGGTGAAAGTACCAGGTTAGCTTGCTACAGTACACATGCATTCCATTCTTCTACATGAGGAGAAAGCAAATACATCTCATTTAATAATTTGGGGTCGCTTAAGCCTTTCCTTGTGCTAGTTAACCCAAGTTTGAAATGGAAAATCACTTTGCAATTGGGGATTATTTACTAGAGAAGTCAAATTCCATGCTCCTATAGCCTTAATAACATTAATCAACATTTCACTTCTTTTACAATACAGAAAAGTCACTTTTAGAAACATTTTACCGGTCTCTGGAAGCCTATTAAGAAAAACACAATGAAACGAGTCCCTATATAACAAAAATGTATTCTAATTAGCTCATATGAAATCTTTGACATAACTAATACAGTGAACTGGTAATTTATTTCATAGGCACAACTCGGGTAGGTAGGCAGTCTTTGGCATTCTAGCTGCTGTGGCCTAAAGTTCCCTTAATGCCCAAAAAAGTCATGTATTGATGAGGGTTTAATGACGATAATGAAAGACATAGTCCATTACATTTGGAGTTCCATTAGTTGTCTTTTCCTGGAGGGACATACTGTAGTTCAAGTGGGGAAAATACCCCAGGGGGGGATGAAAAAAAGAGAAATTTACAGGATTTAGACAAATTTTATGGAATGACAAGTATAGACAATAACAAAGTGTTAAGGGAGGGCCAAAATGTATACATGATTGTGTAAGGAGTTCTTGCTATCAAATAAGGAACATTTTTTTGAAAATAAGATTGGGGTTTTCTTGTTATAGAAACTCAATAACTGAGATATATGTAGAGAAATTAGTTAACATACCCTAAATAGCATTGATACAGCAAACAGGAACCCTGTCCTGCTGTCATGGAAAATGTGCAACCTGAAATGCTTTTCCCGTAAGAAAGCCAAGTGAAAACTGTCAAAGAAGTATAAAATCACCTTCCCAATTTCACTGTCAGCTAAAGATACAATTGTTGAGAACACGAGTACAAAGATGAAAACCTGAGTACAAAAATGATTCAGATGCAATTTTAAAGAGGACTTATCAATAAAGAACCAACAGAATGACCTCCTGGGTGGACCATTTTCCCACCTGCTAGGGTGGTAAGCCTTCTTCTCTAACCTTTGGACCAGAATCAAGCTTTATAAACATTCCCTGAATACATACACAGTATTTAAATTGTGAAGACCAATTAATGGGGACATCTTTGCTTTGGTGAGTGTGACACTTTTAGAAGTGGGCTCCTTATCTACGCTTTATACATAATCTCTATTATGCCACTTGTGTTATCTTTCAAAACCTATACCAGGGCTGGGCTACTCTAGCAGTCTATTAAATATAGAGAATTATAAAGAAAAAAGGTTGAGAAGACATTTGTAAAGGTGTTCTTTTTCCATTGTCTGAATCAATTAAATATGTCATTTGATCACTTAAATTAGCATTCCCAGGTTCCATTTTAATTTGTCTTGGGTTTTTTAGCTATAAATTCAAACATTTTACGAAGCAAATCAACTTTTATTTGTTGGAAATTCATGTCATAGCACAAAACATCGAAAGCTGTGACTTGAAATGTTCGGCACAATTTATTTTGAGTGATGCCCCTTGGCAGATGAATGATCTGTTTCCTTTTCCACATCCAACATATCGTTATGGCTTTCCATTTTCGGTCTGCCTATTTTTAAAGCAGTCAAAAAAACCCATGCTAAGAAGCCATTTAATAAGCAGCAAAAGAGTCTACTAATAATGGGTTAGATACCTCTGAGGATTATGGGAAGTTCCGCCAATGCAATACTTCTGTGTCCATGTTATTAAGACGAGATAACCAACAGTCAGTCTATCTAATCATTTTCCTAGTTTGCTCTTGTTTGATAATGAAAATCCTCATCTTCTATCGGGATTCTTCATGCCCATAGACTCTAATTTAAGGTGTCTCTGAAAGAGTTGCTGTTGGGGAGAGATTCATTAATGTAGCGTAGCTGCCATCATAAATTATACTCCATTACTTTGAGTGACAGTTAATGTGTAGTTGCGGAGTGATAACGGCTGTTTCGCTGCTTTGTACTATAAAGACAAATAAATCCTTTTCTACTCTGGTTTAAATCGCATTCTATATAATTTGAAGAAGTTTACCCAATGATCAAAACACTCTGCTCGATTTAACCGTTGAAATGCCAGAGGAAAAAATCAAGGGTACTGTGTATATAGAAGTATTGAATAAAAAAAAAGTATGGTCATTTTTTATTAATGAATTTAATTTTATATAAATATGCTAAGATATGTAACATTTCAAAATAACCCTGACATATATATATATATACCATATATACCGGTATATATATAAGTATGATACTTATATATATATAGTTAAATTAAACATTGATTAATATTGGCAAACTATATTTAATTACAGATTATTAAGTCATCTTTTAATAGTTCCAGACAACCTTAACTACCATGATATGCTGGAGGGCTATCCCGTGAGCAGTATAAAATTCTAGACGGCGAGATCCACACCATGTGGCTTCAGCTTGTCTGAAGTGTGGGGGTGTAATTATAGTGTGCAGCTATGTGTATAGGGGGGAGCCATCACACTGCTGGTTTATTATAGAGTCACATGGAGCATGAACATCAATATTCTTTTCTTCTGTTTCCCATTGGTCTGTTGCTACAGGGAAACAGGGAGTGAAATGCTAAAATATCATAACATAGTGCTAAAAGAGTCCGTAGCAAAATGCGGACCAGTTGCAATCATATGCAGATCAATAAAAGATATGTGCTGATGGAGCTACGAACCCCCCTGCTCAGTAAAAGCACATTCAATATACTCCTAAGGCAATGGTAGGGGGACGAATCTTTAAGGACACATACCCCAATGCCATTTTAGTTTACCCGCTGCTTTAAAGATTTGGTGCTTGTACTTTTCTATTAACGTAAGGGTATTCAGTTATGTAATTCGCTAGTTTATTTCAAGAGCCATTTAAATGGAATAATTAGAAACCACTTCATCATACATATAGTTCAATTTATTGAAGTACACTTTGTTCAAATGGGCATGGGACAAAATGTCAGAATTATTAACACAAGAAGCTAGGGTGGCTTCAAGTTCTCCTCGGAATGTGACATATAAAATTGGGGAGAACCAAAAAGCACTGCTTACAGTTGATTATTACTGCTTCATATTTTGAATGGTTAGTTCCCTACGTGATCCAGTGCAGGGAGAAGTTCTATACAAGATTAATGAGAAGTGCAATGCAGGTAAAAAGATCAAAAGAAGGGATCTAATCACACTTTCTCGCCAGTCTGTGGATTTATACTTTTAATTGCATTTGCTATACTTCTTGAAGAAGAGGTAGCTTTCAAACCTCTTGGGAGGATGTATTTAAAGGTAGATTGCAAGAGCAAATTTAGACCTTACAGGTTCCCTGAAAATCAGACTTAGGTCAGCCTTTTCAAAGAGATTGAATATTAGCCATCTATGCTTTAGAATTAAGCAAGTGATATTCAAAATACAATTATAGTGTATTAATTGTATTTTACACAAATATCTCTTGTAATAATACCCTCTCAACATTTGCCGTGCCTAAATCGGCAATGTGGCTTGAGGGGGAACTGGACTGGATCTGGAAGAGGTGGTGGTTAGAGGAATGACCATCAAACTCTCTTACCTGAAGAACAGCTTCATGTGTCTCTGCTGCAGAGCTACATGAGACTCGGGATGTCCTGTGAAAACTTGGACACTTGGAAGGAATGGAAACCTGCTACATCTGCCATATTGCTTTTTATTTTATTATTATTATCTTTTATTTTCATAGCATCTATCCTGCTGAAATCAACACCTAAATCTGTGTATGACACACGACATATGTTAAT
Organism: Spea multiplicata; assembly: GCA_009364415.1. Lineage (NCBI taxonomy): Eukaryota > Metazoa > Chordata > Amphibia > Anura > Pelobatidae > Spea > Spea multiplicata. The sequence goes on along the minus strand of VKOC01000006.1, from coordinate 18,773,277 downwards.
TTACATGTCAATAAGCAAATGGTAGGGACCTCTTTCAATGCCAGACATAATGCCAAAGAAGAACTATACAATTGTCAAAAATAATTAAGCCATATATATTGTTTGGATATCGTTTTCCTTCAACCTACACCTGTTTCCTTAAGGTCACCGTGTAGCTGAGTACACCGTTTGCATCTCCTCATCATTCTTCAATGCAGCTTTCCATTAAATCACTTAATTGTGTTTGAAAACAAATAAGAATTTGTTATACCACTCTAATCTGCTGAAAGTGTTGAGAATGCCCTTTTAATTCATTACTTTTAGAAGTCAGAAATTGATCTACAGATTACATTGCACAACATTCTACTCACCAAGCAAAACATGTGTGAGGTCGGCAAGTTGGCTTCTAGATTGTTGTGCATTCAAAAATGACAAAAGAATACACTACAAAATTAGAACATAACATGTCTATAATAGATTCAATAAACAACTGTAAATACTTAACAGCAGTGGAACATACAAACACAGATATAACAATATATACTTTTCTGTGTCACTCTGTCTCTTCCACTATCCTTCTTCTTGTCCATCGCATTGTCCATCTGCATCTCAATATACATATTTAACATACTTAATAAACACCTGGATTAAAAAAGATTGTTGTTCTCACTCTGTGACCAAATGAACCGAGTTATAAAATATGATAAAAAGTAGCAGATGGTGTTTTATCAGCGTCCACTGTTTTGTAAATATAATTCTTTGGGTCAGATTATTGGTGTTTTACTTGGGAAGCAGGTCACCTCTGACTTTATTTTGCATGCTGAATGCTACTTGCAGATCTTTATGATACACATTATGAACCGAAGCATCTTGGCCACGACATGTTGGCATATGCACATTAGTAATAATTGGCGAGCTGGGATTGTCTGATATTTTATAACAAGCATTTTAATTAGGAACAAACAAACCTGAATTGCTTGATGTTTACCAGTGATGAACCTGGATGGAGAATGCTTTCATAGGGATAAAGAGTTGGTTATGCAATGGATATTTAAAATATATACATAGTCATAGATGAAAGGAACTGGCACTCGCTGGACATCTTACAAATCCCTCTACCATACTCTGAGCATTTCCGATTTCCCCCACATGAAATCCTGCAACATTTTGGCAGCCATTTTGATTGGAGGAAACCTATCAATCAAATGGTATCTCAAGGTCAAATGAGAGAGTACATTAGGGTTAAGCAACTACACAAAGTCAGAAGAGATTATACCTCCTGAAATGTGTCTGACAAATGCAGGTGCCCTTAATACATAATCATTACCTTACATTTAACCCTGAGGTCCCAAAAGCTTATGTAACTGTATATCCTTTTACATAGTGGGACAAAAAATATTAACTAAAGATTTTAATCGTCGACTACAGCTGAATCCATTTTTTATACAGATTCAAACTACTCTACAACCAGGTATCCTGTGCCAATAGATAGTTTAGATACAAGGACATGTCCTCAAATAGATGTGCTGTTTATATACAAAAATGTTTAAGATCAATCCCTGGGAGTCTATTTT
>VKOC01000006.1:18713063-18765258 GCA_009364415.1 Spea multiplicata | reverse complement strand
CAGACCCCATACTGCTGGCAGCATCAATACACAAGGGGGGCAGCTAGCTAGGTTTCAGCTTGTACTGGCTGACTTGGCATGATAGGAGTGTGATTGCTAACATCAATCAAAGTCCCATGATGCCTAGGTTCCAGCACTTACACACATCCAACCAGTAAATCCTGGAACCTAGGCATGATGGGACTGTGATTGCTGTTAGCAATCACACGCCTATCATGCCAAGTCACCCAGTACATGCTGGTACAGGGTGGCTGTGATGTGCAGACCCCATACTGCTGGCAGCATCAATACACAAGGGGGGCAGCTAGCTAGGTTTCAGCTTGTACTGGCTGACTTGGCATGATAGGAGTGTGATTGCTAACATCAATCAAAGTCCCATGATGCCTAGGTTCCAGCACTTACACTCATACTCATTCAAACACCCTCCCCACCCCCTTACCTGCACTGCAGCTCCTCGATGCCGCTCACAGACTTCAGCAGGGGGCGCGGCCTCCCTCTGCGTTCTCTGCTGGCTTCCGCTTCCTCTATGCAGTGCAGAAGACCCTCCCACAGGTAAGTAGCAGGGCTCGAGGTGCGGCCTGCGTAAGATCGGTTGCCTTGGCTGCCGATCTTACGCGGGCTGCACCCTCTCTCTCCTCCACATTAATAAAAATAAATTAAAAAAAACAACGGGATTTAAAGTCGCATTGCGACTTTATTCCAAATTCGGCAGGGGGGGCAACAGGGGGGGCAAGGATTAACCTAGGGGGGGCAATTGCCCCCTTGCCCCCCTGTAGCGACGCCACTGCCTAGAGGTGTTTGTAAACTTAAATTGCTGAGTGCAACTAGTTTGCATTCAGGAGGAGTCATGTATTTACCTTGACATCCAAACTCCCCCTCCATGGTCATCATCCCAAGTACAATAAAAACCATGGTGCGCCTTTATGAGCCATCACAGCCTCCATACAGTAAATAAGCCAGTCGGGAGATCAAAGATCTCCCTTGCAACCGGCCCATTGTTCAGAAGGAAACAACAGGGAGCCCCCCTGGTTTTGTACCAGGAGGACTGTCGCCCCACCCTAGACCTGCTACCCTCGGCATAGTCAGCTTAGAGCAAAATGCGTCACTGTTCAGGAGAAGCGGGAGGGTTGAAAAGATACAAGTCTCCCTTCAATCAGGTTAGTCTACCTTCATTTTTCTTTCCCTTCTGTGGCTTTATGAAGGGACAGAACTAGTTGAGCATTATAGGACTAAATGCATATAGAAGTAGGGCTAAGCCTTAACAACTTCTAGTAGGTCAAGACTTGGCAGTATGGGATAATTTGAATACCTAAAAAACTACATGTAGTGTAAATAAATAAATTACTGGATTTGCTTGATTATAAGAGGAGGGCTTTTTTAGAGCAGTTTCTCTGAAAAATACCCCTTGTCTTATATTCAAGGTAGTCTTCTAATCAGACCTCAAATAGAGGTCTGACTATAAGACTAAGATCCAGATCCCCCGCAGCGCTGGGTTTTTTTTGCAATAAAACCCAATTACCGTAGTTGACCTTGGGATTATTTCAGTATTACGGTAATGCGCATTATAATATGGATATGATCACATGGATTGTTTTGTGATAGGGGAAAGGTGAGTGAGATGTAGGTAAGAAGGTTAAAGGAGATGTTGCTGTGAAAAATCTCTTGGTTGGTCAGAGCTAATATATTGTAACAAAAATAAATGAAGAGTTAAAGAGACAATTTAAGTCATAGAGCAAATGCCTTCATGTTGCAGGTTAGAAATCTTACTTCCATATCCTGTGACATCATTAACCATATACCATGGAAATCGGTGTATTTCACCCTGACAATTTATATCATTTTTCATTTATGTTCCAAAATTACATCTGTCACATATCATTTGCGAATATACATTTGATATGTTTTATATCAAGTCCATCAGCACATTATGTGGACATGTAAGTCATTCAGTTCTGGGCTTCAAGGTCAGCTGATACAGCGATGAATTGTAATTGCTAACATTAATTGCTTGGATTTCGTGAATGACTCAAGGCTAATTGTATCAAATGAATGGTAGACTGAAGTGCCATATTTATACTAAACAAGGAAACCAGTCGTCTGTATTTTGAAGTGCTGTAATTAAACTGTTTAAAAATTATTTATATCGAATATGAGAATACTTTATTTTGCTTTGAATTTGTCTACTGCAACTTCTAAGTTTGAGTTCACAGTTAAGTGGTTAACATAGAAGACAAATAAAATACAACCAAAATGTATGCACAGTAGCCTTACAAATACTGGCACAGAACAACAGTGAGTATCTACAATTTTTCATATTAAACAAATCAAAGTGTTTTACCAATATCTTTATTTTAACCCTTTATTTTCTGATCTAGTACTGACTGGTACCTCCAATGGCAAGAATATTGAGGTTGATTCACTAAAAAGCCATAGAAGCAAACATGTGTGGGTTGTCTGCTAGTAGATTTAGAGAGCTCCAGAGTCAACTGAGAACATACATGTCCTTGACGAAAACTCACAAAATGTAGGCATCTGTCTATCATACCTCCACCTCTCGATCCCCTGAGGGGAGCCAACTACCCCCTAGACCAGCCCACTTCTGGTTCTATGATCATCACTTATATCAACTTTACAATGTTTTAGTTTAGTTCAATAAAGTCAAGTATTGTTCAGTACGAGTGCCAGTTGGCAGTAACAAATACACAAGTTGGACATTTAGTGCAGGACGTATAAAAATATAAATCCATTTGGTTGACAACAAGACTTTTTATTGCATAATTATAAGTAAAACCTTTTAGTCACTAGATCTTGTGTGATGAGATGTGCAAACTGCATTAAAGAAATTAGAAAAGAAAGGTTATGCGGTTATATAGTCAGGTATACATAATCTCATTTTAACCTTCTATGGTAATTAACATGATATAACATTTTAAAGGTATTACTTATTTATCAGGTGTTCCACTAATATGAGGGTAATGGTAGCCAAGGTAAGGACACAGAGAGCAGTGAAGAGTAAGTGGTATTAATGAGCACGAGTAGGGAGAGTAAATTAGCAGAAAGGCCCTTCCACAAGGCTGTACATAAAAATGCAAACAAATCTGTTCTGTACAAAGTAAAATGGAATTAATGGTCACGTCAATGATGAGATGTTCAGGCAGATACGCATCCATACCATACCATCAGGAGGGCATCAGAAGTAATAGTATGGCCCCCACAGAGCCCAGATTTCAACATCATCGAGTCTGGCTGGGACTACAAGTGAGGCTGCCTAAATAAGCAGAATAACTGTGGTCACTTCTAAAAGATGTTTAGAAGAATCTAATCTGCAAGTCTACCTTGAAGAAATTATGCTGTTTTGGAGGCAAAAAATGATCACACCAAATATTTATTGTTCTTCCTAAAACCTTTGCACAGTACTCTAAATATAGAGAATATAGAGGAGTTATTTTGTACTTCATGGGGGTGCAAATACATGTATCAAATTACTCATATTTAATCAGTATATGTTTCACAAAACTTCTTATTATTTGAACTGCCCTATCCCGCAGTTTATATAATTCACTGTTTTAGATTTCTGACCCTCCATAATGCATAGTTAAATCAGGGAGACGGCAGTCAGGGGATCTGACCATTTTTATCTCGTTATGGGCTGTACGTTATGCAGTCCTTCTTCACTTGGTTCCTTTCTTAGAGGTTCTCTGTACTGTCTTGAGGATAAAATAGCCATTTTTGCTAAGTGCTTATAGTTTTTTCAACCAGATACATAATTGAATAGAACTTTAGACATTTAAGATGCATTGTCTGAGTTTAACACACAACTTCTTGATATATGCACTCTATAAAATGTAGTATAACAAGTCAAACTGACACATAAGTCTCCAATAGCCCTTGATTTCAGTTAGCTGCATTTAGATAAGATGTTGAAGGAATTATTCAACAAGTACAAGCCTGCCGTCTCCATTAGCAAACCAAAACATTTTAATTGGATGCGATCATTCCTTCCTGTTGAGTTCATAATTACATCATGTAGGTCACAGCATGTCCACATTAAAAGGCTTCAACGATGTGCTGTGTACATATGGAATCTTCAAACAAGAATATTACACAATATAAATTTGTTTTAGATGTTTTTATTCTCAAATATCATCTTTTTTGGTAATTGAAATCATTGTAGTTTGGGAATTGGAGCAAACACAAAAGAGATGAGTAGGGATTCACATGAAGATACTTAACATAAGAATTCTTTTCTCCACACACTGAGGCTCTACTTAAAACACATGTTTATACATACCTTGTCTGGTCTCTGTCTCTTCAATTCTGTACAACTTGCTCACAAGAAAAACTAGAAAGGACTACTACATTGTGTCCAAACCAAGTTCTGCGGTGTCACAGTTTTCTGTTCAGTTTCAGAAGAGGTTTATAACAAACTATATAGGCAGCACTAATACAAGGCCACCCCCTCTCATATACACTATATGACCAGAAGTACAGTATGTTTTCTTGCATTTCGGTGTTTCGGCCACACCCATTGCTATCAGATTTGTATAAAACCAAGCACATAGGCAGCCATCTCCATAGGCAGTAGAATGGGTTGTACTGAAGAGCTCCATGACCTTAAACGTGACATAGAATGCCACTTTTGCCACAATTCAGGCCGTAAAAAGTCTGCCCTGCTAGATCAGCCCCAGTCTTTTAGTGCTGTTATTGTGACTAGGAGTGACATCAGCTCATCCACAAAGAGGTACACCACACACACTGTAGGGCAGCCTGGTGAAGAAGCACGTAGCACATAAAAAACACCTGTTCTCTGTCAGATCGTTCACTACAGAATTCCAAATTGCCCTTTAAAGCAACAGGGCAAGCACTGTGAGTTGGTAGCCTCTAGCCAAGAATCACTATGTGCAATGCCAAGCGTTGGCTGGAGTGGTGTAATAAACCACACTGCCTCTGGACTATGGAGCAATGTTCTCTGGAGTGGATGAATCTGGGTTGGGCAGATGCCAGAAGAACACTACCTACTGGAATGCATAGTGCTTAATGTAAACTTTGGGGGGGGCCTCCATATTAATGCCTATGGTTTTGGGGTGTCCAACAATATATGAGCATATACAGTAGGTATGATAAACAGGTGTCCACTTACTTTTGGTCATATAGTGTATGTATATGCATCTGCAGGAATAATATTTAATTGTCATCTCATTAGAGCAGAGTTCTGAGGCTATGGATATAAGTAAATACTTAATTATTTAGAAAATAATGTTCTCCCATTCTTTCGCTTAGACCATAGGGACATAGTGAGCTCTCACATTTGCAGCCTGTAATTAAATAGTGTATTATTACAATATAGATTATTCTTCTACTTAGCTGGACACAAATAATGTTTATTACCAAAGCATTTTATGAATGCAAGGCTCGTTTTCTTCAAGGCATTGGTAAAACAAACAAATGTTTCTTTCAGTGAAATGCTCATCCAGGTTAGCAGTCAACAAGCTTGGCTGAGTGTTTCATGTGGAAACAGCCTGCAGTGTACATATGTACTAGATAGTAGACTTGTTCACATAGAAAAAAACAGGTACATGCAAAAATATATATAAAAGAAAAAATACTCTCCTTAATGGACAGCTCTTCAAGGATTCCTACAAAATAGTAGCAAAAGAGTGTTGCTAGTATGGATAGCAATATAAATCAGGTGAACTGTTGTCTTAAGAAATGGAAAATGGAGACTCCGGTGGACATATGAGGAAGAGAAAAAGAGCACATAGCGTAAATCCATAATACACAATAATACATGCTTTATGCGATGAACTTACAATTGGTGGTGGCACTGGGACCAGCTCAAGTGCAAATCTGCAGTAGGAAAAACACTGTGGCAATTTGGAAACGATGATGAAGTCCAAAGTGTCTAGTAAAAATAGTAACAATGAAATCAATACAAGCTGAAATTGTACTGACGAAACTCGATGCGTTTCGTCAGTATGACCTGACTTCCTCAGGAGTGAGGGTAGTGCAACCTTGTATTCGGGGAAAACATGAAAACAAACACGCATGTTGCGTTTTTTTTGTTCAAACCGAAGCAGCTGCACTTCATTGGTTGATGCCAGAGGAGGCCCCTGCCGACAACCAATAGAGTCGCTCGTATAGATATTTAACTCTTGACGCCGAAACGTGGCCTGTGGAGGATCCAGGATTTAAAGGATTTATTGGTCGCCAGTAGGGGCTCGTCTGGCATCAACCAACGAAGAGCTGCCCTTTATTGGTTGATGGCAAAGGAGCCCCCTGCCAGTGACCAATAGAGTCACTCTAATAGACCTTTAAAAGCCTGGCACCAAAGCTGCTGAGAATTGTTACCGCTTTAACCCAGTTAATCCCTGCTAAAAACCTGGCAAAAAAACGAAGAAAAAAATGCACATGAAGGTTCCCACAAAAAGAACACAGGAAGGGACAAATATTCAAGGAATACGAAGGTTTTTTTTCATGAAGCCGTCACCCAAGTCTACTAGAAAGGCTACTAGAAAGATTGTTTCTTTACCCTTTTAAAGGTTATACATCATAATTATGCATATACCTTATCACCTGGTATACTAAATTTCCAGCTAAGTAAACCAACTAAAACATTTAGAGTAGCATTATTGACTTTCACTTTTAAAAAGAAATATCAATGCTTTTTTATTGAAGTATTTAGACAACAAAAATACCAACATCTTTATTATGCTTCACTATGATAAAATAGTATAATCCCTGGGATCTTTCACCACTGATGGTGGTTTGGACTTTGGGACATACACATATCATATATCTGAATTATTTGTGTCTGGAATGCTGGACAATTTTTAGTTTGCTATTAAATGTGGTGGAGCTGTCTTTGAGTGGTTATAGAAATAGGAGATGACAAGAAGGTGTCATACTCTGTTATATCAGACTTATGCTAGGCTAGGTGTTTAGTGCCAAGGAGACTGCAGAAAATGTCCCCAGGCTCAAGTGTTGGAGGAATTGTACAGAGATCGGCACATATTTAGTGGTAATGTGCAAGACTGAAGGGCCCAAGTATTTGGCTTAATTACTAAATGCACTAATTTCCCCCTACCAGAATGTGTGAAAAATAGCAATGTCAAAATTGTTGAACGCACCTCCCCCAAATAGCTCACAAGGCATATGTAAATTAACGACAATTGTCTGTATGGACACAAAGACAGTAATTGCCAGGAATTGTGAGAAACCAAAGATTCCCTCCCAGCAGGACATTAAGCAGCCTGATTACTTTGATCTGCCAATATGAAAGGGAATTTTATAATGCCCAAAACCAATATACTAGGTTTCTGGAAGTATGGGACCCGTGGGTACAGTGGGTTGTTAAATCTTAGGGAGTCATAGGAGGATATTGCTTTCTTCTCTTATATATCTGTTGTGTATTTAATTTATAGCATTAAATAGAGGAGACATGAGGATCTTGTGAGGATACCTTTGAGGGTTGAGTGATGGTTAGCACTTATAAAGCATTTGTCATTTGTATTGTACCGCCTTAAGACCTTACCTTGCTTTCTGTGTCCCTTGATAATTATTAAATAATAAAATAACAAAATAAATTAGAATAAAAGAAAGTGTCAAGTTAATTAAGAAATCCCCAGTATCAGGGTATCCAGGCCATTACAAACCCAAACTGACAAACCCAACCAGTGCACCTGGGACGGGGAACCCATCTTCCAATATGTGTTGCGGGATGTGTATTTATTATAGGGTGTTTGGTGTGTTATGGGGTATGCAAGTGGAGTGTACAACATATGGAATTTGTATGTGTTCAACATGTTACTGAAGCGTGTTGTAGGTATTGACGGTATATTGATGGTTTTGATACCCATTTAGATGAGTCTAGATGGGTGGGTTATTCATTATTGTATGGTTACTCTTGATAACATGCCATGTAGATAACATTGTAACTTATCTTGCATGGCTATAAATATGATCTTGTGCATGTGATTGTCTCCATGGCAACTGATCACATCTTTCTGACATATAATCATTTCTCTGTAAAGCACTGTAAATTTTTCTCAGCACATTTTACTCTTGTTCTCTTTTGTACGCCCCTTAACGTAACCTTTATCACACTGCTGAAGAAGACGGTAATTATCATTAATATTGTTTCACCTACGTTGCCTATTGTCAGTTCGACAGCGCAAACAGTAACGTGCCATTAAATATACTGTCATTAACAAAGCACAAACATGAATACATTGTGATTAATTAAGTATACAAGTGAACACACATACTCTGAGAATACTCTGAGAACATACACAAGGGAAATCTGTCCTGCAGGCAGCTAGCATTAATTTGAGGGTATACACTTGAGACATTGAATCAATAGTGCGTCAAGCTATGTTAGATAAACACCGATAAACTGCCATAGTTTAGGGTGAAAGGCAATTACTCAGTTTTGCTCCGAAACATTTTACTCTAGATAAACCAGCTAAATTACCAACTAAATAAACCAACTAAAACATTTACAGCTACAGAACTGACATCTACCGTATATTAGAGCAGCATTATTGACTTTCACTTTTCAAAGAAATATCAATGATTTTTTTTAACTAAATTGTGACCAGCTGAAGAATCTGGCTGCTCTGCCAACAATACGACCATACCTGATCATCAATTACTGGAGACCTTAATGTGCACTTCCCAAAGCACATGGTGGAAAGCCTTCTACATCTTTTCTTTCAGCTTCTGAGTAAAGTTGCAAACGATCACACCTTACAGTATTCCCGAAAGAAGTGGAAAAAAAACCAACAATTATTGTAAACTTGGCACCCAAGCTCATCAGATCCGGGTGCTACCTAAGACGAAACTAACTGTCTGAGTGATGATTCCTGATACCTGCCCCAAGCAAATATTGTTTTGCTACATTTAATGACCTTATGAACAGAATGGTGAATCAGTTTTTTGGACGGTCCCAATGTTTAAAAAATTGTTAATTCCAATAGAAAACGAGTTGCCTAGAATAGCTACACAAAGAGGTATCAGCTATTGTGGATGATATCCTTTCAGTTTTTGCTTTTCTTGCTGGATATTTATACTTCTTCTGTGTGACACATACGAATATTTGAAGAGCAAGCATATTCAATCGGTGGAGCTTGCATATTTGAAGTGCACTGAGACTGTGATGTTATTTATACATTTCCTAAATACTTTAAGGAAATCAATCTGGGATTATATAGTTTTTTTTTCATTTTTACTCATTTGTTATTACTTCATAATTGGTTCTATTATTGTTGATTAGCATGAGCGATAGGGATAGCTTATTTTTATTGGTTTATTGGATAATTGAGTTTGCTGCATTGAGCAAAAAAGTATGAAAAGTCGTAAGGTATTATGGAAGATCAAAAACGACATTGGTTCAAAAGGGATTGGGGTGCCTCTGGAGCTGTCACCCTAGGCTTAGTTGTCCTAGGCCAGAGTAAGCCACTGGGTACGACAATATCATCCCAAACTTCTTCCCACAATTCCGATAAATGTAGTTACAAAATACAAGCTGGAAGAATGCAATAGACAGTTTACATGTGTGGAAAATATTAGAAGGTCATCTATAACTAAGGTAACCAAATGGTCCTTTACATAAGGCAAAACATTGCATTACTTTCACCATTGAATAAACTTGAAATAGTCTAGCACCATCGCATCCTGAGGAATGCCCAGTAGATAAGTGTAATCTATATAGCTAGCTGTTGTTAAAGGAATGCTAATGTTACTCACCTGTCGTCGGTTCCCACGCCGCCGCAGCAGCCGCCATGAAGGAGAGGGACACCCCCCTACACTGCACGGCCACCTCCGCAGCAGCCGCCACGAAGGAGAGGGAGACCCCCCTCCACCAAACGGCTACCTCTGCTGCCATCTTCTAGAGGTGGATTCCAAAACTGCAGGCCTTTATGAAGGCATATTACGCCACACTCAAGATGGTTGAGATTCCTCTGTGGTGCCCTATTTAAGCTCCTCAGACCAGCTATACCTTGCCTTCTTATGGTTCTCTATACCTTGTGCTAGTACCTAGATAACGTTGTCCATTCCTGTTACCCGTGTTTTGACCTTGGCTTGCTTGACTACGTTGTTCTCCTGAATCCTGACTTCGGCTTGTTACTGTTTACCCTGTCTTCCGGAATCCGGACCTTGGCTTGTCTGAACTTCCTCTGTCCTTGAGTCCTGCCTGACTGCGGTGTCTCCTACTACTTGTACGTGACAGCTACTCAATCATAAATTAAAGTACATAGTGCTTAACAACAGAACAAATAATAATTAATGCATACTGTAGATTAAAGATATTGTATATTTGCTAACTTTTGGGAAAACTTTGCCTTCTATCCTAGTTATTTCACCAAGATATAGTCCACCGTTACTAAAAGGAGGGAAGCTTAACCTGATCTTTATGTCGGAAATTTATATAATTACAAGCAGAATAATTTCCATTGGAGACTAATATGCTTTTTATAGATGACACAGAACTATGCCTGAGGGTTCATATTAACATCGGGTTAACACACGATTCATAATTTTAGGTAGATTACTGAAATTGGCATAAATGGCTTCACATGCCTTATACACAGTTCTTTCTTTTAAGCAACTAGTACATATAATTTGTATTAAACATATTTTGTTTCGTTTTTGTTATCCATGCAGACTGTATATAAAAATATAAATTTGCTGCATATTCGCCAGTGATAAATGAGTTAAAGTTTTTGGCTAAGGTGTTAATTAAAAAATCCCTTGCAGTTGCATTGCATTTTTACAACAGAAGGCCAATGATTTATAAAGGTCAAAGGGTTTAAAGGGACATTTCCATTTGATCAAAGACCATTTTACGTAATTATATATTAAAAATGTTTAAAATTGGCTCTTCTAATGCTAATGATGTCTTAGTTCTGAATTATTAAAGTCTGGAGGCCTATTTGAAAGTTACTTAAAAACTTGACCAAGGACCTTTCACATTCTTGTTTTTCCATCCAGGGATCAACTCATTTTTTTCATTTTAAACCTTGTTCCAACTTCAGAAATACCTGTCTGTTCTTCTCTTCGGTAGAGGTATTAAGTGGTAGGAGAACCTTTGCATATTAAAAATATTCTACTCTATGCTTGCCTTTTCTTTAACAGACACAATACATTGTCTTGATGTATATTGGTGCACCAATTTAATTTAATGATTCCTTAATCTTAGTTTAGATACTCACTTGTATGGGTCAGAAAATCACATAATGCACTGGGGCTAAAGATAAGGACCATCTTGTCTATACCACCAGAGGTATAGCTTTAGTGGTTTCTTCATGTTGAATAACCAAAAGGAACAGACACTTGTATGGCTTGGGACATCGCACAATGATGATAAGGACCACCTGGTCTATGCCACCAGAAGCAAAACTTTTATTGCTTCCAGCAGAGGAAGGTGATCAGGCTGGTTGGCATTGGTTGGCGCTCTACTTAAAATGGCTCAAGCTACTTCTATTCCTCCACTCTGATCCTTGTGTCAATGGCTGTCCTCTTTGGCACTGAGGGCTTTTGTGTTTCAAATGATCTTTTAATGAAACTTCAGCTAGCCATGTGCCTATGACTGTTTTACTTTAGAGAAGGAAAAGCAGCAAAAGGTTCATGCAAAATTATATATATGATTGAAAAATGCCAAATTAGGCAGTATTCTACTGAAAACAATAAAAATGTTAATACACAGCCCTTTCAAGCAAGGTGGTGGCTCATTTCAAACACAATTTGCTCAAATCTGCTATTAAAACATTGTTTCCGGTCACAGAATTAATTTATTCTGAAAATGTGCAAACGTTAAGGCGTTAACTACATTATTGTTATTTACAATATAGCTACTGTGACAGTCATGTAGGATTGGTGGTGGAAGGGAGGTATGTTTCTCCTAGATTCCTTTCCTATGTGGAGTAACACCTGAGTCTTACACCTGCTAGGTGATTGATTAAGTGAAGGGTGGATATAAAAGGGGAGCCAGGAGGGCAGGGAGCTCTCTGACTGAAGACACAGAAAGCCTGTCTGTGGAAGAGACCTGTGAGTAAAGGTTGCTGGACATATTATGTTAAGTTGGCAGAGAGAAGCTCTCCAGCTGGTAGTGAGGGACATCCTATGTATAGTAAGTGCCGGACAGGCAAGGTGTTTCTTTTGTTACTGTTATATTTCGTTTGTCCCTGCAACCTTTTCTAATAAACCTGACCCTGTGTCAGATTGCACGAATTTACTGCTGTGTGCCTGGTTTGAATGAAGACAGCGCTTGTCCCTTGACCTCAGCGAGGGGCGATCCCAGACCTACCTCACACTACTTATATCTAAAAAAAAAAAAAAAAAAAGGCACGTTTCCTATTTATTAACAGCTGATTTTTAGTAAACCATGTACATGTTTATAGAGTCTGTAAACAATTTGGGATTGATTACACTGTACCTGTGCCAAATAACCCCCCCCAAAAAACATCTGGTACACTTTAATGCCAGCTTTTTGTCTAGCCTATGCAATAAAGTGAGAAAACACTAGTCCTCGCCGTAATACACTGGTTCTGGGCAGTACAGTAAGTGACAGCTTCATAAACAAGCATTCAGTTCGATGACTTTGTGACTGATTTACAAATAGCATAAAAAAAAAAACACAAAATGGATAAAATAGCAAGAACATCTTGGTACAAAAAAAAAAAGAGTATTAGACACAATGGCATTATTTCTCCTTAACAGCAATAAATGGCTCAGCTGGGACTCCTTTTATTGCTGGTTTTGATTTATTCCTAGAGTTTGCTAATTTTGCTTAAACTAATAAATTTGCATTGTCTCCCCGCTGCATGTGACTGCGACACAGAGAATAACTACAGAGCTAATGCACTCCTGCTAGGGAAACAGTCAAGATGGCATCACTTTCAATTTATGCTTGAAAGTATTTTAATTAAACAAAATCAATATGGAAATACATTATTTTAGGGGTGTACAGTGGCGGATTACAACAAGAAAATGTCTGATTCATTTAGCGTTGCAGAATTTTAATATCATATAGCATTTATTGTAAGACTTTTTTTTTTAAAATCATACTTCAGAAAGCAATTAAAAACTGACACAATAAACATTTGCCGGGCTTTAAAGAGCCGCATCTTTACAAGCATTCACAAATTAGATTTTTTTTTTACAATGCATATTCATGAACTACTCTTCCCGTCGTATTTTTGGAACGTGCATATATTTTTAGTTTTGCGTATTGAAATGAATCACTGGATGTTTGCAGAGCATTTCGGTTCTAAATAAGTCCAAAGTCGGTATTACACATAAAAACGGCTTAGGCGGAATAGGCAGAATTTACAAGATATTTTTTTCAATTAGACAGTAATATGGGCGCTTCAATTAATTCAATCAATACTACTTTAAAAGAGATTTGGAAGGAAAGTAGGTTATTTCTCTGCAATTGCCATCAATCGATCTTGGCTTAAAGGAGGTCTTAATACTAGTGGGAAATGGGGGTAAATCATGGTGTCTTATGACCTTGGATTAAAGGACGGGTATTCTGGGTATACAAAAAGGAACAATTTCTTGATTGTCAAGACCATATTTTCCTGAAATATGGTAAGCATGTAGTGGACGTTTCAGCTTTACAGAAAGGGGTAGTAGATACCTGGAATTGACTTCCAGTGGAAGTAGTAAAGGCAAACACAGTCAAATGAATCCAAGAATTCTAAAGAATTCTAACACATTAAAGTTAAGAAAATATTTTTTAAAAGGCAGAATAGTTGGGACAATAGGTTATTTGACTGTGTCTCTATGTATCTATGTAAAAGAAAGGGGTAGCTCCGTATTGTTTAACCTTATGACAGGTAGACTGTGGGTGTATAACAAAGGACAAATAATAAAACTTCATTTTAGTTATTTTAGTAAGGCCCAGGGAGGTGAAAAAGTAATGGACAGATCTCCTTTGGTGCTCCTAAATGCACGCTCATGACCTTACCATGTTCAGGTAAGGTGGGCGAGTGTCCATGCCTCCCGCCATTTCCGGAACCAGCCCCATCCATAGCCAACCCTGAACACAGGCCAATTTGGACAACTAAAAAATGTTAGGCAGTATGTATTAATGAAATTTCCTTTATTCACCGCTTTCAGTTTTCGATATGCTGTATTTGAAAGCTGCCGTCTTGGTACCACATCAAACATTTTTAAGTTTCTGCTTCACCCTAAAATATTTTTGATAATAGTCTTAAAGAGGGGGTGATAGCTTTACCGACATGATATGGCAATTTATCATAGGGCACTAAGAAATGCCCTATTTTAAGGCTGCGTCGCCCACTCCCTTACAGAAAAATTACTGCAGTTTTTCTGAAGTAATACTGCTATTTTTTGGACATGAAAAAACTGCAATACTGCACATTTACTGCAGTTTTACTGCATTTGTACTTCACTGTACTGCCGTTGTACTTCGGTAGTGGAGTGCAGTTATTTTTGTACGGAAGTACAAATGCAATAAAGCTGCAGTACATTGAAGCACAACTGTAGGTTTGCAATATAAAAAAAAAGTGAAGTACAAATGAAGTATAGTGAAGTACAAATGCAGTAAAACTGCAGTAAATGTGCAGTAATACTGCAGTAAAAGTGCAGTATTGCAGTTTTTTCATGTCCAAAAAATAGCAGTATTACTTCAGAAAAACTGCAGTAATTTTTCGTAATGGTATGACTCTTTAATTTACATGTTTTATTTCAAGCTGATAGCATTTTCTATTTTCAAAATCCCTTGTCAGTATGGGAAAATATATTCTGTTAGTTTGTCAGTTATTAGATGCAATCATTTTCACCTCCATTGGACACAGTTTAAGAGTCATAATGCTGAACTGACACCCACTTTACAGACCAACGCAGTTTGGCGCCATCGCTCCTTGCTCATCTTTATTCAGTAATGCAGAGCCATGTGAAATACAATCTGCAGGTTTATGCTGTTGCTTTAAAATAATATTTTGCTTCTGCAAAGCAATAATTTGGAAATATCATAACAATATATATTATTACGGAATAATTGGGTTACTTTGTTGTACAAAGAAAAAGTTAGTTTTATAGCATGAGAAAACCTTTGCAAGATTTTTTTGCTGAGAAAGCTGGATTATATTTCAATTGTCTTTAATATATTTACAGAAAATATGATACAGTAATTCTATTTGTGTTGCCTGTTTTGTTTTTTAATGTGTAGCCTATCCTAACTATGGAAAGTCTGTGGTACAACAATACTATGGGGTTTAAATTGTAAAAGTTCATCTATCGTTAAGTAAAAATGCCAAAAAAATCCAGTACTGTAGTTTAACTCTTTGATTGCTGGGAGGTCAGGACACCTTGGGGATGCTAGGAACATTTTTATAGTTTTACAATAGTTATATTTAGGTGGCAACCTAAAACAGGATACACTATACCTAAGAAAACCTATATATTGTTATCAGGACAACTAGATAACTAGTACATAGTTTCCCGCAAACTGTGCATTCCTTGACATGACATAGTGAAAAGGGTAGAACTGCATTGATGCTAGACTTTTTTGGATAAATCTTTCACAATGATTTGTTTCCATCCCTCCCTAATTACGTTAAATTCAGTTCAGGTACTGGCGGGTCAAAGTGTTCAACGACACTGTGAGCTTTGTCACACAGTGCCAACTTTGCTCTTAAACAGCATGTGATTGCCACAATTGCCCCAACCAGCTTATCAGTGCCATCCTAACACTCTAACTGTGTCATTTTTGTCCCTAATCAACTGGTATGTGCCATCATTGCCCCACAAACATGTTATCTGTGCCATTATTGCCCCAAATAGCTTGTCTGTGCCTTATTTGCCCTTTGCAACATACACTCTGGCAGACATATGTAGACACACACAAATTTTCACATGCTTAGACATACAGTTACTCATACTAATTTACACACATTTATACACTAACACACACACTCCATCTCACACCACTTACGCATACATGCTCACACACAAACACTTACACATAAACATTCATGCTCACATACACTTATACATAGACATTCATGCTCGCATACACTTATACGTAGACATTCATGCTCACATACACATTAATGCGTACATACATACAAACATACATACCCCTAGTGATGGCACCAGCTTGGGAAATACCCTTTCCTGTTCCAGCATCACTGTGTCCCTGTTCACAAAGCAAGGTCTATACAGATGGTTTGATAAGTATGATGTGGAGGAACTCAAGTGGCCACAAAGAGCCTTGACCTTAACCCCATTTGAGAGCAAGGCCTTCTTGCCCAACATCAGTGCTTGACCTCACAAAATGCTCTTTTGGCTGAATGTTCACAAATGTCTACAGATACACTCCAAAATCTTGTGGAGCTCATTTAGGTGTGCTGGTAAGGAAGGCTTCCATAGGTAGTGTGCAAGCTGTAGGGTTGTAGCTTGAATATAGCTATAGCAAAACTATGAAAATTGACATGGCTTAATCAGCACTCAAATGGTTAAAAAATGGTTGATTTATATTATAACCATTTCAATATTCCAATCAGCAAGAACATTACATTAGTCACACTGATAAGACCACTTGTCAAACTTTGTAACAGTAATCAGTTTTCACATTTTAAAGAAATTCTATATAAATGGCAGTTCATAATAATTTTTTTGCCCATCATCATTTCATTTTAGACATAATTTATTTTGAAAACATTATTATGATTCATGCACTTCATTTGACACATGCTTGCATGCATACATGTCATAGTAAGTGGGATAATTTTGCTGACATATACATGAAGCACTAATATCAGTATCAATCTATAACCATTTTTCTATCCATCAAATATCCAGAAAAAAAATCAAGGCAAACAGGATACATATTATGCTACAGAAATGTAATTATTGAAAGTTGGATCGTGTCTGAATGACCTCACTACACACATCAATGACAGTGTGATATCAGTGATAATGTAATCACAACGTAATTAGTTAATTATTATTTAAATCTGAAAAATGTGTTGGCATTCGTACAAGTCGTTAAGAAGGCAGTACAAATAACATAATGTATGGAGGTGGATGGTTAACTGAATTTCCAACTTTAGTGTTTTAAATAGGTTTGCCGTTCTCCTAAATATTACTTTAATAAGCTTGACGTGACCTGCCTCATTTTATATAATTACATTTGTGTTCAAGAACACCAAATATTATGTTTTTTTAAAGTACTTTTTGAATGTGGCTATTTGTAGTGGCACCAACCGCCTCAAAAACCGAGTGGATGTTGCACAGGACATCAGACCAAAAGACACAGGAATATTTATACAGTTATACAGACTCTGATAGTATTTTTAGTTCCTTGCAATAAAACAAGTTTTGTTTTTTGTGAGATAAAGTAGTACGTTGAGAATAGGTGGAGTTGATGAGTTTTGAGGCTTTTGGAGTTGCTGAATTTTTTTTTAAAACAAATTGACAGATCTAGTCCATTCCCTACTGAACTTGTAAGTCAACTTAGAAGTGCAAGAAAGTTGTCGGTACTCATTAAAATTGTGTGGATTTGGAATAAAAACATGTAATCAATGATACAGCTAAATAAACTTAATAACTAGTCTGGATAAGGAAGACACTGAATTATGGATTAGGGTAGAGTAGACTTTCACTTTCATAGTTCCTTAGAGAATTATTCTAATTCATGGTTGTCTTTCTAGTCCAATTGTTACAAAAAAACAACATGCCAAATACTCAGCCATGAGATTCAGTCTCCCCATTGAAAAATTTCCCCAGACATCCATAAATAGAGAAAATAGGTTAAAGTATGATGTCATCCCTGCCACCCAGTTATCAAATATTAGTTTTTTCAGTTCACATGCCCATTTTTGGTGAATAGTTTGAAGTTTGCAGGGGATTGCTAGAAGTTACATAGCCACTGGACAAAGATCTTAAGGCGGACCTCTTTCTGATAACACATATTAAACATTCCTTACTGTATTATTTTTCTATAATTCATAACATTAATATATTTTAAAATCTTTTTCTGACTTGCTTATAATATGTTTTATAACGTATGACTTTTCTAACTTATGAAATATTTAATAGGGGAAATGATGAATGGACTCTAAAGTATTGGTATCAGCCATGTACACTGAAATAGAGATAATTCCAGTTATAAACAATGACATATAATAAAATAGTTTACAGGCCCTACTTTTTTATTGTAATCTCCTTTGAGAAGGACCAAATTGTTCTGTGATGCACCGATAGTTATGTTCTGTTTACGTATTGTATAGAGCTATGGAATCCATAAATACTAATACTTGTATAGTGAGTTATTAGGGAGCCGTGCTGATTCAAAAACAATTTACTAACCTCACATTATTAACCGGGCGTCTGTGAAATTTTACTTCCCTGAAGAAACTCATGTTTTACAGAGTTTTGAAGAGTAAGATCCTACAGTCAAGCCATAAAGGAGACACTGAGGTTTGAACGGTTTCTTTCATCTTGGTCTCGGACAGAGACTCACCATATACTTGGGTTTCTGATACTCATCTCTTTCCAGGACATTGAGATTTATGAATGTGTCTGCAGATTTGGAAGCTTGATTACCCTAAACCTAACATCGCTCTTCGGAGGTTTCAATTGATGACTACAGCTAGTCATGTACCCCTTATCAGATTGGTACTTGTAAAAAGTTGACTTTTTTATTTTAAGTGTGTATGTTACGCTGGAAGGGAAATAACCCTGGAAGGGTTAGAGTTCAAAAAAGCAAGACTAGTAGCATGCGCTTACTGACTGGAAAATGTGATGAGTATCTTCACCCCCATTTGAATCTATACTTTATTCTTAAAATTAACTTACATTTCTGAAATACCCTCTTAATGCCATAGTTTCCTAGATAATTACTTTCAGAATTGTTAAAAAACAAAGCAAAATAAAAACACCCAAATTCTCGGCCCTAAGATTCCCTTTCCCCAACTGAAACGTGGCCTAGAGAGCTAGAGACTGCAGCAGCTTGGACCTCCTACCTCCCTATCCAGAAATTACAGAGTACCATAATAAATGTAAAGCTGTATACATATACATCTTGTCGCATGATTATTGTGTTTTAATGAGTTATCTAAAACAGTAGGAAGACTGTAGGAGGGTGTTGGCATTAAGTGTGAAATGGAGAGAAAAACGTGAGACAGAAATTAATTAGTTGACTGGGTTAATGGGCTTTGTTATGATTTATGTTAGAAGATATCCAATCATACTGAGAAATACAATCTATATGAGGAGTATTTGAACTCTGTGTGTGTGTGTGTGTATTTGTGTGTGATAATGTATATGTAGTTGAGCGAACAAAGGACAACAACATATGGAAAAGGAAAATATTCAGAAGAGAGAACGAGATACATAGTCTAAATTCATTGTTGAATACAGCTTAAAAAAGTAAATATCTCAGCAAGCTGGGAGACTGCTGAAGGAGAAAAAAGGCTATCGGTAGACAAAAGAAGGGAAGAAATCTGTTGCAGAGCTGTATTGTGCTGTTTCCCAAACGTGCAGAAGGCAATAAGAATCGCATGAAGAGGCAGTAGAGGACACTTGACATCCTTGAAATTTTCTATAGTGAATCTTTAGGTCAATTGAAATATGCAGGCACATGATTATGAACCATTGTAATAGCATGGGCCAGCATGTTGAAAATAGGGTCTGATCACTGCTTAAATGTTTGAATAAGTACTGACATCACAGGTGCCCACCAATCTAAACTTAATTGGAAAATAAATAAGAAGATAAAACAAAATTTGAAATAGAAAAAAAACAGATGATAAGCTTTTGCGGACTACAATTCCTAGTCCCTTTAGCCAGACAATGAGGAAGAGTTTTAGCCCACAAACGTGGGTGCAAGAAAGGATGGCATACTTGGTTAGGAGAACTCAACACAATTATAGATCTGAAGACCTTTTTTTATGTGTGCCTACTCTGCAATATGTTTTGTATTACCACCTGCATGGGCTGCGTGTGAAAATTACATGGAAGGATCACTAACTTGAACTAAGAGGGGTTGGGGTTACTGTTACCCCTTTGTTTGGCATAAAGGGGGAGAATGTTTATATATATATATATAATTATATGTTATATGTGTGTGCGCATGTGTATTTTTCTAAGTAAAACTGTTTCTAAGGTTTTCACCTAAATGTTACAGTACATCACTCTGAAAACTGGCCAAGTTATTGAATCGTCTTGGGTATTTTTATTATTGTACTGCACAGCAGAATATGTTGGCTGTTTATAAATAAAGAATTGCAATTGGTCTCTTTTCATTTAATTATATATTATTATTGATCCAAACAAACGAAAAACTCACTCCATCTGCCAATTCAATTTCACTAGATAA
Source organism: Spea multiplicata (assembly GCA_009364415.1). Lineage (NCBI taxonomy): Eukaryota > Metazoa > Chordata > Amphibia > Anura > Pelobatidae > Spea > Spea multiplicata. The sequence goes on along the minus strand of VKOC01000006.1, from coordinate 18,744,908 downwards.
ATACAAATACCTTCCTGTCTCCAGCAAATGGAATTTATATCTTCCCCAGATCAATACCATGCTTATGGATTAACCTATTCCACATAGCATTGTTATCTGTCCTATTCTATGCCACCGTGCAATGTTACTCCACTTGTCATTAATATTTTTGTCTTGCCATAAGCGGTCTACCTTACTTTTAAAATGTTTACGTTCCTTGAGCATGGCACTTGAAATTTCATTCATACTTCTGTGTTCATTCCTTTTTAGTATTGTTTTTTAAAAAAACTCAGATGGCTCTGTCACTTTGTTCCCTTATTCAACTTCTGCAGGCAAGCAAGGATTTGACAAGGCACTAGCAAAAGGGGTTCTACCATTTTTTTGAGCTTACATCAAACTGGTTGGAATAAAATGATAATGAGAATCTAGAAACATTGAGACAGCGTCTCAAAATGAGAATAAATAAAATGAAATATTTTGCTTTACAGCTCAATTTTGCATGTGCAACTTTTCCATAAATAGCATTTCAAGAGCTGATGCCTCTAATGTAGCTTCATTCTCGTACGCATGGCTTTGGGTACTTTGTAGTGTTCAAAGTTCTCTCACTGCTGTCGCTGGTGCTCCTGTGCGCTACCATGTGTGATGCTTTTTAAGCACTTTCAGTCTGTTAATAGTGATACTTTATGTCAGATTCCTGTAAATGGGCTACGGCTGTACCCAATGCCAGTAACCACATACTGGTTCCACTCCCCATGCAATTGCCTAAAGGGTAATCTGGTTCAGCACCTCACATTCAGTGAAACCAAACATATTCGAATTTCTTGAGTATTCTATTTTTTGTTTTTCAATACTTTTCAATGTATTCACACTGTAAAGACGGCATAGGATTCTAACATAAATTAAAACTCAATTGTATTCAGTGATGAATTAACTTGCGTCGTCTCCAACATGGAAGTTAAATCATCCAAAGAAGTGAAATTATTATTTTATTTTGCGAAGGTTCTTTATCGAACATGAGGAGGAACAGGATGTTTGATGTTTTTATGCATTGTTCATGATTCTAGCAATGCAATAGAAGAGCAACTTTTGACCATGTTAGTCGTAGAAGCTGTGTGTGCAGTTTGATATACATTTGATTTACAAGCTTTAAATTAGACATGAATAGGATCCCCTTGAGTTTTGGGATGAGCCTACCTTGCAACACCTGGGCTTTTTTAAACGAAAACACCAGGGGGTAAAATAAAAGCTAGGTTTTCTACGAACAGAACAGCTATTGCAGTTTCTATTTAGCTGTCAGACACGTATTAATGAACATCAACTAGAGATCGGACACTCACAATTTAAAGTTACCAAAGGAACAAAACATAACATCTTATATAAAATGACAAGTCCTTTGAGTTAGGCAAATCTGCCTTTCAGTCGTGTCCCATTCATTATGGCTGTCAGAGTTAAAATAAACATGAATACTGAGTAATTACCCTTATCAAAACATTCAGCTTACTACACACTGATAGCTCCCGGAGAATACCGGCTCTTAGAGTAAATAACACTTTCAGAAATTAGAAAGCTACAAAATACTTCCCTTGATATTTCTGCTGCACAAATGTGATTGTATTTATATTAGGCATCCAAACATATTTTTTTTAAGAATTATGACATAATTATGCATTCTTCCCTTTTTACACAGCAGTGGAATTTCCCGTGATAGTTAGACAACATCTGCTGAACGATACATTTTAGGGTAAATCATGTGGAATATGTCATATTTTATAGATGCCATTAATACGCCCAGTGAGTTAGGTGAACACAATATCACCGGTATGGTCATTTAACTCCTTCGGTATCTTAGCTCTGAATTTTTTTTTTCCCGTTGATTGCTTTAATCTTGAAAAATACTTTCATTTTGGTACTATGATGCTTACACTCAAAATGTGATTCTGGTGCTTAATTTGAAAATCGGTCTCTTTAGCTGGCAAACAATGATATGTTCCAATCAACAAAAAACACTCCACTGGAAGGTAAAGTGATCAGACCACACATCAGATTCATGCATGCACATTTGATTATGAATGACCAAAGGAATGTCCTCTTTTGTTTTTACATTTCATTCTTGCTCATTTTTAAGATTGCTTGTTCGGCATCATGTGACAGTAACTTATACGATACAATAAAAGATGAAAGGTATACAATTTGCTTATAAAGCCTATTATTCAGGTCAATTGCTTGAAGGGCCTCTGGGCTTGTGGACTGCTTTATGGTCTTGACCATTTTTAATTAGTGCATCGTTACAAAATCTGCCTTTTTCAGAATGATAATTAAAATGAGTGAAGCCTGGCTAAATGTGGCAGGACACTGGGTGTGGGAAAGGAGGACAGGTGGGTGATTTGAGCAACCCAGTCCTATTTTGACATTAGAAAGAAATTTGCCATTTAAAGTATACTAATAGGTGTAGATATTCTTTGTCTTGTTTAGGTCCTCCTCAGACTGACCTCTACTGTAAATTAGGAGCGTACTACAGTGTCCTTCATGCACAAGTCCCATTCTTCTTTTAAATGGTACCTGAGTTCTATCTATAGAAGTAAAGACCACATGTATGCTATCTGAACACTGATGTTTGCTAGCGTACATGTGACTTCAATGTGAGCTCTACTGATTACATGCTTATGCTTCCTAGTTTTAGTGGCAAAGAAGTTTCTTTTCCACCATCAGTTACTAAAGAAAGCATGCTATGATTTTGCATGCAGCAAGATGCCTAAGGTTTCATGCAAAATGCACTCCAATATAATTAAGCAATAAAAAATACAATTCTGGGGACAAAGATTATGCCTTTGTGGATTAGATGGACTGCCCTGGTAACATGCTAGATCCTTGTAGGTTTATATACTGAACATAAAATGCCAAAATAGTATCAGATGCTTAACCCAATAAAAGCAGTAAAAGAGCTGAGGACTGAAAACTCCTAAAAATTTGCTAGGAAGTTAAGTGGCAAGTAACTCAACTTACCAAACTCAACTTCAGTCAAATGCGCTTGCATGCTAACACCAATTCACTAATCTACAAGTTCTTTGCAAGTGAGCGCCTACAACTTTAAATTTTGTGAGTATCCTATCTCATGGTTTTTCGAATTTTAGAAATTCTACTTGAACTCTCCAAACTAAAAACAGACCAATCTATGGGACCTGGTGGAATATACCCAAAATGATTAAAAGATCTGTGACGTGTCCAGGCAAAACCGCTAGTAAATCTGTTTAACCAGTTAGTTTTGAGAGGAATAGTTCCAGAAGACTGGAAGTTGGCAACTGTGGTACCACCGCACAAAAAAGTGGTAGGGAAGACGTTAGAAGGGAAGACTATAGCCCAGAAATCCTTACGTCAGTGGTTGGCAAATTAATGGAAACCATGTCTGGAAGTATTGGTTTGCATGATTAGAAACAGCGCAGGTTTACTAGAGGAAGATCCGGTCAAATGAAGGTAATGTTTTTTTTTTCATGTGTAACTTAGATAATAGACCAGGGAGGAACTGTTAATATTGCCTATCTAGATTTCAGTAAGGCATTTGACACTGTCCCCCATAGAAAGGCTTATAAATAAATTGCGAGCTGTGGGGTAAAAATAGTTGAGTGGATAGGAGGCAGAAGGTTGTAGTTAATGCTGCATATATTCAATTCTATGCTTCTAGATATATTGGTTTTTAAAGAAAATTCTACAGTATTTTTCATTGTTTTATACCTTTACGTATATTTGATGGCATGTATTTTAGTGATACAACAATCATGTCACGTTTACCCTTTCAAAATATTTTATTGCTTTTACCACACCACAGCATCACTCTCAGCTTCTCAGAGACAATATTTAGCAATAAGGTACATCATCTTTACTGTAGATGCATGCCATATTGCATTATCATGAACAAATAGCGTATTGAACTTTCACTGATCCAAGCAATAGAGGAAAACACTTGTATAGGTAAATATGTCACAACCAAAGGTATTAATCCTGCAAAGTAATAATGAAGAGTTAAAGAATGCATATTCTGCTTAGATGCTTAGATGTAATGTAAGGATGTTCTACCTTACTCTTTAGCTCATGTTTAGAACATTGATGTAGTTATGGAAGTCACCGCCCTATTTCTTGTCCACAGCCGTGCCCCCAGCTGACCATGCACAAAAAAGGGTTCTTCATGTCTTCTGCCAGTCTCCTTTTTGCCAAACATATTCATTTTCTGGCGCTGCATATACTAGGCAAGTTTCAGGGGACATTTTTGATCTCCTTAACAAGCCCATTAAGAGCTGTGGTGCACGAGTACAACCTCCTGCCCATTAGTGGCATGATTCCTTTTATGCCATTTCAAGGGACATTTTAAACCATATAATGCTCTTAAATCCATTTGCTCTTGTCCCCTGCTCCTTCCCCTTGGCTTGTAGGAGATGCATTTGGCCAAAGACATTTCCGGCTAGCCAGTGTGTGTGTGGTTCATGCAAAACCTCCAGGAATGGCTGTCCATCTAAACTGATGAGAAAGTGGGAGAACAGGAGTGCTATGGCTCTAGAGCTAGGTAGATGTAAGTGTTTTTTTATGTTTTTTTCCCATTTAGCTAAAGGATTAGATATGTATAGTGCATGAGGCACTCTTATGCGTAGTTTTTAAAAACTAAGTTATAATATTTGTTACAGAAATTTGCATTATTGTTACATGTAAAATAGATTATTTGAGCATAGTGGACCAATTATTGTTATAGTTACATGATTGTAATCATTTCATTTTAGTTGGTTGAGTTATTGAAAGTGTATAATGCATAATAAAGATTGCTGATGACCATAATTCATAAATAGTAGCCCTATACCTTCTACATCCCTGATGGTCTTTGCTTACATGACATGCAGTTTTACACTACATGGAAGTATATGATGGAACATTTTGTTTATACCTCCTATAACGGGATTAATAACAATTAAAATAATTCAGATTCAGCAATTATAATTATAAAAAAACTCTTTTATGTTCTAGGTAATCTATAACACAGCTAATTGTCATACTCTCTGTAGTCCCTACAGTGTTTCAGGACACTGATCTACTTTTAACAAAGTGAGCTCCATAGTAACAAGATAAGGTATTAAAAAAAGTCATAAAATGCAAAATTATATTATGCTATTTCTCATTGATATTCCTTCTCCTTTCTACTTAAATAGACCCAGAATTATGAACTTCCATCGACAAGCTGTTCCAGGTAGCACTATTTTCAGCAATATTAATGTAATTACAAATGTCTCTTTTCAGAGTGAAGGATTTTTCATAGAGAGCTCATGTAGACCTGTTCATTATATGATCCGTGTCACCAGAATAGATATGTCTCTGAATAAGAGATGTAAAAAATATATGATTCATGAATATAAAGATGCCTTTATGGAATAGAACTGGAACGGCTAGAGGGACTTTGGAAAGCTGCCACCCATTTGTGTATATATATATATATATATATATATATATATATCGTATATATATCGTATATATGTTCAGTGCATATTCTGAGCAATTTAATTAAAAGTGCAATAAAATGAATTTACAGCAGCCAAAAAATTAAGTGCTATAAAAGTGAAAGAGCTGGTTTTGAAAAGGTTGAGATTATAGGTCTATAAATGTTTTTTTTCAGAGAGCGGTAATAGGAGCGTAAAAGGATTTATCAGTTAGAATTTCATTAATGCTGATAATGTCATAATGAGTGCCTAATGTTGTAAATGCAATGTTCAAATCTCGAAAACCCTGCTTGATTAAACTGGTTGGAGGCAACACTATACAGGCGGTTGCGCCTTGCATACATTGGCACCAATTTGCCCCAGCTACTCATTCCTTAATTAAAATAAAACACACCGTGTATATCAAAACAACCGCTTTATAATTATTTAAATAAAACAAACAAAAAAGAATTACACCCAAATCATACTGAATGGATGAAAATAACACTGATCAGTAAATAACATATATAATTTCCTTCATGATGATAAAAACGGCTTATGCCCCACTTAATTAAAAATTCAGGTTTGTCCACTATTATTACATATCCGTCAGATAATACATTAGTTATATTTTTTTGGTGTACGTAAACTACTTGTGTTGCTTACATTTTACTACATTTTCACTTAAAATAAAAAATAAGTTCTTATTACGTTGTTTTCCTGTTTAGTGTTTTAAAGCGAAACCACCTAAAGTTATCTTAATCCAGTAAGGATGTGTTGATTCCCTTGATGTTCTTGAAAGAGAAAGACAGTCTACTTTAATATTTCACTTTTTTTTTTCCCGCTTGACAGCCGGTATTGTCTTCTCACAGGCAGAAAAAAATGATTTTCTTTTACTCATTCCATTATGAAAATATCAGAATATGAAACATAAAATGTCCATGTGTCTCTCCTTAACCAGCTCAGGTTTTTCCACAATGTCAAAGATGAAGCTGTCAGAATGAGAGAGTGCTAATTGATGTCTCCCGTTACAAATCAGGGGAGTTACAACAAATCAAATATTGGATTTATTTCCAGTTCATCCATGGACTTTTATTTATACTGGTTTGAAATAGACGAGAATTCAAAACTATGATACACAAAAGCATGACGATGATGATGTCCATTGAACCAACTGGATGGAACTTTGTTCATCCTAACCAATTATGTTTATAGTGTGTAATTCCCATATGATATAGACAAGACATTTGGCATCTGGGAAGGCATTGGGACGCATAGGACCAGCTGTCTTGTTAGTTTAATTGAACAAAATGCTTTTTTTTGTTTTTAGGTAGAGTAGGCTGCGTACAAATATCGCCCCTTTTTCGTTGTCCCTTTTCCCCTACAGTGTCTATAAGACCAGTATTGATAAAAAGGTTACACTAAAATGTGGAAATATAAAAAGCAAAGCAACAAATGAAAAAAAAATGCCTCTTGGAAGCTCATAAATTGTACTATAAAAAGTATCTGACATTAAATCTGCACAATTTTCAAATATTAAACAATTGGTTGAGCAGATGGCCTCCATTAGAAGCCACAGATACAGCTACTCCTCATTTTTAGATGCTGATTTTTTCTCCGGTACTGGAAAAAAGGCAATATATTATGAGTCTTTGTCACTGTCTGCACCCCCATACATATCTGCTAGTTTTTTAAACCGAGGCCCCCAGTCACTGAGGTAATCATAGTCTTGATCTCCATCTGTAGTGACTGATTCCAAAGAGCTTAGAGACTCTGCCACAGAACCATTTCCTTCATAGGCATAAGTAGCTAAAGAGTCATAGGGAGGTGCGGTTGGATCTGTATCATTGTCTTTTAACCTTTGGTTAATGAAATCTCTAACATCAGTGTTATCTCTTGCTGTTGGCGTTCGACGTGGGAAAAAGAGTGTTTCTGGTACAATATCTCTGCGTAGTTTATTGTCCTCTATGGCTTCTGGATTCCTCAGTGTGCCAATATCAAAGGCCTGTGTATCCTCTTCTCCACCACCCTCATCATTGTAGCTCACAATGTTATCTCGGATGTCTTCTTTGGAAACAATTAATGGTTCCTTCTTTCTCTGTCGTCTTAGAGCCGCAAAGAGCACAACTGTCACTGGAAAGAGAAAGAAGGCTATATTAATGTATCTAATAATGCTTTATCACAAACAAATAATATAGATTTTCAGTTTTGGATACTGAAACTTTTTAGCTATATTCACAACATTATGAAGAAGATTAGCTTTTCCATCTGTACCTTGAATCAGAACAACTGTATGTTGCACTGTATGATGCTACACTGAAAGGTAGAAATGGCCTTTAGAGACTTTTCTTATGTTAAAAAAAAAAATCTCCAAATAAATACTTGTCATTATATAATAATTCAATGGACATGTTCTTAATTCTCAACTTTTGGCCTCCAGCCGAGGCTATGTAGAGTACCGGATCTAAAAGATTGCAAAAAAAGACCTGCAAGCATGATTTTTCATATGTGTTCCTTTCAATCGTTTGGATATATGAACAAAATACTGGAGTTCCAAATTACATCAGACTCAAATAAGAATCACTAATAGCCTGCGTGCTGAAATGTAATTGTTCTATTGTACCTAGTACAATTGTATAAATACAGTAGACATTGATTGAAGTAACTGTACAAAAGAGATAAAATAAGCCACAATATAATTACACAGTTATACTCAAATCATCCTTTGGTGTAAATCAAAAGAAATGAACATAAAATCTTGAAGACTGTGAAAAGATCTACAATGTGTTTCTGTGGTTCCTGTGGATATTCTTGTTTAACTGTATTCATGGAGTAATTGAAAGCTTATATTGTCTCTTGGAAATATTCCAGATGAGGTCATTTTTAGAATTGTCTCCCAGATTTTACTGCTAATTTCATTATACAGCCCATATGTGTACAGCATATTGCTCCTAGGTCACTTAATGTTGGTCTGTTTCTCTAATTGTTGTCCCCTATTTGATCAATGGGGTCCCATGCAAAATTTCATATTATGGCAAGGAGCTGGAAAATTAGTGTGGGTAGGATTAAACTAAAGATGGAGGAAGAGGTTTAGTAAATTTAAGGATCAAACCTCAGTGGACAGATTTAAAAGAAGGCATATAAGGATAAGTGTTAAAGTAAAGGTCCAGGGAAAAGGGGATACTTCGCTAAAACAAGGAGAAACTATACTAACCAGTGGAAACCTATAGCAAAAAAACCTTTCATTTTAATCCATTGATCCTCACTTTCATAACAGAGTAAGACACAGGGCCGTCTTTAATACCGATGGGACCCTTGGCAAGCATTTGCTTGACACCTCCCTGCTCCTTAGCATACAATCATGTCCTCCACCCCAACACCAAAAAGAGAAAAATATCTTGCCACACTGACTCTGCCGATTCGCAGGAGACTGTCAGAGTCAGTGCGGTCTTCCATTTTTCTGGCCCCAGCGTGACTCCAGATGAGACGTCCTCATGTCACATGCACAGGGGAGGTGCACAATACTATGCGATTACATACAAATGAGTGGTGCGGTTCTGGCGAATGACCTGAAATGGATGTGCAAATCGTTCAGGTGCCCTGTGCAGGCCTTCCCCATCATCACTCACAGAGTCCCTTTGTCCACTCCCTCACCGTACCTCATCTCTCTTTTCCTTCGTCATGAAGTTCAGATTTAGAATAAAGAACACAGCATTGCAGGTATAGATCAACTGAATAAGACATTCAACTTCTATACTTGCAGTTATAGAATTTATAGAATAAATAAACAACACAAGGAAACACAGCATTGAAGGTATAGATCAACTGAAAATCAAATGTAAACTCAGTATAAAATGTATAGATCAAATAACTAATGCATGGAAACCCTAACTTGCAGACCCCAAAGGCAAACACTGACACCCAGATTGCACACATAGAAGATGCCCTGGAACACAGATTGCACACATAGGACCTGCCCCAGGACACAATTTGCTTCCATAGGACCCGCTCAGTACCCAGATTGTACTTAAAGGACTTGCCATCTTTTTTCCGAAACAGCTTATTAATGCCCTCAAACAGTCATTAAACTCACAGTGTATTACAGCCATATTATTATTATTACTATTATTATTTTTTAAGGAGGGATGTTAAACCTTTGAGTAAGCACTGATTTTATTTTTCCCTGATTTGTATTTACTAGCAATGTACATAATAAATCTATTTTATGATCTATAGATCTGGTTTTGTCTAGCAAAAGTTGTGCACACAAATAGATTTTTGAATAAAGATTAGCATTAATAAAAATACCAAGAAAGTAAAAAAATTTTTAGGTGAAATTTACGTGAAAAAAGAAAATACACAGCAGCGTGGGATAGTGTTTTTCATGCTATGCTGGCCTGATAGGTTGAGCTTTATGGTATCTCAACAACCATCTGAAAAATAATTGGCATTCAAGTAGCCTTTTTTTCCCACCATTTAGTACCTAAACAATGCTAATTATTTAATCGAATCAGTCCGAAAGCACGGCAAGCTCAAATTTGCATTTTCTTGCTCTTTCTTAGGTACAAGAATTAGTAAAAATGTACGAATGTACAATTTTTTTTTTATTTTCATATTATTATCAGAAAAGAATAGCTAATCTTACTCTGCTAAAAACAAAGATGGTATTTAGTAATTCAAGAGACATCGTCCTCTTCATTCCCTGTTTTCTTTGCTGCTGACTATAATTTTGTTTTCCGCTCAGCTTTTAATTCAACTGAGAAATGAGGTTTTTTGTAAATTAAAATATTAGCAGCGTCTGCAGGATGCCACTGCCCTCAGATGCGTTTGCCCAACGTCGTCCCTAATGTCTTTGCATCTCGCTTTAGCCATCACTAGCGTACACACAAACATAATTATCAGTTAGAATACCCAGGGAAGGATTGCAGCTTCAATTACTGTTCAAAGAGACTGAGAATCAAGACGATGTGCATTAGAGTTTATCGTGTATGAGAAACAAAGGACATGGCATAATTCTAATATATGCTATTTGTATTCTCTCTTTTCTAAATTTCCCCTGCTGCATATGCCACAGCGTTTCTTAAAAACGCCGCAGACAGAAAAATAGATATGATAGAAATATAGCTTAATAAAATCAATATATGCATGCTGTAAAAATCAGTAGCTGAAGCCAAGAGAGAGACATGTCACGGTGAACAATTGTGCCGTTGCCTTTGTATTTCATATTAATGCATCCCACTTCTGAGTTTATTCTCGAAATGCAAAAAGGAGAAACAGTTACAAATAATGGGGAAGCCTGCCAGATCTGGCAAATAAACTGGCAACATATTAATTCAAAAGGAAAAGAGGGGAAATACATGAAAGAAAGTTTTGTTCCAAACGCATTTCAACGCAGCATGGATCCCTTTGAAGATGAAACTATTTTCTATACTACGAGTAAAAAAACACACGCGAGCCTTCTTCAGGACTAATTATATGCATTACCTGTCAAAAGCAATTCTTACTGCAAAATAATCACAGAGCTGTTATAGCAATTAAGTTTTAAACCAAGGAAATAAATTGCTCTTCCTTCCTGCTAGTGTAAATAAATGACTTCTCGTAAGATAATTTTACGGTGCTTCTGAATTTAAACTATTTAATTAATACTACATTATTTCCCAGTAACGTAGTCGTTGCTCAAAATACAGGCAAATGAATAATAAAAAAAAAGTAATTTTTCATTGTCAACTTTTAATAAGGATTAACAGTAGGGGACATTTTGTCTTGTTTTTTTATACTTCTTTTACTGTATGTTTAGCAGACCGTTTCCACTTTTTCCTTTTGCATCTATTAGTGGATTTAGTGTTGGCCAATTGAACAGAAGCAGACAGACACTATAATTATATAGCCTGAACTCTAATACTTTCCTAGGCAGTATGGATTTATGCATCATATATGTTAGAACATTTAGAATATGACTATTAATCTCGCTTGAATCCTCCGCTTTCTAATCTCTAAAGAGGGTAAGAGGGAGAATCTTAGGGTTGTTGTTTCTAGATATTACTATACTGATATCTAGTTGTCTCCAGATATTGCTTAAGTACAAAGAACTATTGGAGTTCATCGCTTTGAGCATTGGATGTTGGCTCCTTCTAGTAAAAAGTGCAATGGATACAAACTCATAGATGACCTATTCAGCATTACCTATAAAATAATATAAAATATTTTCTTTGGTCTTCCTGTGGTGGTGGTTCTTCCAAATATTTTCACAGACAAGTGAGTAAAATGAGAGTATTATTTATGTAGGAGGTTGGCAACAAGTCTTGTACTTTAAATAACACACCTACCCCTCTCTACTAATAATAATAATAATTAAGTTGAGAGTCAGCACACGAAACCATTTTTTTCTTCCATTACATACATCAACATTAGACATACATCAAATGTTAAAGATGAAATCTTTCATTGTTCAGGACAGAAGTGAGTGAATGCCTGTTAACATATTTCCAGTTCTTACCTAACAGTATAATAATGCACAGGAGAATTGCAATTAATGCCCCAGTGCTCAGTCCGGTGGGATGGATAAGTGCTTCGGCTGAGCAGGACTGTGTATTTCCTTTGTGGTCGCAGGCACACACGTGGATGGTCAGAGTCCCAGTGCTGCTCTGAACCGGGTAGCCATAGTCAGAAATGACCACAGGCAGGAGGTATGTACTCATCTCGTGACGGCTATAGCCGTTTCTTCTTGTAAGTATACTTGCCGTGTTGTCTGAAAAAAAACAAAAATTATTAAGCAAGACACAGATGGATGGAATGTTGAATGACAGATAGAGTCTAGAGAAAAGTTCTAAATTTGGTAAAAAGTCCCCAGCGGCCACATTGAACGATCAGGCTTATTGGTGCTCCAGATGCTCAATGGGTCCCTCCTAACCCTCTAAGTTACACTATGAAAGTATGTGCTTAGGTAGCATGGCTTTCCCCAGATTTGCTTCTGAGGTGGAGCACTGGCATTTGGTATAAGGTTTTAGTACTCTGGACACATAACATGAGAAATTAGATCAAGGGCAGCTGAATACAACAAAAACTCCAATAGAAAACATTGGAATGGTTCTGCTAACTTCCCTGTTTATAGCGCTATGCTCCAGAAGTGCTCCAATGTGCCTTGATAAATATGGCCAATAATATACTAACAAATTACATTTGCATTAAATTAATAAAATCTCATACAGGAAAATACAGTTTGCCGGAAGTCAACACAATAAAATAACAGAATATGAGAAGATCAACTGCAAAGTGTTGTATCAGTACATAAATACATGTATATAGTACTGCATATACATTTCTTCCAGCTGCATCTTCCTAAGAGAATGTATGTTTGCAAGAGTAGGGGCCGGTATGTTCACCTCTGTTGTCTTTGACAGTGAAGTTGGGACTGTGGGCCACTGGTGCTGCTAGAGAAAATGAGAACTGGTGTCCACCGAAAGAATCGTCCTTATCAGTGGCGCTTACAACATGTATTACCTGTAAAGAGAAAAACAAATAAACACTGTTACATTAGAAAGCTACCTAAAATGGCCAAGTAGTAAATAATGGTTAGAGTGTGTGGTAGTGCTATATATTATGATAAATCAAAACGTGCCCTCTGAAATTGTGTCAACATGGTGGCTAGCAGAGGGCTTGTTTCAGGAAAGCTTTTCTATCTTGCAAGAGGCCTCTCTTGAGATGGTGGCCAGCAGATGGACTGTGGTGTTTCAGACTAATGTTAATGAGCATGACATTTTGAAAGCATACTAACTAAAACAAAGCTAAATATGTGTATGCACGTATGAATACTTCAGTCGCACAGATCTACAACATTGCAGAGGACAAGTTGTCAGATGTTGAGGTTAAAAAACAGACAGTTGTCTATTGGGGTATATCTACTACACCATCCATTATGTTTTACCCAGAGGAAGGCAAACTAACATAGCAAGCATTATCAACAGATACGACTTAGCGCCAAATGAGTACGTAGTCAAAGTAATTAAGTTAAATTTAGTACAAACGTTAACCTTAATATGCTGGGTTCACATGGCTAAATAAAGCCTCTCAAGCCAAAACTATGCAATATTTTTCCTCATGAATAAAGTGGGATATATACTAAACTAAGGAAAGTTTGAGATTTCTTTGGGTGAACACAACTATATTTTACACATTCCATCACTTTTATGCTGGAAAAAAAACAAACAAAAAATATGGCTATAGTGCTTGTTGCCTTAGCAGTCTAGAATAAATCCTCACATCCTCATGTTTGATTCTCCAGTATTTTATTACTCATAGCTTCAGAGTGAATTTTCCAGCTGTTTTCATATTGTTTTCGCTCGTATGGCTCCACAGAATAAATACGCGATACCATCAAGTTTAGATTGTTTGTAATTTAGTTCCTTAAATTTCGTCTTAACTGTTTTTTTGTAGTGATCTAAGATGCAAGCTCCCTTTGCTATATAATTATAACCCATTTTAGGAATACATCACATTATTCCAGATTTCATAATAGGCTACATGAGAGGGTTAGCAGGGATTTCAGGAAGGGGGTACCGTCTAGATTAAATTAATTTTATCAAGACTAGAAGCCATCAGTTAGCCATTGCGATGTTTTATTTGCTCTCTATGTAAGTTTTTTTTGTCTTGTTTAGAACTAACTTATTCGGAAAATCAATAAAAGGGAAATAAAACCCCCTACCATCTAGAATTTTACATATGTTTAATACATTGTGCATTTTTATTTTATGTTATGAAAGCTAATGCCACATAGATAAATAATAATAATATATCGAATATAAGCTCAAGCAAAATAATACAAAAAATATAAACAAAACCTACCACATACTGTTGTTATTAAAGTTAATACATTGAAGAAATGTACTTGGATCTAAATGTTTTATATAAAGGTTTATTTGCTCCCTCTTCTAAATAGAAATACTGTGTCTATCTCTATATTAAACGAAATCCATCCTAGGTGAAATCAGAAAGGTTTCTTCAGTTGGGGTTTAATAAATATGCAAGTGGCTTTGTTCGGGAGTCTGGAATACAAAGGGTTATATATATGTACTTCACATTTTTTGACTTCTACATGATGACATTATAATCAGAGTTCTGCTAATTAGCCATTTTGCAAAAAAAAAAAAAAGCTGACCATGAACATTTTGATCGTAATACAAAAATATGACACACAGGAATATAGTGGTATGTAGTAGTCTGACTTTTTAATTAGGTGCTGCTAATGATAATGATAGTGGCATTTATTAATTACAATTCTGCATGCATTTAGAGAGTCATCAATATACCTTAACACCCTTTGCCTCGTACTCTCTGTTGTGTTGTAGCGGTATAAAAATGCTGCCTTTTAGACCAGTGTTTCCTAGCATTTGTCTAAGCAAATGCCGCCTTGTTTTTATCAAACTTCAACCTTTTTTGTTCAGTAGCAGCAGTGCTTTGCGCAATGCCAACGCCTATGTAATATACATTCAAGAATGACATAATTCTTTGCAAAATATTTAAGGTGTGTGTTTTCAGATCCCTTGCTTAACTTTTCATTATGATGGGCCAACACTGCCAAGTTTCTCCAGTGTGAACGGCTGACCTGGTATAATGCTTAATTAATGGTAAGAATACTGAAGAAGTCCAACTGATTTAACCATGGACTATAAAGGGACAGATCCAAGCTCTTCCTGCAGTAGGAGGTCACTCCGGTTGGGCCTCCATCATGGATAGTGAAGTCAAAGTCCAAGTATTTCCTGCCAATTCTTACCAACTTCCTTATTGGGTTAAGCTATATGAATCTATGGATTTGTCTCAATTTGGGACATGGGTCCTATCAGGCTAGTATACCGACTCCCTTATGGTAAGGATCAATCAAATAATGAGCACACTTGGGCTAAGCTGTGACTATTGTGTACACTTCCACACAAAGCTATGAATATAGCACAGACAGCATAGAATCCATAAAGTACATTGTGCTCAAGCTCCATAACGGTGCTTAACTAAATAATCAAAATACAGTAACCAGAAGAAAGCTGTAGGTTACGTAGTCATCTAGTCTCTAACCGAGATTGTTTGTCTGGTTGCTATATTGCATTTACAAATGAATGGCTTTTAAGTTGTTTGTACTGGATATATTATCCTGGAATAGTCTTCTGGTATACATCAGAATGGTATAAATTGCTTGCACCCTTTGTCTGGTGCATCATACGTGGGTAAAGTAAAACCAAAAAGAACCATGCTGCCTCATTTCAAGCTATACCCCCAATGAATGCTCTTCATTCTCTTTTCCCGATTCTCAAATATGAAATGTAGTCATCCCAGATAAAAAATAGAATATATTTTAATAATTGTTTTTTCCAGTTGTGAAAGAGACCAAATATTTTGCTAAATCTAAACAAGATGTGTGGCTTAGTAGATGTTCATTTTTAAAATCATTTATCATGTGTAACTGAAGTTTGTCAGTACCATGGACAGGGACTAGCATACAAAGAGCCATTATATCTGACGTTAAATAATTGCTGTAGTTTTATTTTTTTCCAAGATTTATCGCCTTCTTTGTGGATTTTTTGCTACAGTTACTTTGTTCTTCTAAAAATGATAAGTTAGCACAACTTACAGGCAGCTTATGTTTCTTGATTGAGTCCCTTTAGCCATTGGTATCCCCAAAGGCTTCTCTAATGCCACCAGTTCACTATTGATCTATTGCCGCCTACTATGGAAATCTTAATGACCATTAAGCAAATAATGGCAAAGCTTCCCTTAATATGACAGACATTAAATATATTCATCCAGTGTGCCAAAAAATTGCGGTAGTTTTATTTTTTCCAAGATTTATTTCCTTCTTCATGGATTTGTTGTTACAGTTACTTTGTTCTTCTGAAATGTCTTTACTCCATATGATATCTCCAGGTAGGAGCTGCAGGTCAGAGAAAAGCTGTATGCAGCCTATGGATTCCTCTGCTTTAAAGTATAGGGATAAACTGGAAGCACAGAAGTCCATTGGGGAGCATGGGAAACTGGCACTTTCTGTTATTTTACACTAAATAAAGGTATCTACTGCAAACAACCGTGCAGATTTCAGTATATTGGGTTATACTGGGTTAATAACAGGTTTTTGAGGGTTGACTCTATGCTGTCTTGCATTCTGAAGACAGGTAGTTTGGGTTACAAAACAAATTCTTTCAATCCAATGCTAAGTAAAATAAAACACTAAAAACACTACAGATTTACAAAGTAAATATAATGAAATGCAAATGATCATTATTTATTGATTTATATATATAATGCCGTCATATTCTGCAGTGCTGTACAAGTAGGGCGCGTGCCTTTTTGGTTCTGTAATATGACTTAATGGTGCTTGCATGTCAGGCGCTGTGGACTGAAACTTTCATGAATCCAATCTAGACCTCATCAATCCATAGCTTGTGTATTGGTGCTCAGTGATCTAAAACATCTGTAAAAATATATTTAAAAAAAATGTCTTCTTGTACTATGGCGTTTCTCAGTTTTATATAATGTTGTTGCGTTTGATATTTGCTTCTTTTGTTCGGGCAATTGTATTCTAGCATCTCTGGTCTTTTAAAGGCAGTGTTGATAATGAGATACTTGACAAAGGACTCTTTGTACGTTATTTTATATTAATCTGCAACGTACCAAACCATTTTCAGAGCAGTGGGGTTCAGTTCTCTGACTCGGCCAGTTTGCCGTTTTCGAATACAGCTTAATTGAAAGTAAACTGAATATACACATACCTGTTCAGCCTTTGCGTTTTCACACACGGTGATGTCATACAACATGGCAAACACAGGGGCATTGTCATTCACGTCCAAAACCTTAATGAACACAGGAACACGACTGCTGTCTTTAGGATTACCTGTAACAAAAAGATAAGAGCACCGTCTATTGTTGCTGTGTAGGGTAAAAAAACATTCAGGGATGAAAAGCCAATGGATAAATTCTTTGGGGAGATTTTTTTGTACTTTTTAAAATGTATTTGTATTTTCTATTTAATGGTGCCTGCAAGTCTTTAGATCTGACAATGAAATGGCTAATTAGTAGAATGCAAGCTGTGTATCAAAACTTCCAGCAATCCTCTAGGGCAAAAAAAATGAAGCCACAGCTTCATTTTCGAGAATGAAACCACTGTATAACATAAGATAAAAAGAAAATAATAAGCATGGATAAGTATTAAGGATGTTTAGCACCTTTAAATCCATGATATTGTCAAGTAGGCTGGTGTCATAGCAAATATAAAAGGCATGCAAATAGTTTTCAAGGCTGTATCGACTAAGAACTCTATCTTGGTGAGACAGGTTCATAAATGTGTCAAAGGCGAGATCTGAGATATCCTTTGTCTAAAAAGGCATTGAAGAAGTCCCCGGTTGACCCTGAGCTCACCATTGACAACTGAAATGCTGAACAGGGGATTTATTAATTGGTCTAGGTAGCACTGTTTAGCAGCTCAATCCTTATTCAAAGGTGTTAGATGGTGTTAGATTTGAAGGTGATGGTGTTAGGTGCCCTTCTGTACAGTTCTCGGTTCTATATTCCAATACACGCTTTATCATGAAATGCAACTTGTGCATGTCTTCAGGATCAATACTCCACTCTTAAATGTTATTTGAAAGCAGATACATTATGCATTTTGTAACAGATATACATTTTTATTAAATGACTCGGTCACCCATAAAAGAGTAGGTGGCAACTTTTTGTGAGGGGAATACATTTTCATTTGTTCATTGTGCTAGGTAAATAACAAATCAGTAGACAAATTATATTTTAATAAGGCATATTCTTCTGTTAGTATAATGCACTGTAGGGGATCCTATGTGTAAGCAACCCACTCAACAGGATAACAGGCGCTTAAATTAGTATGTTAATGGAATACGGATATAAACAGGAAACCTTAGATACAAATATCATTCCATCTATACATTTCTGAGGGATTTGCTTTGCACAATGAAGAGATTACAGTTCATTTTGCATAATAGGCTCAGTTTATACCTAAATGACAGTAACCCTCCGGTATCTTTGCGAGGTTCAGTTATAATGCTTGTCTTAAGTGTGCACATCTGCCGTTACCAGATCCCCATTTGTAAGTGTGTCTGCTTTTCGGATAGACTTCATACTTACTACTAATTATATTAACTCTAATCTTCCTCTGGGTGACTTCCAATAAAGATAACATTGCCTTTTTTTAAGTGAAAATATAGTTTACTGTGCAGCTAGACAATAGTCCTAGTCACAGTATAATTAAATTATTATGCCAGATCGTCAGCTGTACAACTTACATTAAGCGATCGTTTTTACTCAGACACTATTTACTTCAGCCAAAAACATATTATCTTTCTTTCATCTATCCGTCTGGAGCATCAGTGCCATGGCTTGTTTTGTAGGTGGTCCACACAAATACTATGTCTAACGGATGAACTATAGGCAGCTGATGATAAGTATCTCTGTATATGCCGCTAGTGTATTGTTAAGGGGTGTAGAAAATATATCCATAGTTCTGATGAAACATGGTATGCTGTTTTCCCTTTGTTTCAAGTCTTTGAGGAAAAGGGGGCTCCAATGCTTTGCAGCCACTGCTTCAATGTCATCAGTGACACTCAGGATAATTAGACCTTCTGGGTTGAACAGCTGTATGACCATGCTTTGATTTAAAATGTCACCCAAAATATTAATCATTAGAGCATAAATGTTGCTTTAGCATTTTTAACACATCATGTGGTAGATCTTAAGTCATTTCTGCTAAACAATTTCAACCTGCCGGTTTTCTTTAGGCATTTTGAACACTCATTAGAAGTTCCTCCTACTTTCTGGGTTTTTTTTCAGCAACAGAAATTTAAAATGCTATTGTATAATCAGCCATTTAGGAAGGTAACGTCAGCTGCATGCTGCAAGCAAAAGAGTCATGGAAGGTCCATCTGTTTTATTGCATGTGCCCAGCACACCTACCTACCTACCTACTTACCTACCTACCTACTTACCTACCTACCCTTCTACTGATGTAAAATCCCAGTGCTCTACGTAGCAGAAGACACAGGAACATGTACAGCATGCTGTGGTGGTGATATGCCCCCAGTTTTATGGGGGCCCTCCCCTGGACTTGCCATTCTAGCTTTAGGCCCGATTGGCCTAGGTTAGGACATGTCGGTGCATGTACCTTTAAAACTTCAATATGTATCTTGAAAATGTCAGCTAGCTTATAGACAGCTTATAGACAGCTTATAGACAGCTTTTTTGTGCTATACTGACTAATATTAAGATATAATATGTTTCTTTAATTATTGGTATCCCCAAAGGCTTCTCTAATGCCACTAGTCCACTAACGATCTATTGCAGCCTATTATGAAATTCTTAATGACCAGTAAGCAAATAATGGCAAAGCTTCCCTTAAACATATTCATCCTCTGTGCCATGAAATAATGAAGTGTTCTTAAGCCTTATTCAGCAAAAGAATTTTGTACAAGGCAAGGGTGGCGATTTAGAATGAACTTACCGATCTCAGTTGCTATTACAGTAATGTTGTGCCAAGGCAGTGTTTCTCTGTCCAGAGGTTTTGATGTATAAATCGATCCGTTTCCAGAATCAATGTTGAAAATCCTGTCCATGTCTGTATGACGATCAACCGAATACCTGCAAGGAGAGTTCAGTACTTAAGTGCAGGTCTTCGTCAAGGCAATGTTAAACATAAAAGTAGAAATAGTTAATCACTCACTAAATTATAAATGTTACTCAAATAGCAGCAACAACGAAACATACAATTACACAAGAAGCTTTCAGTGTCACTACATTAAGAGCAACATTTTAGAATTCCCGAAACATCTGACTATAAATGTCAAAACATTTTTTAATAAAACCTAAGCTACATAACAACAAGTACTCAGAGAATCCACTTTTGATTGATGATTAAAATGGTGATTTTTGTAAAGAATCATTAAAAAGCATGCCAAAAAAAATGTAATGTAAGGTTTCCCTTTTTGGAAAAAAATAAAAGAATTGGTTACTATGGTGCTTTACATAATCTATTATCATTCATTGTCCTAAAAAAACAGTCATAGCCTTTGTCACTCATTTAAAGGAATGACCATATGCTATAGGTATGTATATGAGGTTGGGTCTTAAGGAAGGTCTAAAGGAAATTCCCAATCTGTAATTGGTTACTGTTTAGTAAAGTCTATATTTTCTACCAAATAAAGGCCACCTTACATCAGGTTTAGTTTCAAGTCTATAAAAATAAATCATCTGGTAGATAACAAACCACAACGATAGTTAATAGTACATACAATACGACTTTGCGTTTATGGCGTTTATGGTTAATTTCAAGATGGTGGGTAACTCAAGTACAGTGCATCGATGTGTTGACGCCAACTACATCAAGCCAGGTTATAGACTGTTAAAGCCATACAAATGATGCCATTGATATGTCATACAAAACAATGTTCTAATGCGGAAGGAAGCTGATGACTTAAATA
Organism: Spea multiplicata; assembly: GCA_009364415.1. Taxonomy (NCBI): domain Eukaryota; kingdom Metazoa; phylum Chordata; class Amphibia; order Anura; family Pelobatidae; genus Spea; species Spea multiplicata. The sequence continues at coordinate 18,723,997 of VKOC01000006.1, read as the reverse complement.
TAGATCACTAAACTTGTGTTCAATGGAATACTTTAAATTCTGCCAGGTGGAAATCAGATATTAAATTGTTAATTAGCCAAATGAAGTAGCTGCTGGAGACAGGATGCATGCTATATTCTTTGCAAGATTAATGCATAATACTGTCTTCCATATACTCCTGTGATGTCCCGGCTACTCATACAGTGTTAAGTAGGACCTAATAAATGTTTAACTCGAGTCTTACTTCACTGGGCTTCTTGCAGCATCTGGATCCTGAGCTGTCACGGTCCCAATAACACTATTTATTCCGGCATCTTCCCTCACTTCAAGTACATAAGCTGGTTTATTGAATATAGGTGGCTCGTCCACATCATCCACTATTATTTTAACCGTCGCAATGTCCTTGAAAGGTTCAATCAGCATAAATTGTGGGTCCACATAACTATTGACTGCTTCAACCTTCAAAGTGTACTGCCTCTTTTTTTCAAAGTCCATGGCCTGTAGGAAGAGATGCAATTAGTGTTAACGCAAGTTAGAGAGAAAAACCCCAGAACTAATTAGATCATTATATACAGTACCAAAGGACATACGGCCCACAGACTTTCATCATTTTTGTTTTGTCTTTTTTATGTTTTCTTTCTTTTTTTTGAGCTTCAGATTACAAATATACTAATGGATGAAGACATGTTTTTTTTTAGTATGGAGCATCATTTCTTTGCTCAGCACACAAATGTGTACAATATACTTATTTTTAAATGTATACCGCATCAAAATAATTCATATCATATATACGATGGTTGCAGTAAAGTGAAAAACTTAACATACTCAGCTGTATTAAGGGTCACACTGGCCTTTCTTAGAGGAGAAACATGCTCACGTGTTCTCAAACCTCAGCAATGCCTTGGATCTAATGTGGTGGCACTGAAATGTCACTGCATGATCTAGTACTGAAAACGGACCTTGATAAATTGGGGCAAGAGTCCCCCATTATACAGACTGGATGGGGACTTAAGTTGAGAATAAGTAGGGGCACAGAGCTGTCCACTAGGGTCTTGTCACATATCCATGCTAATACCCAAACAAGATTACAACTGATGGTGCAAAGCAACAGTATAAATTATAAATTCTAATCAAATGTTTTTGTTACAGCAGCAAAACCATAAAGAGGCTATTGATCTAGCCCTCTTTAGATAATAACACAACGTAATTACACACAAATGGCACATTTGTACAGGTTGTGAATGAAAACAAGACCCGATTAATTGTTTAATAGAGATTTCACAAAACTATCAAACACCTGCTTTATTGGCAACTGGAGAAATGAATGTTGCTGGACGTGAATGATAATAGTATACAGTATATTTGTTTAAATATGATCTGTTTGTTGTTACAAGCAGAGTTCAAGACAGCAGATGAAAAAAAACTATTTGATTCCCCCAGTAGGTTTGTCCATGTTTGTTATAATATTAATATTACGAGAAATAAACTATTCTTAATAGGTCCCAGTAAGTAGCAATTTTGAATAACAACTGTGCCCATACTGTATATATGTAAGTATATTTTTATGCACTAAAAATTGGCAGGACAAGCAGACACTGAGCACCAGATCCATAGAGACAGGCATCTACCGCACCAGACAGGGTCCAAGGTGCGAGGTGAAAGATGCTCGCAGGAACAGAGTATACTGAAAGGCACAACCAAGTAGCTGACATTGTGTACCGAAATATCGGCACAGAGTATATGCCAAACCCTCCAAAGTGCAAATGTGAGATTCCACAGAAGGTTGTGAAGAATAGTAGGGATAAGAACTGGTGCCAACTGATAGCAATATCAGGATGAAGGAGTATGAGAAAGTGGAGAAGAACTAGGGCCTGAAAGAAGAACAAGAGAAGATGCTGAGCCCAAGGGCCAAAGTGGTCCAGGTAGTCATAGGAGCACTTGGGGCTGTGACTCCTAAGTTGGGAGAGTGGCTCCAACAGATCCCAGGAACAACATCAGAACACTCTGTCCAGAAGAGTGCAGTGCTAGGAACAGCTAAGATACTGCACAGAACCTCAAACTCCCAGGCCTCTGGTAGAGGACCCGAGATTGAAGAAGACACATACCACCCATAGAGGTGAGAAGGGAATTTTATATATGTGTGTTCTGCTGGTACAAAAAAGTATTTTTGGTCTGTAAAGCTGTAATCGGTGCCGGAATGGACTGCAGACCTGTATTTCACTGTATGCTTCCTTGGTCTCTTGCTGACCCAATCAAAGGACATATATTGTCATTTTAATGGACAACTTAGCTAGTTATTTAGAAACACAGACAAAATTTATAACACAGTATGGTTTACTAGGTAGGAAAAACACACTGAAAGCACAGAAATGTAAAGAAGAAAGCATATCCCCATACTGCCTATATTGTGCTTGCTTGCCAAGTGATGCTTGGGTAATACTTATACATTGGTATCAAATGTTAATTTCCTGTGAACTTGTTAAATTTAGATATATGTACTTTTGTGATTTTACAGCCCTCTTGCGGTTTCATATTTGATTAAAACAAATTAGTTGTTTTTGAGTGTATTCGCAAACAAACACCTGCTCTCTGTTTATATAGATCAGCGGGAGTGCCATTTTTTCTGACAACAATGTTTGATGTGTGATGTGTTACTTGAGGAATGCTTAGAATAATATATATATATATATATATATATATTATATATTATATATATATTATTGTGACAAAAGGTGTGGTAAAGTGGGAGCAGGGAAGTACAAGGTCTTGAAGGGGTTAAAATATGTCCCGGGAAAGATATTGTTTGTTTACAAACTGCACTACTGGCAGTTTGCAAAACATGGTGAGGGTCCCTGGGTGGAGCATCTGGAAGAGCAGGGTGGGCCAGTGCTCCAACAGCACTAATTGCTGTTTTGATCCAGTCCAGGGCCTGCATTCTGGACAGGAGCTCCACAGGTGTGGACTAAGTAACAGCTCACCTGTGGTTGATTAATTAGCAGGCAGAGAGTAAAAGGGATTGAGCCTGATACAGAGAGAGAGAGAAGTCATTGTTATGCCAGCTAGGAGAGCTGATGAACTGAGTGGTTTCTCTCTGAAAAGCTGTTTTGATGGTCAAGCAAAAGCAAAGACTGTTATTCTGTGCTGCTTATAACTGCTGCTGTTTATTCCTGCAAAATAAACATTGAAGCTGAGCTGGATGTGTCCTGGACTTCATTTACCCTAGAAGACTGTGGTTATAGCTAAGATCCTTGACAAAAATCCCAAGGAAAAGGGAGGCCTGTCACAATATATATATATATATATATATATATACATATTACTGTAAACATAACTGGAAAGCTTGTAGATAAGATGGTTTTGGTTAAACACATAAGCACACAATACATATTCTTTGAATTGACATACTATTTTAAAAAGCTGGTTATAAAATGAAAATGTGGAACAAAAGATAGAGAGAGAGAAAGAGAGAGCGAGAGAGAGAGAGGAACATTTATACTTCTTGACTTAACTATGCATTAAGGAGGGCTAACCCTGTTGAGATATTTTTATCAATAAGACCCAGCACAGTGGAGTATTTAACTATGGTGATGCCTTAGGTCTAACCGCAGGGCAGTGCCACCAGCCTCCATCTTACTGTTGAGCGCCAGCTCAGCAGAGCCCCCTAAAGTATTATTAGGCCAGCTGGGTAGAGCAGTGATCTCCCTTTTCACAGGCCTGTTGTACAGTGGAGCTACAGTGACCTTGATCGTTCAAGAGGGCAATTGACTCCCATTATGAGGCTGCTTCCCTTTGACCTGAAGCCTTAGACCTATGCCAGAATATTCCACTGACCTAATGCAACTGCATCAAGAAATCTCCCTTTGCTAACTATGTAGTATTGTTGGAAGGATGCATTACATTAAGGGCATTTAAAGCTTTTCATGACTACTTTAAAACAGAAAAAAGCAGGACAAAATAAGCACCGTTCGCATGTAATTGGGTGCTATTAGTATTACAGTCAAAATGGGTTTTATTCCATTCTAATCAAATTTCTACTATTTGATAATCTCAAATAATAATCTATTTGTGGCTTTGCTACAGACATGGGCGAAAGCAAATAGAAATATTCCAAGATGGAAATTGAAAAGGTACAAACAGTCTTTTTGTTTTTTGGGGACTTATGAGCTACAATAAAATGCAAGACCTATGAATTGCAAATGATCTAAACTCTAGGGAAAGCTAATCGTAATACATCCATAGCATGCAGAAACATGTCCTATAAATTCTACTACCCTTATGCCTGGCTTAAAATGAAACCGAAAAAAGTGGAGCATGCTGATTAATGTTAAGGGATCACAGACTGTATTTTACACAAAGTCACATTTTAAAAGACTGAGATATATATATAAAAAAAAAACATAAAACATTATTAGGTTTTTAGGTAAATGCTTTAATTTTAAATCATAAAATCTTCTCTGCAATTAGTTTTAACAATTCCATCAACACCGTCACTGGGCATCCTTCTTTCGAACATTAGTTATAGTAATTAATGTATACTGTGCCAAAGATACATTATAACATTGAAAGCTAATGTTCGGACTCAGTGTTACTACAACTGCTAAAAAAAAAGAAACAGAAAAGGATCTTGTCTCATTCTCATTTATATTTTTCTTATGCCAAAAGGTATTTTTGAAGTAAATCCTGAACTGAGATTATAAAATAATACACTCAACTGAGTTAATATGACTTAATTTTATAGCCCATTAAGTGTATTTTACCAGGAGCTGAACATCTGCCCAATGAAAAGCAATCAGGAGCTGTATGGGAGAAATTATTCCCCGTTCCCTGTTGGCAATGAAGTCACTGAGAACAAATACTTATTTACTCATCGCCTGAACAATGGCACCATGCCAAGAACATAGTTATCTCCTGTCCGTTTACCACAAGAACCCTAGAAATACACAGGACACAGCAGCATTATATGGGGGTGGATACATGCTCTGTGTATAATATATTCAACTTTAGCTTATTTTAGTTACCGCCTCATTGATAATATATATTGTTGCAACATCTTTCCTTTGCTCAAATTCTCTTATATTGGCTTAAATACTCCTGGACACTGTTGGCGTGACAGTGATGCCAATCAGCTCCCAGGTGGCCCAAAAGATATATGTCTAGACATTCTTAGGAAAATTTAATTTTCTTAGAACGTCATTGACAAACACAAGCTAAGACCGCACAATATCTTAAAAGATATGAATGTTATATATTTAGAAATGTTAAATTTCCCTTTAAGAGTGCACGGTAGTATTACTGCTGTATGGACTGCACACAAATCTTATGAGTAACTATGTTTCCAAAGATATAGTATGCAAAAAATGACATTTCTGACATTGACAATGTAACCAAAATAGGACTCTGTTTGACTCAGTTACTGCTTTTAAAAATTGTAATTTCCTGAAATCGTTGTAGAAAGAAAAAGAAATAGAGAAAGGATAGTAGGGCAAGATGCATTAAGATCACAACTGTATGTCTATACTTTGAGCATATAACGTATAAATTAGGTGTCTACTACTACTAATACGTTTAAACCTCATAACTTAATGGTCTTTGGGAATCTTGAGAATGATTCTCTACTTGCTTTATGGAACCTACCAAGTTTATATTATTATTGTTTTTTTTCATTTAAGAGGTAATCGTGTCTTTTATTAAGAACTTTATCAAGAATCTGTTTGAAAGAACCTTTCATATATCCACCTTCGCTTTACTTGGTTCAAGTATTGTCTATGACTTAAATGAAATCATTATTCCACAAGAGGGTCCCTGTTATATTTGGCATTTCTTGGCATTCCTTTCATGTTTGGCATTTCACTGAAAAAAAGCATGCATTCTTCTTTTGCTCTGTTTTCTTCTATGCACAGAGAAGTTATCTAGAAAAACCCGTCATTATTACCTCTCTGCCAGCAGTAAAAAATAAAAGACACATGTACGGTTAGACTGAGCAAATGTATGAGGATAAACATTTGCTAATGAAACTCCACCAAAGGATTGTATATAAAAATGATGCTGCAGGAACAGTACTGCCCTTCAGCAGGGGCTATGGGGGCTCCTGCCCAGACCCCACAATGACGTATCTCAGCACTCTGCTTCTCTAACACCTACAGAGACCACATGCATGAGTGACATACTTGACTTCTGCTTAGGGCAAATGGTCGCCCCCTCAAATCCTGTGGGCTGCCTTGCTGAGGAAACAGGACCAAAAGGTGAGATTAAGCTACTCAAAGTTATAAGTTATAGAAGACTGCAGAAGTAGGTCATACAATTATTTAGCAGGCATAAAATGCAATGATGTAATAAAACCCAAACTGAAAAATGATTCATGTTGATATAAAAATGGCTTGCTGTACATATGATGGTTACTCAATGACATAAGAACTGTATTCCATCAGGTTTTAAGACAATGTTTTCAGTTATGCGGGAGCAAATTTAAGTCAATTGCAAAGAAATCGAACAAATAGAACCGAACAAAATCCAACAAAACATGGTGGTTTTAACCTATGCTACGAGCATTTTGTTGATTCGTTAGTTTTATGGTATTGCTTAATTTAAACAGATTAAGTAATACAATATTAGGGAGGGAGCTATTTTATATGATCAACTAAATAGTTTTTTACTACCCAAACAAAGCTCTAGTGTGATCTTCTTCATTCAACATATACTGTATTCTTCCATGACATCTTATTCTTTTACTATATATATCTATCCATTTAAAGTTTTCATTCCAAATAAATATTTGAACTTTATAACAACATAAAATGTACAGTATATGCACACACCGACCAGCCATAACATATGATGAATGACAGGTGAAGTGAATAACACTGATAATCTTGTTATCATGGCATCTCTCAGTGGGTGGGATATATAAAGCAGTGAACAATTCGTCCCCAATGTGTGATGTGTTAGAAGCAGGAAAAATTGGCAAGGGTAAGTATCTGAGCGACTTTGACAAGGGCCAAATTGTGATGGCTAGACAAATGGGTCTGAGCATCTCCAAAACTGAAGCTCTTGTGAGGTGTTCCTGGTCTGGTAGTCAGTACCTATCAAAATTGATCCAAGGAAGGAAAAGTGGTAAACTGATGACTGGGCCATGTGCGGTCAATGATGGTCAAATCCAACAGATGAGCTACTTTAGCCCAAATTGCTGAAAAAGGTAATGCTGGTTCTCATAGGAAGGTGTCAGAACACACAGTGCATCCCAGTTTGTTGCATATGGGGCTGCATAACCACAGACCAGTCAGGGTGCCTGTGCTGACCCCTGTCCTCTGCTGAAAACGCATACAATGGGCACGTGAGCATAAGAACTGGACCATGGAGCAATGAAAGAAGGAGGCCCGGTCTGATGCTTTCTTCAAGTTTTCTTTAAGTGGATGGCCGCTTGCGTTTGTGCCCCTTACCAGGAGAACACACGGCACCAGGATGCATCCATGGAAGCCCCACCTGGCAAATTACAGGACTTAAAGGATCTGCTGCTAACGTCTTGGTGCCAGATACCACAGCACACATTCAAACTGGGGCATACCTAGAGTATTTGGCACCCGCCGCAGATCCTGTATGTGCCACCCCCCACACAAAAAAAATGATGTTGACAAGAATATTTATTTCACAAATTTGTAAACTATATGTCAACTGGAAAAATCTAAAAAAATAAATTATTAACTTATAAATAAATTAAATATGTTTAAGTACGTAACATTTACAGAACAGCTGGTACAGCATAACTCCTATCACTATATACTGAGCCAGACATTGATGGTGGTACAGCATAACTCCCAACACTATACACTGAGCAAGACATGGATGATAGTGCAGGAAAACCTCTATCACTATACGATAAGCCAGACATTGATGTGGTAGGCCTCTGCCCCTAAAACAGCCTGCCTGTGCCACCACTGCCCCTGAAGCAGCCTGCATGTGCCACCTCTGCCCCTTTAGCAGCATGCCTGTGCTACCTCTGCCCCTGAAGCAGCCTGCCTGTGTCACCTCTGCCCCTTTACAGCCTGCCTGTGCCAACTCTGCCACCTTTACAGCCTGCCTTTGCCAACTCTGCCCTGAAGCAGCCGGCTTGTACCACCTCTGCCCCTGAAGCAGCTTGCCTGTGCCACGTCTGTCTCTGAAGCAGCCTGCCTGTTCCACGTCTGCCCCTGCCAACTCTGCCCCTGAAACAGCCTCCTTGTGCCAACTCTGCCCCTTTAACAATCTGTCTGTTCCCTTCTATCCCTTTATCACCTGCCCGTGCCACCTCTGCCCCCTAAATAGCCTACCTGTCCCATTTTTGCCCTTAAAGCCCCCACTCATTCACCCATTCACTCTCTCTCTCTCACCCCCTTGCCTCTCTTGCAGACCCTACTGGTCCGGGGGCTGGCTAACATGGGTCCACAGCTTACTGCAGTTTTCTCGCATAGTGTAGGGGTTCCACGGTGGTAAGCTGCAAGCCGGCGTTAGGCGGCTGTCGACGCACACCCCCTGATGAGTGGGGGTACCTGGGACAGACCCCCCCCCGTTTAGGTACACTACTGCCTTCAGAGGTCTAGGTCGCTCAGCACTGTTTTTGTGGCAAGACGGGGACCTACACAGTATTTGGCAGGTGGTCATAATGTTACGGTTCTTGGTGTATATTATCGTTGTAAACTTAAAATTGGATTAGCTAACACAGTGTGCTATTGGAACACAGGAGGAATAGTTGCTGACAAAAGGCCTCTGTACGCATATGATGATATTCTATTTCCTGTTCTTTTCTTTAAAAAAAAAAAAAGGAAATTTCTAAGTGACCCCAAACATTTGAACAGTATATATATTAGTATATATATATATATATTATATATATATATATATATATAACCTTGTATTTTGCTGTGTTGCCTCTGTATCTGTAATTGCAAACAATCTCTGCTCACTACAAATCACCATGTTTTCTCTGCAGGTAGTCCCTGGAGTGACTGGCACCTGCATAAAGTGCTACTTATTGTGGCTGATAGGTTTCCTATGTATGCTCTGCCTGTAATATTTGTCTGTTTGACAACATCTCCTTGTCTCTTCCATTTGTTTTATACTAGGAGGATTGGTATTGCACTCACCAGCTAGAGTCATTTAAGTTTTGATTAAAAGGCAATCATGATTTTTACCTTTTACACTATAGTGTTCATGCATTTTCTATTGTACACAATGCTGCTGCCTCACTACGCTGCCAGTAGTTCTCTTTCATGTCTACTTCATGCACATGCTAGGACAGGGGCGTCCAACGTGCGGCCCTCCAGCTGCTGCAGGACTACATCTCCCATAATGCTCTTTCAGCTAAGGGGCTGGCTGAGGAGTATGGGAGATGTAGTTCTGCAGCAGCTGGAGGGCCGCACATTGGACGCCCCTGTGCTAGGAGATTAAATGGAGTCCAGTATAGAATTTCTGCTAATTACAAGTGAGAAGTATAGAAGTGGTCATTTGTTAAGGATGTTCTGACAATAGCACAGGATAGATTTATTAAGAAAAGCTGAATTACAGTCTTTGAAGAATATGATCCTGTGTTTTCCCGAGTGTGTGTGTCAACATCTATATGGACCCTCAATATCTCTGCTAAATTGAGCAAGATACCCAATCCTGTTTTAATAGACTTTGTTGGTGTATATAAGGTGGATGTTCAATGCTCTAAGCCATCCTTTGTAGACTCAGGACTGGAAACCCATGCACTTCAAAACATTTACCAGGAGGAATGAATGGATTATATATATATATATATAGTAATATATATATATATATATATATATCTTATAACTCCCTCAATATATTTGGCATATACAATACACAAAAAACAGTGCTCCTTCTCTCTCTCTCTCTCTCTATAATATATATATATATATACACAGGTAATATACGGATATATATATTATATATATATATATAGAGAGAGAGAGGCCATGAGAGGGAGAGAGAGAGAGAAACAAAGATGTACTGTTATTTTGTATTGTATATCACACAAATCTCAAATAGATATGCCCAAGTACTATTGAGGGGGAATTTACCTTATAATTAAGGTGGTTTGTGCAGTAGAGTATTCTTCATTTACAGTAACTGCCCAATTACTGTCATTTCACAAGAAAAAATGACTTGCTAAAAGATTGTATAGTTTTAATCTCATAAGAAGTGTCAGTCAGATATTATGTTGTCGTTTACACACACACATATATATATTATATATATATATATATGCATGTGTGTATGTGATTTGCTTCTAAATATGCTAAATATGCTATAATGTTCTCTTGTGATGCCAAAAACATACTGTTCTCTTCTACTGTTCCAAAATATCAATTACATTCATATCATTAATAACAGACAGGACACCTTCATCAAGATCCACAAGGGCAGATACTTGGCACAAAATGGCATTTTATTCATAAACACCAAAGTCTGCTTAATAATTCCTGAGTGCTGTATAGCAGACAATAGTCTCTTCAAACGACATTGTATAAATTTTATCACTTACGGGATGTTAAAATAAAATCAGAGAAAGAAAATAGTCACCTATCACATTCTATATATAATATGTATGTATCAACCCTTTTTTAGATTGCAATGAAAATGAAGAATACAGAGATTATGGCCAAACATACATTTTTCCACCAGGAAGCTATTTTTTGTGAATCCTTTATAAATAATTACAATGTATTGGAAGCATAATATATAGTCAAGGCCATCTTTAGCGTGGTGCAAAAGGGGCAGCTCTCCTGGGTCCAGTCATTCCTGGGGGCCATAAAAGCTGCCCTTCGAGCCTGCAACATCCATGGTCACAGGGACCCCTGCAACCACGTCTGCACAGGGCTGTAGCGTAATTGTCTTGTGCCACCCAGGAGAGGCAGGAATGCAGCAGGGTCATGTTATGTCATTGCTGCGTTCCTGCTTCCCTGGTTGGTAAAAGAGAA
>VKOC01000006.1:18667729-18712963 GCA_009364415.1 Spea multiplicata | reverse complement strand
CCCTTCTCACTATCTACCCCCTCCACCTCCCTTCTCACTATCTACCCCCGAAATATGACATCATATTCCTGCGCTCAGCATGACATGCCGGCACCGCGACGGAGTTAGAGGCCTCGCGAAGGAGACTGAGGGGCGCAGAGCGGTTGCTAGGCTCCCCTCTCTCTCCTCCGTTAAAAAAAAAAAGTGACGAGGATGCTGGGGATCCGGGGGATCCGGGACATGTGGCCCGTGGCGCCCGGGGCGGACCGCGCCCCCCGCTAGGTACTCTACTGGTCAAACACAACCCCTATATTAATATTTTAACGATTATTGGGTTGTTGGCTACAAAGGTTTTTTCCTCATACTTCTGCTGGAAGGAGTTCAAGACGTTAAGCTTCTATTTGTTATTCTTATTAGCAATTTTTAGTATTTTTTTCATATTCAAACACTCTCAGGATAACTGACAGAGAGGACACAGGACTTACGATGTTCTATTCCGTCCTTCGTCAGCAAGGACCACTGTTTTGCGGACTGCACAGGCCATATGTCATTGTGGAGCAGTTACCATACAAGGTGATCTAATTTAACCTCCTCCTAAAAGGAAAAAAATATTCCATTCACATATTAGACAACCCTCAATTACAGTGTTCCATTTACCCTTTCAACTCCTGAGTGCCACAAACATTTCCAGTCTCTAACAGAAGTTCATTACAGGTTACAGAATTGACAAGTTTTTATTTACTTTGTGCCGTTTTCTCCCAAAAGGGCAAATTGTAACTTCACAAAAATCTACAATCACACAATTTTCAAAAGTACTTTCATTTGGTAGGGGCACAGAATTCTTCTTAGAAAGCCAGACACCTACACAGTTCATTTGGATTTGATGCCCCCCGCATTTCTGAATGCAAATGAACAAAAATAGAAGAAGTGGGGAACATTTAATCGGTACAGGGAAGATCGACTTCTATTACTCAAATTTTAAGCCACTGTTATGACAGATTAGTGTGGCTTTCCAGTGACTTCACTTGAATACATCCACTTCACTTTGGGTAGAGACCAGAACTTAAATGGTATCATCAGCAAATTCTAATAAAATATTTAGTCAGAAACGAAGAACATTTTAAAAGCTGCGTTTTGAATTTAGTTGAAGTTCACATCCATTCTGAGCTGCATTTTTTTTACTTTTGTCCTCATGCATATCTGTATTTATGTGCTTTACATTTAATCTTTTTTTTTACTGCGTATGAAATTGAAAAGAGCAAATTGGCGATGAAACATACAGAAGAAGGGGTTTTTATGTAAGGCATCACCTTAAATTACCAGCCCAGGAGCCCCATTCCCTTACAATGAAGAAAGCAATAGTATTTAAACTTTTGGACTTAAATATTAGTAATATTAGTTCTCTGGTTAACACAGTAAGATGCATAAATCGATTAAAGGTTTTTTCTTTAGTATTGTTGTTTTTCTACTTATAGAGGCCATAGTGCCCGTTTCATGCAACCAGAATATTCAAATTAGTCTTTTATTACTTTATAACATCTTCTAAATGACATTGAAAAACAGAAACATGCCAGTGCTCCATGTAACATTCCTTTTCATAGAATCAAGGAGAAGGAAAGCAATATACCGTATGTATTGTGCAGATGGAATTGTTTCCACTCGTGGATGTATTTGCCTCCTTACATAACGGACCACTTGCCAGAGATAACAAACGGTTGGCACGTGGCCTGTCACTGCATTGTTAAATTTGCGTAGCCTTGCACTCATAAATAAGCATATAATGGAACAAAACAAAATAAATAGGAAAAACTGTTTCACTGTACTTAAGATCCATACAAATAACATGGAATAATAGGAACCCATGTCCTCCTCCGCATAACAAGAATACCCCCACTTTTTTTTTTTAGCCGTTAAGATTTTTACTGATATGCTTGTTTTTAGCACTTTAACTGCTTTATGGTTTTGTAATCATATTTGCTGGTTTTGCTGGAAACCTCTGATTCTTACTCTACCCATTCAATTATATATTTTAGATTTTGTCTGCCCAGCAATTTTGTTCTTATGTTAGACATCTAACTGGCTTTCCCCACTACAATCCATTCTGAACCCTTCTGTCTGGCTAATCATGTTCTTATTCTATTCCTCTTCATCTGCTGCCTCACTGTGCCGGTTCCTCCGCGGGCTCCCGTACCCTGCAGAATGAAAATGCACCCGCTATATATCTTCTTGTAGGAGATTTTTGTTTTGTTGGCAAACCTAGCACAAAAATTGTGGGAAAAGTAAAGTTTAGAAACAGTAATCTACACCTTCAGTTAGTTGCCTTGTAATTGCTAGAGAAATATGAAATATCTCCACAATAAAATGTATCCTGCTGTTTCTATTCTATGAGCTCCGAAAGCTTCCTGTGTATGAGAGTATCACAGTTATGCATTACATTAAATCTAAGAGACACATATCTGTAAATTAGGTTGTGAAAATAAAAATATTTTTCTGAATTTGTTTCACCTCCTTACATGGCACGTGGCAGACATGTTTAAAGTTACCAGACTTACCGAAGGACACTACCATTGAAAAGAATACTAATAATACCGTATTTGCTTGATTATAAGACGACCCCCCAAAATCAAAATATTAATTTAGGAAAAAAACAAAAAGCCTGAATATAAGACTACCCTATAGGGAAAAAGTTTTACCAGTAAATATTAATTCATGTAAATTATTTTCATGTTTAATAAAAGCTATGATTGAGAAAAATATTTTTTTTAATTTCCTTTTATTTGCCAACCTGCCCCCCAGCAATCCACACTCCTATCAAGCCAAGGCAGCCAGTACATGCTGGGACCTGGGGATGATAGTAGTGGGATTACAGCCTCCCCTATGCCATGCTACAACCCCCCCCTTACACATACATGCTATCACACACACACTCATTCACAAACATTTAAATACTCATTCATTCCATTAATCACACATACTCAAAAACCCTCCCCCACCCCCTTACTTGAACTGCAGATCTCCCACTCGCAGACTTCTGCAGGGGCCGGGCTGTGCGAGCAACTTCTCTGGCCCCGCCCCCAGAGGAAGGTGGGGGGAAGTAGAGTTGTGTGAGGACGCTTCCTGTTCTCCTGCTGCTGGTAGCACAGACGCTGCTCGCGACCAAAGCCCGGTAAGCAGCCTGGCCCCAGCAGACATTTTTAGAGGTCTGATTAGAAGACGACCTCGATTATAAGACGAGGGGTATTTTTCAGAGCATTTGCTCTGGAAAAAACCTCGTCTTATAATCGAGCAAATACGGTAATTCCTCTCTTAAGATGTGTTAGAAACTAATCATTCTATTACCTTTACAAAGGAACAAGAGAGAATTTGAAATGGTTATGTCAAGATACACATATATACACTTGGCCCTTACACAAGCCTGCTTTATATGCACACACACATACACACACATATTCATACTTACCCTTAAGCACAAATACCCTACAATTCATTTGCACTTACACAGACACGCTTGCCATAACATACAAACACTTTCAAAACACATGCAATCTCTCTCCCATTTCTTTCTCTCTCTGTCCTTTTACTCTTCTTTTCTTCCATTTTCTCTTCTTTCTCACCCATTTTTCTCCCTTTCTGATTTAACCACTTGTGATCCTTTGTTGGGGGCGCGCAAGGTCTCCTCCTTGCAGTCTTTTTCTTAAGAGTAAGGGAGCTCTCTCTCCCTTCATTTTTGACCAGTTTACTTTGTAAGTGCCCACTGAAATCAATGAGAGCACATGGGGTCTTATTAGACCCCCTCTTGGAACGCTTACTGAGCCGGTACTGGAGCTGACTGGCAGTTATGTCACAGCAGATGTGTGAAAACCGTATAGCTGGGGCAGGAAAGGAGGCTACGCCTATGCATTCAATTATTTGTAATATTGAGAGGGAAGCCATCACCCCTCTTGACTTTCACTTCTAACACCGCATGGTATACTGTAGCTGTTTAAGTGCATTTAATTTGGTACACATATATTTAAACATTTTTGTGTCTTTGTGTAAAGACATATATAATATATATGACTATAAATTATATATATATATATACATATATATATATATATATATATACATACATACACACACAAACACATAATATAATGAAAGTACCGTATACAGATTCAGCCAGCATTTTTTCCAGTTTGTAGTCATCTCTTCAGAATAATACAAGTTGTAGAACCTTATTGTTAACCATGTATATAATATAGCATTTAAGTGGCTCAGAATTAAAATGTCAGTTGTCATGGTATTACCTGTTTCGGCCTTCAAAGTATTTCACCTAAGAAAGCCCTTTATGAAGCATTTAATTTATTGTTAGGCACCACGCTTTACATAATAATACTTGACATGATTTTTACGGATTACGCGATTGTAAATTTTGCTATTTTATTGCCGTTTCTAATGTAGTTAATGCATCGCTACGTGCAAAAGAAAAAAAAATATATATATACTGAATCCTTATGTTTTAAGACTCGTTAGCAGTGAAAGTATCTGAAAAGCTGTACTATAAATTGCCTTTTGCTGTTTTGTTTTTTTTTGTCGAGCATTCAGGTTTTGCTGTGGGGAACACGCGTGTTACACGTACCCAGGAATCAATGCACATGAATATCAGAATTGCACTTCAAAATCCAATATTTGTTTTCTGTTTGTGTGCGCGCACATATATTGGCATTTATGTTTTGTATTAACATAAATGGACTCGGCATTTCCATCATGGATCTTTAATTTGTAATCTAGTGGTTGCGAAACAGTTGTTTTTTTTATTTATTTTTTTAATTTTATGTATTTTAGGTATGTTTCTTTTCCGTCTCCAAGTACTTAGACGGCATGCAAACAGCTCTGCAGAATATGATGGTGCTATATAAATCAATAACTAGTAATAATGCTCTAAACATTTTGCATCTTGAAGAACACGTTGTGTTGGATAGGGGATCTTGCTTCACACAGACCTCTTTCTTCAGTTTAATAGCAGTGATAATAAATACTAAAGAAAATGAACTAAAATGCTAAAATCTGAAGGTTCCTTAAGGATCAGCACTCTCTCCACCTAATGTATCGGTTTGTCTTAGTCTGTCCTTTCTCGTCTTGTTATACCCCTTGAATATATGTATTGTGTTAGGCGCTGCGTAGATTGTAATATAAAAGATAATAATAATGAGCAAAAAGAACCCCCGTCCCACTCACTAATGTGGCTGCTCAGGGAGTGTTGTACTTGGACATAACAGCTAAAGAAAATACGTAAAGGTTCCAGGTTTTAATCCTCTCCTACCCTTTTTTTTTTTCAATAAAATGCAAACTAGCATTTCAAACCTTTTCTGACAATGCATGTGACAGTTGTGGCTATTTTAAAACACATCTGATTGCTTAATTTGATAAGAAAATCTGTAAAAGCTTTACGTTCTGGCATTTGCGGCTTCAAAAATGTCACAGTCGTTAGGACAGAATAAATTTGTATGTATAGATCTTTTTCTTTCTCTTTTTTTTATAATCTAATTTAATCATGAAGAAGAAAAAAAAAATATCTAAACCAACTCGGGCTGTTTTACAGATGAGAAACCAATCAGCGATAATGTAAAAAGAAAAAAAAAGAGTCGTACATTAAATACTTTCTTTTGCTTTTAACCTTTAAATTTTTTACGCCGATGAATGGATTCTTGTTACTGGAAGAAAGTAACAGTTTCATTTTTATTTTTCAAGGAGTTTTTTGTTTTTTTTTAATAAAAAAAAAAAAATGAGATCAAAGTACGCTTGTGCTCGTTTTGAAACCCAAAAAGCTACACGACAAGCAGTTATTTAACGTATCTTACAGTACAAGACATTTCAGATATGCCAATAAATATTTTATCACTCTGAATGTTAACAACTGCATTGAACTATTCCATCGCATTCAATTGGCAGTTCTATTTCGGGGAGAAGAAAAGGAAAGCTTTAACCCAGTAGTTACCAACTTTGTTCTGTCTAATAGTATAAGAAGAACAGGTTGTTCCGTTCCTTGATACTGTCTGTGTTGGCAGCATGTCCAAATAGTTATAGAAATGCATTTGGTTCCTTTTGTGTTGATTAAGGGACTTCTGTTTATCACACTCCGCATTATATAATGTGTATTTTTTAATGGCTGGTTTAATATAAATACTGGAATATAACAGGGGGGAGCAACCCCAGCCACTTCTTTAGATTAGCAGCCTCGTGTTCCTACCCCAAATAGTCACCTGGCTCAGCGTCATGAGAGTCCTAGCCAGTTGCTGTACTGCCAGAGTTTGGCTTTAAAATCAAGGTGTTGAATAGTCCACAGAGGAACAGCTGATGGCTAGCTGAGCGTTATGGGAGTTGTAGATCCATGGATGCCTTAGAATGTCATGGGTTGCTTTCCTCTGATTAAGCCCCCAGCGCCTGTGCTTTATTCTCTGTACTTTTAGAACAGTGCCGCTGAGCCTGTCATAAATACTGAATTTATTATGTAGGTGTTTAATTTAAAAGGAGCAATGAGCCTTAACATGAAAAGTCAAAGCACTTAACAAAAAGCGTAAGTACATTTTAAGTGAAGTTACATTTTAAGCTTTTCAATTCGGATATTTTCTCTAATGCTCTAACCTGCATTGAACCCCTGTGACAGCCGTACCCAGCACTCGGAGAAACGGCTGGATGGCAAATCAAAAATCTAAAACCTCAATATCGTGTTTTGTGATTTAATGCATGATGTGTTATATTTTTTATCTAACAAGCAAGCCTTCATACATATATATATATATATATATGTATGAAGGCTTGCTTGTTAGATAAAGCAGATCTTTCGGCTTTTCCATATAAATGCAACTGTGTATATAGTAAGGGAACAGCCATCTAAACTTCCTGATCATCGTTATTTTTCCCCTACTGTTGAGTTAATGATCTTCTCTTGGTGGAAGCTGATTTTGTTACGGTTGTAAACGAAGAAAGAAGTGGAAACTAATATTCCAAGCTTGCAACCTTTTGTCATAGATCTTAGCTTCCCCAAGGTAAAAAAAGATTGATTGGAAAATGAAAAGCACATGCTATAGGAAGATACGTGGTCATCTCTAAAGTGGGGCCGGGTCAGATTTAGGGTAGATTCTTCTCAACAGTTGCCAGGGGAAAGCACCTGGGCTGCAAAAGAGGTGGCTGCCCATGCAACTGTGAGCACAGGTCTCTCCGCTATGGATTCCTTTATTTGTTTTTGAAGTCTGGAACCATCTAATGTTGGGTGGTCACACTGTGGCTGGTGCATCTAAAATTAGGACCAATTGGGGTGACTTTCCTAGAGCCCAAATTATACCAACAACAACATTTTTATAATTAATTTATAAATTTTGTAAAGTTATGTGACATCCCTTTGAAAGACCAATGAGCCAGCTATTGACAAAAACAGTGATCCATGCATCATGAGGACAGAATCAGAGGCAGATCTTATAGGGAGGGAACAAGAAGAATTGCACATATTGACCCTGTACCTTTATGATATTGCCATGTGGCTTCATATACAAGTAAGCAATAGTTGAAGAATACTTGGTTTGTGTATATGGCATTGTTAGAGCACCAAAGAGTGGTTGGAACCTACTGTCTTGGAGTTATATATTTATTCTGCGGTGTTGGTGTGTGCTCTAACATTTCTGCCGAGCACTGGCAGTGCCTTAATAGCTGATCCCTTAAATGGCAGCTATTATATTTTACTCGCTCGTGGAGACGGAACATAACGAGAGACGAACATGGGTAATCTATCCAGTTGTAATCATCCAAATTACACATGCAAGCAGCTTTCATCATTATTAAAACAACTGATCTTGGTGTTGAACGGTATATTTCCAAGTGATGCCTGGTAGCATTTTAAGCTAAACACAACAGGGGGATCCATCCATGGTTATTAGATGATTATTAATGTAACAGCAGCGCTAAGCAACAAAAAATGGTCTCGTTGTTTGTAACTGTCCCCCCCTTCAAGCTTTTTACCATTTTTGGGTGTCAGATGACTAATCAACAAGATCTGTATATAAAGATACATTTTGATGCAGACTAGTGCAGTGGTCTTAGTAACCAGGAGAATGCTCTTGCTGTGCCCCACTTTGCACCAGGACTGCTTTTTTCTTGTTTAAGTAGTCCCTTTGTGTCTTGCTTATCTGGAATTTCGGTTGGCCTTTGGCTTAGCTTTTGTCGGTTGTCATTATGTCTTTGCGCTCTCTCTGAGTTTTTGGCTTTTCCACTCTTATTTCTCTTCTGAACTCTTCATACAAAGTATTTAAAGTAGCTGAATAATGACTGGAATTTGTGGAGTTAGTAGTTTTATTATTTTTTGTTATCATAAATTTGGTCAGCTTTGCTAAAAAAAAAAATCTTTTAAGCTGCAAGAAGACGTGTAGCTTCATCTCCTTGACCTGACCCTGAAGGACCAACACCAGTGGGCTTGAACTGTATAAAGCAAATGTAATTAGTGATGTTTGTGAAGTCACTGATTGAACTATGCATTATGCAGGGCCGGTTTACCCCTTTTTGCAGAGATATTTGCCACAAATAGTTGTTCATAATGCATTATGAATTCAGAGAGTTGAGCCTATGACTTTCCGGCCAACCCCTGCTTTAGTTAACAAATCCCTATGAGTACATCTGAAGTCCTCTTCACTCAGATAAAAGTCTCTATAACCAATGCATATTTTATGTACCAAACACGAAAAAATGGACCCCGACCAGAAGCTGTGAATGTCTGCTGGAGCCTGGTGCACGTAGACCCAGTCTTATATAAACCTCCATATGAGTTTTAGAGGGGAAAACCGAGAATTGCAGATGTGCTTGGCAATTACACAATTCATAGTGAAATGATCTTTGATAATGCCATGTATTTTGTTTTCTTTTATAGAAGATGGAATTAGATCGTTTTATGTTGTACGCACATGGCCCCGACCTCTGCAGAGAATCGGATTTGCGACACGCCATGGCAAACTGCTTTGAGGCACTCATGGGTAATCGTTCTTTAACATCCCTATGCATATGATCATCTAATACACTGTTTTATCAAGTTACTAATGGTTTTGGGGTTTTTTTTTAGGTGCTGTTTATTTAGAAGGTGGTCTGGAGGAGGCAAAGCTGCTGTTTGGAAGATTACTTTTTAATAGCCAGGTAATTTCTACCACTATTACCCATTTGTTAACAAAAGTAAGCAAAGTTATCACAGATGGGAAAAATGAAAACATTTTCTTTAAAACACAGTACGGTATATAGCGGAGTAGCATTGGAAATAGCATGATTTTTTACTGTTATATTAAACCTTATTCGCTGATCTGGAGGTTGTCCATCTACTATGGGTGTATTAGTCAAAGAACATCTCAACAGCAAAGCTTCCTACTCATGCCGCATTGGCACTCAGGTTAACAAAATGACATTGATAATCTTTTTAAAATCTGCAGATCTGAAATTGACATTTTCGGATTAAACCGTCCTCCATTTCATGCCTGCCTTTTAATGGCCGCACCACCATGCTGCGTGTTGTTTTACCATATTATATGGTCAGTAGTGCTAGGCATCCTAGTAAACTCGAGATTATATCCTCTGATTTTTTTTTATTTTTTTTTAAGGCGCCATTTTGAAAATGCAAAACAAAAAAGTGCAAAAAAGAATAGTGATCGTGAAAAAGATGGCTATTCGTGACATAGGTTTCTAAGGGCACCTTCCCTGCTGAAGAATGTATATCCTGCAATGTATACATTTTCACAACTAATGTTGAAATTGCAGTCACTGGTAATTCACATACATTTAGGAAGCAAGCATGGTGGATTCATAATAAGCCTTTTTCTGAAGGTGTCATGTCTTCTTTAAGAATATATTGAAAGAGGATACTGATTTTTAATTACTAGTATCAGATTTTAAAAAAAAAAAATATATATATATATATATATATATATATAGATCTTTTTGGTAAAGTTCTAGTTTTTGCATATTTTTATTTTTTCAGGTAGCTGCATATTAGCCATTTGTATGTGTTCTAGCTGCGTAATCTTAGCCCAATGAAGTAGGCAAAAACACTCTTGACTCTCCAGGATACTTCCTGTGCTAAATAATAGAACGCCTCTATCTTAATCATCCAGCCAGACTCTCTGATGGTGAAAGTCCATTGCGGAACAGACATTAGCATTGCCTAAAGGTGTGTGTGTTTGAGCAGGGACAGTCACACAAAAACCTAACAATGGCAGCCTCCAGGTCAGCAGATAAAGGACAGGGATTATATCAATGCTAACCTAAATTTCCCCATTCAGCGCTGTATTTTATGCTCTAAAAGGTAATGGAGGGGTCTATTAATAATAGAGAGTTGCAGATTAAACATTCTCTCTTTCGAGGGCTCGACTGTGCAAATAGAGGGCAGCCGTGGTGAGCTTGGAAGTGCTGTTGGCGCAGCATAGTCAAACCTTCAGTATTCATCTTGCCGCATTAACAAAGAATAATGCATTGTTTATTGCTTTTTCAGCGCAAGCTTTCTGTTATTTAGTTTCTTGTAGATACTAAAAAAAAAGTGCCCATTATAAATGGGAATATATTTGTCACACGATTCGTTATAGTGGTTTTTTTTTTCATGTTTTAAATACTGATAGTAATTCGCGCGGAAGCTCTTTATTGTGTCAGTCCTTAATTATTATCCCTGGATTCATTTGGCGGAGCCATCATTTTGTTTGCTGTAAGCCTTCGCTTGCTCGGCGCCCATAAGCTTTTTATTTTCAAATTAATTTGCAGGCAGTATTGGATTTTCTATAAGCAGAGTCAGCATCTAAAACAGTGGTGTATTTCAAGTAATGACATTTTATTTAGTGCTGTGGAATTTGCTAAATGATTGCCTGGAGCATTAATGACATTTTTCCGACATCTACAGGACCTGCGGGACGTGTGGCTTAATTATCCACTACACCCACTTCAAGTAAGCGAACTCTCCCCTTATTGTAATATATATATATATATATATATATAATATATATATATATATATATTGTAGTGTTTATTGCTTTTTATTTATTTCCTTTTTCTCTTTGATTCCTTTCTGTGGCATTCATGATGCCGGTGCAGGATTTATTAACAAGCTGTGTGCTGTACATATATATCATCCTGTGAAGTGTATAAACCAAACAACTAGAATTAACTCTGCCTCCAACGAACAAGAGCCAATTTCTTTTCTGTCCCGCGAGAACATTTATTTTACTGACTTTTTTATTTTGCTTAGGGCGAATGTGTCATTTTTTATTTTTTACGATGTGAACAAGCCATTGTTTAAAAGAGGCCTTAATCTAAAACAACAGACATGTCGAACAGTCTTGCATGCAGTTGGAACATTTTTTTTTAATATTTAATATTAATTATTTTTTTCTTCCTTTTCCATTTTTTTTTTCAATTCAGCCCAACTGACTGAGTGTTTAATAGGTATATTTAGGGTAATTTCTTCATATATTTTTATAGTTAGTCCTAAAGGTGTGAGACATGTGCTTCATCACACTTTTATATGCAAAACCATAGGCTTTCCTTGAGGGCTTTACTTATTTTCTTTTGCGAAATAAAGCGAATAAAGAGTAATAAAAAAAAAAACACTTAAAAAGTTATGTTAACCAAAGCTAGAGGCACCTTCATCATTAAAAGCTTTTGGGGTCTGTTCACTAATAAAAGTAAAGCATGTGCTGGTGATTTAAAGCAGTTTTGGGCATTGAAAACACAAACATGTGTCCTCTAATACCCATTTATCAGGGATATGTGCACTATATGACCAAATGTATGTGAACGTCCGTTTAGGTGTTTCAGCCACACCTATCGCCAACAGGTATATGAAATCCAACCTGTATAAACAAACATTGGCAGTAGAATGATCGTGCTGAAGAGCAATGCTTAGTGTCTAATGTAAAGTTTGATGAGAGAGGTTTAATGATCTTGGGTAGTTCTTCAGGGTTTTGGCCAGACCCCTTGGTGCTAGTGAGGGATACGATTAACACTACAGCACATTTTAAACAATTGTATGCTTCCAACTTTGTGACACCAGTTTGGGAAAGGCCCTTACCTGTTTAAGCATGACCATGCATAAAGCAAGGTCCATACAGATATGGTTTGACAACTTTGGTGTGGTGGAACTCGAGTGGCCTGCATAGAGCCCTGACCTTAAACCCATTAAGCACATTTGAGATGAATTGGACCACAGATTGCGATCCTGGTCTTCTCGACCAATATGAGTGCCTGACCTCATCTTTTGGCTCAATGGGAGGAAATGCACACAGACACTCAAAATATTTGTGGAAAACCTTCACAGAAGAAGCTGTTATAGCTGCTTTGTGGACTCCCAACTCCATATTAACGTCCATGGTTTTTGAATGGGATATTCAACCAGCTCATATAGATGGTGGTGGTCAGGGGTCCACATACTTTTGGTCATATAGAGTATAATATGGACCAGATTTATTTTCTTTGATGTTGTGTTTATGTGTCTCTGTAACAGTTTGTTCAGAGAGACTACAGCACCACCATTTGCTATTTATACTATGTTCACTTATCCCTGGATTTAAAAAAACTCCAGAAGAACTTGGGGAAACTAGTGGATGAAAGTAGTTGGCAGCCACAGCAAGGTCTGTAATACGGACCACAACTTATTATCCTCAAAACATATCCTTCCAGTCAAGTAACTGTGGCTTCTAAGATCTTACCGCTCATGACTAACATTTTATAATCTAGTAATCTCTATGGGTGTACCACTTTTTGTCCCCTTGACTGTGACTCCAAAATCAGGCACTGATCTCTGTGTAAGATATGGTCATCTCAAACACATCAGACCACAGCTTCCCAATGTATTGTTGGTAGACCATGGTACTCGCTTCCTTCAGACATTTCCAGTAGCAAATCAGCTGGCACAGCTTTCATTCAAAACCTCTATTGTTTTGCTGTGACACCTCTCTAACCGTAAGTGCACCGTTCCATGCTTCATGGGGTTGGCAATCGTTTAAAGAACTTAGGAGACCGGGACCTACCTCGGGGCCAACTTGAATATTTATTTTAAGAGCCAGTATTTTTATATAAAACACTGAACAAAGTGAGTTGCCTCCTGCAACGGATGAGGATCGTGTTTCCCAGGGACACGGGGTTAGTGCTGCAACCTACTGTTCATTTTTAAGCCCTTTAAGCTGTTCTCTTTTTTTCCCCCTCACCAGCCAGTTTTTTTTTAAGCTTTTGTAAAACATCTTTATATTAATATATAATACCCTAGTAAAAAAACAAAAAAAAATCCTAGAACATTACTAGAAGGAACACTTCTTTTTTTTCTTCCAGTAATCAAGTCAAAAATATACTTTGCCATTTACACACACTTTTTATAGTAATTTAGTTTTTACAATATGTGCTAATTTATTCCAGTTAAATGTCTTGTATATAAAACGCTAGTTAAATATTCTATTCCCTTGCCGCTGCTTATCTTGAATTCAGTGATATGAATTGCTATTTTTATATTTTTACAAACTGACACAACATTCGTTTATTCCCTTCCGCACCTCTCTGCGTGCGTCTCTAAATCTTTGTTCAAGCACATCCTAGATTTTTTTTTAACTAGGTTAGTTTATCTTATTTACAAATGCTGTTGTAGACTGATTAGTTCCTAATCTTATTCTTCACTTCATTTGCAGGCAGAGGTAATTTAAATCAAGCTGTAAGCATAGCTTCGTGTTTTGTCCTCTTTCCGTCGATGAGTTGTCATGAATTTGCTAAATTATTTGTTTTCGGTATCAACCGGCGAACAGAATTATGACAACTGTCTGTCCAGACTTAAGGGAACGAGCCTTGCAGAATGTCATCGTATCATTAATAGCGCCTATTTTTATGGCAAGAATAACTTCCAGATCCTAGCAAATAAGCAATGTAGGTGATCCATTGAAAAGCAGCAGAAAGAAAATGATTGTCACAGTTGTCTCAAATTGATAAAACTGCCAACCGCGTCGTAATCGTGACCTTTTTATTGCCACTTTGCATAACACAAACATGCAAAGTTTATTTGCTGCAGTACAGAAAAGAATTCATTTTAAGGGCTTTGCAATGAACATAAATAAGCGTGAAATCTGCGTCTCTGAACACATTCATATTACTCTTCTCAGCTCCAGGAGCCTCACGCTGATAGACATCTCATTGAAACGTCCCCTGTACTGAAGAAGCTAACAAAGTTTGAAGATGCCATTGGCGTTTCCTTTTCACATGTCCGCTTACTGGCTCGGGCGTTCACGCTGAGAACGGTGGGATTTAACCATCTGACCTTGTAAGTAAAGAAATGCATTCCTCTGGCTGGCATGTTATGATTATATACAGATTCATGCCACGGAGGAGTCAGTTATGATTATATACAGATTCATGCCACGGAGGAGTCGGTTATGATTATATACAGATTCATGCCACGGAGGTGTCAGTTATGATTATATATAGCTGCATGCCAGGAGGGGTCAGTTATGATTATATACAGGTGCATGCCAGGAGGTGTCGGTTATGATTATATACAGGAGCATGCCACGGAGGAGTCTGTTCACTAAAGGTATAGTTGATAGAACCCCTTGTGAGCTTTTGCAACAAGAAGAGCCTGGTTGGGCCCGTATAATGTATAGTTAAATCAGTGGGATTCCTTCAAAGTCTTTGTACCCCTTGAATTATGCGTTTTTAACAGCCAGCTCAACTCTTCTTGCCAAGGAAACTTGCGGTAATTGCTGGTTAAGTGACAGAGTTGAAACCGCTCGTTTCCCGCACGCTCTCCTGAGAACGCTTCCCTGGCTTTAGGTTTGCATCAGTTTTAAAGGGGCAGTATCGGGTTTAAACAGATTTAGAACATAGAAGTCACAACGTTTTGAATTGTCATAGCCTGATGTTTTCACTGTCAGTTCCAATGTGTGGACTGGGGGCTATGTCCGATCAAAAGTAAGTTTCGTCGCATTGCGGATCGAAAGCCGTTCCAACAGTCGGTAGCCTGTCATCAACTGCAATATGCTTTGTAAAGGGCAATCCATAAAGGGAATTCTCACAAGACTCTTTCAAATGCCACTCCCGTTTAGTGGATAAACCCCACACACCTTTATGTAGCCCAAGGTTTCCTTAAATAGGAGTCCAATTCTGATTGCTAGGAGTTCTTGTCTGTCGAAGCAAACCATATGTATGTTTCCCTTGAAGTCACCAGCAGAAGATGCTATGGATTCAGGAGTTACAAGGCTCCTCTCCCAAGGGATGATTCTGCTCCTTGTCTTACTCCACCATGTACCGAACGTCTTACTTATACATTTATTTTAATCTAAACTATAAATATTCATGAAAAATCATGGGCGGTCAGTGGCGGTCAATGCTATTTGCCATACCGATGGAATTATTCATTTTTTTTTCTCTAAAATTTTAAGAATATTATTCACCAATATTTACCATAATTTAGAAGAACTCTGCCTCGCCCTAGTATTTTATCAGGAATAAAATCTGCTTAAATAATTCTGGTACTACCTGGTATTGTTTTATTCGCATCTAGTGCAAAGATTTATGCAGTCATTAGTATTATCATGAAAACGGTAAACAAAGATCCGGGGGTCCCTTTGATCTCATTTTCAGTACTGAACAGTTTGCAAGGTAAACAGATTCATTGAGTGCTTTTTTTTCCTTTTGCGTTTTATAGCTCTCTTTTAAGTTCTTTAAATTATTATTTATTAATTGTGTATTTCTAAGACTAGCATTTCCTTGTTTTTGTTTATTCTCAGTTCAGTGAATAATGGAGTAGCAGGAGTGCTTAAAGGGTTAAAAGGCTCAAAGTATGCCCCGAATCCTTTTAAATCCCATATGTACGCCACGCTCAGCCTTTTGGCATGCGAGATACATTCAGAACCAAAGTCCGGTGTACCACGTTATTTGGTATATGCCGCTTTTATTTATGGGTATCTTCTTAATTGAATGATTTTCCACGATAGATGCGCTGCTTGGGTTTTTTTTGTCGCAGCGAGCCATTATTTTAAGGGTAATGTATGAAATCCGCCGTTATCTTTTCTGTTCTAGATTTAATTCATACAAGCCTTGATAAGCCAAAACGCATTGAATCCTGTCCTGTTCTTGATGATTCGGCCATTTAACGGATATCATTTATTTTCGGCGTGTTCGGTTAATCCCGCGCTCTTAAGCTTCATTTTTTTTTGTCTTCTTCTGCAAATGGCTTTTAATTTTAATGTTTCATTCTCTGAGTGATTATCGATCCCTGCGGTATCAACGTTTATTTGTTTCCTTTATCTTCCCTCCAGAGGCCACAATCAGAGGATGGAATTCCTGGGTGACTCTATAATGCAGCTGGTAGCCACGGAATATTTATTCATACATTTCCCCGATCATCACGAGGGCCACTTAACGGTGAGAGGCACATAAATCATGTCCCAAGAAGGCAGGCGTCCCAGGCGGAGTCGAGCATTTAGTGAATTATTCTGCTTTTGATGAATAACTAGGTATTCTGTCGCCACAACTCCTGGCAGGAGATTTGTTGGGGGGATCGGTTTAAGTATGTTGCGGTGGCATGGCACCGTGATTTATGAGCCCAGTGCTTCCTGCGTTCTTTGTGTCTTCGCCTTGACAAATCAATAATGTAATCTGATAAGCCGTGCATGCGCAGTGGCACCGGTACTTTCGTTATCGCAGGAGGTACTAAGGCGTCTCGTACGGTTGATTTACGCCAGGTTACATACCTTTAGCAGGCAGCAAACTTAATTAAGGGTTAGCAGAAGTGTCTTCTGTCAAAGGGAGAAATGAAGGGACCGGTTTTATTGCCGTACAACAATTTCTCCATAAATTCTAGGCAGAACCTATGGTTTCAACGCGTATGTCACTGGTTTGGGGGTGCTGCCTAATGGGAATATTGCTTAATCTGCCATGGCATTAGCAAGCGCTATAAACCCCTTTATTGATAATAAAGCAATGCCGGTACCTGTCTCCAATTTTGGATTTTATATGAAATTAGTAGATTTGTTAACGATATTTAGAAAGTGGGTTATTGCGGAAAGTGTACCCTGAAAAAAACATTTTGCCTCTAATTATATTTATGCACGTGTGTGAGTTTGAAGTCGATATGAAATTCTGTTTGTTTTAAACATTCGCATTAGAGAAATACGGCAAGTATTATACACCAGAAGGGCAACTGTCACAACACATAGCTTTATTATGTGGGAGAGACAAGATAACCCAGGTAAAACGATCAGAGACCCCAAAGAAGAAAGTTGGGCTGGCTGCTTTTTTTAAAAGTGTCCTTAATACATTTTCATTGCAATCTTTACAAACACCATCAAATTAACTTACTACTTTATAGAAATCTAGAATTTAATGGCGGATTAGAAACATTCAGCCAATCTAGTGAAACAGTCAAGCCTTAACAGTCTATGGTCTTAGATATTGGATATCTATACGCCTATCCTATATAACTCTATATAACTAACTGTATTAGCCACCTGCCAATTCTGCCGGGAGGCTGTTCCACTTATCTACCACCCTCTCAGTAACATAAAATGTGTTATTTTGGCAGGGTGACATATGTGCAATGCAGACATATTGAATACCTTTTACAAATACTGTACAGCATTATTTGGATGGCACAGACTTCCTTTGGAGTTATTTTCTTTTCCAGAATACAATACAGAACCTATTCTGTGTTTTCCACGATGTCTTACGCCCTAAATGTAGGGATACTACCAAAGTATGCAAATATAATGTCGAAACTACATATCAGCCACAAATAACATTATTATTATTATTGTATTATATAATAACTGTGAATATGTAGGTTGTGTAAACATTCATATACACGAATATTACTATCTCCTTCGTTTCGAGGCGCTGAATGAGCGCACGCTGTATATGACTTTTGAGATTGCAAGCACATAATCGCTCAAGGTTATAATTATGTTGTAATGGGCAAGTCACTGTCATTACAGCCTAAATCAGTGTTCTAGTGGTCCTCCTCGCTCAAAGTAATTTACGCCAGGGAATAAGCCCAGACAGGATGACATTCTCTGAATGTCAGTGAGATCCACAAGAGGACCACAAGGAGTTAAATATATTGTAATTGCTCGCCATTTAAAGAGATGGGGAAGTGCTAGGAGGCTCTAAATTACCGAGATTGAGATGAAGAAAAAATGTATAATACTTAAAATGTGCCTTAGCAGATAGAATGGGTTTATTGCAGTTAAGGCATTGCAGAGGAATCCATTGCAATGATTAGGATACATGCATCAGTTAGTAGATCACTTTGGGGCATTAAACATATCTAGATTTGTAGCAGACTTTTTTTCCTCTACATTGCAGTTGCAGAAAGAAAAAAAGATAAGACTGATTAACACATTACACTCCCTAGATTGGATTCTCAAGCTGATGGATGGGAATTGCACCTTTTGAAAGACAGGAGGCTGTTGTACTAAATTCAGATGAAGCCCACATTTGTTTACCACTGGATCTATGCAGAGATAATTGCTTTCTTTTTTGTTTTACTTATTATAATGATAAAATGAATGAATAACAGTCCCAGACAGAATGTTTATACCGTAATATGTGTTCACTGTAGGTCACGCTAACTAGAGCATAGTTACTGTAATTAGAAGAGAATCGCCGGATTGGATTCACTAACCTCAAGTTTGCAGGAGAGGTGAACATTTTAGCTCCCTGTATTCACTATGTATTATATCCCCGGTGGGCTTCTCCTGTAGGAAGGGTTGAGTTGGCTCCTTTAATGAGGGGAGGGCTGGCAAGGAGGCTGAAAGGCTCATGTTGGTAAGCCACATGTATTTTAGCAAGGTCTCTTAAATAGCCTTTCTCCCTGTGGTTGAATGTTATCGACCCCCTGCACAGTTTTATCACAGATATATCTCCCTTAATGAAGTGGTCATTGTGCAGGTTGAAGTTCACTGGGGTTGACCCTTCGTGACAAATAGTGATATTGGGGAGTTGTGATAAGCAAATCTTCTCATCATATGATTTGTTTTAGGCTGACTATGACAAATGAAAATATGCCCCCTCCCAGTTATGCACATCTGAGCCCGAGCGTGCCACTCTGCCCTCCCCTGATATGCCTTATACCCCAGATATGCCTCTCTGCCCACCCCAGATATGCCTCTCTGCCCACCCCAGATATGCCTCTCTGCACCCCCAGATATGCCTCTCTGCCCACCCCAGATATGCCTCTCTGCCCACGCCCAGATATGCCTCTCTGCCCACCAGATATGCTCTCTGCCCACCCCAGATATGCCTCTATGCCCACCCCAGGTATGCCTCTCTGCCCACCCAGGTATGCCTCTCTGCCCACCCCAGATATGCCTTCTCTGCCCACCCCAGATATGCCTCTTACACCCTCCTGATATGCCACTGTGCCCTCTGATATGCCTTATACCCCAGATATGCCTCTCTGCCCAACCCAGATATGCCCATTACACCCCCTTAAATGCCATAGTGCCCTCTGATAAGTCTTATACCCCAGATATGCCACTGTGCCCCCCTAATATGACACTCTGCTCGTAGACAAACCTCTGCTGCTGGCCGGCACTTTTGCTCGAGCTTCTATGACTGAGCACCGGAAGGTCACGTCACGCCGGTGCTCCATTATAGAAACACAAGTGGAAGTGCCGGCAGTAGCGGAGGATGTCTGCGCACATTGCACAGACGCCCACTGGCTGCCAGAGAGGCGGATCCTGGGGTGCTGCAGGGGATACTCCTCTCTGTCAGTCGGCGAACGTTGCGCAATGCGCACAGACAACCTCCGTCGGTACTTCTATGGTGGAGCACCGGAAGGTCACGTCACGCTGGTGCTCCATCAAAGAAGACCCGGAGGAAGTGGAGAGCAATAGAGGAGGATGTCTACGGGCATCGCACAGACGCCCCGCAGGCTGCCAGAGAGGACGATCCAGGTCCCCTGCAGCGCTGCGGGGGATCTAGATTTTAGTGTTATAATCTGACCTCTATTTGAGGTCGAATTATAAAACGAAGGAAGCATTTGCTCTGAAAAAACCCTCATTTTAAATTTGATAAAATCGATTTAACTAATCGATAATGAAATTTGTTGGCAACAATTTTCCTAATCAATTTTATCGATTAGTTGTTGCAGCCCTATTTATGTGGCAAGGTGACGGAGTCTGTCTATATCAGTGGCAGATTGGAACGCTCAATATTCCCAGCATGAGGGGGTTAATTGCTGGAAGTCAGCAGGTGGATCCAATTAACCTGCCCCGAGGTGTTTAAAGGGCGGCCGTTAGAGGCATTAGTTGTCTGAAAACAGGGAGAGAGGCAGTCAAGCCAGAGGCCCTCAGACTTTATAAAACAAAAAAAGTACGGTCCAAACAAACTAATGTTGTGCTGCTACTACTTTGATGACTGTATTTTGTATAGATAGTCTCCAAGATGGAGTAAGATTTGTTTTTGTTTTGTTTATACTGTGAAGCGCAACACTGTGGACCTTACAGAAAGCTACAATAAACCGCATTTTGCTTTTATTCTGCTGGTGCTGGTTTTTGGAGTTTCTGCCACTAATATATAAATATATATATATATATACATACAAAAGCAGCTGTCTTTTAGAGAACGCCTTTCAAACAAGTGGCATTCCCAAACCAGATGCATAGACAGAACAGCAGGAATTCCAACCATAAATTTAAGGAAAATGCTAATACTTAGAAAATGTCATCATGTTGTTGTTGGCTCTTTTGTTTTGTCTTGGCTCTCAGAGTCCACTTTCCTTGAAATATGAAGACGTGTACCTACTCTAAAGCAGACTAATAGCTAATCTGAAATCCTCTCATGTTTTAAGATGTCAGGATTTTGGATCAGGCGCCTACGTCTTTTATTTCCACCCATTATCTTGTTCGCTCCCTTTCTGCAGCTCCTGCGTAGCTCTCTGGTGAACAACAGGACACAGGCCAAGGTAGCCGAGGAGCTTGGAATGCAAGAGTTTGCCATCACCAACGATAAAACAAAGAGAAACGTAGGCTTTCGGACCAAGACTTTGGCTGACCTGTTGGAATGTAAGTAGTTAGATACAAAAATGTCTTAACACTGGGCTTCTCAGATCGGAAAAACATACGAGCCTCCTCTGGTTGTCTTCTGATGGCATCCAAGCCAATAAATTGTTTTAAATCTTATTTGGTTATTCATACAGATGCCTACAAAATCTTTTAGACTTCCCGTGCAGCGAACAGAGTATATGCTGTCTTTATAGTTAACGCGATATAAATATTACAGACATCCTGGAATCGCCAACCGTATAGCTCAAAGTGCAGAGACTGAATTTTAAATCACAAGTCCTACTGTAAATATTTGACTTCATATCATGTTACTTCCTCTTTTCCTTTCCAGAACATCCACTGGAAAGTAATTAATGATGAAATGTTGAATCTAATGCTGTTGTATTATTGTTTTATGGAAGACACTATTTCCTCTGTTGCTTGCTCGTAATCAATTTAGGGACTGTAGGGATGTCTTGTTGTAACAATGTTTAGCTTTAGGGACATTTTTTTGGCCATGTGGCTCTTTGAGCAATTTAATTTAAGCCACAGCACCACATATACATTCCTGATGTTCTTAGCTTGATAGATCTGATTATATTAATAGAGTTTGGCCAACCAGCAGGTGAATTTCAAAGGTCTACCTTGAGCTCACCAGATGAAAAAAAAAACGGACATCACTAATCGTGGTCTGTCTCTTTTAATATATGATGCCTGTATCATCTGTAGGTCAATGTATTAGCATCTTGTGTAATGGTGATTTTTTTTAAGAATGCCTCAAATCGTGTTTTCTTTAACAGGCATGGATCCATGTTTTAACCATATCCAGTAAAAATAAAATAAAATTAAAAAACATATTTTTCTATCTGGTACAAGTGAATAAAGTACTTTTGCTCAAGCACCCAGCATCCCAATATAAAGCTTTTTTTTGTAATTTAAGAAACTATATATGCATATGCTTAGTGCACAAATAATCCGTATAGGGTAGGGCAAAAAGTATATTTAATTTTTGCACCATTGAGAAGGCTTTTTCCGGCAGTGCCGTTTTGATCTGTAGCAATACGTGGCCGTGTGTGGGAGCTGTGTAATCAATTCTAATAGGAAAAGATAATATACAAGCGTAAATTTGTTAATTCCCCTTTAAGGCTTACAGGACCAATTATTTTGGGTACTAAACATGTCACTATGTGAACTTGAAGCAAATGGTCTGAGAAGAATTAGACCGTGCTGTGTAATGAAGTGTTGTGTATTTTAGGAGGCGTTGTGCTTTGGTGACTGCAGCATAAATATTTAATATAAGAATACATTTCTATGTAAGTGCCTCCATTTCCAGTCACCAGCCCGTTCATTTCCCTTAAATATTTGGCTCTTGCTTGCAGTGGTTATGTATCTCTAGCCACTCGCTGTGCCAACGACGTCATTCCGCCTATGAAAAGGTGACTTTGGTTTGGTGTTTCTCTTTATATATTATATATATATATATATATATATATAGTATATATATTATATATTATATATATATATATATATATAAAATATCTCTGCGCTGAGCCAGAGAAGCATGTGCAATATTAATCCATATCTGTTTTACTTCTAGCCTTTATTGCAGCACTTTATATTGATAAGGACTTGGAATATGTCCACACGTTTATGAATGTTTGCTTCTTCCCACGACTAAAGGTAAATTACATTTATTGTGCTACAGCCTCGCCGTTTGACATTCCCTTAGCTCATCTGAACATGTGATGAACGCCTCTGCTCATGTTCTAGATGTAATTTTTTTTTCTTTTCTTTATAAGCCTATTTTTTATTTTTTTTTCCCCCTCTTGCCGAAGACCAGAAAAGGTTAACCACCCGCGGCTGTAAAGATTCCGCAGAAGTAAAATGACAAGTTTATTGGTTAAGCGGCGCAGATGTATTTTGCTCGAATGTATTAGGAAGAGAAACGATACAGGATTTCAAATACCTCAAGGGTGTCAATATGCTAGTGGATATCACTTTTTAGGAGAGATGGACTTCCCTGGTGGAGTAAATTAAAGGAATCCTCGCTTCTGTGTTTAGACATATGGGGCAGTCGATCAAAAAGTGCTGTGAAGAATTTTAAAGTCGAGTCATCATCACACAATTAAAACAAAGTACTGGAAAATCTGCTGGATAAAAAAGAATGTTCCTTGAACGATCCTATATATTAAACAGGTCCAAGAAAGTGTGCTTTTCCTGAAATGCTAAGCTATGCATGCAAATTATACACTAGGGCATATGATATTTTGTGAAATTTTTCAATACTAGTATATATATTTATCATATATGTCATTGTGAATACGTCATCGCTTGAAGATTTGTCAAACGGTTGCGCAGGAGGTCACAAGGATTACCTCCCCTGCGAGACAATCTGAAAACGAAGCCAGTAACTGGGTTGCTCATGGAAGCCGTCTGCTAGCGGACTTTATTACAAGTGAAAATGTTTTCTTTAGAGGAGACGATTCCTGTCTTTTGTATGGTTGTGCTTTTAAATTTCTTGTTTGTCGATGTACAAGAATGAACGACTCCTGTGCGTAACATACTTTTTTTTTTTCTTGCTGCGTCAACGTAGGAGTTTATTTTAAATCAAGATTGGAATGATCCTAAGTCCCAGCTCCAGCAGTGCTGTCTGACCCTGAGAACAGAAGGGAAAGAGCCAGATATTCCTTTATACAAGTAAGACCTAAAGCATGCCCAGGTCTAAACCAAGAAGGGGATGCCTAGAGCTGAATTATTTTCCCTGTCTTATACAAGCAGCAGTGTAGAAATTGCTTTCAACACTGTGGATTTCTCGCATAATCAAGAACCGCTCCATACAGAGAGATCTGTATGCATCTGTCTTATGTAGTGCACTATTTAATGGCGTTATCAAGCAAGCTGATGTGCAGTCCAACATTACGTTAAGTTTTGTTTATAACATTGGCTAAAATTAATACTTTTTTTGAAGGCATTGACGACAACTAAAAAAAAAAAAAAACATGACTGAATCTTGTTTGTTTTGTTTTAGAACTCTTCAAACAGTTGGACCTTCTCATGCCAGAACATACACTGTTGCTGTATATTTCAAAGGCGAGCGTATTGGCTGCGGTAAAGGCCCGAGGTAACCTCGACTTTTTCTTCACATTGCCGCTGTTTGGAATGAAATAATGAAATCTTTAATGCATGCCCTCACACCATCCTGTCAGAATTACTGTAATCTCTTGCTAAAAGGCCTCTTTTTAAGTCCCATGTTTACTCGCATGCTATAATAACCTCGTCCCGTGAACCTGTTAAATAAAATATAGTTCAGTTCTCACTCTTCCATCTAAGTAGCAACTTACTTTACAAATCTGTTTCTTCACCTTTAATGTCCTATGCTGAAAGCTTTTTGCCTGCCATTCTGCACGTATTATGTTTTCTTAAAAAAAAAAAAAAATCTCTCACCCTCACCACTTTAGATATCTAACATTTTCCTCCAGCAATATATATATATATATCTCTGAACTGATTCTGTTCCCACTTGATCAGTTACATCTTCATCAAGATGCTTTCTGTGGCATTTAGAGAGGGTTAAATCTCAACCTTACCTCTTCAATTACTAGTTTCATCTTGTAAGGCTTCTAAAATAGTCTAATCAATTTCGTTGTGGTCTCACATCTTGGCATATATAAATTAAACTTCTCGTGTAACTATGTTTGCACATTGAGGGATTCCTATGCGAATATATAATAAATTGAAATTGATAATATATATATATATATATGTATATATATGTATATATATAAATAACTGAGCTTGCACTCATCCCTTGTACACTTACATAAAAACACTTGGTCAAGTAGATAAATCGTCAAAAATGTAGGCACTCACGGGGTCAGGACCTTGATAAAAGTTCCAATCTGAGATCGAAACGATCTTCTGTGTGTCAATATCTAGTTAGTGATTGGATTTACAATTTACATTTTTGAGGATATATATAAATGCAGAATTTGGCAACTACTTTTGATTTTCCATCGCTAACTGCCATGTTGGTTCAGTGGTGAAACCAGAGTTAATTGTTCATGGTGGCAGCCTATTTACGGTGGACAGAATTGCCCAACCTATGACACATGTAGTGTCAGCCCCAGTTAACAAAGTGACATAAGTATTAAAAAAAGCCATATACGGTGTATATATCCCCCGAAATGACATGATAAAGCGTTTGACGGAAAATCTATGTTACAACCCCTTCCGTTGTGCACTTTGACAGCTCCTATTGTTATCCATCTGTGATTGAATTCATTTGGAAATGTTTTCCATCCATCCAGAAAGAATACAGTTAGAAAGGATTAAGCTTTTTTTTTGTAGCATTTTGTTACGGCTTTCAATGTAGATTAAGGCCTTACCTGTCATTATGCAAGAATGATGAGCAGGTAATTATGTGCAGAGCTCTGTACGGCATTTTGGCGAACAAAGGTTTTTATATTCAGTGCAGGTGTGTTTGTTTCAAAAGGTTTCAGCCTGCAAGTTTTTAATCGGAGTGCTGAAACTCGCTTGTTCACTGTTACAGATAAATACAGGCATGAGAACGATTAGTAGCCCGCGAGCGGTTCGGGGGCAAGTCATTAAAATTGAAAAAGTAAAAATAAAAAAAACCCACTTGTACAAAAATAAACTATTAGATCACTTTTAGAAATCAGAGCTTCTTTAATTTTCTATGTAGCAATCCTGTTTAAATTTCTATGGGTCCACGAATTTTCCTAGAACCTTATGCTAAATCTGGTGTTTGAAAGAGGTGTTAAACAGTTTAACTCTCACTATGTGTCATGGAGGGCCAACCTCAGTGAGCTCTGCTCAATCTTTCATGGTCAGAGAGTTGGTTTAGTGCTCCTGTACTACTGCGCCTGGAGAGAGGACCATTGCCGAACCCAACATCAAGCGGATAATTCGCTCTGTGTGCACACCTAGTACCTGTGCTCCTCATTGAGCGTGTGCAGATGCCTGGTACTTCTCCCCAACAGATGCTAGGAGGTGGCCACAAGCAAATTGCCAGATTTTTAGGCATGACTGACGCCTTAAGTATGATGTAGGGCGCTTCTGCAGAATACCACCCAAACCTAAAGCAATAGCAAAGCTTTCTCCTGACCCTTAACAAGAATAAAATCAGAGTGCCTTTTAAAGTAAGTATAGTGTTATGACTTAAAGATTTACACAATAATTTGGAAACTGACAAACAACAAAACTATCTTAAAGTATGCTTTTTATAGTAAAGACCCTCAAGAAATGGTTTGCTTCTCTTTCTTATTTTCCTGTGTTATTGCCACTTAAAAGGATTTAAGAGCTCTGCTAAAGCTTACGGTGGTAATTAGGTTAATTTGAATGTTTTTTTTCTTTGTGTGTAGCATTCAGCAGGCTGAGATGGGAGCTGCCGTGGACGCCCTGGACAAATGTGAGAATTGCCATTTGTGTGTTTTACGTATTATTTTTAATTTGTTTCTTCAGATGAAACTTCTCAGAACTCATTTACAATCTGTTTCTAGCAGTTTTGTCTCTAAAGGCCCACTGACAATAGCAGATCTTTGTTTTCCAAGGCAGAATGTAAACTAGATTCATGTTGACAGGTGACATTTATCATTGGCATCTACGCAACACAGTGTAAATGTTTCCAGACCTAATAACACTTGTTCAATTTCTGACTTACCTGTAGTTTCCTAAATGGTTAGATCAGTGCATTTTCCTGCTTTTTCACTGTTCCGCTCCATCCTTTTTATTTTACGCACGGAATCTATAGCATTGAAGAAACATAGCACCAGTGATGTCATTCTTCTTCTTTTTCCAGATAACTTCCCCCAGATGGCTCATCAGAAACGTTTTATCGAACGGAAGTACAGACAGGAATTGAAAGAAATGAGGATGGAGAAGGAGCAACACGAACATACAGAAGACGTGCGA
Organism: Spea multiplicata; assembly: GCA_009364415.1. Classification (NCBI taxonomy): domain Eukaryota; kingdom Metazoa; phylum Chordata; class Amphibia; order Anura; family Pelobatidae; genus Spea; species Spea multiplicata. The sequence goes on along the minus strand of VKOC01000006.1, from coordinate 18,686,036 downwards.
AAATAAAGCTTGGCAGCCTTACTGCTTCCATTCAACTCACAGGGGGTAGCAGCTGCTTCCACGCCGTCGTAGAGACTTTTCCTACTGCGTCCAGCTAAACAGAAGAAATAAATCACAATATATGTCTGTGTGTGTGTGTATATATACTTGTTCTTAGCTGCTTATTTTAGTGGTTTTTAGTTGTACTTTTTTAATGTTTCACTTGTACATTTTTGGATGTGTTTTTTTTTTAATTTATAAATGGTCTTAATGTACAAAATAATAAAGGCAACCTAAGGGGTTATTTTTGAATAGGATGAATTGTCCGCTGTTTTTATTTAGGTTTCCAGTTCTTGTATGAGTTACTGCTGTGCTGAAAGCTGACACTGCTTAAATACAAGATGGTAAAGGAGGCAGATGCTACGTGAGTATTCAGACATTCAGTGACATGTTGTTTGGATAGCTGATAGACATTGACGGTGAAGTACAGAGTGTTATTCACTAATTACAAACTTGAACTTGTATTTCCAACAGGCTGAGGTAAGTATGAACAATTGCTGAAAGGTTGCATATTCTTTATTTGTTAAAGGTGAGAAATCCATCTAATAAATGTTTAGTGAGCGATGAAAAAACCTTGGCACAGCGTATGATCAATTCTGTTTTGATGCGAGCCTACACTTTATACAGCATGACATAACCTACCTGAAGGTACTAGGGAGGGTGATAACTTAAAATGGAGATCTGCCTTTGCTAATGCAGCCCAGTTGTGGTTCTAAAATGCTATTTCCAGCTTTGTCCCACATTTGTAGCAAAAGTTAGCCTGCTGTTAGCCTGCGGTCCCAAAACCCATTGAAAACAATGCAATTTGTCATTAAGGGGTTAAAGTCGTCACTGTATCATGGTAAAGTGAATGTAAATCAATAGTTAGGATGCTGCCTAATTCTTCAATGGATGTTAACAGCTGCAAAGATATTTTGTTTACAAGCCCACAGTACAGAATGTCAACCATTCTTTTCTTCTGCTGCCCATTACCAAATCCCCTTTGATTCTTATAATGTGGCTTCTCTATTACACAGCCCAGTAATCATTGTATCATTAGAGCTGGTATGCAGATGGTAACAAAGCTATAAGTAATACAGTTCTTTCCAATGTGTGTTTATGAGCCCCAAAGTTATTAGGATTTGTGCGCCAGATACATGAATGCATGGGAGGTGGGCAGTAGTAACATTAATGGAGTGCTCTGATGATCTCATTAACCTTCCACACTTAAGAATTTGTTCTCTGTACTTGGGTTTTGCAGAGATTCAGCCTCACTGTGTTTTGAAGGACTAACTCTAATACATTGGTCCTGCAAGAACAGCAGAGGTGACTTAGTCTTTATGTAGACTATACCTGTGTGTTGTACAGCACCAACTGTGTTCACTGGGGATGGCTATTTAAATGAATTTGGTGGGTTTTAACAGGTTTTTCCTCCTTCACTCTCCCACAAGCTGCTTATCTATACATTTTATAGCAACCGTAAAGCAACCAAGTTAAGACCAACAATTAATATTACAATGCGCATATTACTATGTTATAAACCATGGATATTATAATGTGAAACATCCACTTGCTGCATCATTCACATACACAGAGGAATGGAAAAAGCCATGCTTGATGTTTTAATCCACAAATTACAGATGTGGACAGATGTATATACAGCTAGGCAGTAGCCAAATGTAAATACATTAAGCAAAGCGTCCTGCTGGTTGGATTACGTTGCCAGATGTTATCAAGAGCACAGACCGGTATGACGTATTGCTAATAGGGAGGCCTGTATGGTGCTTTGGGGCATATGGTCCTGAATAGATAATAAGCCGTGATGGATGAGCAGGATACATTAACCAGAAGCTTTGCCATACAGTGGATGAATACTTTTATACTTCCTCTTGCTTGTTATTAATTGAGGGCTGATGCTGGTTACTGCATATCTGTTCCTGCCACCTGGCCACATGCTTCTTGCTAAATAAGCATTTCAACCTTACATTTTGTAAAATCTACACTCATAGTTTCTAGAGCAATATAGCACTGACTATAGTGATTGGGGCTCCCTATCTGTGTAAATGGGTTAAATTAAAATGCTAGGTGTCGGTTTTACACAAAAATTAAATTTGTCATATGAACTAGTGGATGTCTGCTAATGCATTACTACAGAAACCAACATCAAGGGGTCCTTTTGTGTATCAAGAAGCCTCGCTTCCTACTGCACAGTGATAAACGCTTCCCAATCTAGCTTACCTTGTCCTTGCGGCATCGCTAGAGTTGACGGAAGCAGAAATCCATAGGTTCGCCATCACGGGTTACAGGGCAGTGCGAATGAGCCTATTGGTCGCCATAGAGATCCTATGGATTTCCGTAGGTTAAAGGGCCGTGCAAGCGACCAATAGGCTCACTTGCACGGCCCCTTAAGGTTCAACAAGTGCACCAGGAGCCTAAAAGTCTGTACGATCGACCAACAGAGTCGCTCATACAGACTTTAAAAATCCTAATGCAGCAACTTGTCCGGCAGATACCACTGGTCTCTGTGCTCTATCAGTTAAATGTCCGTACAAATGACCAATAAAGTCGCTTGTACGGACATTTAACTGATAGAACAGGGAGACCAATGGTATCTGCCGGACAAGTTACGGCACCAGGAGTTCAAAAGTCTGTACGAGCGATTCTATTGGTCGCCAGCAGGGGGCTGGTCTGCCATCAACCATTGGCAGAGGAGCCCCTGCTGACGCCAATAGAGTTGCTCATACGGACATTTAAACTCCTGGCGCCAGAGCTGCTGCGGTACGCGTTAAACCCCGTATTAACCCCTTAACCAGAAAAACGAACACGAAAGAATGTACACGAATATTCGCCCCGAAGAGAAGACAGTAACAGGCGAGTATTCGCGGAATACAAAGATTTTTTTTTTTGCCGAAGACGAGCACGAAGAGCCCCCTGGTGCCCAAGTCTAGTTTATACACCAATTATGAAAGGTATTTTAAGACCTACTTCTTTGTGTTTAATATCCCTTAATCAATTTGATATAGCCAAAGTAAAGATGGCAGATTTAGGCTACACAGATGCGTTATTAGTCCCTCTTGTAATAAAGGATTTATCTGTTATTCGTGGCTTGATTTATTTTCAGGAGTGAACAGTGTTATCTGTAAGCCATTGCCTCTTGTTACAGTGCTTTTTTTCCTGGGGCACTATAATCCCAACTGTGGAAATCTAATTATAGGAAAAATTAAGTACATAGTCATGTCTCTTAATTATGTAATCAACCAGTTTTAAAGCCATCTATTCAATACACAAACCCAGCATATTGTTTACAAATAAGTCAATATGATCAACTGATACGTGATAAGTAGAAGGTCAGAGATAGTAGAATTAATATTGTTATTTATTGGAGAAATGTACATGCCTATTTATTATGCTCATTTTAGCTAATCAAATGTGACATAACTGTTTTTTTGAGCGTCCCATCGGTCTCGGTATGAAGAAGGCAACATGTTAAGCTAGAATCTGCAGGGCCTGGGAGACCCTTGCGACCACTTTTTCTCTGTTTGTGCCATTCCAAAATTCTTCAGAAAGGTACCTGGACCAGGCCAGGGAGACAGGAACGCAGCAGGGTCACGTCATGTGACCCCACAGGGATAATTAGGCTGCTCGATCACAAAAATATGCAGAAGAGGTAAGAGGGCGTGGCAGGAAGGAGGGATATATATGTTTGTGTGTACGTGAGCACAAATGTGTCTTTATAAGTGTTGATGAGCATGGATGTCTTATGTATAAGTGTGAGTACTAATGTCTATGTATAAGTGTATGTATATATATATATATAGATGTGTGAGAGAGGATGTAGATGTAATTGATGGAGTGTGTGTTAGCATGAGTGGTGTGAGAGGGAACGTGTGTGTGTTAGAATGAGTGTGTACGTATTACGGTATTTAGTCCTTCTAAAGAACAATGCATATTACATGGTACTGTCAGGAACAGTAACCTGTATCTTTAAGTTTACATCCGGTAAGATCTTATGCATTTATTTTTCTTTGTTGCCATCTATTTAACAACCAACCTTCTTTTCCAAACTGAAAATATTCATGAGTTTGATGTAAGTTTGTAAAGCTCAATATGCCCCATATATGCTTTGTGCATTATTATCTCAAAGTATTACAACAAATTAATAGTTTTGGGGAGTTTTCTTACCTTTCATGTCATAGTTGAAAATAAACCCAAAACAATCTGGGGGCTTAAGTTCAGATCATATCTTTCCTACATGCAGGGATAAAAGTCTATATGCAGCAAGGCATTTGATTGGCTAGTACAGGTTTGTATGGCAGAAAATGTATGGTTCTAATGGAATGCTAGGCTGGAACATTTGTAAGACTATTTAGCTTGTTAGTAGTGGAAGACAACACTAACTGCAGAGATAATTACATTTTTTCATATTTTGACAAAATAAAAAAAATTGTTGTTATGTATGTTAGAAACTGCACCTGTGGGTTTAGAATTAAATAACTGCACCTGGGTTATATTTGCAAAGACAGAAAACACTCAATTTATTCTTATGACAGATTTTACTCTATGAACAAGTACAGCTACTGAAATGCAGTCTCCGTTTCTAGGAGATACAAGTGATAACTTAATGGAATAAGTGTAAATCTTGCCATCTGCTCAAAATATCACATAAAAATAACACATTTATCTAGACTTTGTATATAGCTAATGTAAGAATGTATTCAGTTTAAAGGCACATTATGGTTTACGTATACATAAACAGTACATAAGTAGGTGCTCGCTCACTGCTGGTGAGGATGCTCTATAGTGCATGAACTCCATCCTTCCTGTTCTCCATTAAGCACAGTTCTGGAAATCATCGTCCTGATCCTTATATGCAACCTGTACTTTAACCTGACATATGTGTATCTGATCTCATATCTGAGATTTGATAAATCAAGAAAAGATGTAGTTTAATAGATGTTTTTTTGTCAACATATTACTCTGACCTGGTGAAGAAATGGTGGTCAAGACTTCGAATATGAAGCAATATTCCTCTTTACCGAAATATTACCCTTTTACTGTTTAAGGGAGCACTTAAGTGCAGTGCCTTTGGAAATGTAAATAAATCTAAAAACCATTTTAACTAATAGAAAATCTGGATAGCTATCCTATGGTATGTCCCTATGTTTGAACCAGTTTGTACTCCGTCCTCATATCTTCATAAGCCAGGGTCTAGCCAGTCTTGCTTTTGTCAATATAGAGATAAAGATGTCCATCTTCATCAGTCTGATTTAAACATGCAATGTAGTCCGGTCCACCACATCCGAGGGAACAAATGTTTAAGACGTTCTAGAATGGAGACTTGAAGTAGCTATTAAACTTTGCCCATTTTGTGTCCAGCTAGTCCCCTGTACTCATTTTTATTCTGTGGCATATGTCCCTGGATCCTAGATCACATCTAGATTTTTCTGACCGTGAGGAAAATGAGCCGTGTAATTTTACTGTTTTCTCTTTTAGTTTTACTGCTGTCTGTACATTCTGTGCTTTAATGCAGATGAATCAGAAATAGAACAAAAAGGTGAGACAGATAGTGGCTGAATGATGCAAATTTAAATAACTATTTTCTAGAAAAGTAAGTCCAAGTCCTATCAAAATACTAACTCTCATGTAGAAAATTAGATTTTAAGTAACCGATAGTCATGAAATACTTTCCATGTATATCTTCATGGAAACAGCAACTCATCAGGACTTGATTCTGCTAAGTATACTATATCTGCATAGAAAGACCACCAAATACGTGGGCTCACACGTTGAAAGTAATGGCAGATAAGAACCATCAAATCAAATCAGTTTTGAATATAAGGATATGGAGCTTAATGTTCTCCAGGATCTGCCCACTCAAATCAAGACTCTGAGACAGGAGCTGAAAATCCTGAGTCTGGTTTAAGACCACAAGAAGAGAAACAGATCAAATTTTAAAACCATGTTGTATTAAATTTATGTTATTAAAATTCTAGCCTAGCGAACAAAATGTAATATACTTCTGTAATATCTTAAAGACAAATGGATATGCAAGGTATTTGCCAGCACAATTAAAGAAGTGAGGAGTTATCTGTGCGTAGCAAGAGCAAGTCAGCAGCATGTAAAAGTCTGAAATCAGGAGAAGGAATCACGGGAAGGAATACGAGGCAGCTAATGAGCACCCTGTCAGGCATTCATCACTCAGGTCTATCACCCAAAAAAGTATTGTATCCAATTCATTAGGGGGCTGTTGTAAATAAATATATGCAAATATATTTAGGAGAACCATTTACACAATACATCATTTGTGATTGTGAGGACCTTTATTGGTATTTTCACCAGCAGTCCATTTTAATATTTCAAGCATGTTTACATACAAAAACTTTTGCCTTATTGTAATAGTTTCTACAGCTACAGATTCTGGCCAATACTCTGCATCTGACCTGCCTTGAGCTTATCCCTATGTAATGTAGATCCAGTCTCTTATGTGATACATGTCTAAAAGGCCCATATGCAAATATATTTAGAACCATGTACAGCAATTTACATTTTACGCAAACTAAGAATCTCAGTACATTCAAATTATTATTATATTCAAATAATTTAAAGAATATATAATTGTGCATCTTCTAATAGCAGCCCAATAGATAAATGGGGCCTTAAGCAGCTGTTTAACATTGTTCTATGGTAGCTCCACCTATAGTTGAGTATCTATTGTTCTATCGTGACATGTGGACTTTTTGCTTGACTACATTTTCTTTGAGATTCTTCACTTACTTCGATCCTTTGTCCTGAGTACTTTCTCCACAAGGAAAAATAGATATCTCTTCTACAGAGTTGCAACTGGGGCTCTTGGAACCTGGGGCAGGTTCAGAGTCTGAAAGTAGAAGGTGGGACAGGTGCGTTGCCGCAAGACAGCTCAAGTGCAACCCCATCTTGCAGATCCTGGGGCAGCCATCCCTCAAGTTATGTCCTTGTTTGACTAAATGTATTGTGAATGAAAGCAACTTAGTAGTATGGTTTCCACCTTCAGTTTAAAGAATCCAGCATAATAGTTTTCTAATATATAGTTAGCATCAACCCACGCTCAAGTCTGATTTGCCTAGTAGTGGTAGTATACTTATACAAACAAAACAATAGTTATTAGCCTTAACCGTACAACACGAACCTCAGATGAAAAATATAAAGAAAAATGTATTCCTATTGACAAGAAATATTATGGATACCAAGGTACACCTTTGTTGCTTCTACTTTTCAACCAGGAAAAAGATGAAACCTTCATTCTCTCTGAAAGTAGATATAACAATCAGGGATTCATTTAACATGGAAAAATGGGCCAGGAGTTAACCTATTACTCTCCATACAATGCAATCTGTAAAATAAAAACTAAATAATATCAAACTTAAGCATTGTGAGGAGATATATATATATATATATATATATATAATTTCCTTTTGGCTCTTGTTTACTCTATGCCTCTATTGTGGAAGTGTCTACTGTAAACACACCTGTAACCTATTTAATCAATATAGCTTCTTGTGTATGAACAATTACTTATCTTATAGACAGCCAAATCTTCTTTCTGCGTTGTGAGCCGTCATTTTTTTTTCATGCACACAATACGAAAGGCTGCTCGCTTAAGATTTATTCTCCCTGGAGGCTTGTGAGGACTTTGATTCTAGCAAAAATGAGCTTCACATCCAAAATAGTAATGATAAAACTCATAAGAGAAATGATAGAGCGTGGAGCAGCTGTTGTTACAGCATATTTTCTTTCAAACAGTCAGGTAATGAGCACCAAAAAAAATATATTTTCTCTCGCCTAATGTATTGCTGGTTTTAATTAATTAAGCTGTTCAAATAATAGCTGACGGAAATCAAGACTTGATGTTTTCCTACTGAAACAAAGCACATTCACACATTTAGTCTTACACATTTCTTCCTTCGTCATTTCATTTATTAGGACAAAAGGTGGTTAGTTATAATTGTCAATTGTCACACTAACAGCTCATATTGTACATGCTTCTTTTATAAAGATTTTTTTTTCTAGAGAAAAATGCATATTACAGCATTGACTGATTTTTCATAACCCAACTACAAATTATTATTAGATGAAACACTTTAAGTGCACAAATATTCCATTAGAATTGTGTCTCTTCGTAAATAATAAATGGTTTTTACTTTAATAAAATCTACTTTGTCCATTACGAACCATTAAAAATAGATTACAATTACAAACTGTTGAACAATTTTTCCTTTCTTCTTTTTCTGCAAATGTGCCAAATCTACTGAATTCATTCTGTTAATACTGTTTAGCTATTGTGGTCTATATTTAAGGCAATCAGTTTTTTAAAAAAAAGCATATAAATGTAATACATATTTCTTTACGAGAGGAAGTGTCGCTTTGCAGTAATATGTTAAAACAGCAATGTCCTTTTGGGAAGCCATATGATTTATAGGCTGTCCCAGCACCTGTCACGAAGCTGAGTTATCCAATTAAGGACCTGCAAAATGCTTCTTGAGTCAATGGTCATCTTAAGATGTAAAATGTCCATAAGTCCATTGCTTTACTGGCGTTCACTTACACTAAGTGATTTTAAATCTGCCCTTTAAGTATATTAAAGGTACCACCATACCAACTCTTCTGCCCAATTTCTATTCATCATTAATAATCTGGGGTTATATGTTCTTAATGACAGGTGTATGTGTTCTTCATGTATCCACTACTAATGATTGTCTTAAGGCATCTCTATAGGTAGGAGCATATGCTGCACCTGGGTGTAGGGCAACACATTGACAAAGGAATAGATGCTGCTTAATATTGCAAAGCATGATTAGTCTACCATATTACACAGGTGCCTAGGATGGTGAAATGTTGGGGTGGCATGACCACAAAGTTCTTTCTTATTCCAGTAAGCAAGTAAATGCAGGAGAGGGAAGAGGGAGACATAGTTCTTCACCTAGGGTGTTAGAAAATAGGTTTGTAAACTTCACAAAAAACAATCTACTGTAGTTGGTACGTAGGCTTTGACCAATGATAGCACGCTAATGGGCAGCATTAACACTATAACTTAAAGATCAAAGGCGTTTTGTTGTAGCTGTCCACTACTAAATGGTGTTTGATGTCTTGATTCTACCTCCTTATATAGGGTATAACATTGCCTTTACCCCTGATAGGGTAAATACAATATAATTTGACAATTATATTTAATGTAAGGTAGAGAATGGTAAAGGAGAACATGACTGCCTGAATAGGAAACTATGTATGGCAGGAATGACTACCTGAGTAGAAAAGTGACATAGCACCTGCCACCTGGAAAGAGGTAGGGGAGGGACAGCAACCAAAAGTTGTACTAATTCGCACTGGAGGTAAGGAGCTGCAGCTTCCCCTAAAGGTAAGTTGGGTTTTTTTTCAGTAAACAAATGTTCTTATAAATTATTATAATGTGCATCCTTTGTTGATGGGGCTGAATAGGAACATTTTCCTTAATGGTAAATATCTATTTACCTATACATTTCCAAGCAAATCTTGATATGTGGTTAAAAGTTCCCACCCTATAAAAAAGTATTTACAAAAACTACATTGTTTTGTATCTTATCTAATCAACTAGATGCTCAAAAGGATGAAATAACTTAAAAATTTCAATCACAGAAAGTATTTTAAATACATCCTTTGTTCATGAGGTTGCATAAGGACATTGTAAGGTCCCCATAACAGAAAATAACTATTTCCATATACATTTTCTCGCAAATCATGATGTGTATGTAGTTAGAAGTTCTCACCTTGCTAAATACATTGTTTTGTATCTTATCCAATAGTCGCACAAAAGGATAAATAACACAAAATCACAGAATCACATTCTGCTTTTCTCTAGAAACGTATGTAGTTCACTTTGCAAAGATAATGATATGGTGAGTTTGTTATTATCTGTTACAGAACTACTACACATTTTGCTAATACTATACTATGTTTGGGCTATTCGATGGGATGAGAACGTAAAAAATATACTGTACAAGTGACTGTAGGGGATGTAGGGGTCAATCTGCAAGCAGTGGGGATACAGGTAAGAAGTGTTATTGTCATATTTGTGTCAATAATCATTTTCACTGGTGTGACACCTAGGTGGCCCAGCTCTACTATGGTCATTTTAGTAAGAACCAAAATCATATTCAGATTTGAACAAAAATCTTGAATAACAAAAAGTAAAAAATAATGGGAAAACCAAATCTTGAGGGAGAAAACGAAGATGGTTTAATGATATGAAAAGGCTTGGGTGAATGTCAGTGAACACTGCTTGCAGAGTCACGGATATATTAGGCAGCAAGTGAACATTTCGTCCAAGATGTGTTAGAAGCAGGAAAAATAGTCAAGCGTAAAGCTCTGAGCGACTTTGACAAAGACCAAATGGGTCAGAGCATCTCCAAAACTGCAGCTCTTGTGGGGTGTTCCTGGTCTGCAGTGGTCAGCACCTATCAAAAGTGGTCCAAAGAAGGAAAAGGGGTGAAGCGACAATAGGTCACGGGTGGCCAAGGCTCACTGATGCACATAGGGGGGCAAAGGCTGGCCTGTGTGGTCAAATCCAACAGATAAGCTGCTGTAGCTCAAATTCCTGAAACAGTTAATGCTGATTCTGTTTGTTGCATATGGGGATGCGTAGCTGCGGATCAGTCAATGTGCCCATGCTGACCCCTGTCCCCTGCCAAAAGTACCTACAATGGGCATGTGAGCATAAGAACTGGAGCAATGGAAGAAGGTAGTCTGGTCTGATGAATCACGTAGATGGTTGGGTGCGTGTGCTTCGTTTACCTAGAGAACACATGGCACCAGGATGCATCCATGGAGGCCCCACCTCGCAACTTACAGGATTGAAAAGATCTGCTGCTAATGTCTTAGTGCCAGATATGACAGCACACCTTCAGAGGTCTAGTGGAGTCCATGCCTCGACGGGTCAGGGCTGTTTTTGCGGCAAAAGGGGGACCTACACAAATAGGCATGTGGTCATAATGTCATGGCTGATCGATATACGTTGGTTTAACTAGGACTAGGTAGAGTGGTATGGATTTTTTACCCATAAACACATTATGTAGGCGTAAGTGTATAGATAAGTATATTTACTTAACTTTATCTCTGATGAGCGAGCTGTATGTTTATCGCCATTTTCCACTGAACACCTTCATATGTCTTTCCTGCACCTCCCAACAGTCCTTGTTTGTGCACCACAGCCCGATTTTCAGACACTCTCCCGCTGTCCCTGGTAGCTGCCCCATTGTCCTGCTTTTCAGGTGGCTATTTGGGTAAGGCAGATAGGTGGCCCCATCCACTCCTGGGATCAGACCCCCCCCTCTGTGGAGTCTCTTCTCGCTCTTCTCTGCTCCGCGTCTCTACACCTGAATGATGAAGGGTATGCTCTCCCCAGCATTAGGCAACAGACTAAATGGCAGAATACACTCAATTGTGTCCTTAAATGCTATCAGATATACGCAGCATCTTACAACTGTCACATGGAGACAAACCCTAGCTAGCTACACAAGCACATTCCTGTGCCTCTGTGTCTGATAACAGCTGAAACCAGTCAACCTCTACTCCTAATATCATAACTTATTCCATAAGGGGTATAATGCCTCCTTGTGCGTGTTGTTCAGACCTTAGACGGAGATCCTGCCAGACCTGTTACTTCGGAATCATCTTGGATTTATCATGCCTCCATGACTAGGAATTAGGATGCTCCAGCTCAGTTGCTCCTTCCTACACCCCAGTACTTTATCCAATCTTAATAAACACCCCTCATTGCTCACTACCTATGTGTTGGTTGTTTCTTGGTGTGCAGTGACGTAGCACATAGGGGTGCATCACCACTGCAAAATAAGTTGCGGGGACTCATCTTTACTTGAAATATAAAATGTCACTTGATATGTGCTATCTACTTGCCTATGAGCTATAAAAGGAAGGCCTACAGAAGGTTTTTGCAACCATAAAGTAATATGGCAGAAACACAGGTATGATGGACATATTCTGCATGTCTGTAAATATTTAATTAAATATGTCATAATTGGCGGTCCCATTCGACACATGTGAACCAAAGCCCTAAGAGCTTGCTAAGTCACCTCTTGTGATGCACGGTCCAATATGATGCATCTGCTGGGGTGCAAATAGCAAGTATTCATTTCTTGGTAAAGGCCCAGGATCTCAAAAAACAGTTATTGGATTTTTCTTCCGCTCAAATTGATTGCTCTTTTTACCGTGTTGTAAATAGTTATACTGAGCCTGCCAATGTAAAACTGAACATTCAGAAGTGCTTTGTTTGTGGTTAGACCTGTTTGCTTGTGCAGGGGCCAGCAATCCCACTGATTCCATCTTTTATGCTGTTACTCTACTCTTTTTTGATTGCAAAGCATCAAGAATATATTTGCACATTTATATCATCCTACTTGGATTTATTACAATTAGACTTTTCCTTTTTTTTACACTATACTGCACAAAACAGCAAAAAGAATGCACTTCTCATTGTTCCAGTTTAACATATTACTGTAGGTTTTCATGGATCCTCGGCTGACCATTTTGTAATCTTCCGAGCACTTTCTCTGACTTAATTTTGGCAATCATATAGTCATGAAGCTGTGACCCATTTAACTTTGAATTTGTTTTTCCCACTCAGTCATAACTGGAGGCAGTAATGTAAAATTGAAATTAATCTTGACACCTTGTTATCAATTCAGAACCGGCTTTGTCAATGAAATTTGAGTAAATTTGGTTCAGTGGTTTCTAAGCTAACAAGCTTGGAATAATACATTTGTATTCTTTTAACACTTATTTTTTTTGCAACTCAAGCAAAAAATATGCAGGGATGCAGCTTACATCCTTCAGTATGTGCCAATACTTTCTGAGTTCAAAATAAAAAGATCCATCTCTTTCCAATGATCCTTCCATGTTGTGCATATATTAATTTCTGTACCTTTTGAGTTTAACAACACAGTCTAAATACTAATGCTGATATTTTTGAGAAACTAAAATAAAATAATACGTGGACTTATTATTATATTGTTATTATATTGTTAGTACTTATGTTTTTAGCATGATGGTGTTGGCTTTAAAAATGATTGACTGAAGGTCAGTAGGTGGTTATATATTTAGGGAGCCATTTTGTGTTAACTCACAATTAACTTGCTTTTTAGACCAGGTGTTGTTCCACCCACATTTTTGAGAGGTTAGGTCACTTTGGTCGATGATTATGTTTATTCCCAGTTTTGTCACAACGGCGGGGCTTCACTTGAAGGGGGGGATCATGTTTTGCTTAAGGATAACCAATTGAGTTGATTTTAAGTTGGTGTGGCTTTTGAGCTGGCCTGTGGCTCAGAACCTTGTGGGTATATAGACAGGGGAAGGCTGGCTGCCTACAATCTGGGGGGCAAGTCTAGTCAAGAGGTGCCACTGAATCAGCCCACCATCCATGCCCATCTTTTTCCGATTTTCTAACACATATTGATGTAATGTGATGGGATTGTCATCATACATGGGACGGCTGAAGCCACAATTTAACACAACTAATCCTTTTTAATAAAATATGCAGATTGAAATAGATTCAATAATACAAAACCTTCACTTTTCTGCTAACTGATTTCTGGGCCTAGAAAAATGTCCTTTAAAGTGACTATATTCCTACTTCCCACATTTGCCAACCAAAATGCCTGTGGTATCCTCAAACAGCCTCCCTGTGCAATGCCTTCCCCCCACTTACACATCTATGTAACGGCGCTGGCCCCTGTGTATGGGTATCATGTTATGCCCCTACAATTGTTTCAGGTTCAAGTTTTTGGTGACACTTTGTAATTTATGACATTTGATGTTTACAATCTGTGGGGTTATTGTCATTGTTTTGTTGTGCTGCAATTGTTAATATTGTTTTGGTTTATTTGACAATGACTTTTACTATTGCTAATGTGTAATAAAGTTGTGGACATATATTTCCCAGGTTAATAAAGAGTGTCTGTGTTTTATTGTGTTTTTTTGCAGTTAACAGGGTTTTTGGTTTCAGGGGACCCACAATCAACTATATGGCTGTCATGATATATACCATTGCATGCAGCATGTATGCCCCATTCCGGCTTCTGTGAGAGTTACAGTGGAAGAGGCTTAAACACACTTTTTTTCTGATCTTACACAGTTACACAACAAAATAATAGAGAAATACCACCAGTGGCCTCTTTATTAGGAACACCTATCTAGCTCTGCGTATGAAATCTTCTAGCCCAGTGAACAATCTGCATTTGTTGCAATACGAATACAAGTAGTTTTTTGTTTTCCACACCATGTAAACCATACCTGGAAACTCTCTGGGTTTGAACCAGTGTCTCCAGGTAAAGTGCTGCTTCCCTGGGTCTCTAGGTCACTTTTCTGTTTCTTGTGACCACGCCCACTCACCATTCTTCCCCCTCCTACTCACTGTCTAACCCCGCCCCTCAGAAAGCTCCCAGGTATGCTGTAAACACTAAAGACACTTGGCTGGTTAGCTGTCTCTTTGATGCTGGAACCACCACATCTGACATGAACAATCAATTTCGGCCAAAGTCACTTAGATCAGATGTCAGCCATTCTAACTAAACCTCTTAACCACGTCTTATATATTAATTTACAACTACATGATTTGTTGTTGATTTTGCTATTTGTTATAATGCAGCCAGATATTTCTTTTGATTCTATATAATTTTTAGATATAAAAAAAAATATCAGTGTACTCTCTATCTGAAATCTTTCAAGAAGAGTCCTTATGGTCCTTGTTTGGGATTATTGCCAGTGCTAATAATGTACATTTTCAGTGATATTTCACATGATTATATGTATATTAAGTGCTAAAACACAAATTTTGTCAGACTCACAGATCTCTTCTCTTCCTTCTTATACCTTATATGTATTACTTTTGAAGCTATTTCTCTTAGCTAGGATTGATACCAACTATGATAAACCGATTGTGTACTCACACTGGCAAATCCGTAAACATCATTAATTATAGCACACAAATAAACAGTACATATTATACGTTTCAACACAGATTTAATTTGAAGATTCACATTTTTGTGCTTTGTTTTATTGATTAATGATGCTTTCATACACATATGATCAAGGGTGTGATGTAAGCCATTGTGGGCCATGCTGAGCAAATAGGTACCCAGGTCCTGAAGAGTTTGTGATAGACGTCTGATACTTTGATGCACTAATGACAAAAGTTTTTAATGATTTCTCTATTTTTTGTGATACGTATTTTTGTACTTGTTACAAGATGTTTGTTAATATATCTCTGGCTTGATTTTGCGTAAATGCACGTAAGTTAGTGCTGACTTCACACGTGTCTCTTTTTAGGAGAGATAATCTTTCTTTTGAACCCAGATACCCCTGTCTGCCTTTCCTCTCCTGGTGTCTCTCTTTTTTTTAGGACCTCAGAATGTTTGCAGGGTACCACAATATTCTACAACTTCAAGGATCGCAAAATGTGTGCAGAAACAGCAAAAATGTATTTAGAAATTAAATTGTTGAAATAAAATACATTGCTCATTTTCTAAATGCTTAGATACATTTCTGTCAACTGATCACAAAGTCCATAAAAACCCTTGTTGTCCTAGCCATGCGCCCATATTCGGCCATCTCAAATGTTAGGAGGTATACACATGCGCAATGAGGTTTTGAAGACATGGTCATTTCCAAAAGTGTTACATACAGGGAGATGGGGGTCCTGGAAGGATGTTAGAAGCTAGAATAGCTACTTGTTACTACTATCCATGTTAGGTGACTTCAGTACTTGGTAAATTGTAAACCCAGGTCATCAGTTTTAATCACAAATTTAAAATATATTGAATTGAATAAAAAAGGCAGGTATATTTAACTTTCAATACATCATGGTAATTTCTGGTGGAGGCCACACTAGCTATCTCTCATCCAATTCCATCTTTAACTCTCTGCGGTCAGGTTCCTTTAAACCTTGCATGACCACGTCGATGTGGTCACCGCTTCCTCATCCGAGGTCTTGTACTGTTTGGAAAGTTAATCATAGGTAAATAGAATTTGACTGTAGATAGGAACTGTGGTCTAGTCTTAGATTAGGGATAGCCATATGTTTATCCCATGCATGCTTTAATTCCCTCACTGTATTAGCCTTTACAACTTGCTGCTTCCAAACAGTCAAGCAAACAGACAGTAATATGTATAAACTAACTATAATTAACGTCAAAGACATTGTATGAACCACCACTTAAGAAACAGGAGCTTAGATTACATAGTAATGCAAGTAGTAGTAGTGTAATTCATAGTTTAAAGGGGTGATCTTGAGTAGAGGTATTCGTTGCCATTCAGTTTTGAGCTAGAATTATCCTATGACATTTGTAACTGAGCAATCAACTAAGACTAGATTTGTTATATGATTTAATTGTGTGTTTCCCATTTTTTTCTCCATTCTTTTACTTTATGTGATTTACTATTAAAAATGTGCTTTGCGTTTAAAATGCTTTACATTTTTGACATATATTTTTCTCTCTGCGTACAAATTATTTGCTATTTGTAGTATGCCATTTCAAACGTTTTAAAGTTATTTGCTATTAATGTGCGAAACTGGGAACTTATGATGGCTCTGGAAATTTTATGTCATTAGTGGTTTCTTCCCAGCACTTTAAACAGTTTATTTTTAGCACGACATTTTGTTTTGTTTATTAAGTGACAGAAAAATAACCCTTGTCCTCCATCATGGGCAATGTTTCATTGTTAAAATATATTTATTAATTACAATATTATTTAAGAAAAATATGTTCATTACGCGATTTCAGGTTGATTAATCAAAGATCAAGGCATCTTAATTCTGATTGGCTGATTATTATTATTATTGTTATTTGTTTTATATATCACTATCATATTCTGTAACGCTGTACAATGGATAGACAGGACATAACATGTAGCATATAGCATAATTTGACTTACATTACAACAGGTTAGGAGAGCCCTGTTCAAATAAGCTTAAAGTCTAGAATTGGTCTTCTCACTGTATTCTAATCAGGCATGACAATGTACACCTTCATGTATAGTATGTATAGTAGAGTGCATCATTGTAAGTAGGATTATCATGCCAAAATGTAAAATAATTCAAGCTGTTACCAAAATGTAGTGAATCATTGTAAGATACAAAGTTTTAAGATTTGTTATATATGAAATAATTTAACCGGTTACTGAGAAACATTATATTTGCTTAAACTTACACCTAATGATCAATGCGCACACCTTAATCTTTGGAAGAACAGTTGTCATTGTTTAATAGTAGTTGAAACATTGAGGGATATGTGTACAGGTGTCAAAATTGCATGATAGGGGCAATGCCTATAATCACACTGCACTGCTGCTTAATGATATCTATAAACAGAATCAGCAGCCTTTGCAGATAAATCTGTTGGAGATACGGTACTGCCAATTACTTTTACGTGTTTTCATGGGTCAACAAATACTTAGGGAGTTCCCCTTTAGGAAGAGAGGCTCTTGAAATGACTACAGGTCTTGCCATTGGGACCCTGTATTGCATGGTAAATCGGTCATGGGGTTGTCCTAAGGCTCTTACTCTGCTCTCATTATATGGAAAGCCAAGATGTTTGTTCCTGGCACACAGCATCCAAAATGCCATACGAGGGAGCTTTGGATAACTAAGTAAGGGATCTGCTATACATTTTTATGCTATAACAACAGTTGTAAAAACCAAACTGGAGACATTGGTTCACAATGTACTGAGCTTATACTGGGACTTACCATAGTGAAGGTAACCAGTATATTTCTTACAATACCATTTGACAATGTAATTGTTGTTAAAAGTAAGGTTATAAAATACAAAGAAGGTTCCTCTGATTAATTATTGTCTTCCAATAGTTGCCACTATATCACTGGGAACTTGCTCAGGCTTGACCTGTGTAATAAAATCTAATTGTCCTCCTGTCACGTTTCCCCATGCGCTGGCTGGACTCATTTCTATTTTATGTTGTTCATTCCTGTTTCCAGCCACTAGTGGCCGCCCATACCAATCAGTCTCATTATCAGGTCCAGCTGCAGTGGATTACCAGAGGAAGTCATCCTATATAAACCTGCCCAGCCCTGCAGTCTGGGCCTTGACATTAACGTCAGTGGACAACCTGTTTGGACCTGTCTTGTTCCAGTACCTGCCTTGCTTGTTCCAGTACCTGCCTTGCTTGTTCCAGTACCTGCCTTGCTTGTTCCAGTACCTGCCTTGCTTGTTCCAGTACCTGCCTTGCTGGTTACAGTACCTGCCTTGCTT
>VKOC01000006.1:18586477-18667629 GCA_009364415.1 Spea multiplicata | reverse complement strand
GATATACTTATGCATTCATCTTTGCAGGGACAGTAAACTATTTTAATGGTAGTTTGTTTGATTTTATTGGACAATAATTAAGTTTTTGCATAAGATACGAGAAGATCAACCTCCCTTTATAAAATCCAAACCAATATTAAAGTAGGATATACAGGCAGACATTATTTTTTTTTTGTTTTTTTTTATTGAATTATATTAAACTACATTCAATAAACCATTTCGATTGTATGGTTTTTATTTGCAAATTTTAGGAATTTTTAGAAGGGAAGGAGAAATAACGAAGTCTATTGAGAAGAGGGTGTAGGCTTCCCTTTAGGTGGTTACTCTCCATTGGAAAGTGGTATCACGGCTATCCTGGACCTTGGTGGCTCCTGCTGTTGGCAAGCTCTGCAGCACAGAAAGAAGCAAAGGAGCTTCTGAAAGATGAATCTTAATGTTGATTTAAACTTGCTGCTCAGAAATGAGATGTCTTCAGGGGTCCTGGGGTATATGATACACAGTCACAGCATTGCTGAAGCTTACTTTGCGTTTCTTGTTTTCGCGTAAGTTTTCACTGTGTATTTTCAGGAGAAATTTCTCAGTGGCTTCTTCCATTTTTTTAGCTTGGACCTGCTTGATGGCTTCTTCCATTTTTTTAGCTTGGACCTGCTTGATGTTGTGAGCCAGGTCATGGCTCAATGGAAATAGCGGCTTTGGTGGCTGGTATCCACTTTTGCATTTCATTTCTGGTGAAGACTGCTGTATGGTTGCAGATTCTTGCCTTTTAGAATTCAACAGAGAAGATGTGTACATCTCTAAAGCTGACATCACAACCCAGAGCAGCACAATCACTGATGGGATTGCCACAAGGGCACATTCAAGGTTCTGCCAGAGAGCACATTCTTCTACCAGGTCAGGGAATCTCTAAATAGAAGATAAGACAGAGCTGTCAGTACTGCCCACAAGACTAATGTAGTGTTCTAAAGCCAATCATTTTGCATGACTTTTTTTAAGTATTAACTTTTGCAACTTAATGTTTTCTTTATTGAAAAAAACTATCAAGAAAGCCTACTATGCATGCAAAATGAGGGCAAAGCTTGTTGATTGCACAAGCTTTGCCCTAATTTTGCATGCATAGTAATGCACAGTAAACTGTCAGCGTCTGAAAGGCAGTGACTTTCCAGGACATTATATCACTATATATGGACATTAACAGGCTAAACCGGAGAGAGGAATGTTTCCTACTTGTTTTGTCCCTTCATTCTTTAATGGGTTTATTAGAACATTGGGGAAGCAGCTTAATTTGGTCATATGGTAACACTATTTTTTCCTATTTATAACAATTTCAAATAAACTATTAAGGCCATCACAATTCTGCTGTTGTTGTATTTGGATCTTTGTGTTCTGGATAGTTTTCTTTGAAAGATAAAAAGATGATATTTCAGGTTACTTACCATCACAAAAGGTTCTTGACTCAGACAGAAAAGGTTTACAAAGAAAATTATCGAAGTGACCTGCATTGTCATTGCTTTCACTTAGAAGTGATTTTGAGAGACACCAGTTCATCATTATGTTGCAAAGTGACACCTGCGTCACAAAGGAATGATGTCATAGAAAATGAAGACTAGCCTGCCTTAAAGGGCCGCGCCCTTCACCCTGTAGTCACACCACAGGTCGTACTGTAAGCTTTCTATCCCATCCTCTCTCTTCTTTTTGCTTTCTTTTGACTTTGGGTACTGTAAGCCTTATTGTATAACTATATATACATTTTCATGGAGCAACATGTAAAGCTAATTCATTGAAACTCCACATATTTCTATGCTATGTCTTATTCAGTATTTTCATCGGCAAATTGAATAAAAATGTAAATACACCCCCCAAAAATGCACATTATTTCTAGGATGATTCATTTGCCAATCACCAGTGGACATTTTACCTTGGTTCACTTTTATGCCGACATAATATTGTTATTGCTAGGAAGGCTTATTAAACATATGATTCAAAATCTTTTCGGATATTGACATTAAAAATTCTGGCACTATTAACCCCTTCAGGACTGGGGGTATTTTAGCATGTCTTCTTTTAACTGTGATTGACCACTAACTCATTTAGTGCACCCCCACACATATATATTATTTTTTTTTAGCACAAGTAGGGCTAACCACCACTTGACCAGTTCAACCCCTTTATAGAGGATAACTTTAATCCGAATAAAAATACATAACAAATATAAACTTTTTTTTTTTTGCATTCCTTATTGTGGGGGGTGGTGGCGGCAGCTTCTCAAGCAGCAGTTCCATTTCGCCAGCAGCTGTCCTGCACAGCCACAGATTCACCCGCTTTAAAAGGTACGTAAAATCGGCCAGCAGTTCGCCTTGCAGCATGACTAGAACCCCTTCTGCCCCTTCTATTTATAGTGCTAATTCCCGCCTTTTTGCGCGGCAAATCACTTAACAGTGCGAGCACACCTAGCATTTAGCAGTTATATAAGCAAGCAGAATTTGTTTTTTAAGGAAGCACTCATGAACTTTTCAACTTTACATTGAACTCTATTGCTGACCTCTGGTTGAACCCTACCTCCTATGCTGCCCTGTGCTTATTTAGGCAGCAGGGCTTTACAAAAACTGCTAAACTAAAGTATATGTCTTTTTGAAAGTTGACATCCCAAAGTATTTTACTATGGGAATTTTAACACTTTTTATTTGACAATTTTATTGCCAACCTGTTCTAAACATTACAGTATTTTTTTACATGTTTAACAAACCTATATATATATATATATACACAGTAGATTCATTTCCCTGGGCATGTGAAATGACTGAAACAACTTGTGATTTGTATTCAAAACCACCCCAAGCACAGACAGGAGTACCCCATGCATGGGTATGGCATGTTTTGTTGGCACTGCAGGTTCAAAAGTTAAATATGCGCATTACAGTTCACAAACATGGGATTTCTTTTTTTGTTTCTCCATTTTAATTTTTTTTTTTGCAGACAATTACAAAAAAGACATATAGGTATATACTAATTCCAGGGGTTACATGATACCAAAGTACAATAAAATCTTCAGTACCCTGAAGAAAAATTTGAAAAGCAACCGTTAAAACACAGCCAACCGATTATGACTCCGCAGGGGCCTCTGATTCCCCTTAACATTGCCAATGGACAGATCGTGTCTACTTATTTGTTATATATTTGATCACACTTTATTAATTTTACTTACGCCACTTTCCATTTTCGTTTGCAAAAGGAGCTGATATTTTAATTGTGGCCATATAAAACCTGAATCACACTTCCATTGTCTTGTATTAAACTACATTCAATAAACCATTTCGATTGTATGGTTTTTATTTGCAAATTTTAGGAATTTTTAGAAGGGAAGGAGAAATAACAAAGTCTATTGAGAAGAGGGTGTAGGCTTCCCTTTAGGTGGTTACTCTCCATTGGAAAGTGGTATCACGGCTATCCTGGACCTTGGTGGCTCCTGCTGTTGGCAAGCTCTGCAGCACAGAAAGAAGCAAAGGAGCTTCTGAAAGATGAATCTTAATGTTGATTTAAACTTGCTGCTCAGAAATGAGATGTCTTCAGGGTCCTGGGGTATATGATACACAGTCACAGCATTGCTGAAGCTTACTTTACGTTTCTTGTTTTCGCGTAAGTTTTCACTGTGCTGCT
Organism: Spea multiplicata; assembly: GCA_009364415.1. Lineage (NCBI taxonomy): Eukaryota > Metazoa > Chordata > Amphibia > Anura > Pelobatidae > Spea > Spea multiplicata. The sequence continues at coordinate 18,663,975 of VKOC01000006.1, read as the reverse complement.
TCTGGTTTTCCTTTAGAGCACACTGTACAAATGAGACTTGCACAGGCTCGGGGATGGTTTTCTTGTGCCTTTTTGTGACTTTTCTCTTTTGTGCAAATGTCTTTGATAACAGTCTCACGTGTTGCCGTATTTTCAGGAGAAATTTCTCAGTGGCTTCTTCCATTTTTTTAGCTTGGACCTGCTTGATGGCTTCTTCCATTTTTTTAGCTTGGACCAGCTTGATGTTGTGAGCCAGGTCATGGCTCAATGGAAATAGCGGCTTTGGTGGCTGGTATCCACATTTGCATTTCATTTCTGGTGAAGACTGCTGTATGGTTGCAGATTCTTGCCTTTTAGAATTTAACAGAGAAGATGTGTACATCTCTAAAGCTGACATCACAACCCAGAGCAGCACAATTACAGATGGGATTGCCACAAGGGCACATTCAAGGTGCTGCCAGAGAGCACATTCTTCTACCAGGTCAGGGAATCTCTAAATAGAAGAAAAGAAGATAAGACAGAGCTGTCAGTGCTGCCCACAAGACTAATGTAGTGTTCTAAAGCCAATCATTTTGCATGAGTTATTACTTGAGAAGTGATTGCAACTTTATGTTTTCTTTATTGAAAAATACAATTCATTTTTATTTGGCACACGTAGAGCTTTAAAGTATTTGTTTTCCTCCTCATTCTCGTCGCAGTGACTTTCCAAGACATTATATCACTATATATGGACATTAACAGGCTAAACCTGAGAGAGGAATGTTTCCTACTTGTTTTGTCCCTTCATTCTTTAATGGGTTTATTAGAACATTGGGGAAGCATCTTAATTTGGTCATATGGTAACACTATTTTTTCCTATTTATAACAATTTCAAATAAACTATTAAGGCCATGCTTTACCAGTGTTAGACAGCAACAAAATCAGGTTTTAAAATGCATTATGTGTGAGCCTGAGATAATCTATTCATATCACAATCCTGCTGTTGTTTTATTTGGATCGATTTGTTATGGACAATTTTCTTTGAAAGATAAAAACATGATATTTGAGGTTACTTACCATCACAAAAGGTTCTTGACTCAGACAGAAAAGGTTTACAAAGAAAATTATCGAAGTGACCTGCATTGTCATTGCTTTCACTTAGAAGTGACACCAGAGACACCAGTTCATCATTGTGTTGCAAAATGATGTCTCCATCACAAAGGAATTATGTCATAGAAAATTAAGACTAGCCAGCCTTAAAGGGCCGCGCCGTTCACCCTGTAGTCAAACTACTAGTCGTATTGTAAGATTTTTATCCCATCCGCTCTCTTATTTTTTACTTTCTTTTGACTTTGGGTACTGAAAGCTTTATTGTATAACTCTGTATACATTTTCATGTATCAACATGTAAAGCTAATTCATTGAAATTCCACATATTTGTTCATGCTATGTCTTATTCAGTATTTTCATCTCCAAATGTAATAAAACTGTAAATAACAACCCCCCAAAAAAATAATAAAATGCACATTATTTCAATGATGATTCATTTGAGAATCGCCAGTGTACATTTACATTGGTTCACTCTTACCTACATAAATGCTGACATAATATTGTTATTGCTAGGAAGGCTCGTTAAACATTATGATTCACAATATTTTCACATATTGACATTTAAAATTCAGGCACTATTAAGTAAATGATAACATTTAGAACCCGTGAGAAAAAACAAGCCAGTGTCACAGCTTAAAACATTTAAAGATCTAATAGATTTGGGGCATCATTAGTTACTTTATACATCTGAAGCTTTTTTTTGGGGGGGGGGGATACAACTTTCAGTTCCAGTACTAGAAGTTGGTTTCAGACACATGATACAAGCTTAAACAATACCATCTAGTCATATCCTGTGTGAAATGGTGTTCAGATGGAAGATGAGCCAGAAGAAAATTCTAAATGGACATCCAATGTGCCATACAGAGAGCGCAATACATCCAGGACCTTCTCTTGAATAAAATCAACTTGATCAAAGGGGCAATAGTCATCCAGGCTAGATCTAAAAATATAATAAATACATGTATTAAATTATTGTGAGACCCAAAACTTGTATCAACATTCTGTTCTTGAAAAGGCTTGGCATAAGTGTCTTAAGTCACACGTTAAGTTTTATCATATAAAATTTAGAAGTCCAAAAACTTCTATTTCTGGTCAGTATATACATTTCCAACAGCTTTATGATTCTGTTAAATGCACTACACTATAATAATTGTCTTTTTACTGTTACAATAAAAGATATTACTCCAAAGCTTGACTCAGGAGAAATAATCATGCAGAACAAGAAGTTAAGATGTCTGCTCCTACTGGTATAAACATGCTGGGGTTCTAATACATATACATTTTTAAATCGTAAACACCATTATGTAGTTTCATTTATTGTATAAAACTTTAAAATGTAGGGCTTGGACAGGGTCAGATCTATGTTATGTAATTTGTCAGAGTAAATCTCTTTACTATATTGTACAGGTTAACATGTTTCCATAATACAGTAATTCCTTCAATAAAGTTGTTTTGTTCAACGTTATTTCGTTATAACGTTGATAACCACTCACACTCTCTGTCTCCCTACTCTCTCCGCTGATCACTTCCATGCCAGCCTCCTTTCCAGCAGCTTCGGTGAACTTCCACAAAGGGATGGGTCCTCCAGGAATATCCTCTCCCCTGTTTCTCCCTTTGTGGAAGACATTATGAAAAGAAGACTCAAGAGGACAAAGATTCAAGTTTAGAAGTGGAGCTGAGGGGAAGGAGACATGGAAGTGGTCAGTGGAGACATTATCCATGTTTTCACTTAAATCTGCAACGTTACGTGAGGACTGATTGTACAACACAGCAACACCACCTTATGTGCCTATTGTTTTTGCAACCTCTGAAATCACTTATTCTCTGGTCATAGTAACAAACAATGAGAAGACTCTAATACATCTGGATTAACATTTATTGGATTGTTCTTGAACGCTGCTTAAAGCTATCTCATATCCAAGTGTTTTGGATATGCAGTTTTTAATGATGATGTAAGAAGGATTAAAAAAAATCCATCTCTACCTGTCCTTATGTGAAAAATGATAAAAATATTGAAAATTGCCCCCTTAGTTACTTAATCAACCAAATGTAATTGATAATTGGGATCACTAGACACACCTAGGTATGATAACTGCTATCCTGTTGAATTTAAATATTAATTCAATTCAACCTGTCTAGTCACGAAGAGACGACAAAGTCATTGACATCTATCAGTCTGGAAATATTTACAAGGGTTTATAAGGCTCTGGGACTCCAGCGAACCTCTGTGACAACTGAGACCTGCAACCTTGGACAGCGGTGAATCTTCCCAGGAGTGGCAGGCCTATAAAATTCCTCCAAGATTGCATCAATGACTCCAGGAGATCCCAAAAGTACCCAAACTAATATGTAAAGAACTGTAGGCCTCACTTAGGGTCAGTGTTCAGGATTCCAACATCACTTTGTTGTCTCAAGCACTGTTGGGTTATTCAGCAGGACAATAATTGAAGGCACACAACTTAGTCCTCCTCTGAATGAGTCAAAAGAAATAAAGGTTTTGGAGTGGTCTACTCAAAGTCCTGACAAAGTCCAATCAAGATGCTGTGGAATGACCTAAAAAGGGCTGTTCATCCTCGCAAAACCCTCCAATGTGGATGAATTAAAAAAAGGAGCAAAGAAGAGTGGACCAAAATTCCTCCACACCGATATAAAAAAATCATTACTAGGTATTGCAAACACCAAAGGAGGCACAATCAGTTATGAGGACAATTACTTTTTCACATGGGTGATATTGGTATCAATGAACTATTTACCTTTATTAAATGAAATTTACAAAACTGCACTGTGTGTCTACTCAGGTTATCTTTGTCTTAGATAAAAATTAGTTGAACGATCGGAAACTTAAATGTGACACATAAGCAAAAATAGAAGAAATTGGGAAGGGGCAAAGCAGATTACATTAACAGACATTGCCCATTTAACTTACTATTTTTTAAATACATTTCTTACAGCTGTTCTAAATCCTCCAAAATATTTTAATATCAAAGCACAGCCTTGTCAAAATCTTTCGGTACCAGACCCTGTCCACATATAATTGTTTAATCTTGTCCTGATTTACCCCATGCAGCTCAATACATGGTTACTGAAATTCGTTAATGGCAAAGGAACAAAGAAAACTTCTAAAGTCTATATTGTTTATTACATTTTTTTTGTGGGGGGTGCATCTGTATTAGTTTGTTTGCATAAAATGAGTATACAGCACTTTATGTATTTATTGTATCTTTTGTACCGCACGGGAAAGCAGGAACGGAGTGGAGTCATGTGACGTGGAACAAGAGACGCTGCTCGCTCAGCGAACAACGCAATCACGGTTAATGCAGGCTTTAAAGCAATTGCACCACTGCCCCTGTCCATAATTCACACGAACCTCCATGGTTACACAGAGGTCCTCAGAAACAGCAGGGAAAAGGCTAAAATGCTAACACACATTATTGCCTAAACTGGAGAAGTTTATTAATCCTGTGAGAACTGTTCACACTGAGCTACAAATCTTTTTATGATTAGTAAAGAATCGCCTCTCCCAATTCCCTTGAGCTCTGGATTCAAGAGGTTCATTGTCTCACTTGAATGGATTGATTTCACTTTCCTTTTGACTTAAAGCACAATAATCTACCTCAGGCCAGATGCTAGCCTTAATCAAAGGGGCTATACAGAGAAGAATATGCCATTTTGTTTTGTGTGTGTGCGCCAAGAGTTACCTTAGTCACCTCCATTTTTTCACATCAGATCAGTTTTAGCTAATTCAATTATTCGTTTCAGGTCAGCTGCAATGGCACTACATGAGTATGTTGGCATAAAAAGTAGATACCTTCATTCTGGAACGTGAAAACAAACCAAGAATTCTCTTGCACTAGACAACAATTTCATAAAATATGCACAAAAGCATATTTACTAAAACAAGCCTTTTTACTAAATCAGAGATAATTTTCCTTTTCAATTGAATCCCCACAGTACTTATTCAGAAAAAAAGTTGCCTATAAATATTAAAGGCCTTGGCAGAGTTAATGGGTTCAGTGCACCTGGATTGCTAGTATTGTTAAGTATTGCCCCCTTGTGGATTTAAAAAATATTGCCCACATGAATGACAAACACAAGTACTTTTGTAATATAGAAGCATATTACAATTGTCTTAATAGACATAAAAACGATAGGGAAAACGTGAATAGCATGGCAACAAATCATTAGTCCTAAAAAATTACATATTTATCGCTAGATCTGTATCTTCTGCAATACCACCAATTTTAATATGTAAATTTTCACCACTTTCGGATAACAGGTCAATGCGTAGTACTCAATTAAACAGAAATATGACATATTGGCTTTACTTAAATTCTTATATTATATTCAGCGTTCCAGGTACTGTTAGATTATTCACTTAGAAAGTGATTTAGCAAATATAATACATTGTCATTGCTGTCATGGTTTGGGTTTCTTTGCTATGAGTGCCACAGGCTTTATTTTATTTTGTGTACAGCCATATCAATTATGATTTTATATATATATATATTATTATATCAGTAACAAGCATACTGCCAGTTTTGTAATATTTACCTTGCTAATGTGACAAGCGTTGGCTTTGGGAGATGTTTCAAGAGATGTTTCATGGCGTGAATAAGACAGTTTATCTCCGTTTCTGAGCTTACATGGTGTGGAAGCTCAGCATAATCACATGTAAGACCAGCTTGGTGTATCTGCAAAAAGAAGCATGTGAATTGAACACAAGGATATGAGGTATTTATCTTTAGTCACTCTGTCACCTATGGCTCATTTAAAAAAAATAAACCCACAGAGGTTATTAAGGTTTGTGTGTAATGATTATATAAAAGAAGAGGGCAGGCCATAACTTTTTAACCCATTAAGGACCGGCGACGTAGATGATCAGTCACACAAAAATTGTTCATGAGGACCAAGGCCGTCTTCCCTATGTCATGGGGTTGAAGCACCAGCAGAGTTAAATTCCTGACAGTAAAAGATCAGGCTGTCAAATTTGACAGATTACTCTCCAAACTCACACCTAGGGCCAAAATCTGTTGCCCTGAGCTGTCAGATCTGATGTGAGTGTTATTACAATTCAATAGGGATTTCAATGCTTGAACAGGAGTTTGTCCAGTTCCTTCAGGCAATGCCACCACTCGCCATGGAATCTGTGCAATGCGGCAGGGACTCTCAGCGTCTACAGAGACCCTGATTGGGTTCCCTATTGCTGTAGAGTGGATCCCTCTACTGTGCAGGAGAACCCTATAGGGAAACTAACGGGTGATGTTACCCAGTGGATCTCTATACATCAAGCCAATAGAGAACAGTGTAAAAAATGTAATAGAATGTGTTAAAAAATATACAAAAATGTATACATATAAAAATGAAAAAATAGTCTCATGTCTAGCCCTATAAGATATTTTTAAAATACTCTTCCTACCCCTACAGCATTTCCCAGTCACCTAAAATAAATACATTAAATAGAGATGTACAAAAAATACACTGACAAAAAAATATAGGGTCATTTGAATTGGAGGGGGCAGCTAAACTAACTGGATACTCTTGAACATAGAAGTGTTTTGTTTTTGCTGTAGTCGCCAATTTTTGGAAGAGATTGGAATATCCATAGCAAAAAAAATATTTTCAGTAATGTATATTTTTATTGGGTGGTTTTGATATCCGTCAATAATACTGAAGTTATATTCCAACTATGTTAAATTTGGGAATGGGGTAGTTTGGGGGGAAAAAAAGGGATGCGCAAAGGACAAAATAGATGAAAATCCTAGCTATATAGGGTAGCTTCTACATCAGGAGAATTCAATTAATATATTTTGAATATATTTGTTTTTCCATTTAATGGATTTTTTTCTCATACAAAATAATGTCTTACATTTATAAACACAACTTCAGAAAAAATCTGTGTGGGTACATGAATTGAGTAAGAGGGACATTGCTCTGGTCCTTAATTTAATATTGCATGCTGGGTTACATAGTAAACTCGACGTTTCAGTCCCAATCAGGACACAATAAATAAAACACAACTGTGCATAACTAGTGGGGAGTATTATATCAAGCACTGCTGGTACAAACAGACACCTTAAAAAAAAAAAAAACACAAAAAAGATTTACCATTTCGTAGTCAGGGGCTTCCATCCGAGATTTGAGGCTATCTACAAGCTGAACCAGGGGGCTCATTCTGAAAATTATAAAACAATGGGATTCAAAAAAACAAACTTAAACACAAGACTCTGACATCTAGAAGTTACTAGTTTACAAATCTTTGGCCAAACACAGTAACACATCTGTTACAGCTCATCCATTGCTAGCCAATACTGCAGTTTTATTAACCATTTGAAACAAAGCACTTTCAACAAGGAAAGGCACTCCCAGGTCATATGTCCTTTATTTTGTTTACGTATGCTTGATTTTATATTAACCCCTTAAGGACTGTTTTTTTTTTTTTGTACCCTTTATGACGAAGGCTGTGTTAACATTTTGCGGGGCTCGTGCTTAGCTGTAATTTTCCTCTCTCTTGTTTAGTGCACCCACACAAGTTATATATTGTTTTGTTCTAGAGAAGAAGGGTTTTTTTAGATACCATTATTTTGATCATATCATTTAAATTATGATATAAAAAAATGTTTGTTTTTTTTTAAACCAAAACACTTTTTCTTACTTTTAGTTGAAGAAAAATATTTTAATAATATTTGTCCTGCGTTAAAAAACACCCAATGATTAGATATTTTTTTTTGCAAGTTACAGGACAATGAGCGTTGCTATTTCAAAACCTTGTTATTTTTTTAAAATCCGTTCATAGTTCCCCATGTGCTATTTGGGACATCAAAAAAAAATTGTGCTCACCTTATAAAGCTAACCATATATTGATAGTTTAGATGAAACAAAGTTTATTTGCAAAAATCACACTTCCTCATCCATACCCGGGATTAGAAGCCCATCTTTGTACGGTCTCCTCACCATCATCCTCACAGAAGTCTGCAAACGCGGCTTCTAGGTCCTCAAGCTGACGTACGCGATTCTCTACACAGTCCACCAGCTCGTCCTGAGAGTGAATAAAGGCACTATGGATGCTCAAGTTCCAAAGGGCTGCAATTAATTGAAGAAATCTACTAGACAAACATTGATGATCACTTTTATAATGTTGTTGTTGTTTCTTTCCGCTACACACACTCACATTGCATTTAACAGAAAGAACAGTTTTTTTTTCTTTTTAATCAAACTTAAAATATTTCAAATTAGCTTCTCTCCCTTTTCCTTCTCTGTCTTCCTTTCTCTCTGCCCCCCACCCCAAAACAGTGTCTGCCAACAGGGGTTAGTGGAACCTGGGTGCAGTATTTCTTTGGTGACCCCACACACTTAAACAGTATATGCTTACATTCACACCATACAGTCATAGACACATGCTAACACCAAACGCCAAAACACATAACCCAATAGAGTAACACACAAACTCCATACACTCACACACGTTAACATCACGCACATTAACATGTGGTCATTTTAAACACATTTTAACAATATATTTTTTGCTCTATAATATAGTTTTTTTTAGGCGTGAAGTTCAAATTATTTAATTGTGGTTGAAACAGCTGAACAAGGTACAAACGGGCCTACAAATGGTACAGCACCTCTAAATGGCAATGTGATATTTCTTTACCTCCGAGTTATCAGAATTTGGCTTTTTGAAGCTGTACAGTTCTTGCAAGAGTTTGTATTCATCCTAAAAAGATAAACATTATAGTAAGTGGTTAAAAATAAGAAACTTTAAAGAGTTACCTTGAAAAATGTTGCTGAAGCCGTCATAAGATTTTTACACCCGGGTAAAATTCAAATGATTTCCTACCATTACAAAACATTATTGCAATATAAATGAAGATAAGAACCAAGTCATGTTGAACATACACCTAAAGTTTTCTGCTTTTTAAAAACACACTATAAAACATGCTCCTACTAAAAGGTACATTCCTGCCATCTTCTGCAACTTAATAAATCTAATAGCTGCTTGGCCCTCTTTAAATTCCTGTGTTGTCTGTTTTGTAAATAGATGGTGGATTCTGAAGAAACCCCTCCCCACCATATGCATTTAACCCTTTCCATACATTCACAGCTAAATGTCCAGCAGCAGATGTGTTTGGCCAACGGCATCTTCCTGCATCTCATTTACTTATATCTAGTTATATGCAGTGAGGGCTACGGGAAGTCGGTGTGAAGACCCCTGTGTGCATGCATGGAAGCTACTCTCACTGATTTAAATAGGAGCACTTTCCTACCAATAACTGTTCAAGCAGCAAATCAGTGGCAAGAAATGTCAGATCATGGAGGACAACTGCTGCAGTAAGGCTGCAACTTCTATGTCAGGTATATGGAAGGATGCCTAATAAAGTACTCATGGAGAACTTTAATAAGCATTCTTCTATAGTGGTGACTAAATTGTCCCTTTAAAGTTCAGCTGATGAATGTCATCAACTGCCACCAAACAAAACGGTACGTGACAAACTGCAAATAATATTTCAAATGCAGGAATTACACATCATTAAAGAGCAGGAGATGGCCAGGTCAAGCTGTCCTTTCATGGGACATATACTTAGTTTATGTTTATATTTCCAGTACATGTACACACATATATTTTATATATATATATGTGCCTATCAACACTACCCACAAGAAGCCGCTAGATGGCAGAAGAGAGTTAATGTTATGACACGGAGAAGTTTCGATGTTTCCCAGCACTGATATCTTACACCAGTTCCATTGAACACCAGCCTTAAAGGTCCATGGTGACCCCACACAAAAAGGCTCTTCTGCAATACAGCACATGGACAGTTTTTTCAATAGTTTGCCACTCTGTTGCAATATTAGCAAAGAAAGGTAACAAAAAAGTAATTGATACTTGTCTCTTTGCAGTCTGCACGGATTGTGAAAGTAAAAATATAGAAAGTTAATATAGCAAACACATTTATATAAGCTACTGCGCAGCCTTGGTTTTTAATTCCATGTCACCTGAAGAAGAGACCTTTGAAGTCCAGAAAGCATACATAACTTTATATCTTTTTGGCCTGACAAAATGTATCTATATCTACTAAAGACCGGCCTTAGTTTTCAACAAAAGACTCCTATGGATGCAAGTTTTCATAGCTACATACCTGAGTATACATTTCTTTAAAAGGATTCTTGACTGAAAAGAAGTCTAGATCGATATCTAGAACATAGGCATCTCCTTGAGCTAGTATTTGCATAATGGTGTTTTGTGAAGACAGGGTATTAGGATCAGTGCATGTTTCCATGTTATCATTTGATGAGGTCTCTTTTCTTGAGCTGCCTTCTGCATCTTCACAAGACAATCCGGTAGAGGGGACAAGTTTCAGCGCTTCTGTAGAACCATCTGAGCAATCTTCACCTCCTGAAAGCTTTAATTTCTTAGCAGCAGATTCTCCCCTTTCTGTATCATCACACCCTGGTTCTTTCACGCCATTCAACAAAATAACACTCAAGTCGAGAGGTTTTGGATTTTCAAGCTGCTCTTTGGGAACGTAAAGACCATCGCTAAGAAAGTAATCATCGGTGCTCGTGACCCTAAAGTTGAATAGACAAAACAGCGCTATAGGATAAAGAGAAATCACTCAAAAACATAATAAACGTAGCAGAGACATTTTTTTCACCAAGAAACAAAAGCCTCAACCTTCTGATCATGACTCCAAATGTACTGCTGTGAGCAGGAGGGTGTTGAGGAATTATAGACAGATGAGCATTAGATTTTGAGCATCTGAGCATTTTAGATTTTAGTTGAACATTTTAACTTCCCAACTTCTCTATTCATTATAAAGAAACCACCTAAGTGAGATACTCCTGCATCAACATCAGGTGTAGCTCGGCCCCGTTGGCAGCTATACATATATCACAAGGCTGAACCTGTTAATTGCTCTTAATTATTCCAGGACAAGTCAGGCTTTCCTACAAGAGAAGACTGGGGCTTCACAAGGCATAATGTGGTTTCTGAGCCTCTTGCCGGGTACCAATTTTTGACATCACAGACTGGGTACATGCTTGAAGGTCTTCCAGTTTAAAGGATGGGAGCAGCTGTAGGAGGTCGGACTACTGTGATGCAATACATAGAAGGGGGGCTTTGGAAGGATGACAGCACTCTGTTTCTAAGCAACTCTAGTATCTCGTTACATGATGCAGCACTTACCTGTTGATATATTATGGCGCATCCTAGGTGGAACAGCACTTTTAACATGCAACTTAGAGCTGCTCTTACAAAGCCAACACAGTTTAGTTATAAAGGCTGCTGATACAGTAATTTTTAAGGTGTCGTGTTTAATAAATGTGTACAATGAAAAAAAAAGTATTTGTGACACACACACCAAGTACATACTGCATTAACTAGCTGAATGAAATTGAGGCGATAGTACAGCTTACCACAGGACAGGCACAGGTATGCAAAATACATATCGCAAAAGCAAGCCATCTTGTTTTTTTATTAATTTAAAGAAAAAATCATGAATCCAGTATATTTGGAATCTGCATCCTGTACGGGGTTTCAACCCACCGGTTCCACATATGGAAGGCCATTCATACAATACCTTATAGTAGTTGTGGATCTGTCCTTGCCAACTAAGAAAGAATGATTGCCTTCCTTTATCTGCTGGGCCCAGGATGGATGAAGCCATACTACTTGAGAGAAATGTCCAGCGTACACCACAGGCATGATCCAGTTTTCAATGCTTAACTCACTGTAACATATAATATTATATAAATAATATAAAACTGGGTTTTTTTTGCAACATTAATAATACGAGCACAATTCGAAAAACGGTCTGATCATCACTGCAGCCAAAAGAATATGCTATGGTCCTAAGAACACTTTTCAAAGGTTAAACCAGGGCTCGACAAATCCCAGGCGCCATGGCGACTCAGAATTTTGTCCTGGCGCCTAGGTGTGTGTCAGCCTGTGATCGCGGAGGCGCTGCTGCTGTCTGCCCAGGAGAGCTTCAGGAAAGGGGGTTGAGTGTCGATTGGGTCCCCACACTTGTGTGGGGACCTGACACAACATCCCCCTGCTGCCTGATGCCTCCATGAGAGAGAAAGTGCAGCTTTAACCCTTCAATGCCGGGGTTAATTCCCGTTTTGTACGGGGCTCTGCTGCTGGTGGTCTGAGCAAAAACGAACCCCCACAAGCCCTTTAATGACTCCTGTAGGCATGGAAGCCTACAGCAGTCATCAGAGACTCTCCCCTGCAATGGCTGGTCTGTAGACCAGCAATTGCGTCCCAGCTGGCAGCTTCAGGGACAGAGGGAGAGGGTTCCTTGGTCTCCACATGGGTGTGACCAGCCCCAACACCCCCTGCTGCCTGATCGCTCCATGAAAGTGACAGTGCAGCGTTAACCCCTTCAATTCCACAATTGTGTATGACACATTCGTGGCATTGCAGGGGTTAACATTTGTCCCCACAAGCTTGTGGGGACTAAATATCAGTCAATGCTGTGCTCCAATGGAACATCAGCATTGAAAGAGTTAAAAAAAACAAAAAAAAACAAAAAACAAAAACCAGCACTGACCTGAAAGTCCAGGGTGCTTCCAGGTCAAATGCTGTGATTTTAGTAAGCGGGCTGATAATGATCAGATCACTCCTAACCAACTGTTAGTTTTAAAAAAAATCCTGGCTCCTAACTTTTTTAGCTGGCGCCTAGATTCACAACAAATTTGTCAAGCCCTGGGTTAAACAACAATGTTTCATACACCTCTTAACGTCTCTTAAACAAAAAAATATTTCCATGTGCGAAGTGAGTATTTACACAATTTAAGGTAAAATGCCATTTCTCTTTGCATTTCTTTAAGGCTGTCGAATACGCTGATATACCCACAAAGCAGCTCCTACAAGATACATCAGGGAAGGAACGTGTTATTTTGGTCCTAAAGTCAAGCCGCGGTCCTAAGTGACCTGTTTTGGGTTGGACAGTAAAAAATGATGAGGCATCCTAGGGAGCGTATAAAGATTCCCCTGATTTTGTGCACATATGGCACAAGTTTACTTCAAAGACCAAACAGCAATGGTACACAGGAGAAAAAAAAACCATGTTAAAAATCCAAAATCTAGATTGCAATTTCATTAATAAAAGATTAGATCTCTGTAACAGTAGCTGGCTGCCTGGAAAGGACCGTAAGATCGACTGTTTGATTTCTTTGTCAGCTTGTGAATTGCGTGATATTTCATGGTGTTTTCCTCCTACAACTTCAATGGTGTTCGATAAATAAATCAATTTAAGTTTAAGACACAAATATAGGTATGTCTTTAGCGGAGTACTTACAAGTTCCCCGCAACTCTGAGTTCTAAAAACAATTCAAGGTATGGATTTTTCTAGTCGATATTACAACAGAATAAAGATTAGTTCGTACAACTGTAGAGAATTAAGGTGATGGCTTGCAACTCGGGAAATGTATTGCATTCTCCAATATGCACGTGCGATTTCTCCAGGGAAAAGCATTGAAAGAAAACAAATCAAAGGTACAACAAGATTTAAAATGCAGTATAGATTTACATGCATGTCTCAAGCATGTTTAAGACAGCACAATAATTCACATTAAAAGAGGGGAGAAAAAACATCCTCTTGATTTAAAAGATCTGCAAAGTCCAACACGAACTTTTAATTCACTATTTGGAGTTTGATTTCAGCATTTCAATAGTGTTTTTTGTTTTTAACTAAATACAGTGTTCTTGGTGGTTTTTTTTACATTTTACGTATAGTAGGAGGCTTCTACCCTACTTACCTAAACTTTTGCAACGTTGATGTAGATGTGGCAGACGTGACATCTACATCAACGTTAAGAATCAAGAATCATGGCAGAACTAAAGGTTTTGCTCGGGGACCGCATTTTCGCCGGACCCCACTGCCGAAAACGCTCTGCAGTCTTCTGATCTGATTTTCCAGACACCCTGGAGAAGGTAAAAATGCTAAACCCTGATTATTGGCCGCACCCCCACTTTAAAGATTTCAATTATGGGGATCAGCTTTAATAAACACATACATTAAATAAAACTGAATCCATTCACTAACCCAGTTTCACTGTCAACTTTGCATATAAACCAGAACTCAATAAAAAGTAACATTAACAGAGGCGTATCTAGTGAAAATAGCGCTTATGGCAAGCACTGAAATTGAGCCCCTGTCCTAACTTCCACACATTAATTCACACTCTTTACTACCCCCTCTCCCTCACTTGTCACTTTCTAACCCCTTTCCCTACTACCCTCTTCCTCTCCCCCTTTGTAGTTCTCTCACCTTGAGGTCCAGCGACGGGAGTCTTCTGTCTTCCTGCACTGCTGCGGTGCCCGCTGTTTCACTGCTGAGCGCCGTAATATGACGTCATTTTTCGGCGCTCACCAGTGAAGCAGTGGGCACCAGCGAGCGGCTTTTAAACGCTGTCGTTTTTTTTTTGATGTGGGGAAGAAAGAGGGGCGCCAAGCCGTTGCCACTCGCTAGTGCCCGCTGCTTCACTGCTGAGCGCCGAAATATAACGTCATATTACGGCGCTCAGCAACCGTTCCTAGGCGCCCCTCTCTCTCTCCTCCGCATCAAAAAAGAAAAAAAAAAGACAGCGTTTAAAAGCCGCTCACTGGCGCCCCTTTGAAATGGCGCCTATGGCACGAGCCATAGCTGCCATACCCTAGATACTCCTCTGAACATTAATATTTTAGAGCTTCTTGATCCAAGGAGAAATCCAATTGCCTCTTGGAGTCAAGAAGGATTTTTTTCCTCTGATGGCAGAATTTGAAGTAGCTTAATTAGGGGTTTTTTTAACTTCTTTTGGATCAAGAGTAGGAAGGTTAGGTAGAAGGGTTGAACTTGATGGACTTAGATCTTTTTTCAGCAAGCTACCAGGTCAGCATTTGTGGTCTGTTCACTTAAGATGGAGTGTTTCAAAACTAGATGAGCCCCAGTGAGCTTCTCCAGGTAGAAGAGCTCACCTAGGGATGATCCATAGGTAATATGGGAGAGTTCATAAAACTGATTTCCCTGTACCTCGTACCTGCAGGATAAACTCACTGGGGTTTACCCGTGACAGTGGCATCAGGGCATGGAAATGTCAAACCCTATTGCCAAGTAACTCTTTAGTGAGCAGACCCCAAGGTGTTTCCTGTACAATGGAGAGGCACAGTATTTATAAAGAGCACCAGGGAAGAACATACAAACCCATTTGGGATCTACATGTAAAGGCTAAAATACTCCTATTAAACCTCTTGTGCATTGCACTCTATTTGGCATGTTAAAGGTTAAGGCACAGGGGTGTTATACTTTCAAATTACTCTTCTAAAAATAAATATGTCTCTCACCCACATATCAGATTTCTTTCCACCTTAAATGAAACCTGATTAGTTTAGTAGACCCAAGGCAATAAACAGCGGATTGCTACATTATATGTGCATCTCTTTACTCCACAATCAACCTCATTTTAATGGATATGTGCAATTTATTTAATTGATTGCGTTCTTCGGGTGATTGTCACACATAATTAAGCAGAGAAAAACGTATTTGTGCATGAGTATGCATGACATTACCTGAATAGGGCTTCTTTGTCAAATACGGTGTCTGCAGGCATGTTTACTGGTATCAGTAGATCTGGGTGGGAATCAAAGTGAACAAAGCTGATGTTACTGCCCGGTAGGTGCTTTGATCCAATGGCGCGATAGATAAAGGGCAGAACCTGAAAAAAAAGGACACAGGGGTTGGTATGAAGAATAACTGAAAGCTGTCAAGTTACATTGCTTTAAACAGAAAACATGTCCAGCAAAGACACATACACTGATTATATATATATATATATATATATATATATATATATATATATATATATATATTACAAACACAAATCAGGCTAATAAAAAAAAATAACATTTGAAATATGCGTGTGGCACAATAATTATTATTTTAGTCAATACTTTGTGCTGCCTGTCTTTGCGAACAGCTCTGAGTCTTCTCCTATAATCCCTGATGAAGTTTGAGAATACATTACAAGGGATCTGAGACCATTCCTCTATACAAAATCTCTCCAATCTGTACAATGTCGACGCTGATGGACTCTCCTCTTCATTTCAGCCCACAGGTTTTCTATTGGATTCAAGTCAGGGGATTGGGATGGCCATGGTAGGACCTTAATTGTGTGGTGAGTAAACCATTTTTGTGTTGATTTTGATGTATGTTTTGGATCATTGCCCAACCATGGCCCAGCTTTATGGCAAAGACAGCCAGGTGTTCATTTAATATCTGTTGATATATGATGTTGAGTCCATGATACCACGTATCCTAACAAAATGTCCAGGTCCCCTGGCAGAACAATAGCCCCAAAACATCAAAGAACCACCACCAAACGTGAACACGAGGCACTTTTCCATATAGCTACCTCTTGGTGAGCACCAAACCCACCTGTGGTGATTATTGCCAAAAAGCTCTATTTTGGTTTGATCTGACCAGATCTCATTTTAAGTTCCAGTAGTGTCTGGCAAACTGAAGATGGTTGAGTTTGTTTTTGGATGAGAGTAGAGGTTTCTTTCTTAAAACCTTTCCAAACAGCTTGTGGTGATTGTAATTTTAGAGACTTTTATGACCCCACAACGGAAAAAACTTCTGCAATTCTCTGGGCTGTGATCCTTGGAGATTTTTTTGGCCACTCGAACCATACTCTTCACAGTGCATTGAGACAATATAGACATGCCTTCTTCCAGGTTGATTCATAACATTTCTAGTTGATTGGAAATTCTTAATTATTGTCTTGATGGTAGAAATTGGCAATTTTGCTATTTTCTTATATCCACTTCTTATTTTGTGAAGCTCGACGACCTTTAGCCACACATCACAGTTATATTCCTTGTTGTGATGAATGACTAAAGGGATTTGGCCTATGCATTACCTAATATTTATACATACTATATACACTTATTCTTGTACTGTTTCCCAGCCCTTCAGCGAACAGTTCCTTCTACTACAAATACGTTTACATTTTGACTCATCTGTCCAGAGCACCTGCTGCCATTTTCTACACCCCCGCTCTTGTGATTTTGTGAATAGTTGAGTCATTTGGCCCTGTTTCCACATCGGAGGAATAACATTTTGGCCAAAAGTCTTCTAACCGGACATCTCTGTGCAGCATTGAGTGTATCAGGGTGCCACTGGTTTCTGTCATGCTGAGCTGATGGCACTGCTGGACATAAGCATGTTGCGTCTTCCATCTGCTTTACCAAGTTTCCTTGGTCGGCCACTGCGTCTACAGTCCTCAACATTGCCAATTTCTCTGTTCTTCTTCAAAAGAGCTTGGACAGAACATCTGGAAAGCCTTGTCTGCCTTGAAATTGCTGCCTGGGAGAGACCTCCTTGATGCAGTATAACTACTTTGTGTCTTGTTGCTTTCCCTAGTCTTGCCATGATGTATGCCTTTTGACATTAAACTGTCTTCAGCAACATCACCTTGTTATCGAGTTTGGCTGTTCCTTCTACACTACTGTTTCTGATAATAATTGTGTTTCAATCTACATATTAAATTGATGATCATTAGCGTCTGTTTTGTATAATGATGTAATCATACACCTCACTATATGCCTACAAAATCCCTAGTTTTGAAAGCATTCTTACCTAACAACACCTGCCTAAAACATGGCTGTGATATGTATGCCATTACTTGTAAATGCCTGTTCTATAATAACCCGCTTAGTTAGCAGTGTGAAATGTCAGAGGGTGTGGGAGACTACAGCTTCTCCCCATGGTAAGCATATTTTACTTTTCTTTCATACTTTTGTATGAATTGTTTGTTTAGAAGGCTTCCTGGAACACTGGTATTATATTAAAACAAATCTCATTTTTCTTTCCTGACACTAAAATTAGAATGTTTCTAGTTACATATTGGAGCATATGTACAAAGAACAACTTCAACAGCAGAACTCTCTCCACCTAATGTAACGCTTTGTCTTACTCTGTCAATTCTAGTCTTGTCATACCCCTTGAACATATATATATATATATTTAAATATTGTATGAAGGGCTGCGCAAATTGTTGGCTATATAAATAAAAGATAATAGTTTGGCTGTCCCTTTAAATCAGTTATGTTGCTAAGCCACATACTACTCAATATCGCACTACTTTTATTACAACGTGCTCAATACACGTATATATATATATATATATATATATATATAATATATATATATATATATATATATATATATATATATATATATGAAGCGATAAGTAGCCTTAGCAACCAATAAATTAGTCTCATCAGTGGTAGCATCCCTTTAGTTACTATGGTGACATGACACAGAGCTACATCTGCCCCACATCTAGCAGTTTACCCCAGAATTAGTTTTTAGACATATGGTGTATCTAAATTAGGTTAACCATTTTTCATGGTTACATACATCGTGGTGATCCTCCACCACCCAAACGGGCAGCTCGTTGTATTTTCTTAGACGATGGCTCTGCCGGCTGCTGTTGTTCATGGTGACAGATCCAGCTGTCAATGCGGTCCCGTCCATATTTACTGTAGAACGACGTGTAAAAGGCACACGACAACGGGCGACCACAATTCTCCAGAAGGGCACAGACGCCCGTACACTGATTGGCCCACAGATGGAGAATGCGCCGACCGGTATCATGCATCGCCTACCTACACAAGCGTGTGCTCGTGGCCACCATCTTTATTATGGGCATTAACTTTGTTTGTTGGTATACACTTCCCAGCTATTTCTTTGAATGGACAGTCAGTTGCATTTTTTGCAATACATTAAGGGATAAAATAAAAGCACGTAAACGACACATTATTGTTACCACAGGCGTATGCTGAACGGACATACAGTGCGTTTAGCGAGCTGCCCTACATAAAAATGGCCGTTACTGCCCTGCGAAGTCTTTGCTTTCGGTATTGTGCATGTTTGTTTTTCCTTGCCACCTATTGGCTCCATCTAACATCTTCCAGAGGGTGCGGAGTAAGACCGACACGTTCTTTGACCAATCGCGTTTGTGAAGTGAGTCCCGCGTTGAGCAGCCGCTGGGTTCACAGGTTGTGGGCGGGACACGAGAAAGGTCGCTTCCGGTCTTGAGTGTGAATGTGTATCGTTGCTGTTGGGTGAGTGGGGTAATTATAACGGGAACGGAGGGAAAAGACGGCAAATACATATGGTTCTATCTACCGTAACGTAGAGTTTGTATACCATTTTATTCTTGTGTCTAGTTGAGGCGCTTGCATTGGTTCTGCACACAGTGTTGGGGTTTCGGTGTCAATCTTTTAGAAGTGGACATCTATGAATTATTCATGCCATAGACAAGTATTTGGTCAGAATTACCCATGAGCAGTCATATATGTGTTACCTTATTATGTCCACATACATGATATATAGTAGTAGCTATCCATATGTAGCTACTATATAGCATATATGACAACCACCTGACAATAGACTTCTACAGATGCTCCAGTTTGCATGTACTGCTCTATATTGATAGGTTATGATCCTGATACAGTTTTGTGTCCGGCAGCACTATACAATTAAGTCATTCAGACTACGGTAAAACATGTAGCATTATTGAGCATCCCATACATTGAGCATTATATGATTAAAATATATCCTGGCAATTGGTGTAGTGGTGTAAAGGATGGAAAGAAGATTACGATGAGGAGAAGTAAAGAAAATGGAGAGTTTGGATAAGAACAGGGTTACAGTAGTTATGAAGGGGAATTATTAGAGCAGGGTTGCACAACTCTGGTCCTCGAGGGCTGCACGCTTGGATTTTTTTTTACATATCCAAGCACAGGCATCTTGATTACAAATGAATCAAACCACTTGTGTTTCAGGCAATGGGTATGTAGAGTTCTTGGGCTGTTTATAGCCCTTGAGGACCGGAGTTGTGCAGCCCTGGATTAGAGCATCTATTGGCTTTTTGGTGGTATCTTCTATAACAAAGGGTGGATTAAGGCTGTTAAGGGTGACTCTAAAACGGAGTGCCTAAATTGTAGGAAGGATAGTTGAGATACTCCCAGTGAGGGATAGTTCAGAGGCGGGAATAGATGAAGGAAAGAATAGTTAAGATTTAGGTTGAATTTAAGGTCACAAGAGGAAAACAGCAGGAGGCAGCAGAAAGACAACTCGTGAAAAGCAAGGGTGTCTGTTCAGAAGAAGAGATCTAGCTTGGGTATCATCAACATATACATTGTATTAAAGTCCATAAGAAACTATAGTGTAGGAACAACGAAGGCTCAAGAATCACAGTTTGATGGGAATCGCGAGGGATGCAAGTATACCCCACTAAAAAAAAAGCAAGCCCCAAAATAATAAGATTGAATATAATAGAAAAGCGTTAAAGCAGGATACCCCATAGCAATGTGGCAAATACTTTGGGCTAGAAGTAAATGGTTAGTTTTTTCAAAAGTGCCAGACAGGCCAAGTAGTATTAATGGTGAATAAGCGGTGTGTGCAGTTGGCGGTAAAGAGATCATCGATTACCTCAGGGACACGGACAGATGTCGGAAGGGTTCGATCCTTGCAATACATGCAACTGTTTCTTTAGAATTGCAAAATTTTAGGACAAGCTTCAGTAGAAACACAGCTCCCGCCGAGCACGGAAGCAAGAACAGCATCATGAGACAGACTTTACGTGTTTTACGCTAGCAGAGTTTATTTTTGACCTGTATACATTGTACCTGGAAAAGTGCTTCTTTCTCTAATGGGATGCTATATTTTGGCGTTTGAGCTCTGTGCTATTGTTGTAGCATAAAATGCCAATGTAAAGTGGTGACCAGGCATACCTTTTATTTATTTATTTTAGACAATGTCTCTACAACCAACACAAGGAGGCCCACAAAGCGGAGGAGTCCCTGTTGCTTCCGTGCAGTCTTACAGACCACAAAGCACGAGAACCACCCAGCCACCACAAACCTCTACACAGTATTGCTATAATCCGCCAAGTGTCCCCCCTCCAAATGTTTCCAGCCTCCCCAACACTGGCTATATTCCCCCTAGACCAGATTACATGTCTTACCCACCGCCTTTTACCCCAACGACCCAGACTACGGCTAACCAGTCCATCCCAAGGCCGCCCTACCCGGTCAGACAAGGTTATTCAGTGCCTCCATGTTTTCCACCACCCCCTGTACCTACCCCAGGAAACCCTATAAATAATAGTCAACCTATCATGCAGTGTTCATATCCTTATGTGATGCCACCTTTAATACCACCACCTCCAATTATTCCTCCACCACCTACCCATGTAGGCTATCAGTCTACATATCCTGGATACCCCCCACAGGGTTTTCCTCCCCCACCGCTTCCCCCTCCACCTCTTCCAACTAACCATAACAGTTACCTGCCTAGTACGACATCGTTTCAAGGAACCAGTCACTACAGACACAACAGCCAAAGTCAGTACCAGACCGAAAATTCACAGAGTGATCACAGAGGACCAGACCGAGTCAGGCACTTTGAAGATCACCGCCATCGAGACTACTATCATAGTGAGCGACACCGGCCTGAAAAACACGGAGATCGCCGCGACAGAGGAAGAAGCCCAGAACGGCAACGAAGACAAGACAGTATGCGACACCGGTCTGATTACGAGTACAGTAAATCACCGTCTCACAGCAGAAGTTCTCCACGTCACTCAAGCTACGATCGAAACAGGCAGGTTATGATACGCTACTAGCATACAATTCAGTTTAGCGCCACAGTCTCAGCGGCAATTGATCGTGAGAAGATCTAGCTGCCACACAATGGGGCTTACTATTAAATATCTGTTCTGGTGCAGTGTATTAAATGTGATCTTATCACTATAGTTCTGCTGGTTTCATCATCCATCCGTTGCTATGGTGACATGACCACTTCTGGAGTTTTATGCCTGATTTTCTTTTTATTGATAACTCAAAATATTTCACAGAAACCTGTAGGATTTCATAAGGATCATGGCATCCACAGTGTTTACTGCTCTGTATTTCTAAGGGTATTTTAATATTTTCTTCCCACATTTATTTAATAAAAGACAAATTATCGGCAGATATATTATCACTTGGCAGCCTGCTCATCAAATAAATGTCTTCAGATTGTAAAATACTTTTTCTAGCAGGGTCCTTTGACCCTCTATAGCAAGACATTTTCTTTGACTTTGTTCTTGTTATTTCAGAGCTTGAGGCAGTCTTCACACTTGTTTCTCATCTGTATTGTTTTTTTTTTATTTGCTGAAATATGAACTGTTCTAATGGTCACATTATTCATGGCAGTGCCAGCACGATCTTAACTCTCTGTATCCTCCTACTTTTTTCCTGGCAATATAGCCTGAGAAATCTAGAATTTGATATATAAGTGTGTGTATATAAGAGCCATCTGGCTCATCCTGCCTGTACAATGTTATACCTGCTATACGAACTTAACTTTTTGCGTCCCAACTGGCAATGCCAAAGCTACAAGGCTTTCTTTGTCCTGGAAATGGAAAAATACTGCATGATCATGTCTGAACAGTGTGTCTAATATTTGTGCAGGGAAAGGCACAGACATCGGGAAAGTCGGCGGTCAGTAACACCAGAAAGAAATTACAGAAAGAGGCCAAAAAGGTAGGCGATGGTTTGCATTGTAAATTTTCAAGCGTTGCAACTGTACAAGTGGTTACACGGTATTTGGAAAATACTATGTTTTCCGTGCCTGTGCTGTCTGACAGCTGGACAAGACCAAATTAGATTAGATTTTTTAGGTAAATGTATGCCGACCCATGGTTTAATGGTGTTTTATTGGCACTACTCTTGAGTTGTAAGAGTGCATCACTGGAAATCACGCATGCGTGTTATTAGAGTGCTCGTTGTTGCAATTACATACATTGATTTTGTTGACGTGTTTTTAGTGTTAAATGCGTGAAGATAGATATATATTCAGTGTTTGACACACAATAAATTAGAGCGAGGGTACACTTTGTGAAAGATTTCCAAATACTTAATAGTCCAGTGTTTTGAACATGCAATATGCATTGAGTTGTTTACCCTCATGGCATTCGACTAACGGAGTATTAGATACTAATTATACTAATAATGTGTTTGTTTTTTTTTTCCCCTCATCTTCTGAAGTCCATCTACTAGTCGAGGGCATAAGAGAGCAAGGTGGGAAGAAGAGGACAAGGAATGTGCCCCAGAGAGCCCTTCCTCAGGAAAGGAAAAAAGTTACACTTCTATTAAAGAGAGAGACCCTCTGGATGAGAACCTGTTGGACAGAAATGATGATGAGGAAGAAGAATTGCTTAAACCGGTGTGGGTTCGCTGCACCCATTCTGAAAGTTACTACACTAGTGATCCAATGGACCAGGTGGTGAGTTTTGCATGTGTATGGTACAGCAGGCAATTTCCATCATTTTCAGATTCATCTGTGTTCACAAAAAATGAGGCTTGTTTGTATGTGTATTTTCCAGCACAAGCAGTTATTTAAAACGTCTCAATTTTCTAATGGACCAACAGTTGAGTCTTGTAGGTTTATGTCCAATTATGGACACAGGAACCATGCTTTACCCCTTAGTCCCTAGTGAGCTAAAGAGAAAACAAGATAAAAAAAATATCTTTTTGTTGTGTTCTTTACTCTAACTCCTATTTGTGAACTACATTAGCTACAGTCCAAGGTAAAGTCCAGCTGTGCAATTGTAATCACAATCATTTTCCTTGTTTGCTTCACAGGGTGACTCCACAGTAGTCGGCACAAGTAGACTACGTGATTTATACGACAGGTTTGAAGAAGAGCTTGGAAAACGTCAAACAGCTGCTAAAGCGGCTAGGCCTGCGTGGGAGCCACCAACAACCAAGTTAGATGAGCATTTAGGTAAGAAATCTGATTTCTGTTATGCAGATGGGAACTGCTGCTCTAAGCTTTAAACTGCTGTACGGTTATAGTCACCGGTCATTGGGAAAATCAGTCACTGGTCACTATTACTCTGCATTAGCTGAAGTGGTAGATGTAAATACAGTGAAGGAAATTAAACATGTTTGTGGTAGGCATAAGGCTACCTTGAATATAAGACAAAACCATGAATGGAATAAGCTCTAAAAATGGCTAGACTATGGGCCAGTTTTTATTTGCCATCAAATTCACTGACTTCACCCAACTATGTAAGCGTTAGCTGCTCTTCAACTTTGACATAACATGTACAGTATAGTATGTTAATCTTTGTCGTGTTTTGTTACCCCTGGAGTTTCAGTCACAGAAACACAATACAAATATTTAGGACGTGTCTGCTTTTGTGTTGCGTGGCAAGCGTTCCTAGTATTATTTCTAGGAGGGCTTGGGGCATTTGACAGCACTACATGTGTTATAATGCATTTAGTTACAAAAGTGTTACATTCAGTAGATGGATGAGCACCTTTAAACCTTTGCTGTGTTCAACATATGTCCATTATCTGTGAAAAGCCATGAAGACTACTTCAGGTGCTTGGCTTTGTGCTTACCAGGCTATTAAAAACCCATCTTCCGTGTGTACCATAGAGCAACGTATCTAAATTTCCTGACACCTGCATTATTATCCCAGCAGCATATTGTTCGGGGAAAAAAATATAATTTCGTTAGTTGCGGCAGGGGCGTTTACCCTTGTTGTGGGGTTCACCAATGTATTTGCTAACCTAGGATATTGCAGGTTAATTAATTCCCTGGTATTGCTGTGCATCTCAAAGGAGCAACCCCATAAAGATACTTCTGCAAGAAGGCAAAGTTGGGTCTGCATAATGCATGCTCCAAAAGCTCTAGAAAGCTGCCTTATTTCAGGCCCATTGTTAAATGTTTTAGCAAACTAATGTTTTACAGACTACATCGCTTTAATAATGAAGACTATTATATTGTATGTTACGTACAGAAACAATATGCAATAAAAAATGCATATTAACGTATGAATTCCTCTATCACTTTGTTCTGCATGGTGAAGCCCCTTGCATTTATATAATGGGCCATTTTAACTTCTGATTTCAAATGTATAGCCTGTCTCTACAGTGGTATGTATTGCCATACTTTGCCATTTTCAGAGCCTTGAAAAAATATGTTGGAATGCTAGCACGTTATGTTATTTAGCGTTGCTCCTTGGAATACAATATCTCTTTGTTACATTTGGATAACGGTTTATGACTTCCGTGACCGATTTTGCCTTTTATGTACCATTTCGCAATAGTCCCTATCATTCTTGCTAGCATTCTAAAGCTATTGAAGTTCTAAAATGAGACGTACGCCCCGTTTGCCTCCTCCCCTTTGCATCTTCTGCTGAAAACAGGAAGTGTCCCTGAGTACATATCCTGCACGTAGTGCTCCCCATGAATCCTTGGGCCAATAATGTGGAAACATGAAAAAAGACTTCCACTTTCCCGAAACCTTCAGCACTGCTTTGTGTTTTGGTTTGTAAATATGTTTTAGTGAAACCAAATTCTGTTGATCATCCTCAGATGCTTAGTGTCAGAAGCTAATGGCAGCTGACAGGCTGATTATAGGTAGTCTTTGAACAAAAAGTCGTGTACAGAATACTCAGTTGAAGGAATCGTTTAGTAGAAACGCTACCATATCTGTTACCTTTTAATAATTTTCCCTTTAATAGTATCGTATTTCTGAGCTGACCCTATTCTATTTGTCGTCTAGAACGCTTTACATCGAACTCGCCGTGGCTTTGTTTGTCTCATCTTTTCAGAATGTCTTAGTCACAGAACAATTATATCAGACTTTTAGAAATCAAAGTCAAATTACTAAGACTTCTTGCACTTCTCAGTTTATTACTGCAATGCAACAACAATACTGCTTGGGAAATGCACCCTCCGCATCCCACTGATGGGTGTACATAAATATTTGCTAGAAAGCCCTCTAATAGAACAGAATTACACACATTTCTTATATACTTAAAAATCTTTGTTTTTACCAGAGAGCTCCAGCGAGTCTGACTGTGATACAGATGATAGCTGCTCCAGCAGTTCTGACTCGGAGGTATTTGATGTGATCGCTGAAATAAAGAGGAAGAAAGCTCATCCCGATCGCCTGCATGAAGAACTTTGGTACAATGACCCCGGCCAGGTCAGTATTACCCACGCACAGCGTCTCCGACTCGGCATGGCTTCTCAGATGTATTGCTAAAGAGAACAGCAAGCGCAATGATCTCTGTTGGTGGCATCTGTCTTTGTGTAGACCCCCCGAGCAGAAACGGTCTTATTGTGTTGAAGCAGTGACTTCTAGGCGGTTGCATCTCATTTTCTAACACAATAAAACGTGGTCTCCCTATAAATCTATAGAGCCTGTTATATACGTGTCTAATCTATTCATATTTATTAAAATGATACTGTTATTAACATAGAACCAACCATTCCTTTCTAAGTCAAAATTTAGAAATTAGGCAAAGTAAGTTAACGTTTCTGAGTTTGACATTAGTTTCCAAGATAACATGACATCGCATTGCCATCAATGATTTGTTTTATCTGTTAATAACAATACAACCCGCTTTGCTTTTATCAGATGAATGATGGACCCCTGTGTAAGTGTAGCGTTAAAGCCAGGCGGACAGGAATTAGGCACAGCATGTATCCTGGAGAGGAGGTAAGAACCTTAATCGGCATTATATACATTTATATGTAAGTATCAGCCAAGTCTTAGTCCCACGTATGGTTTTCAAACATTGTAGAGCCTATCTACAATAACCGAGGTGAGGTCGTTTATATGGAAAAAGGAAAAAAGAAACAATAATAACGAGAAGGCCAAATGATGTACTAAAATAGCGGCTGCGATAACACACTCTATGTAATCTACATTCTCAACTAAGAATAATAGAGTTCATATTTTTCTGTACTTGTGTATAATACATAATGTGATTACCAGAAGAGACATTCTACAATCTGTTTGAAAGCCATGATGTCATTTGACATTGGGTATAATCATCCTGACAGAAGTAAGAAAGTAAGAAAAAAGTGTTTATTTGTCTTAATAATATCGAGGCGTTTCTGTACTTTTTTTTTTTTCTTTTCCAAGTATAGTTTTAGAGCTAAACCGAGTGGAATACACACTGAGCAGGGATGGAATTAAATTCAGCAGTGCATGGTTTTCTCTCTTGACACGCTACAAACAAGTGCTTGTCGGCAGCATGTAGGTGTTTAGCCAGAGGATCTTGTTACTCTAGAACTACAAAAAAAAGAGAGATTCTTGGTGAACATGTAAATCCTGAAAGCTAATGGTAATCACTTGGGCAAGTAGCAAGACATTTTTCTATAGCACAGTAGCTGAATACGTGAATTTGTTCCGTTAATGCATCTTTTGTGCTCTGCAAGTAACATTAACACAATGGTCTTAACATTGCCCTGTAGCTGTAAGAGATTGGAAACTTATTGAAGACTTAACCATGGCAACATAAGCGCAGTCTGTTTCTTTTTAGTTAATGGTTCCCGACCTGTTTTGTACATTACGTTTTCAGCCAATATATTTGTTTTTTATATAGTTTTTTCCCCCAATGTAATAAGTTACCTTTGTAATAAAAAGAAGCATCTGTGAAAGACGGTTAATAATAAAACAGGATATATGCTATTGGTCTTCCTATAGTATTATTAGATTGCAGAAATTGAAATGAATATATTGTGCTGTGAGGACTACACACATACCGTAAGTGCCATACTATGGTTTTTGAGGTCCTATGTAATGTTTTTTAATGCTTACTTTGGGATATTATAGCTGAGTATACCCTACATTGTTTATTTGCTTCCCTATGAATGAAGGGATTCATCAGAATTAGGGTTGCAACAACAAATCAATAATAATCGATAATGAAAATTGTTGCCAACTGAGTAGGCAGAGTGGCATATCTGGGGATATAAGGCATATCAGAGGTCACAGTGGCATATCAGGGGGTATGAGGCATATAGGGTAAGAAATGCAGTTTTTTAAAAAATTTCTGCTGTTTGTTTTTAACATCCAGTTTGTTCATTACATTATTTTAAATAAATGAAACATGTACGTTATTTTTTGTCCGATTAATTGAAATCGAAGTCCCAAGCTCCTTGGTTTACGGGAGGAGGTACATTAGCTCCGAACGCATCTCCTGCTTGCTGGTGAACGTGTGTGGAAACTCTCCTCCAGACGGCTCCAGCACTGGCTTGCCTGAGATTTAGCCAGGGGTCCAGACCCCCATGCATATGTACAAAAAAACCCAATAGTTAGATGCTTCTAGCAGCCCAATCTGGCACAGATCATGGCAAGAGAAGGGGTTGAAGCTTTGCACCCCAGGGCCTTCAGTAGGTCAGTAGTCTTTTGTAAAGAAGCAATGTTAAAGAACTTGCCTAAGTACTTCAATATACCCTTAATACGCCATTTCCAGAGTTTGTATATGTAGATGAGTTGCGGAATTAAAATTTTACGCATGCGAATGACTTCCAGCCTGCGCATTTTGCTAGTCATTTGATTAACTCGACGTGCGTATATTTACCTGTTGTCTCTGTCTCCCTTTTTGTTCCAAGCCATTTATTTGGTGTTGCAGACAAAGCTGTATGAGGTATGGCTACGTAAATTGACCTTTTTTTCTTTTCTTTTTTTCTAAGTCTATTAAAGCGTGCCGTCCTATGACCAACAATGCAGGACGACTTTTCCACTACAGAATAACAGTGTCTCCTCCAACAAATTTCTTGGTAAGACCCTATAGAAATGAAAGTTCTCCCACTATCTGTAAAGTGTGTGTATATGTATGTGTGTGTGTATATGTATGTATGTATGTGTGTGTGTATGTATGTATGTATATATATGTATATGTATGTATGTATAATTTATTATGGATTCCTTTTCAGTGCATTTTAGTTCCTCTGCTTTATTTCCTTGCTTTGATTTGCTTGTGATATACAAGCCCATTGTGAATTATGGGTTATGCAGAGTGTTTTTGTATGCATCATTGAAAGTAAATTCTGTATATCCAGTTCCAGATTATACAGGGTTTTTTTTGTGCAGGCATAAAAAAGATTGATCGCTTTCACCCTGTATTCTTGCTTATCTTATTTTTTGTTGTTGATTTGTGTGTTATCTGCAAATTGGCAACCTAGATGAACTTTTCCAATTACCTCTGGATTTGGTGGCGCACTAATTTATTTCTCCATCCATGCTAATGGTTTCCTGATATATATATAGAGTGGAGGTTAAAGCAGAAATAGAATTAGTGAATACTTTTTTATTTTGCTTATGTTGCTCCTTAATTAACCTCTTTTCTGCCCTGAAGCAGATCCTGTCAGAGAAGCGATTATGCATTATATGGTGAATAGGTCAGTCCCTCTGCTTGCCTGATCCTTGGCATCTTGCCTGGGCATTAAGCTCGCCTGGAAATGACTTAATTTTAAAATCCTTGTGTGTATGTATATGTATATAAGTGTGTATACATATATATAATCGCATACTAGAGTGTCCTCGCATCATTTCCACAACATAACGTGCCAGAACAAAATGATCAATTCTGCTTTAACAATTAAAATCTGTGCCTTTCTTCATTTTAGACAGACCGGCCTACTGTCATTGAGTATGATGATCATGAATACATCTTTGAAGGGTTCTCCATGTTCTCTCATTCTCCACTAACAAATGTAAGTAACTGCATGTCTTCAGATGTGATTTATTCAACACGAGTAACAAAAACACACAAGAAATAGATAGCATTTAAATTGTACCTTTCATCCTCAAAACATCCCATTGACATCCGCACATTTGTAGGTTTGCGGATGAGATCCCTGTCTAAGTGTGGATTATATTCAAATTTACAATGCACTAGCTAAATTGTGATACTTTTCTTCACTGTTCCACCATCACAGGTGCACATATGGATGCTGGCTTCTTAAAATGTTTTTTTTTGGTCTCGTGCTGGGAGCGTGGCTAGTACAATGTGCATGTTTTTTGCAGAAACAAATGCATGTAATTGTCCTGGGTTTGGACACATTTTTACCTCTGGAAGCCCAGGGCTATTTTCATGGTTTTACTAAAGCTAGATCTAGGAGACAATCTTATGTCACCTAGGGAAACCTATATATATATATATATCTCCCCCCCCCAAATACACGTTATTCAGCTCAGATATTGTATCCTATCGCATGATGTAATGGTAGAAATACAAAAAAAGATAATTTTCTCTCCGTTTAAACTTATAATAGAAGCAATGCAACCTAAATACGTTTCTTAAAATCTCTCACTCCCTTTAGTAGATGTGTCCAATTGATATGGTTTTACGTACCTATGAAGACCAGATAAGGAACAGCATAGAATATATTGCAGGGTAGGCATACATAAAATGAGATTAGGTTCCGTAATAAAACACACCTTTCTTTAGTGTTGCACCACTTTGTACCGTACTGCAGTTAACTCCTTTATGACAATTTTACACCATAAAGACTCAAACTTGTATGTTTAACCAATATTCTTACACCTACACAAAATAACACCTTACCGTAACATACACACTAAGATTCTACACAAATGCTAACACCATACCCTAATACACACACTATATGCTGATATACACACTCATGCTAATTACATATTGTAATATACACAACACCATATACATTACCTCTACACATTCAGACACTATCCAACAACATACACACACTGGCTAACACTTTACATATATAAAAACAGACACTCTAACGCTATGCACACACACACACACACACTATACATATACACACTGACACTACAGTACACAAAAAAGTAGTGAGTATGCCTCTAAGGGGAAATGGGGCACCCTCTTCACCGCACCTCCATGGAAAAGTGTAGTGTGCCGGATTCACAGTGGTAGCCCTGACCAGTTTTTACCACCTTGTCCTACAAAACCCCAGGCGCCAGGTGAAGTAAATAACACAAATAATCTTATCTATGCATCTGTCAGTGGTTGGGATATATTAGGCAGCAAATGAACATTTTGTCCTCAAAGTTGGTGTGTTAGAAGCAGGGAAAATGAGAAAAGTTGCTCAGATCCTTTGACAAGGGCCAAATTGTGATGGCTAGAAGACTGGGTAAGATCATCTATAAAACTGCAGCTTTTGTGGGGTGTTCTGGTCTGCAGTGGTCAGTACCTATCAAAAGTGGTCAAAGGAAGGAAAAGTGGTGAACTGGTGACAGGGTCATGGGTAGCCAAGGCTCATTGATGCACATGGGGGCCAAGGCTGGCCTGTTTGGGCAAATCCAACAGATGAGCTACTGTAGCTCAAATTGCTGAAAAGGTTAATGCTTGTTTTCATAGAATGCACAGTGCATCACAGTTTTTTGTGTATGGAGCTGCATAGCAGCAGACCAGTCAAGAGCCCATGCTGACCCCTGTCCACTGCCGAAAGCGTCTACAATGGGCACTTGAGCATAAAAACTGGATCACAGAGTAATGGAAGAAGGTAGCCTGGTCTGATGAATCACGCTTTCTTTTACGTCACGTGGATGGCCGTGTGCATAGCTTACCTACACCACACATGGCACCGGGATGTACTATGGGAAGAAGACATGCCGGCGGAGGCAGTGTGATGCTTTGGGCAACGTTCTGCTTGGAAACTTTGGGTCCTGCCATTCATGCGGATGTTACTTGCCACAAAGAAAAAATGGTTTAAGGAATGGTTTGAGGAACACAATGAGTTTAAGGTGTTGACTTGGCCTCCAAATTCTCCAGATCTCAATCCAATCTAACATCTGTGGGACGTGCTGGACAAAGAAGTCTGATCAATGGAGACCCCAGCTCGCACATTACAGGACTTAAAAGATCTGCTGATAACGTCTTGGTGCCAGATACCACAGCACACCTTCAGAGGTCTAGTGGAGTCCATGCTTGGCCGGGTGGCAAAAGGGGACCTACATTATAATAGGCAGGTGGTCATAATGTTATGTCTGATTGATGTATATATACACCTATCCCATAGATTCAGTTTCATGGGAATTGTAGTCAATCAGACCATTTTTAGTAATTTGATAAATAATTATTAACTTCAAGCATTTGTGTTAGGGATGCACTGAAATTAAAATTCTGGACCAAAACTGAAAATTCAGCATTCACTGAAACAGAAAATGACCCCCACCTTTAGCCTCCCCCACCAACACCCCCTTCCAAAAAATACACTTTTATTAAAAGTAAGTAACACACCAAAATTGGACCAAAAAATCAATAACTATATATACCGTATTTGCTTTTAGACGAGGTTTTTTTTTTCAGGTGAAATGCTCTGAAAAATATCCCTCGCCTTATATGCAAGGTTGTGTTCTAATCAGACCTCAAATAGAGGTCTGACTACAAGACCGCAGCGCTGCAGGGGACCCGGATCCTCCTCTCTCATACACCCTCCCCCACCCTCTTACCTGTACTGCAGATCTCTCACTCGTAGACTTCTGCAGGGGCCCTGCTGCTTCCCTCTGTGTTTCCGCTGGGTTCCTGCTTCCCCTGGCCGGTTCAAGAGACGTTGCTCGCACACTATTTTCAGCCATTTTTTCATTTTGGCATTTTGCCGATAACAGCCTTTTTGGCCGATATATTTCGGCCACCCATATATCGGTGCATCCCTAATTTGTGTCACAATTACTAAAACTTGCAGTGATGATTTTTTATTTCTTGTATGCTGGGCCACTAATCTCACAATAGATTATTAAAATGGCAGTGTCGCCACTCCCCCCCCTTGTCTGGTATGGTAGCTGGGAACCACATTAATCAGTCTATGGATTGAAATTGTCCATGATGTAAAGTATTTGAATGCATAATAAGCATGTATTATAAAGCCAAATTAAATAAGCAAATAAATGATTCTGTGCCATGGATTTGGAAAGAGGCTCCAATGTTGAGACATTACAAATATGAAACAGTGGCAGCAAATGAAAGACAAAGCAGGGTGATTAAGGGAAAGAAAGGAACAAGGAGAGAGGAAAATAAAACAAAGGAAAATACCGTATATCGTACAAGATAAGGTGCAACCTACTCTGTATTACACCAGGGGGCACACTGTGCATAATAAAGGAGTGCTTACAATTTCATCACAAGAAGAAATATGCATACATACAATAATTAACTATTTAATATGCAGACACCACAACACTGAGGAAAATGATACACAAGAGCAGAACTCTAACAACTGACAGGAGAAAATGTGTTTCCCAAATAGGCGTGTGATTTTATTGTACTCTTCTATCTTAATTTGATGTTCTTTTATTACATATATTTATCTTTGTTTTAAATTATGATTATATTTTGGTGCAAGATAATCTAGTAGCTTTCAGATGCTTAGATGTATTGGTATAACATTTTTAAGCAGTTAATTTTATTATGATTTTTTTTCCCTTTTCAGAATTGCTTGTCAGTTACTCATAGTGCTTTGAATTTGGAATATCTTATGCCTTCTTATTTAATTGACCGATTATTCTCTTAACAATCCAATCCATTAAATGTTTTCAAGCAATTGATGGTTGTGTGTTTGGGATTTAATTTCTTATTTCAGAGTACATAATGTGAACTATGAAACCGGTATTACAAATGCATTAATCGCAGTAACGTGATAAGTACAGTAAATTGAAGCTTGATGGCGAAAAATCAAAATAATATCCGGGGTTTTTTTTGTTATAATAAAATATTCACGTTTAATTTACAAAGTGCAAGTGTTCTATATACAAAATAACCCGTGAAGAGCCACTGTTCAAAATGCACTGGCTATCACCAAATCTAACCACAAGGATAAATATTTCTCTAGTCCAGTGTAAATACTCTAACTTTAACCTGAGAACTATTAGTTCACAGAATACACTCTTTGTGAGCAATACTACCACGATCTCTGTGCAATTTAACAGCACCCCAAATTACCTGCTGGAGGCGGTCCTACCCTAATGCATACCCCCTCGGGTGTGCTGCTGGAGTCAGGGAGTGGTGTGGCCACACCTAGGGGGATGGTGTGATAGGAGGCTGGACCACCTACCCTCACAGGGGCGTTACAAAAGTGGTCCGCCACTAAAGGGGCCCTGACCACCCATGCGACCGCACCTGTAAAAGCCGCTAGCTGCAGTTAGGAGCACAGAGGGTTCAGAGATCATCTGATTGAATGTTCTCACACTCTCCATGCACCCTGTCTGATACAGCATGTAGGAAGTGACATCACATCCATTTCCTCCATGCTGGATCAGTCTGCAGTCTGGAGAGAGACATGGGAAAGCTGTTTGCCTGTGCCATCTTATCCTCCAATCTATTTGTCTCATGGTGGTTGTGTGGGAACTAGAATGGAGGTCTTTGTTGCATCCAAACAGACCTCTGTTGATTTTACAGCTCCTTGGGCCTGTCAGAGGAGATCAGAGCATCTCCCCAACCAGTCCGCAATCCACACTGCATGCAAACGTTGCAGAGCGTGCAAATATTGAGACTGTTTGTTGAAAACAGGGCACTTGGGACATGATAATGCATATAATTTGAATAAAGCATAACTTATCCATGTCATTTACCTTATACAGTTTGCCAAATTCTTACACTCAGTTCTTATTAAATGGAAAGGTGTTAAAACAAAGAGGTTCATCAGCATAGAGCAACTGAGGATTTAAATACAGGGATACATTGGGGTCTCACCAAAGAGTGGGTTTACAGGAGAGCCAATCATTGCATCTTCCTCATATTACTACACGTTATCAAAAGAGCCATCCTTATTCATGTTAAATGGTCCAGTCAGTTATTATATAGCACTACATGTAACTGTTTTCTAGTTTTGTTTAAGTAGCTGAATGTCTCTGGAAATGTGCCTTGGACCTATTTTGTTACACAGAATTTCACAGAGGAAGCAAATGAGATAAACTGGCCAGACAATGGAATTGCATGTTTTATTAATGTGTTACGATTCATTTTTGAATTAAGTGTTTCCTCCCTCGATGAAATTAAACATCTGCTTCTATACACCTTTCAGAGTCTTAATATCATCAGAGTGCGTACAGACTATACAATGAATGCCAGGTTAATATTAATTTCTTCTAGCAGGCTGAAAGCACAGGACCGTATTCTTACTCAAAAAATCAGTAAAATGTGTAGTGGATGGGGGGTATATCACAAGGTCACTCTGTAACACAATTGATGCAGATTTATTCCATAATGCAGAGTTGGCAGGAGAGTTGATTCAACTCCTTGACTTCACTACGCTTTTTGGAGTGCCAACACCAGGGAGCTTCTGTTGTAGGAAGAGCTTGGCTGGCCCTGTGTAATGTATAGGTAAATCAGTGAGATTTCTATAGTCCCCTCACCCATTGAATTATTCACTATAGAGGGACAACTTTACCCTTCTTGCTGGAGAAACCCGTCAATGTTGGATCTCCATAATAAGTAGTGAATTGAAGTAATTGAAATCTCACTCTTTACCGAATAAACTTTTTTTTTTTAAACCAGCATTTGCCATATTATGCAATTTTCTTCCTTGATTTAGGTATTCAATCTGTGTAATTAGTTTTCAGAGATGGTTTAAAAATAAAGCATACATTTACCATAGCAAATCTGAGATCTCATGCAAACCCTCCTTACCTTTAAAGGGTTTCAATCCTTATTCGCATAAACCGAGTAACGATCACTCACATATGGAAGACAGGATGGCTGCTTTCATGCCGCACATATAAAGTTCTTCTAATTTGTACGCATTGCTTTTTAATCTATGAACACCACTACAGAGGTTCATTAAATGTACTGATCTCTAATAAGTCAGTGCTCATCTCTAATACGCCTTAAGTTAATTTGCCTTTATATTACCATTTGGTTGACAGACAGAACAATAAAAACGAAAAATAAAGACAGCGCACGTTGGTTTTGTCCTTTAATACGAACATTGGCCGCAATCCAGGCATATTTGGGTTTTCTCAATATATTGATGCAAATTTATAGGTAAACCATTAAGTACTAACAAGCTGTGAAGGAATAACGATATCTTTTGCGGCACTAACATCTACATTTCAGCTCTTACAGAAATAATGATGACAGAATAGTTCCCAATATGTGGTGCTGAGATCTTCAGCTCTTGGAGGGTATAGGCAGCCTCGGTAACCTCTCTTGTGTTGGTTCCGCTTATTCTGACTTCATGCTGTTTTTTTCTCATTGTCGCTTCAGGAGTGCCATGTGTTCTGTTGTAGGGTTTTCTGTATCCTTTTTCTTTCTTCTCCATCCTGCTGTTTAACTTGACAGACCTAGCCCATATCGCAGTATGCTATTACACCACCCCTTCGATTTGTCTTGACGGAAGCTTAATTCATTGCAGTGGACACGTAGGAGGAACCTTTATGTTTCATTTCATGTTTATATGGCTGAGCAATAATTTGCGGCAATTGTTTTCTTTCATTGTAGCTATAAGAAGGCACTCTGTGTGTTTCCAGTGATTAATTAGGTTAGGACCAGTATGACAAATTTGTTGTGTGCAAGTTTGTGTTCTACGGCAATAATTTTGAAGGCATCTATAATCTACTTAAGGCTCATCAATACCTAGTGTTCAGTATTATATTGTTCCTTGAGGTCCTATGTAAATCTATATGATCTACTGAGTTAGGGCAGATTTGGCCTGCCTTTTTCCTCTAACAGGTTTGAAGGACCAGCCTGTCCCAAAATAGATTGGCATTTGACCAGAGTCCCTCAATTCCGTAGAGCCAAGTAAGCTCAATTCAAAAATGAGTTGTCATTCATTAGGTCCTAAGTTGCTTTGGTTATATATTCTCTCTCTCTCGGCACTTGAGGTGTCTTATAAACTGGTATAAAGGTCTAAGGACGCCAAAA
The DNA here is from genome assembly GCA_009364415.1 of Spea multiplicata. Taxonomy (NCBI): domain Eukaryota; kingdom Metazoa; phylum Chordata; class Amphibia; order Anura; family Pelobatidae; genus Spea; species Spea multiplicata. The sequence goes on along the minus strand of VKOC01000006.1, from coordinate 18,627,198 downwards.
GAAAAATAACTGAAAGCAACTCAATACAATGTGTATTGTATACCAGAAATAACTTTCATAATTGTAAGATTTGGTATTCCTGACGAGATCCGACTTGATTGATTCATAAGTGCTAATAAATGCTATGTTGTGGGTAATGGTTGTGAACTTCTGTTAGCTTTGCTGTAATTGGGTTAGAAAAGATTATTGCGTTTGGGGCTCGGTGAGTTGGTTGCAATATCGTCTTCAAAATAAAACACAGAGAAGGACTTCCAGTAATATTTTTACTGCTATCCATTTTAAAGTGCCAGAATGGTCTTTTGTTAGTTCGTAGCCAAACTACTGTCAAATTTCCGTAACATTTTGCGCAAAGTTATTAAAATTTATATCTCCTTTCAAGTGGTTCTAGACTGCCGTCTGTGATTTACATCCAGTGTATTTATTCATACTGCGTACGTGAATGGCTGTCAATCAGCATTTGAGCCCAACGCTGTCCCTTTTTAAAGCCAGATTTTTTTTTTAATTCAGATTTTGCTAATTAAACAATTAACTTTGATTATCGTTGGGCAGTGTTATAAGTATTGCCCTGACAAAGAAAACTGGTGGGCCAGAGGTCCTCTAAAGAGAGGAGTTGGACAGCATCGGTGCACCAGATGCTCGGGATTGTAGGGTATAATTCGATGACTTCCTATGGGATTTTCACTTCACAAGCACAGAATCATTGAAATCCAGTTATTGTGCTTTGCTGGCAGCTATTTTGCTGTATATGTATTCATCAATACCTTGCCTGTATGTTGTATTAAAATGCTTGGTGTATATGTACATACATATTTTATACTGTTTATTATTTATTTTATACTGTTAATTACGGTAAGAGCATATGTAATATTCAAAGATTTTCTCTTAAGAGACTCTGAGGCAGATCTTTCAAACTCCTCGTTAACCACTAGATGGAGATACATATCTTGCTTGCTCAATGGGACCAACGGAAGGGTGAAAGTCTGTCTATTATGTGCGTTTCTGTCTCGCTCTCTTTATTTTTATACAGTGCATTCGTTTGGAGCTAAGTGCTCTCAGAGATGCTGCAGTCAGAGTTATCCTTAAAAATGATTGCTGTTCTTGTTACTATTTCAGATTCCCCTGTGCAAAGTAATCCGCTTTAACATTGACTACACAATTCATTTCATTGAGGAAATGATGCCCGAGGTAAGAAATCAGAAGTTTTAACCCTTTCGCACAGCAGTCCACCCACAGTTGGACCGCCATTTTAATTGATTAAACACTTGTTTTGAGCGTTGTCACTTTTGCCCATGCGTTATTGCTTTTTCCCTTGATATCCGCGCAATAAAGGAGCCAGAATGGATTTTGTAATAAGTAGCAGGCAACTCTTCTTTCCACCTTCATTATAGCATCACACTTTGATGTCCTACGCTTTTAGAGCTGTTGATTGAGCAGGACCCGGAGGGGTAAGCTGGCTTCAGGTGAAAGAAAGGTTCACTTTTCCCTCTTGGCCTGCACATTGAGAAAAAAAAAAGCAGCTCCACAGTTCATGGACAGGACACACATATGCATTTTATTACATCAGCACTTTTTTCAGCCTGAGCAGGCAAGTCGATAGCAAATTAACTTGTGCCACTCTTTTGGTAAAGTGAGTTTGTTCTTGTCTCTTTCATCTAAGTGAATTAGAAAGGTGACATTCAGCCAGAGTAATAGAAAGGTCCTTCTGTTCGCAGCACGCCGTCACAGAACAGGAACCCAGTTCTTCGTGGATATCCCTGTATATTTACCGCTATAAGTACAGATTCCTCGTTCTTCTCGTCTCGTAGTTCTTTGCAATTATGAGCCCGTAACCCCACTGTAAAGACATACGGTACATATTGTGTTTTGTACAATACCCCGGAGGGCTGTATTTCACATTAACGATAATTCACTTAATGGCACATGGTTTAGTAATGAAAGCTGGTAATGAAAGTCACCTGTAAATGACTAAAGGCTTACGGTATTACAGTGCCCCTGTATTTTTAATTTGGCTTTGTTTTAAGCAGGACTCGGGGCAAGCATATATTATATTGTTGGAATGTAATTGAACCATACCTCACATTAAAAAAAAAAAAATGTGCATTAATCTATTCCGTGTTAATCCAAAAAAAACCCAAAACACCCATTAGATCCTGACATGCCGTGGCAAGACATTTTTATTATTTTCTTAATTCATTCTGCAACTTTTAAAATAGACTCCGCCATCTACGGTGCTACAAAGAGAGTTTAATTAAAGCCTATCGAACAAATTGTTGTATTAGTGAGAACTAATTTTCTCTTAATATTCTGCTATTGTACGTTTTGCCCAAACATCATCTCCTCCTTGCTGCTTTTTATGCCGTGCTATTTTGTTTTGCCTAATATTTAAAAGGCCCGAAATGACATCTCTAAACAAGATGAATGCAGACTTCAAAATGATTCATTGTCTGCTATTGAATCTGTCGTAATGTTGGCAAACTAGCAATAAAATACAGCGGAAACTTGCTAGTCTTAACGTAGTCCCATTGTCATGCTTGGCTGCCTATGTTGCGTACAGATGCTTAACAATGCATCTTTGTCGCGCTGAACATAGCAGAGGTTCATTGAGTTGGAAGTAATTTGCATCCTGAAAGTAGGAAATAGGTCTGTATTTGTTTTACAGTATGGTTTAGATACCTGTTTCTTTTTATAACCTTTACTTGTAAATTTATTATCAATGGAAGCAATAAGACTGTCCATTTTTACCCGCTGTTTAATATCCCTGCACCCTTTTTCAAGCGTAGACTTTGCCGTGGCCCTGACGAAGTAGGGCTTCACAAGTCCCATCAGGCTGTTTTCCTTTGTGTATCTTGCTCTGAGATCCAAAGGCGGTTTAGACTTGGCAAATCTGTAGTGGTTTAGCTCAGTGGTCCCCAACCAGGTCCTCAAACAACAATAAGAGGACAGGATTTAGTGATAACCACATTCTATTCCATTAGAAAGATTCACAAAACCTTGGCTGTTGATGTGCCTCAAGGACTGGGTTGGGAACCACTGGTTTAGCTTGCATATGCAACCTGTGGTGTCTCATTAAGGATAGGGAGAGCACTAACGTCTAATCATAAAACATTATTGTGCCTATGCACACACGCCATGACATGGCTAAAGTACAAATCCACCGGCCTAGGACCATAAGCATCCCACTTCTCACTGTAGTTTATTCACTAAAGAGGCAGTTGGCAGGAGAGGTGCAGATAGCTTAACAAAATGACTAATATGAAGGACCAACCCATTGAAGAGCTTGACTAGCACCGCATCAAGAGAGAGTTTTTAAGGCCCTGCTGTAATTGAACTATACAGGCCCACCTCTGCCATTATTGCAGAGACATTTGCAACAATACATAATGAATTCAGGGAGTTGAAGCCACAGCTCCCCCGTCATCTCCCATTTTAGTAAATAAACCTCTATCTCCTCAACTCTTATGCAGGTGTACGCTTTGTGACAAAATGACTAAACGACCTATAACCACACCAGGCTTCCACAAGCCCCTGACTGCTTTGTGGATGGACATCAAAATACCTAGATTTCTTTCTGCACCCCTCTGCAATTCCAGACCAGCCTAGCCAACAATTTCTAGGGCCAAAATTCATGTGTTTTTAGGAAGTCTCCGACTGCCACGTGTTAAAAGTTCAAATGTAAATATCATCGGTTTTTAAGTAGACCCATAGCTCTTAAATCAATGCTTCTGCTTCCATCTGAACGTCAGATCATCCCATTTTTTCCAACCTTGCTACCGGTGTCGGTTTAGCCTGTATTAGTAATGCAAAGAATGATTGGCAGCGAATATTCTGTGGCCATCGGTGCGTGAGATGGAAATCCGGCCCAACCTTGTTATTTAACTTGTTATTTATATCCAAGGCCAAGTATCCTGATTCTCCTGTATCTCTTTTGGAAACCACCTAAACACTGACCTTGTTAGATTGGATTAAGATTTGACTTTATCTCTAAAGAATGTTTTGTGTTTGTGTAGAAAAGCACTTTGCAGGGGATTTACTGGCTCGATACCTATGTAACATTTTCTACACGGCGCTGGCTAGGGTCAATTCATGTTCCATTAATACATTTATACAATGTATAACCTCTTTGTCTTTCCGCAGCATTTTTGCGTGAAGGGACTGGAACTGTTTTCTTCCTATCTGTTCAGGGACATATTAGAGCTTCACGACTGGAATCTTATTGGTACGTTTGTTTTACTCGAAATGCGAAATGTTCTACCCCATGGGCTTAAAGAGCACCGAAACATTTAGTAGCCTATGTGTCTTGTCTGTCTTTTGTTTTTAGTTTGTTTTAGTAATGCTACTGCATTATTCTCTGCTCACTGATATCTGTCTTTTATAGTTTTTTTTTCTTTTTGTCTTTTCTCCCTGTATGTTTGATGTCCCAGAAACAAATTAAATTTAAATTAAATCTCTTTTTTAACCGCTTTATTTTTTGGGGGGGGAAACTGAGATTTGTGTGTTTTATCTATGCATGTTTTACAAATAAGGTTTACAAATAAGATCATGCATCAGATATTAAAAAAATATCAGATATTAAAAAAATATCAGATATTAAAAAAAAAATCCAGATGTAGAAAGGAGAGCAGTATACAAACTCCCAAATATATTCTTCTTGGAGAAAAAAAAATCCTAAATGGTTACCACTCCATTTGCTCTTCCAGTGGGGTGGGAGGCTTGTTTATTTAGACCGTGGGCAATTAGGCCAGAATTGTGCACTAGACAAATCACTGAAGAAGGTCCCATCTTGTGCAGCTCCTTCGGGTTTCTTGTAGAACCAAGAGAGACAAGTTTGGATATAGGGTTCCTCTGCGTAGACTGTGGCTGTGTAGGTTTGCTTTTTTTCCCCTACATGACTAAAGTAGGAAATAATACATTGATCTGGTGCACCACATAACGAATCCGATTAGAAGCTGTACAATCGTACGTATTTTGTTGGTAGACGTGTAAGGCCATGCTTCTGGATCTGAGAAAATATAGTATTATATTTGATCATTTTTCTATTTGTTAGTATTAGTGGTGTAGTCAGCAGGTGCATTCCATTGGTTGCATTATATTACAGTTCAGTTGCAGCTTTCTGTAGCTGTGATTTTTTGAGTGTGTTGAATGTTCCATTAAATGATTTTATGAATCTTGGACTGAGCTAAATTTACTTGTTTCTTAATGTGCCTTCTGCTAATCTATTAGTGTTTTATTACTGGGGTCTTGGGTGTCATATGAATTTGTTCTTTTTCCATTTTACTTTGCATAAAAAATAATTGCCCTTTTTATCCTTTTCCCTAAGGACCTTCTCAAGAAGACTTCAACTCCATGTGTCCTCAGTTTCATTTTATGCCACGATTTGTAAGATTTCTGCCTGGTGAGTTATAAAAGCAAGGCTGGCTAACATTAACATTGCAAGGAATTCTGTTTACTGATCCGATTTATGGATGTTTAGAAACACCTGCAGATCTGCTGTACTAGATTTTTATTACTGCAAAGGGGAGCAACACAAGTTCATCACTTACTGCTGCACATACTGCAGTGCACCCAGCTTCCCATCTGTTAGGGGATCCCAGTTTTCTTTAATGCACTCGGGTTTATTTAGCTTAGCCACCATTGCATTTGACTGCATGCAAACTAGTTTTTTGAGAGATTGTCTCCTCTGCCAGTTTCAGGAAGCTCGGTTTCCATTGGCTTTCAGGAAGCTCAGTTTCCATTGGCTTTCAGGAAGCTCAGTTTCCATTGGCTTTCAGGAAGCAGTTTCCATTGGCTTTCAGGAAGCTCAGTTTCCATTGGCTTTCAGGAAGCTCAATTGCTTTCAGGAAAGCTCAGTTTCCATTGGCTTTCAGGAAGCTCAGTTTCCATTGGCTTTCATTAAGCTCAGTTTCCGTAATTGTGAGTGACTTTCAGAAAGCACAGCTTGGATACTTGTGTGCCACCTCCAGGAAACTGAGCTTGTACTCTTGCAAGTCACCTCCAGGATGCAGGAAGCTCAGCTTGCATACATGCCGGTAACTTCCTGGAAACCGGAAGTGCAGCTTGCATACCTTCACATGACTTCAAGGAAGCTCAGTTTCCATACTTGCGAATTACTTGCAGAAAACACAGCTTGTACTCTTCTGAGGAAGCTCAGCTTGCATGCGGGTGACAGCTATTTAGCTTTCACGTATGTTAGTTGAACTCCTCCTGATTTCAGTGAGAGCTCATCTCCCATATAAGTAGACAGCGGTCCATGCAAGATGAACTCCAGTTAGCGTTTTTTTTGTATATGGGACTGAAATGTTCGCTTTGCTACCATGTATAGGCATTATAGGTTAGTTTTACTAAAACAGAGGGCAAACTATAATCAGGTATTAGCTATTCTCAGTTGAGCCTTTATAAACACAAACACGTGAATCCTATTTTTCACATTGATCACACTGACCTTGTATAGCCATAACTTAAAGAAAATAGAAAACATATTCTGGAATTCCCATCCTGTTATATAGACCCTTCAGCTTAGTAATAAATTGAGAAACTACCTGATCAATAATGTCTGAACATCTACGGCATTCACTGATGTCTTGTGAGACCCCAACATATTCAAGAATACACACAAGCCAATGCAATGTATTTTGCGCTTCTTTAACATTTTCATCAAACACTCACAAGATTGTGCTGTGTGTTTCCTTGCTGCGGCTTGCCACAACATAATCTTTTTTTTTTTTTTGCTTCTAAATGCAACAAACCAGAACACTTAATTTTAATCACTTTTGTACTACATTTACATGCGTCCAGGTTTTTGTAACAAGACCTCCGCTCTCGTTTTATTGCTAAGATTCACAGGAGGAAACGCCTGAGCAGCTCTCAGATGTTTCAAACTTTATTTCGGTCACAGTATTAGAGCAACATCTGGCAATAAACCTTAAAATATCACCAGCTTTGGAAAGGATTCAGCTGTAATGTCACAGAATGTCACGCCGTTGTAGTCAAGAGGCTCGGCATGGCACTAGAAAGGCCAATTGTATTCTTGTTTCAAAAGATTTAGTGTTATTTTCTAGCAAATGTGCAAAAGTGTATTCTCCTCCAGATTTGAATTGCCCTTTCTATTTATCGTAAGAAAATATATATAGAAACAGAATACTGTAGCGCCTTCCTGAATTAGAATCCATGTTAACACAGTTGTTAATGGATGAATCCTATCATACAACACAGATGTCTGTGAAGGGTCAAAAATACACTATTGCTTTTATTATTACATACTAAGCTGACTAGTTTTTTTTAAAACAAAACTCGGGGCTATTGTTATGGGGGGTGTCCCTTGAAAATGAGGACATCTGGTCACTTTTCATAATCACAGATTCGAAAGGAACATAAGGCTGTAGACCCACTTGCCAAGCAAATAGTTAAATAGGTGGGCTCAATAAAAACTATAAATGATTCTTCTCTCCACGTGTGTTGGCAATAACTTATGGATACCGGCAGAATAATGTCTGTAGATTATTGCTTTTTAAAGCATTCCCAAAAGCTTTTGTTTGTTCGATAGTTTCATCCTATTTCCTCAACAGCTAGATGGATGCATCCATAACTGTCCCATAAAAGGCCTAAATGTTTCTCCAGAAGGCCTCATAATGTCTAAAGGCTTTTAATACAGCACATAAAATCAATACGAAAAGCACGCCAAGCCTGTGCTTACACCAGTCGACCTATTGGGCAGTCACTTATAATGCCCGTCAATTATAATGCCGGAAAAAAAATCAAATCAAATCTTGATTAGGCATAGGCCATTCTTACTAAAAAAAAAAACAAAAAAAAAAACAACAACCCTACAACTAAGACTTTTTTTTACCCCATCCATGCTTGAAGCTTGCATTATTTGATTTCTTGTTGGTTTTGTGCTATACGGAGCATCCACTAAGTTTAATATAGCTATTAAGGTAGCCAATCACATTCTCCATTTTTGTGCGTTGCTGTGTGATTTTGGGGTTATAGATCATTTCATCACTGCCCTACGTCTTGTTAAAGAAAGTGCGTGAGTAATAAAAGTGCATCATGGCCCCCAATGACTTTTGTATGATATTGATTTAAACAACATTAAAAGGACGCTCCAGCCGCCATTGCTTTAATGCGTATAATAGCTGACAGGCACCTTTACGTATACACGATGAAATTTCAAGTTTAAAGTTCAGTTTGGTTATTTGGCAAAATAATAGGAAACACATGTTTTCTGTATAGTTTAAAAAAAATACCTTTGTTTATCAGATTGATTAAAGCCCTAGATGATCCTCCAGCTACATTAACTTTTTGTGCAATTTATTTTAAATCTTGAATTGGGAGGGCTGCTTTACGACATTCTGAACTTTACACGGTTGTAGCTGACTGTTCTTCAACAGTGGTTAAAATGGGTCGTGCTGTGAAATGTTCCGTATACTCGCGTGTTCTACCGCATTGTGCAACATAAAATCATGCTACCTGTCATAAAAACAGCATGCAGTGCTCATCGGAAGATGACAAGAAGTCATCTCAACACACCCTAGCTCTTTGGCAGTTTTCCTTCCTTTTAGTCTGTGCAGAAAATGTTGATATCTAAAGTTAGATATTTTTTCCATTCCGTATAATACACATTTAAGATATTTTTTATTGAGATATAAAACATTATCAATATATCTATCATTTTTTTCTCCTTTAGCAAAAAGGGAACTGTAAAGTGAAGTTTCCGGAAATTGTGTTTTATTACCTACTATTTATATGCGTTTGGAAATATATATACGCGGATCACTGAAATATAGTCATTAAATATGCTGGTATTCCTGAATTCATTATTGATTTATTTATGTTCACTTGAGCTACGTGGTGCGGATGCTTGTGGCAAAGTAAACCATTGTACTTCCATTTTTGGCTCGGTTTCCAAACACTAATAATCTGTGATTTATTTCCATGGGTTTATTGCAGATGGCGGTAAAGAGGTCCTATCCATGCATCAGGTTCTGTTATATTTGCTGCGTTCGAATAAACCTTTGGTTCCTGAAGAAGAGATTGTGAACATGCTCCAGTTGGAAGAGTTAGAATGGCAGAAATACGCAGAAGAATGCAAAGGGATGATCGTCACCAATCCTGGAATGGTACTTTCTGCGCCTAGGCCTCCGTCTTAAAGGGGAAGGCTCATGGGGGAAAAAAATCTGTTTGGGCATAACATGCATTTGTGTATACAGTAATGTAGGATGGCATTGTCAAACCCTTTTGTTTTAACCCCTTCAGTCCCCTATGGACTTACCTGTACGTCCAAAAAACACATCCCAAGAATCCCTTATGGGCGTACCTGTACGTCCTGCCCTTCTTGCAGCGGCTGATTCTATGTGGCAATGCTGATGTAGTCATTGTACCACAGACTTTCATTAGTCAGAGTATCCAGCTGAGACAGCCAGTAAACACAATAATTCACCTAAAATGTAGGAATAGTACATTTTAATTTTGCAGGATTTCATGTATTTCAAATTCTAAGGAAGCAATCACAGAGCATTAGCAACTCCGCACATAAAATATCTTTAATAGTATTCATGTATTCTTCAATAGCCTATTACAAAAAAAACTGTATAATGTTTTATATGTTTGTGTTGTCTGTGTTTGAGGCAAAAAAATCACATCAATGACAAAATTGGCCAACAGGTGGATAATTGTTGTGCGTGTTTACATTGTCGTGCATTTTTTTGTTCTGATTAATAGAAACCTAGTTCAGTTCGGATTGATCAGCTGGATCGGGAGCAATTTAACCCAGAAGTCATCACCTTCCCTATTATTGTCCACTTTGGCATAAGACCAGCCCAACTGAGTTACGCTGGAGATCCACAGTAAGGTTTTATTTCTTAAGTGTTAATATGTCACGCTTGATAACCGTGATGTCATCTTTCCTCCAAAGCTGTTCTGCTCTCTCTATATTGTTTCATAGGCACATGGTTTGTAAGCATTAAGGCATCCAGCAACACAGAGGTTATGATAAGCATATAGTTGTGTATAAAAATGATGTATTCGTGTTATTTACAGCTTCTTAATTGCTGTCATTGGCAGTACAGTTGGGTGCATTGCTTCAGCTGCACCATGATGAGGCCCATATGTCTTCCAAAGAACAAATGCCGCTTGTCTATGTTCATGTTTAGTTATAAATCAAGCCTTGCCTTGGGTCTTTTGTTGGGGGAACCATACTCAAGATTGTAGCAGACAAATCTGAAGATTTACAGCAGCTGTTTGTTCCACCAGATAGCAGGTGGAAGCAGGTGTCCCAGCATACACAAAAAAAATAATCAGTGATTTTTATATAAGCATGTGAAATTGTTATTATTTGGGATGTCATAATTGTCTTGCCCCATCAAGGCAACATCTGTCTTGAAAATACAGCTGCTTTCTGTAGCGTGTATCAGGTTCTTCTGCTTCATTAAAGCTCCCCTAGTCAACGTTAACCGGTGGTATTCACTAGACATGTAAGTGTGTTGCACAAGTGGTTTTAGATTTGATTTATGTTATCTTTAGGATCAGCATTCGGAAACCCCAAGGCAAAGACAAAGCTTACAAATGATGGTGACTGGTACCAGCAAAATAAATCTTTGCAGCATTTGTACAGCTTTCAACAAAGGTGGCATTTACACTTGGTAGGCATCTTCATGCAAATGAATTGCACCTTCCTAGTGTTAGTCTTATCTCCTGTGTCCATTAGCATCATCCAACTACAGGTGATTATTTATCATTTATAAAGTTTAGGAAGCCTAAAGATATCAGGGATAAAGCAATCTGAGCAGCTAGCATAGACACCCTTCAAAGTGTACCTTTTAACAGAAGGGAAGAGGTTACGATGCCGTGTTCCGAATTCAACTCCTCTGCCTTTAAACGCAGAATTCTTTTTTCCTCCCGATGCTATTTTCCGTGTGCACATTTTGCAGCGATGCGCTCTCTTGTTTGTGTTTAAAATCCATAAAATAAGCCTCTGGGGGAAGAGGGCATGTGAAATTTGCAATTTCCTCTGGCCCAGGTGTCAATTGAGAAAGAAAGGCACACATTGATATCATTTCAAGTGAGGAGGAAATGGCTTAGTGCTCTTTGGAATAAAACATAGGATGCATCAGGAGAATTGCTCCTCTCCTCGTTTTTTGCTGATTGATTGCGTGACTGGGGGGGAGAACAATTAAACCTATCTGCCCCGCTGAAGGCAGGTTGGTTCTCCCCTTACCCTACTTTTTACTTGTAATCCCAAAAAATCCCCAGTTTGCAGCTAAGTGCACGCCGACAGGCACACGAATGGAACATCTTGCGTCCCGGTTATTGTTAGTATGAAATGTGTCCTTCGGAGGTAATCATGCATATGCAATTTGAGCATCCTCGCGTTTGTGCCGAGGTGGACCCCCTCCTTAATGAATGGCACGGAAGAGTAATGCTCCCTTTTTACTCTGGCAGCTCACGCTCCGGATCGCAGAGTAAACATTGCAATTTATACTGATTACATACATTGAACTTCTGTTTACATATATTTGTCTCTGTCTTTGTTTCAATAAAGTGTTTAATGAAGATGCATGCTCTCACGCTAATTGTTTATTGAAAACTTTGAAAGACAAGTGGCTAATTATCCATGGCTAGTTAACAGCGGGGTTCTTCTGTACGAATATTTTAGTATGCAATATATATACTCCATAAGCCTGCAAAATAAAGATAAATTGCTGCGTTTGAGAGGAGTATACTTCCACACTTGCAAGATTCCAAGGCAAGTAGATACAAGCCGTGATTAGTCACCTCTGGTGGATTCCGTGGTGTTACTTGTTTTTCCATATCAATAAGGTTTTGCTTAATTGCTTTAAGTCCACCTATTTAGCCCAGTCTGTCCGAGGTGTGTGTGTGTGCGTGCGTGTGTGTCTGCCTTCCGTTGTGGTTTCCAGAACATAAAGGCCACCATAGATGGCTAGACATGTAACGGTTTATTTCATTTTCAAGAACATTTGCATTCTTTCTTTCTTTAAGGAAAGCAGCTTTTTTGGTATGGGTGTTTTAAAGCAAGTTTTTTAACCGAAAAAATTAAAAAGTTATAGAATAGGATGTTTGGATGGCTATGAGCCCAGCTGATTTAATGTAGCTAGCTACTGATTTTGCTTGTACAGGAAGACAGTTGATGGTGACTGCTGGCATGTGGATGCAATCTGGTAATGCTTTCAGCTGTCACCGGTGTGTGGTCTGTCTGTGCACCTGCTTCTGTCTTGCTGCTTCTTTTGTTGTTTGTCTTTACCTCTCTATGTATGTTTTGTTGTGTATTTATTAAATTTCAACAACTTGCAGCCTATGTGCCTAGCTACCTTATCAAAAGTCGTTGGTCCTACTGTTACCCACCCTTAACATTTTGAGATTTTAGATCCAGGGAAACCACTAATACTATAAACAAAAAGAGAGAGAGGGTGCTTAGTACCTTTTTAATGACTATTAGGTGATCTGTTTCATTTTCTCATCATTTTAAGCATGACTTTATTTTTGTAAACCTCTGAATGTCGGCATGGGGTCACCCTGAGCAACTGTATAAACACAGCAAAACAAGATTCTACATTTCTTCCCCCCCCCCCATGCTTACCTAGCCATCCAAACCGTGAAAGCAAACATGTACCTTATGTCTCAAATATGTCCGTGTTTAATCATGCAGTTAGCATAAACCTAAAGGTCATCTTTATGATGTGGAAAGCAGAGCTCCTGTGGAATCCTCTTCTCCGTTCCACCAGACTTTCTGCCTCATACACAACCTTCAAAACCTCTCTGAAAACCCACCTGTTCAGGGAAGCGTACAACATTCCTTCCCATTACTCCCAACCATCATCATAATCAAGCCATCTGAACAATCAACGGCTTCAACACATCATCAGAACCAGATCAACTCATCCCCATCCAAGATGTCCTCTCCTACTGTCTCACTTCCCCATCAACCACCGACTAGATTGTAAGCTCGCAAGAGCAGGACCCTCTTCTACCTTGCACCAGTTTTTGTTATTGTATGTGTTACTAAATTGTTCTGACTGTAACAGCGCTGCGGAATCTGCCGACGCTTTATAAATGTAATGTAATGTTATATGTCACAATTATTTCTCAGCATTGCTTTAAGATGTAATTTACCTTGTACTAAAAAGGTAGATTTCAAGAGGAAAAGAACAGTGTCATCAGTCTGTGTTATGCTACCTAAAAGTACACGTAATTGAGGAAAACGGAAAGGAGAATACCTATAAAGCAGGCTTTAAAAGCTACAGTATGTGATTAAGCCTAGCTGCCTTTGGATGTATGAAGAATAAAATCCAGCACTCCTGCAAATAAACATCACTGCATATTGCTGCGTGTCACAGAGATTCTGCCTGACAGCGCACTTACAGTGTTATGATCTGTGACCCCGGCTTCCTGCTGAAATATGCCAATTTACTGTTGTTGGCCGGAGTAGTAAATAACTGCTTTGGCCTAGGACAAGCTACATGTTTGCAATTGGCCCATTTCTTAAACTTTTTAGAGAATAAGGGTAGCCTTGTACAGTTTAAAACTTGACATAGGCAAACCTTCTGGAATCATTGGTACGATTTTTAAAATTTGCTCTCTATATTTATTTATTTTACGATTTTTTTAGGTACCAAAAGTTATGGAAAAGCTATGTGAAACTGCGCCATCTACTGGCCAACAGCCCCAAAGTCAAGCAAGCTGATAAACAGAAGCTGGTCCAGAGGGAGGTAAGCTTTGTCTGTACCCACTGAGAACAATTAACGAGGTGCGGTACAGTTTGAGTTCAATGATCTCTAAGCTGTCACTTAGACCTCCAAGGGATATTTTGCAACTTACTCAACATACATTTTGGAAGGAGGATTTTTCGCACATTAGTGATTTTCTTCATCTTTACAGAAAGCTAAAAATGTACGTTTTTTTTTTCTTCTTTATTGAAACAATCTACCAGTATTACACCTGTCCATATGCCCCCTATTTAAAAATGATTATTTGTTATGGGAAAAATTGGGAAAAAAATAGATATGACAATTATTTGATGAATTAACAAAATATTTCTACCACTTGTTTGACAAGGATATGCAGCAACCTTGAGTATCTTAAGTTTACCTGAAGGTGCAGAAACACATGCATATTTTTACCATATGTCTACATGACCCCTTTATGTATCTTGAGAATATCTTAGAACGCATTTCCTAGTGTCAAAACTCGGGTAAGCAGTTGGGCTCTGTCTGTATGCCATAATGCAGCTTACTGGACGCAAAGGGAGTAAGAGAAAACACATAAGGCTGGATATTTAGGAAACAGTCTATAGGAGTATGCTGGTTGATCAGGTAAAATAAAATAGGATTGGTTTAAATAGCAGAAGCTTAAGTCTTATGAGGAACGTTGTGGCTGGATGGTACCTTAGACCCAGAATACGAGACAGGCAACTTGGACTGGACTTGCCCTCGGGCAGGGCACATGGTAGGAAGCCCTCAGGCAATAAGATGTGGTCAAGCAAAGAGGGGCGGTAACAGTAGGACACAGTCGTTAAGCCTAATTGGGTGTCAAGTGGCTCAGCTGTCCAGGATAATTAGTAAAAAGGGGTGCTCCTGAGAAGGAACGGTGGCCACTAGTGGCTGCAGGTAGGCATGACAGTAGGTATCCAGTAGACGGGATACCGTGAGGCAGGGAGGAACCATGACGCCTTAAGTTTTTAATCTTCCTTAATTAGATAATTAAACTTTGTGTATGAAAGTTGTTTAGATGGGAAATGATAACATTATTGGCCCCCTTTTAGCCTATGAAATCCGTTTGTGGTATACTCTGCTTGCTACATTTTAAGTCGCAGAATGAACATGACGTTTGGCAGTAGATTGGATTCACTGTCAGCAATAGTGCTCTGTTTATAATACTGTTTATACAGTTCATGTATGCATTAGGGGAATAAATGGTATCTTGGCTAATCCACTTGGAATGGGCATATTGAAAGTCAGCATGAGTTTTGATTTAATCCATATTTACATATCATCTCAAATATTGCACTGTCAACACTTCACTGACAATGTTTTGCTATTTTTTAAATGATAAAGCACAGCACACACTTGCAGAGACTTATTTGTGTTTGTGGATTAACTTTCAGCCTATTTCATAGGCAGTCATTTTTATATCTTAAATGTCATTTTACTCACAGGTGGGCCTCCAATCCCTAAGGCCCTTGACAAACATGTCCACATGGATTTTATCAGCGCTGATCATGTTTTACCATCCACTGCTGCCATACTCTACCCCAATCACAGCATCTATAGTTGGTTTTTTTTCTTCTAAACCCTTAATCTAAATTTTTAAATTGCTTTTTTTTTAGTGAAACTGGTGTTGTGACCCAATGAAATTCAGCCTTTTTAATAAAGCATTGTGCAGAGTTAATGTGACCTTTCTTAGCACATAACCAACTAAGGGGTTTTCTTTAAAATGCATAGTGAATTTGGTGAGTTAGAGTCACAATTACATAGTTAATCAGGTTGAAAAAAAGACACGTCTGTTGGGTTCAACCTTTCCAAGGCATCTCTATGTTGATCAAGATAAAGGTAAAAATGCTATCCTCCTTAAGCAAATGTCAATTTTGGCAGAGGGTAGAAAAAAAAGATTTGTGACTCCACAGCAATTAAGACCGTCCACTGTATCAACTACGATTAATTAAAAGCAGGTAAAAACATTGTGCCGATTAATTTATTGCAAAATATATATATTCCAACTTTCTTAAGTGTTAAGATTATCTGCACTCTCAGCATTTTCTTAACTAAGGCTTTCCGGAGTATTACTTCTTATAAAATATCTTCCTCTGATCTAAGATGATGGCCTCTTTTAATTTGCTCAGACCCTGGGATGAGCAATTTCCCCGAAAGGGCTTTGTGCTGATCTTTTATTTGTTTCAACATAGTTGTAAGAGCCTTTTACCAGTATGAGTAAATCCAGTGTGGACAATTGCTCATGCTTATTACAGTAATTCTTCCATTCCCTTTGTTTATTAGTTCTCTTTATTCTCTCTCTCTATATATATTTCCAATGTATCTGACTTAATGGCCAAAACTGTACTGAATCCTTTAGGTAAGGCCTAACCAGAACTTTGTATGGTGGTAAAAGGACATCTTCTCTTGTATCAATTACCTTTTTTTATGCACGCCTGTATTTTGTCTATGATTAAGTTTAGATCCCACAACTATATCTAAATCTTTCTCCACCAGTGTTTCCCTAAGTCTAACCCAATCCCATTCATACACAACATTTATGCTTGTATTTTACATTTCTCGGTGTCAACTCTCATCCAACATTTTTTCTGCCCAGTGCCTCAATATATTTAAATCATCAGCAAGGAACATCCTGATCAGGGTTCACAACCCTACATTTTGTTATCTGCAAGTATAGGTATTTTTCCTTGAAGTACCTACTTCATGGCCACTGATGTATAGATTAAGGAGAAATGTAATCAGAATTGACCCCTGAGATACTCCACTCAGAACTGTAATACTATAAAAGATTGACAATTTTCTATCCAAATACATCTGCTGTCTTCTAGGCTTAGCTCTCATGAGACAATTTCACATGCTCCTTCTCACCTGTTTGACACAACCTATTCTTCAACTTTTCTGATTTGAGCTAATAAATTATATAACAGTCTGGCATTACTTATTTTCCCTTACATTTTCCCACATTTGATGTTAAACCTAATGGTCAGAAGTTACCAGTTTAAGTGTTTTATCTTTTTTTTAAACCAAGCTTTTTGTCAATCTTGAGGCTTAAGCCGGAAGATATCTCACCCCAGTGAGCTTCTGAATTATCCTTGTGTGGATACCATCAGCTCCTGGTGCCTTGTCAGTTTACTTTTTTACCTTCTGCCAAATAATAAAACGTTTTTTGGATGGGTTTGTGGGTGTGTGTGCGTAAACTTTCATATTTATCACCCATCTCATCCTTAAAAGGCCCAATGCATTTGAAGAACTGTTTTAAGATTGATTTGCTATCTTTGGTAATCCTAGTTTCATTAGCTGCCCAAGACAATCAAATTGCCTGTTTGTATGCATCCATGGACCCAACTGACCTGAATAATTGAAATGCCTGCTTCGTTCTAAGTATCTCCTCCTTGAACTACTGTGTAATTACATTGGCCTTGGTCGGTTTCTGGTGGATTTGTTTCCCAGAAGTATATATTTCAAGGTTTGTTTCTCTAGAAACTCTCTACATGTAGTCTATCTTTCTTCTGTGTTTTAGTCAGTAAAGATGTCATCCCATTTTGCAGAGAATTTGTAAGTCTTAAAATTAGGCCTCTTAAAACTAAGGCTCTTTGCTAGCCCCTCAAGAGGCTATTTCTTTACTGCAGATTGAAATGAAGCCA
Organism: Spea multiplicata; assembly: GCA_009364415.1. Classification (NCBI taxonomy): domain Eukaryota; kingdom Metazoa; phylum Chordata; class Amphibia; order Anura; family Pelobatidae; genus Spea; species Spea multiplicata. The sequence goes on along the minus strand of VKOC01000006.1, from coordinate 18,609,833 downwards.
TGTTATAGTCACTGTTTCCCTAAGGATTGCATGATAGTATAACCAAAAACGTGCTACCCTCCCCAGATTCGCATAGAGTTGCAGGAAAAAAGTGTTTTAACCCTTTGGAATTACCAAGATATCGGTATTTACTAGTCCTTAGATTTGAACACAGTCTGCTTCAACTAATAACACACAAGTATATGTTACAATGTCATGTTGAAAAAGTCACAGTGCAGGGTGGAAAAACTATGTTGAACCCCCTAGGCTAATGACTTCTCTGAAAGCAGAGTCAGGAGTCGGGTAACTAAAGTCCAGACACGCAGTCTGTGTGTCTGTATTTCTTATGATTTTGAATGTTTCCAAAACTAAGATTTGTTGTTTTCCTCCAACCAGGAATCTCTTCAGAAGATAAGGCAGAAGAATACAATGAGGCGTGAAGTGACTGTAGAATTGAGTAGCCAAGGATTTTGGAAAACCGGCATTCGCTCCGATGTCTGCCAGGTACAGTTTTTTTTTTTTTTTGTTGGAAATAATAATAAAGATGAACTGTTGCTGTCAGCGTTTAGCATAGCTAAATGTATTCATTAAAACGACCCATAGCCTGTCCTAATCCAGTCAACAATCATCAGCAACTTAATAAGTGACATATATCCTAATGTAATAATCATCCAAATCTTGAGAAAGGGAAATTGATACCTTTTCCCCATGGAGTACACATAAGGTGGGCATTTATTACATATATATTCTTAATATTATTCTGTGAACACAGCTACATGGGTTTATTTATTGTATGGACTCTAATATTTTGGGTTTAAGAAAAATGTCTGATCAACTGTAAGTCTCTAGGTACTGTTTCTTAAATATAATTTTTCTATCCATTGCAGTACTGTATGTATGCTAAGTTGACTTTTAGTAGTTTTTTATGGTACACACAGTGCTGGGTCCTCTCATTTTGTGCGTTATCATGGAACAGCAGTGTTTAAGAATCAGCAGTGAAGGCCACATGGAGCTTCAGTAAAAAGACCCATTTCACACCTTTGTAGTTGCACAGTAATTATCAAACTCACACCAATCAAGTTTAATGGAAGCAGCTAATTATTTTGATTTTACTCTGCATGCAAAGGCGATTTCACACAGTTTTTATCAAACAACAGTAGATTGCTGTAAAACGAAGCCCTGTGCTGATTATGGCAATGGGGAAAGAATCCTTGCAGAGCGAAACCTATAGCAAGATCTCAGAGCTAATATTTGGGTACTGAGGGAAAAAAGGCGTATATATTAAATCCATCTCTTCAAAAGTTTTTTGTAAATCTTATTCAATTTTTTTAGTAGTTATAGTTAAAGCCGTTATTCAAATAATTTCAAGAAAAACTGAATGCTCAAGTTAGCTGAAATAACTATTTAAATATATATATAATTGTTCTATATTCAATTTTTTTGCAGTTACATGGTTGATTACAAGCAAGGTGGGGATGTGGCTAAACTGTGTGTAAAATAGCAACTCTGGAAGGGCAATGATGTAGAAATGTCATATGAAAAATGAACAGTAACTGTAACATATAATCCCTAGTTGGTATGCAAATAACTGAAAATTGAAAGGAATGAATGGAAGATGCACTGGGTTAGTTGTAATGACTATGGTAATGTACTGTGCAGCCATTGTTATGTATTAAAAGCATGATGGCAGCATGCTGTCAGTTCTGATTGGAATATTCTATTGGTTTCTCTGGTTATAAGAACACTTTTAAACATAAAAACGTTTATAAAACAACTAAAATTGATCTTTATGAGTAAACGTAACGTGCATGAATGAATAAAGTAGATACCTTTCAAGTTTTAAATTTCGGGAAAGGAAATTGACCTGTTCAGGGATAATTGCATATTTTTGTCTTTAGCATGATATGCCTTTTAACCCTCTAAATGCCACTGTGCCCCATGATATGCCTTTTAACCCTCTATATGCCACTGTGCTCACATTAATTTGTCATATGCCTTTTGACCCCCTATGTGCCACTCTGCCTCCAGAAATGCCTTATACTCCTATATGCCACTCTGGCATATTATGGGGCAGAGTGGCATATAGGGAAGTATAAGGCATTTCAGGAGGCAGAGTGGCGGCGTATAGAGGGTTAAAGGCATTTCTGGAGGCAGAGTGGCATTAAGGGGCTTAAAAGGCATTTCATAGAGCACTCTGCCTATAGAAATGCCTTATGCCCCCCATTTACCACCCCCACCCCCCCAAAAAAAAACAACTTACCGGTGTGTTGTCCGGACAGCGTGTCAGGCTGTCTCAGTGACAGCCGGGGAATGTCTGCGCGATGGACGCAGACAACCCCCGCTGCTAACCGCACCTCCTTCCGGCTGCAGCGGAAGCGTGTATCTACACGCTGCCCCGGCTTCACACCGGGGAATCAGAAACACCAGTAAATTTGGGGGGGCATAAGACAGGAGGATCCAGGTCCCCTGCAACCCTGCGGGGGATCTGGATCTTAGCCTCATAATCAGACCTATTTGAGGTCCCCGACTATAGGACCTCGTCTTATAATCGAGCAAATACGGTATTAGACCAACTCAACCCAGCAATACTCTTTCTTCTTCTACAACAGCCCCCCCCACACACATCAAAACCATTGCCCTGGATTCAAAGTAGTTTATCACTATAATAACTTATGTACATTAGTAGGACTTCTGTAACTTGCCCTAACCTCTGCCTGCATGTGTATGTCTACCCACTCCCTACTACAACTTAGAATGTAAGCTCTATGGGACAGGGACCTCTTTCCATGATTCATGCCTGTTCAAAACTTCTGTAATTGCTGTACTTATGAGTGCACCTTTTATTAAACTAAGTACATCTTACAGGACTCAATAACTAAAAAGATACATACATATACTCAAGAATAGCCCTATTTAATTATGACACGGTTAATCAATTATATGGCTCATTATTGTGCGTTTGATTAAAACTTTCACAAGCAAGACCACACTGAATGGTTAAATGCATTTGAATGCCCTTTTCCCAAGTTTAAATATACAAGCCTATTAAGGGAAAGTGAATCATTTACTTAATAATTATGATTGTAATAGCTCAAAGCAACTGCGCAGTGCTTCCAACAGCAGGCCAGGTAAGTTTATACCGTGTTCTTGGCCAGAAAAAGGGAAGGTTTCAAGAAACCAGAGTAAAATCAAACCCATAATAAAACCCATTGGGTTTTGGTTTACAACTAACTTAAATTTGTCCGTCAATGCTTGCATCGGAGTAGCATGCAATAACTAGCAGTTGCTTTACAGAGGAACTGCACGACGGCAAACAATGCCTAGTGCTAGAAACCATTCTGCCAAACTATGCTAAAAGACAGCATGTGGGATCCAAGAGGCATATTACTGCTATTGGGCTTGACAGTAAGATTTAAATGCAATATTCACTAAGTGTTCATGGGAAATAAGGGGGATGTTGCCCTGGCTATATTGTCTCATATGTGGCATTTAGCCATTAACCATACCTGGGAACTCTGGAAGAAGCACTGCTACTTGGGGTCTCTTGGTTGCCACCAGAAAACTCCAGCGGGATTGCCCACCGCCGCCCCAGCGGGTCTTCCTGCGTGCGTCCTGCAGAGGGGGGCTCCAGGTAGCCCGAGTCATAAAGTTCCCAGATAAGCCCTTTAATCTAAAACGCATTTCTTTCGCTTCTCTACAACTGAGGATTTCCTTCCAATGGTTAATAGTACACAGAATAATACTTCTCCGTGGCAGAATAGAATAAGTTGCTGTACTGGCCTAAAATGAATACGCAGTTGTGCTTGCTTTTATTTTTGCAATATATAATTTAAGAGTTTCTTGCTGCTGTTGGTGGCCTCATTAATCAAAATGTATAACCGAAAGAAAACAAATAACAGTAAATTCCGTGTGAATGAAATTGCTTCTTTAAAACACTAGTCCCAGGAAGGCCTGTAATACATTACACGGCATTGCCTAGTAAAGTCGAGTGGCTAAAAGGCAATGCAGTAAACATATCACTCCAGAATCTGAGCTGAGGGCCTATAAAGCCAGTCGGACTGTTAAGGTGCCACCGTTTGTAGTAATATATACCGGAGTTTCTACAAACTGAAAGCATTCAGACGTGTAATATCTTCCTTGACATATTTAGCTTCTGGTTCATAACTTGGGGTATAGTTACTTGTTTCACAAGTGTAGATCCCAAAGCCTCACTGCGTCTTCAAGGAGCTCTGTCATAAATATAGATATATTTTATTTTCTTAGTTTAAAATTTTTCTTTTTATAGGTGCTGTAGTGCCTGGATTACGCTTCCATACATCAGCGAAGAAAACAGTGTTTTCTATTCTAGTAGCAGGCTTTAGAAGTGAACCCTTTCAGCTACAGTCCAGCTTGCTAAAACTTGTTAATAACTAATCAACATAAATTAGGTGGAACCAAGCGCCTCTGCAGGGTGTTTACCCTTGTAACATTGTGCAGAACACACAAATATTCATATTTATGGGGTACATTCCCCTGATTGAGACTTTGTGAAAGCCTGTTAAGCCTAAAGGAGGATTTTTTTAAAAGAAACCTGCTATTTTTGCTTTATATCGTTTATATGCCATAACCGTAGTAAGCCATATAAATCCTCGCCAAACAATTTTGGTGAACAACGCTGTTAATATATCACTACTACAGGAATGTAGGAAAAGATCATATCTTATCGTAGTAGTTGACAGCGCTTCCAATTAGGGTAAGTGATATGGGCAGAGCGTGCCATATCCACATTCTTTACTTACATATAAATTATTGTATAATGAATGCATATTTCTTTGCAATAAAAATGTCCTTGGATCTTGACAAAAAGAAAAAAAAAATCTGGAGAGTGTATAATAGACTGCTGTTAACTCTTTGGGTGATTAGCACCGTTGGACACCAAAACTCAAAACAGCCACCGAAAAAGCATTCTGCGGCTAGTGGGGCTTGGAGGTCAGAATATACAAAGTGAGGTTTACGTTATAAACGGTGGTATTAGCAGACTGTGTGCCTGCTCTGTTTTCACCTACACAGACTGCCTTCTGCACGTACATGTAGTACCATAAACAAGAAGTTGCATACCCGTCCTGGGTACCGGCACGTGTCACCTCATTGCATCAAATGTTACTCGGCATGCAAAGTTATCACACACAAATTGTTCATAAGTGGCATCAAACATCCTTATCAAAGCCACATATTGTCTCAAAGATAACAAAATGCAGGGAAAACCGGAAGTAAAAAAACATCCATACAAAACTTTATATATATATAGGTTCATCAAATCAAAAAGCAAATCAGCACTCATTGCTACATACCATAGAGCCAAGTGACACCTACAGAAAATGGTGGGAATTCCTCTTTAACCAATGCAATACTGCAAGCAGTTTTTAATATAAATGCGTCTTTTATTTTCTTGGTGTTTTGTGTCTTGGTTTTATTTTCTAAGGGTATGAGCCCTTGCGTATTTACGAGAAGGAACAAAATAAAGATCGACTGCAACTTGGGAATTTTTGCATATTTTCTGAAATGGGCTAGTCTCTTATTAGGTCTTCTCTATGGTTTATGGAAGTCAGTAACTGAAAGACGCACTAATGACTCTATGCGAACAGGCAATGTCCCTGTCACAGGCTCCCTCCCCCCCGTGTCCTTTATTTTAACTCTGTTCACGTACTGAACATTGCATTTGACAATTTCCTTTTGTTCTCTACATTTCTGTATCCCTGTAGTTGCTGTCCATTCCGGCAGCATTTTAGAGGCTACAGTTGACATCGCTTTCCATCTCAATTTTCCGCTTGCTATTGGTTGGGTTTTGCTTTTCCAAAATAGAGGTAATCATTGTAATTGCATACATTTATTTTGATAGTGCCCTCCAAGGTACAGTTTTCCCCAGTCGTTTGGCTCGTATTTCTGGGTTTTATTTATCTAGGTTCAAATTAGGTTCTGCTCCGTAACATTTACATTTCCCCATCTCCAGCGCAAGCGTGAGTAGCATTTGGTGTCTGGAGACCAGTGTAGGAACTTTATTGTGACTAATTTAAATTGTGCTCTTGCAGGTAATTTCAGCTATTGATCTGATTCGTGTAATAGTAGCAAACCGAGCATTCGTGGCATTAAAAGTCGAAAGTTTCTCCTTTATGATGGTACAATGCAGGAAGCTGAAGAAAAAAAATCACTAGCTAAAGGAAAGCAATTATGAATACATAAAGTGTGTTGTATGTTTTTCGGAATTTGCTTTTAACCCTTTGAGCATCAGGCAGAGTGGAATAGGAAGGGAATTCTTGTGTTTGTGTTTCTCCCAGACAAGCACACACATCCTATGGAAGACTAGCTAGTTGTCTTGTCACTCTTTCCATCTTGAGCTCTTGTTCTGCAACAACACAACATTTTCTATCAAGTACCTTTTTAATGTTCCCAAGATCCTCCTCCATAGCACTCTGTTAACCTTGTTGCAAAGGAACATAGCCTGCCATCAGGATTCTGACACCCTGAAATGGAAGTTTCAAGGGATGGGTAGCTTGCAACCTTAGACTTCAGATCTAAAAACTACCCTGGATAGTGAGCTTTCTTACGCTAGGCTGTCCTCTAGGGCAAATCCAGCAAATCTAGGGCCTAAATCTGAAATATATTGCTGAGGGAGCCGTCTTGGACTTGAGTCCACCTTCTGGGTAGACCTTGGTCACGCATGGGTCACAGCTAAGGCTGTTCCAAATTGCTCCTCCACCTGGGTGTTTTGGTCCTCACACACAGGTCTGGCTCAACAAACCAAACGGGCCTATCTCTAAAATGACATCATTGTATGTGATGCCTTACAACAAAACCGTTGTTATGTAGAAACATTGATTTCGAGGCAGCTTTCTTGTGACGGAACCCTCCATCACTGGGACCACTGGAGAGGCTTGACTATGGGCCCTGGGTTTGTAAAGGCTTCTGTGGCTACCCCCAGCAGTATCATCTCATCACTGGTTGAGGGGATTATCTCCAGCAGACAGCCAGGATCTGCCACCAGGGAGTGACCACCATTCTTTTAGTAATGTTGTATAAATCAGTCTCCCCCCTATTGTATTGTTAATCTCGTTACTGCCCCTGTTGTCTCTGGGAGGCAGATTAAGGGGGCGGTTTGTGTCCCAATATCTTGTTTTATGTTAATGTGTGTTTTGCTGGATATATCCAGCTCTGTGTGTCCAAAATAAATCAGTCTTCGTTTGGTTTTACCCTACACTGAGTCTCAGATAGTGACTGGGGAACCGGGGAAAGTGTGGTGTCCCAGGCTAAGGGAGCACAAGTCAGCGGAGGTAGTCGGTCGGACTAGCCAGCTCCGTGACAGTTCTAAATGTGGAACATTCGCTAAAGCAGCCAATGTAATGTCCCTGCTAATTGATTTACATTTTACACTTTGCACTAGAATTACTCTTTATATTAACCCCCTGATGTACAAGTTCTCTTGTCTCTCTGCAGAGCATAATAGAGAATGTTTAGAATTCTGGTGCATCTCCACTCATGACGCTGGCCGCACCTTACCGTAGGTTTGCCATAAACTACATTGACATTGCAGCACCTGCCAAAAGTTCTCTCTCCATTACACTGTATGCATTTGCATTCTTTGCTGGGCCCTGGCAAGATTAATGCGCGTTTGACACAAACTGTTTCAGTAGGAGTTATACGTTAAATGCTTTCATGCCTATTTATCATTGCAGATGACCGCTCCCTATTTTTGTCACAGTACAACAATGTTTTCTGACGCTGCCAGTCAGAATGATTTGTGGAGGATTATATTCCGGCACACTTTGGAAGTTAGGATAAATCAATGCAATCCTGGCATCACATCTGTGTACTCGCCCCATACAACAGCAGTCAGCCAAGTTATTATGCATTATATAGAGTGACACTTTAGCGTTTTGTTCTGTGGAAAAGGCAAGCATGTCTTATTTGAAGGGAAAAAAAACAATGAAAATGAAAATCCAATTTGTTACAAGTGGGTCTAGAACACTAACCTCATTGTCCTTCTCCAGCTGCATAGACAGGTTTACAATGTGCATGCTCTTGAAAAGTAATCTAAGATGTATAATATCTTCAAATATCCCAATGATATGTTATTGGCTGTCATCCAAATGATGATTTTTTTATCTATTTTTTTTAATATTTCTTTTTGTTCTTTTCTCCATAGCATGCAATGATGCTCCCAGTGCTGACCCACCATATCCGCTACCACAAATGCTTGATGCATCTGGACAAATTAATCGGCTACGTTTTCAAAGAACGTGGATTGCTACAGGTGAGGAAGGCATATGCCATCTTCTATGTCCATATGACCTTTACACTTTGTATTTGCGCTTACTTCCTAAGTGTCCCACACGGGGCTAATATCCAAAAAAACTAGAACACGGCACAATGTTTTTGCAAGTTTCCTTTGAATCTGGCACTAGTAATAAAAACTGTTGGCTTTCCACTTTAAAAATAGTTTACAGGATAATAAAAAAAGTATTGATTAGCTTGAAACATATATTTGAGTAAATATGGTGAATTGAGTCAAAGTAGTTTTGTTGTGAAACTGCACCTTTTTAGTGTGATTGCCCATTTTACTTGCTTTGATGCGTGTGTCACATGCTTTGTCCTTTAATTTGTCTACCTCTCTCCTAATCTTCCGCCCCACACCTTCTCCATTTCTCTAGACCAGTGGTTCTCAATCTTCCCAATGCCGCAACCCGTTAATACAGTTCCTCATGTTGTGGTGACCCCCAACCATAAAGTTATTTCCGTTGCTACTTCATAACAGATATTTTTTTTTGCAGTAGTTGATGATTTTACGGTACATGATTTTACATTTACCCAGTAATTATAATTTATGAAGTGTCGTTTTACCTCCAATGCTGCTGTTTTCAACACAGTAGCTGCCTTTAACAGAGTAGGCTTGCCACTCTGCCTCCCTGATATGCCTTATAGCCTCCTATATGCCACTCTGCCTCCCTGATATGCCTTATAGCCTCCTATATGCCACTCTGTCCCATGATATGCCTTTTAGCCCCCTATATGCCATTCTGCCTCCAGAAATGCCTGTGTTTGTAGGGAACCCCCTTCTTTTTTTCTTTCCCTATATGACATTAAGTACATTGTAAAGTTTAATGACAGGGACCCTCAAATATGTTTCCTGAGGGCCCAAATTTATGCGCAGCGGGTGCCGACACATTGTAAAATGGCAAACGCAGTTAATCTTTAATATTTTTAAAACCAATGCATTAAGGCAGTAAAGTAATTTTTCATTTCCAACTCCGAGAGATGAGGTACATTTATCTTGTCAAGCCTACAAAATGCAAGACACATGAAAGAAAGTGTTCAGGATTCCATGTGCTGTCTCGCACAATGCTGAGTGCTGATCAGATTAACCCGTTGCCTGCCACAGCCCTCCTCTACGTGGAGATGTCAATACTTCCTACAAGGGGATTTAACTATTGCGCACCATACATAAAGAAGGAAGTATTGTGTATTTTCAGGAATATAATACACAATATTTTCCAATAAGCCTGTGAAAACATTTTCCCCAAGTCTGTATGTGGTGGTTGAATGTGTCTTATAACTTGCATTTTTTTTGTCCATAATGTTTATAAAGCAGGCTGTTTAACTTTTATCTATAGCGTCTTGAAAATTGTGCAATCGATTCTGGCTCTGGTTAAAATATTTATTGCGCTGACAACTTTTTTTTGCTTATGTCAGATCCATTCCAATGCTGTCTTATTTTGTTCTCCCCCCTCTTTTCATACGATAACAGCGGATGGCTTGCATACCGTAACATGTCGGGAGGGTGGTAGTTCTATCATACACATCACGATGGATTCTAATAATATATGTTTTGCAGATTCTAAGACCCGGGATAGGGCTGCTCTTATAGTATTCCCTTACATAGGTGTATTAAGTGCAACAAGCTCTAAAATATAGGGTTAAGGAGGGTGACGTCCACGTCGGGGCAGGTGAGACACATTGCAGGCCATTTGGGTTCCCAGAATGAGCATAAAGTCATTCAATTTTCATTATCACATTAAAAAAAGTACATTTTCCCTTTTTAAACCTTTTGTACTTTACTGTTCCTCCTAGCTCTGTTTGCATTCGACTATTAGAGGGAAGTTATGAACCTTTTTTTTTTTGTAATCTTTGCCGGCCATGCAGCAAATCTAGTCCTCAAATGTAATATCTTAATCCCTCTGATTTACTCGCTTATAATAAGCTTCTTTGGTAATTATGGCAGATTACTTGTTTCGTATACGGACTATCAATTGTGTTGGGAAATAATTAGCTCATGTACAAACAAATCTGGTTCTCGCAATAAAAAAAAAAAGCAGGGCCGGAAGTGGCACGGGGCAAGGAGGAGAGCGTGCCCCATCATCACAGGGGGTGCTGCCTGGTGACCGTGACTCTCCATGTGACATTGGCGTCCGAGGCACAGGCACCAAGGACATATACTTTAGGTGGGATGAAAAACCTTGTCTGTTGTCTGAGCCGGCAGATCTTCATATTAACCCCGCCATAAACATGTAAATTGCCACTATACCTAAACGACATATGCAACGCAGCAAAAGACGACGTTTTTTTAAAATTTATTTTAACTAACGTTCTGACCAGGTCCTCTAATGGATTTACCAAAGCGGCATGATTCACATTTTTCTACACTCCTGATAAAACCATAATTCTCAAATTCTGCTGGTGCTGGTGGGGTTGGTGGTAAATATTTAAAACTAAACACAGATGACAATAATATTTACCCATCCAGAATGTTTAATCAAAAAACATGTCTGCCCCCCCCCCCTTATCTACAGTTAGTAGCTGTCGCAGCTCAGGGCCTATAGATGTTCATCAGTCATGAAATTCTTTGCATGCCCACATATTACAAGTGGAGACATTTTACATCTGCTTTTATAAACCCGGCCCGGCTAATACCATGTAGAATAAACCGATTTGAGCAGATTAGCCATATCTGATAAGAGCGAGCGTGCCTTGCACAAGGGGATGAATGTACCAAGACCAGCGGATCTGTTTGACTCCATCCGCACATTGACTCCCACTTGCAAAACATCCCTGGCATCAGATAAGAGATAATCCTTACAAGAAGCCAACGTAAAGAAAGCTGTAGGGGGTTTTAAACAATCACTTTTTGATTTATGTGGAAAATTCGGCAGACTGTACATCTGAAGCCGCTCAGTGACTCCGGTATTAGCTATGTAAACAGGCAACGTGTTTTTAATACATTAAACAGAAGCCTGGCTTGTGTGGTAACCTTTCTTTCGACAGAAGTTGGCGCTTTTTGTATTACCTAAGCTCCTTTCCCTGCCTGACTTGAATATTTTCAATAGATTTCCCGCTTGCAATATGTTATGCCTTTCATTTCTCGTGAAATGTGCTTTCTTGTAAAATAATTTGTCCCGGAAGGCATGGTAAACATCTGATGGTTTTTTTGTTTGTTTTGTTTTTATTTTTGCTTTTTTCCCCCAATATAAATTGAAGGGTTTTTAGCGAATAATAAATCTTACAAAAATACATCCTATTTATTTTGTGTCTCCGTATTTCTGTTTTAGAGGGATATTGTTTAAACTTTTTTTTTTTATTTAACTGTACTGAAATTGTGTCAAGCTTAAGACCTTTTGAGTGCATGTATATTGAAGGACCCCTTAATATATTATCGTCGGGCGGCTACATAAACATTTTAATCTCAGGTTCTCGCTAAAATCTTTTTCGGGCCAGCTCACCTCTTCTCGCAGCAGATGCCTCTTAAAATCAGTGTGCTCTTACATTTGCACCTTCCAGCAAGAAGAAGTCCTTGAGCTCTCCCAAATGTAGTTCCCATTGAAATCAGGCATGAGTGAAGTTATGGCAATCTATGGGACTCTAAGTGATGCTAGGCAAATGGTCATTTGGAAGTCTCCTACCTGAATGTTTCTGTAAATTAACACTTTATTTTAATGGACAGATTTATTACTGTGTCTACAATAGCTTTATTTTGGAATGTAAGCACTTCGAAGGGTTGGTCTCAAGGCTGGTGCTGAGGAGCCCAGCATGAATTAATTAAACAGAGGAAAACGACTTATTTTATGAAAAGCCCACAATGTAAATATACTATAAGAAGGTCTTCTAGCAGGCGTGGCAGAGGGTAAATAAAGTGAGGGAACTGTAAACTTGCATGGGATACAGGTGAGACAAATCTGATATAAGACTAAGCCAAGGTCTAGGTGAGGTTTAAGATCTCACCGTAGGTATTACAAATTGGCAGACTAGACCGCAAATCCTCTGTTACCGTGCGTTACGGTGACATTTGTTTAACGGTTGTCACTTGTAATAAACAGTAGAATAAGGACCCTCGGCCTCATAATATCGATCCTGAGCCCTTTGCTGAGGAAAGGATTTTGTTAGATAAGCAGGGTTTCATTAGAATAGTCATAAAGAATCATCTGTGTGTGGTGGTTGAGCAGGGAAAGTCACCCAAAACCTACAGGTCTCCTGACAAAATAACTGTTGGAACTAAATAAGACCAATTTTTCATCAGTGCTAAGCTACATTACTGTATACAGGACTGTATTTAATGCTCAGAGACTTTACATTCAGGGGATATTTTTTGGGGCGATGACTTTTTGGCTCAAGAACTTAACATCTTGTAATGTGTCGGATTATTACAGATTGAATTTACCGGGAAGTAAATTCCGTGAAAAGGGCTTTTCAGGTGCTGTTCATGCACTCTGTTGAAGTTAAGACATTCATAACTAAACAGAGTGTTGGAAACGTTGTTCCTAGTACTAATAAGTGCCTACAGCAGAGCTGTTTTACACCAAATGTTTTAAGTGGAGTGGAAGCTTGCAGTGCCTTGTAATAGCGACAGAAAGCTACTTTTATGCGACTGAACCTTTAGAAATAATAAAATCTGCTAAAGTTATTGTTTTGCCTAAGACCAGAACGTTTAAGGAATATATTTATATACTTGTATATTTGTTACTTTTAGTGATCCACGATACTTTTGTGTATTTGTATAAATCTCTATTATCCGTATCCATTTCACCCTGAAGATGACCGAGTTTGGTACGTGTGTTGTATTTTACCATCCTATAGGGCACTCTTGCTCTTCTCTAATGTCCGTGGGGATGTTACAATAATCTCCAGCGTACTTCTTGCTCCCACACGTAAACGTAGATGTACATTTTGAATGCCAGATGTAAGTGTTTAAAATGTTGCGACTGCCATAAAGTTTCCATTGGTATTTCAGCTGGCCATGACGCATCCAAGCCACCACTTAAATTTCGGGATGAATCCTGACCATGCCCGCAACTCGCTTTCCAATTGTGGTATACGGCAGCCGAAATACGGAGATAGAAAAGTCCACCATATGTACATGCGGAAAAAAGGTATGTCCTTTTGTGCATCCATAACGACGCTGTTCTCTGCCCAATGCAGCCTACATTACACTAGCGCTATGGCGCACCATAGACTGAATATAGTACTCTGCAACTAGTATTACTGCATTACTAGCGTGCATTTACTTTTTGCATTGTGTTTAATCTGTGTTGGTCGCTTTCTAGCGCTTGGCAAAAAAACACCCAGTCTCTAACCAAAAACTGGCAGAGGATCCTGGGAGTTATTCATTAACAACTGCAGACTCTGCTGCCCTGCCACTGCAGCAGACTGAATGAAATCTTAAAATGATAACCTAATCTTTTACCGGGTTTTGCTAGGGACGTTTAATGCAAGTTTATGTCCACTAGCCTTTCAGCCTTGGGAATTTTATTTATCTCATGAATTCTCCCCGCATTCCTTTCCAGCGCTTGACTGCAATACAAAAAAAAAAAAAAGAAAGGAAAGCGAGTCCATCGATTCTGTAATTATTTGTTGAAAATCTGGCCTGGCCGTAATTATGGCTTTTGTTGCCCTTGTCCAAATGAATTTGTAGCCAAGCAATTTATACGTTTTTGAAGCGCATTGTATAAAATGATAGGATTAAGCAGATGTAATTGGTGCTCGTGTTAACTATAGTAAAGGATCAGAGTTGAGCTGTAAATCCCAGGCTATTTAGTTTTTTACAAGCATATGATGAGAAAATGCTCTTATATTTTTATGAGCGCAGGCTCCTGAACACTATTGATTTAAGCCACCGCCAATGTGTTTTTCAATGAACTTTTCCCCACGGATTTATAACCACTTGATTTATCATTTATGGCCTTTTTTTTTATTTTGCATGGATGCAGGGATAAATACGTTGATAAACATTATGTCTCGTCTGGGGCAAGACGATCCAACCCCTTCAAGGTAACAATCATTTCGCCTTTGCTACATACTTGCAAATTGCTTAATTTGACCATATTTCAAAACTCCCTTGTGTGCCTTTTTGGAGCTGATTTTCAATGTTATTTATTATTTGGCCAAACCGGGTAATTAATTGAAGTGCTTAGAGTCGTGAAAGTGCTATAGCGGAGTCGATGCTATTTCATTAGGTTCCAGACGAGGACTGCGTGTGGCATTAAGCAGACTTTTGTGGAAAGTTGAAATCACAGCAAAGGAAAGTCGCTGAAATATGTTCTTTGCTGCTCGGAATTAAAACTATTCATTGCGTGTTCTTTGTTGTTGTCCGGTGCCTAATATCCACCACAGTTCATAAAATGGATCCATAAAGACACATGCTGTGAACTGAACTAATTCGTAAATCCTGCGTACCCACAGTTTGACGATCAATGCAATATTCTCTTTGCGCCCAATAGCTGTCCTCAAAAATGTACTTTTAAGCATTATTTTTATCAGATGTACTTAAAATTGCTGGTGGTACCAGCATGATTTCACTTTTTTTGTGTGCTTTCTTTTATGCGTATCTGCTTTAGCGGGAACAAAAGTGTTTAACATTTTAAATGCAGCGTACGTTTGGGGGTTCAAAAGAGAACAGAGCACTTGTTTTCTGCCTTAGTCTTCAGTAAAGATACTGACCGAGCTTTTTCTTTTTGCAGAATAAACCACAACGAGCGTCTGGAGTTTTTAGGAGATGCAGTCGTTGAGTTTTTAACAAGGTAACAAATCTTCAGTTATAACTAAAAGCCCTGGTTTCTTAACTTACCCTCATTTCTATAATACACTCTTAGGTATACAAATGAGAAGACAGAGTACACAAAAGCACCATTTTACCCCTTGTATATAACTCCACTTTGAAACCAAAGCTGCATGTTCAAAAGTTTGGGGTCACTTTCATGCAAAACAAGGACATTTCCAGCATAATAACGTATTACTTCTAACAATCGCAAAAGGGTCTTCTAATGATCAATTTAGCCTTTTTAAACGAATACATGGATTAGCGAACACAGGAGTGATGGTGACTGATAAATGTTCTCTGTACTCCTATGAAGATATTCCATTAACCCCTTAAGGACAATGGGCGGTCCCAAAACCCAATGCATTTTGAGTTTGAAAATTAAGGGGTTAAACATCAGCTACAATAGTCATTAGCAACGTCTCCGCTGTAATTCTGATCCATTTGATGTTATTTTCTTTCAAAATGAGGACATTACTAAGTGACCCCAAACTTTTGAAACGCACACATATATGATAGATATATAGATAAACAAATAATAAGCATTTGATATGTTATGTGTTTATGTGGGTTCATTTTAATATACATATTATCTGTATATCTATGTCATTGTGCAGCCCTGAAATTGCCACCCATGCCACGTCATGCAAGATAAAATCCTTCGGCTGTGTAACATCATCTGCAGCGTTTCTTTCAGCTCAGTTGCTGCGTTTAGGATTTGTTGAATAGCTTCGCTTTTCTACTAGGCAGACTAACCTTGGAAGGCAGGGTATGAAATATGACGACGTATGCAATACTTTGGGCTTTTTTTTTTTGTTTGCTTCTGATATATAACCAATAAACAAGTACTGCAAAAAAATTTCTAAAGTGCAGTTTTAGGGCTGATTTATGAGGCATTTCTTAAAGAATCGTAGTAGCAACCTGGGGAGAAAAAAAAAGTAGTTTTAATGTCAATATTTCTCTTTAATAAGATGCCAAGCGGGGATTTTAGAGTGAAGAATTAAAGTGCGAAGTTATTTCTAAAAGGAACGCAAACTTGATTTCAACTTCTAAATAATGCCAGTACGCAATGCCGTTTCATTTCTTTTCCTTTCAAACATTCATTCAACAAAGAAATTGCATCCCTTTTCTTGTAACTTATTGTACCCCAGCCTTACGCTCAGCACGTTAGGGCAGAAATATCAGCAAAGATGCTATTCTAGCAATAAATGTAAGCTTTTTTCCCCCTAATAGCATACGTTGATATGTTTTAGATGTATTTTTGAGAAATAGTAGTAAAAAAAAAAATTTCTGCACATTTAGGTCCTACCCGTCCCCCCCCCAACCTTTCTTAACCTTTATTTGATCATTGCCCTCGTCGAGCATAATGTAATACTTGTCTCATTTGCCATTGATATTAACATGCTGTGGTAAGCGCTGCTCCTTATGCAGGAACGCCGATCCACTTATTTGAAAAAGGAAGTCCAAAAGGGTAAATTTTTTGACAATATCATATAGAAAGATGGCAAAAATATATATTCTTGCACCGTTTTTAGCTGTGGCACTGGCTGCATTCAATTAGATACTGATTTTGTGTCACCCATTCATCGATAACATATTCCCGTTGTCTTCACGGCTCTTTTTTTTTTTTGTGTGTGTGGGATTGCGTATTTCCGAGTGTCGGAGAAGTCGAAAAACCCTGAAATTAGAGGCAAAAATGGCAAATCACGGGTTTCGCCATGCAGCTGCGGGCATCAAAGGACAAGGTCGTCTTCGTTATGCCCATAGGACAAAAAAAAGAAATTTGTATAAAAAAAATAAGGCAGATGCTCTTTTTCCCCCCCTGCTGCTAAGAGCAGGAGTGTGTTGTGTTTAAAACTGGCCGCCAGTGTACTCTGCCGCCGCCGTGTTAAACTGTCGGATTTCCTTTTGATGAATGCAGAGCATGCCTCTGTGCTTAGAACTTGTAACATCGCTCTTTAGATACGTGGCTTCCTTTTGATGTCTTTCACAGTGCTGATGGGCTCAAAATGTAAGATTACAGAGTGAAATCCAGCGTGACTGTCGTGTGGAAATCCCGTTATTTATTTATTATTTGATTTCCCCCCCCCCCCCTCACGGAGGGGGATCGGCTTGCCCGGGAACACATCCGCAGCTCCTCGAGCCTTGAGTCCAATTTGTGGGGAGAAGGCCGATTGTTTGGAAGTGTTTGTCGCTCCTTTCCTTCGCCGTGACTTATCTCGGATCTTGTATTTCCTAACCTGAAGTGAAAAGCTTGTTTACAAGTGAGATTAGTTTTATGGGAATACGCATCGGCGGGGATTAGAAGGCAGAAAAGCCTTGTGCGCGCATGATGGGCTCGTTGAGGTTTAATTCATCTTGCCCAGAGACTCTGCAATTACCTTTTGAAACATTCATAAAACTTGCTAATAAATAAATTAGCTGCTGTCTCCCCCCTTTTGTAACCGGCGACAGTCTTCACGTTTTCAATAATCGGAATAAATGCTGCATACCCAAATGAACGGTTTCTGATACTGACTTTTTTACAACTATTACATTTAATTGTAACATTTTATTTTTTTTTAGGATAGTTTATTCTAAAGCGCATATTACACACAAACATATATAAAAGGGATAGCAATTTGGAGGATTTTTTTTCCCCTTTTCATTTTATGATGTATATAAACTGTCTGAATGGGTTTTATATTTGAACAAAAAAGAAACACTTGAATAGCTTTTTATTATTTTCTTTAGCACAGCGCATAACGTTAATAGTCCCCAAATTGTATTTTTATTTTTTAATGCATGTCGAACTCCGTTTTGTATGGACTCCAGTGCATTTTACCGTATTCCCACATTATTAGGTATTTCGGGTAGAAAATTGGACTTCATGTGACTTCATGTCACGGTGCTACACCATGTAGCATGTTGCCACTGCCGCCCTAGGTCTTAGTATTGAACTGCTGAATCATATTAAATGTATGAATATTTACTAAAAGCGAAAGGAATTCTGAAATATTTAGATTGTGTACTTTCTATTTGTATACATATATACACGATTGCATTCCTTTGTCACGGTGGCACTTTCATAAAGCCCTCCGGTGTATTCGCCACGGTGGTAGGTAATGAATAAAGGCTACACGAAGCGCTTCTTGATTCGGAGCATGTGCCTGTCTATTGCGCTTCTGAAATTTATTAACAAAATCACCAAAGCAGCACAGTTGGAAGCAGCCGACTGCTTGGTCTCAATGGTCTAATGCCTCAACTGAAAAGTAAATTCCTTAAAGGGAATCTATCAAGAAACATTTGTGGTTATTTTGTACTTGAAAGACCAAGTGTTATTTTTATTTGAAATGTAAGACGCATCCTAAACTGCTTTCAGGAGAAAGCTATGTAGCTAAGCACATTCATACACTCGCACGCACATTCATACACTCGCACATTCATACATATACACACACATATACACACACACACACCAGCAAATTGTAAAGGAACACTCCAGCACTATTTTCATTTTAAGTACATACTGGAGAAAATTACTGCGTGCAGACATGCTTATGGTGGTTTTTTGTCTCATTTAACTCCGCCCCTAGCTGCCGCCACTCAAAGCAGTGAGTATACTGCAGTATGCTTGTTGCACATGCTCAGTAGACTTCTCATTCTTCATCCATTAAAGTTGCAGCAGCCAATCACAAGAATGCTGTTTGAACACTGATGTTCGTATGTGACACATAATTGACTGCTGCTTATTGACTTAAATGGAAGCGCTGATCAGCATCTGCAAGAAGCTTACATAGTAATGCTTCCTGGTTTAGCTAGGAACAGCCAAGGGAGATAGAAGTTCCATTTTCCGTGCAAAATGGACTACAATTTGCATATAAAATGGTTAATTGGTTGCTTCTTTAAGTAATCTCACTCTTTAAGGGTCCATTTTCAAGGGCAATTTCAGCTCTTCTTGTGGAGGAATTTCACTGGTGTTGGCCCTTGGTAATAGAGAATGAAATCGGAGTGCTAAAATGCTCAGCGTTCATGCAAGCTCCCTCTTTAGCAAATAGAATTATATTATAGATACCCTGGAATATGTCAGGTTTTAATGCCGACTATGTTTTGGGGTGTTTCTGACAATTTGGAGAATGCCTTTCCGTGACAGATGCTCTTAAAATCTCCCGTTTTACTTGTTTCCACTTGCACTCGGTTGGTGAATATTGGCAGAAATGTTTAGCACGCTGCTGAATCTTCAAATCCCAGTTTCTAATAGTCCTCAGCTGGAGCTGCTGTGTGTTTGGAGTACCAGCTCTGCATCTTGCTGTGCGGCATGTGGATTCTGACAAGATGTTATATCCATCCAAGAAAACATCTTCCCGCTAGCTTCTTAAAGCTATGATACTTAGAAATAGCCGCTGTTAACGTCAGAACAATCAGAACAACAGATATTTTGTGCCCAAAAAAATGGATGTATATGCCGCATACATTTCACATATTTCCACTGTGTCTAATTTGACAGGGGATTTTATTGTCTTTGATGTAAACCTTATGTAGTGCTGGACTAGTTCTGTATTTAGAAATAAAACTTGGTGAAACAATACCGATAATAATGTTTTGCATTTTTCATGAATAGATTGAGTTGTTTAAATTAATTTAAATCTCCCTCCGTAATATAATGACTTTTTTTCTATTCCATTTTGCATTTTCTGCACGGACTGAACGCTCTGTTGGTCCCATAGTATGCACGTTCTTTTCTAGCCTTTTGCAAGTGTAATTAGAAATGATTTGTTGACCATTACATTAAAATTGTTTAACAAAATTAAATTATCCACAAACTTTTGAAAAACTGATATAGACCAATGATAAGGGTATCGCAGGAGACCAGTTTGAGATCATCAAATGAGGCAAGATATAACTTAGGTGCATGTCAGCGCCTAGAATACTGTATTGGAAACCAGGCACAGTTTGAATTCAATGTGTTGTTGTGTTTGTGTGTCTGTGTGTATATATGAAAGAGCAGATATTAGATTTAGCAATTGACACGCTTTGTATTGAAAGACAAAATTCTGTCAATACTTGGCAGCACAAATGAAAATAATAATCGTGTTATCTCTAGCACCATTCAGCTTGTTTATGGTAACGTTTGATTTTTTTTTTCTCTCTCAACTCGTCCCAGCTTTAATGAATTCATCATAGTTCTCACTCACGTTGCAATGATTGGACCGCAATGTCTGTAACAGCCACATCTTCATATGAATTAGGCATTCTCTTTGTTAAAATGAGAAATCCAACTTGCCTATTACAAGTTGATTAACAAGGGTACTTATGTTACAGCAGAAGTTGTCGGCCTATCGTCCAATATATATATATATATATATATATATATAGTGTGTGTATATATATATATATATATATATATAATATATATATATATATATATATATATACGTGCACACACACGATCATAACGTCATGACCGCTGACAGGTAAAGTGAATAACGCTGATAATCTTTTTGTATGTGGCACCCCCCTATTTTAAAATGTAAGACGCCCACGAAAAAAAAAATGATGGCAAGGATATTTATCTCACAAATTTGTAAACTGCATGCCAACTGGAAATCTGAGAAAATTAATTAACTTACAAGTAAATTAAAGAAGTTTAAATAAATAACATTTACTAAACAGATATGGTACAGAATAACTCCCATCACCAATGATGGTGGTACAGCGTAACCCCCATAACTATATACTGAGCCAGACATTACGGTAGTTAATGAGCATAACCTCATCACTATGTACTTAGTCAGACATTAACGTGGTAGGCCCCTGAAGCAGCCTGCCTGTGCCCCCTCTGCCCCTGAAACAGCAATGTTACCAAAAAATATAGGTTTTCTTAAAAAAAAAAATAAGAAAGAAAAAACCCCCCCGCACTTTTTATTTTTAAATATCTGAAGAAATGGGGTTTGTTAACTTAAGAGTTCACCGGAAATGGACCTTTAATGAATACTAATAATCTTTATTACCAAGTCTTATAGTATACATTTATCATTAATCCAAAAAAATGTGTTTATTACAATTTCATTTGTTTTTCTTTATTTGTTTGATTAGTGTCCACCTATACTACCTTTTCCCCAACCTGGAAGAAGGGGGTTTGGCGACGTACCGTACAGCAATTGTACAGAACCAACACCTCGCTCTTCTGGCTAAGGTATGGAAAGCTTGATTGAAAGTTTGATTTAAAATTGTTGATTTCCTCTTTAACCTTCACTTTCCCTACCATCTGCTCTCCAAAATGCATTATTCACTCAACATAATGACAGCTGCTACTCTTTTGTAAGCTCTATTTAGTGCATGAAAGCCAAAAAGCAACTTTTCTCTATCGTGGTATTTAATATCCGCAGATTCTTTTTTTTAAATCAACTCATCCACGTTTTAGTGCTTTCACAATCTAGGTACTCTCTTGTTGAAAGAACTGAGTGAGGGGAATGCACAATTGAATCGTTGGTTCTTGAATATCTGCTTAATTAGTAAGCTGCGCATCACCCTTTTTTGTGTCCAAAACACATACATGCATTGTGTGGCTCATGATCCAAAATCATGGGATGTATTCAAATTTTTTAAAAATATTCTTTGTTTTTAGTAGTTCTTTCTCTTACCTTCAGCTGCAAAATGTGCGGCTAATATGCGTTATATCGCTTTGTGTGTGTCTGAAACAATACTGTTCTTCACCTAAAAACTTCCCAGTGTACTGATTCTAGGCAGACCTATGCAGTTAAAGTAATGTCACTTTTTGCTATATCACCCTATGTTACATGGGCTTCCTTTGTTTTATATCTACCACGTTATGCATGGCTTTTGGTATAGCAAAGGCTGTAACCGTAGTTCTATCCTTTTGTAGTGTACTGACCCTACAAACAGCATTCACATCCAAATGCATATGCCAACAAGCGGAAGCTGTCTGTGGTGCCAGAGAGGATCCACGACCTGCAACGCTGCTGGGGATGTGGATTCTAGTGTTATAATCCGATCTCTCTTTGAGGTCGGATTATAGAAGGAGGGTATTTTTCAGATTATCGTTTTTATCGATTCGTTGCAGTCCTACATTGAAGGTGGTACAGCATTACTGATATACTGTATATCACTATATATCACTATATACTGAGGCAGACATTGATGGGGGTACAGCATAACACCTATCACTATATACTGAGGCCAACATTGACGGGGGTACAGCATAACACCTAAAACTTTATACTGAGACAGACATTGACAGTGGTACAGCGTAATCCCTATCACTATACATTGAGCCAGACACTGATAATAGTGCAGCATAAGCCAAACATTGATGTGTAGGCCTACCACTTCATTGTCTGGCTTTGGGATGCACCGAAACGAAAATTCTGGACTGAAACCAAAAATCCAGCATTTACCTGTCCGAAACTAAATATGACCACCCCACACCATAAAAATAGTCACACTTTTATTTAAAGTAAGTAACACAGCAAAATAGGACAAAAAAAATCAATAACAATATTAATATATATATATATATAATATATAGAGAGAGAGAGAGAGAGAGAAAGAGAGAGAGAGAGAGAGAGAGAGAATTAACAGCAATCACACTCCTATCATGCCCAGGCATACCCAGATTCCAGCATGTACTAGCTGACTTGGCATGGCTGTTATATATATTTCCTGTTCACATGTGAACCCAGCACTGGAGGCATAGAATCAGACATACAAATCCCGTATTTGCAGGTACACAATAATAATGTATGGAAACATAGCAAGAGATAAAACTACAGGCATAGATGATAGGTTGCACAACCCAAAGCCAGCACTGGCGTCCACACTGTCCATGTGGAACCTGACCAGCACCCAGATTACAAACATGGGATTTACCATCTTGTCCTCAAACAGCCCAGCATGAGTCAACTTTGTCCACAAACAGGCCGGCCTGTGCCATCTTTGTCCCATAAACACCTTGCCTGTGTCATCTTGGTCCCCAAGGCTCAAACATCCTGCTTGTGCCATCTTTGCCTTTCCACAAATCAATTATACATCTATCATACAAACACTAACAGTCACTCACCAATTCACACTTTCATTCACATAATCAATTCACACAATCATTTATTCTCTCACTCATTCACACAAATTTACACATTCATTAATTCATCCACACATTCATTCATTCTCTCACTCATTCTCACTATCTACCTATCTACCTTCCCCCCTTTTCTTACTCCTTCTCACTATCTACCCCCTCTCCCTCCCTTCTCACTATCTATCCCTTCTCACTCGCTTCTAACTATCTACCCCTTCTCACTATCTACCCCCCTCCCTCCCTTCTCA
>VKOC01000006.1:18557289-18586377 GCA_009364415.1 Spea multiplicata | reverse complement strand
GTTAAATTATATTAAAACTAATCGACAAGTGAAAAATATTACGTGACATAGTATTACGTGAGAAACATATTACGTATTATCCAGTAAAAAGTGAAATATATCTTAAAACGTGAAAAATTAAAAAAAAAAACTATAAATTTATGTAAATAAAGTGTAATAAGTGTGTTTATGAAGTGCATGTAGTATCTAAAGTGTCTAAGTCTATTAAATAGATAGCACCTTCAAGTAGGATCTCCCTTAATCATGAGAAGAAAGGAAAAAGAAAGAAAAAAAATAAATAAAAAATGTTGAGAGTAAAATATGTGTAATGATACATAAGATAGCTAAAGTGTCTAAGGTGTCTTATTAATTCGGTTTGTTATTAAGTGCTACTGTGTGTATAATATATGTATAAAGAGAAAAAAAGAAAATATGATGATTAAAAGTGAGAATATTGTCTTGAGCTGTGTATGTGTCTGTGTTCTGTGTGTCTATAATTGTGCATTGTGAATGTCCTTGTGATCATTAGTGAGAGAAAAAATAAATAAATAAATAAAGTATTAAATAAATAAATAAATACATAAAATGAACAAAAAATAAAATATTTCTTATTATGAGCCATCTTGTATCATTCCCCAGAGGGTCATTTTATCTCTAGCTGAGACCTTATCTTTAAACTGGTATATGTTATCTTTATATGATACAATGAGTGCAGTGGGAAATCCCCATCTATAGTTCACATTATTGGACCTTAGAATTTGGGTAAGGTCTTGAAAGGATCTCCTTGCTGTTCTCGTAGACTGAGAGAGATCTGGAAAAACTTGTATATTCTTATACTGATCTAGTTGTATCTTAGATTTTTTCAGTTCTTGCATTATTACATTTTTGGTGTAGTATAAGGAAAATCGAACGATGACGTCAGATGGATATGTTGTATTCGAAGTTTTCCTTAGTCTATAAATACGTTCAAAAGGGTGTAAACCTAAATCCTGAGATGAAATAATAGACGAAAAAAACTCTTTCACAAATTCATCCAAAGACTGGTTCTGGATGTTCTCTGGTATACCCCTCAGCCTGAGGTTCTTTCTGCGGGAGCGGTCTTGTATATTTGTGATGTTTAATTCCAGATCTTTAACTTTGTTCTCTAGTATAGTATTTACAGATTGTAGATTCTTGTTCTCTTCCTGGAGGTCAATAATGATGGACTCATGTTTAGCAGTTATTTCTGATATATGGTGAATTTCTGATCTTATCTGTGTCATATTAGCTTCTAGGTCATTTTTTATTTTATTATAATATTGTTCCATTACTTCTTTTATGAACTCCTGTGTAATATCTTGCTGTGGTGTAAGCAAAGATCGAGTAGAAGAGTCCATCTGTGGTGCTTCAAGACTTCTAGTCGGCGTTAAATCTCTGTAAATACTCTGATGTGGTTTATTAAAGTCCGACTGAGATGTCGCCAACTTGGGAGACGCAAAAATACTTATTGATTTATTTTTATCCTTTTCTTTTTCCTTATCCTTTTTTGGAGGCATTATAACTGATATCAGACTGTCTTGTAAACTATTTAAGATGGTAGATAAAATTAACCTTTTCAAGATAACCAAGTCCTTTGGGTCTTTCAAGATATTCTTCCAATATTTCTATTACACTATTAAGTTTTGTCGAATAGGAAAGCCTTCAAGCCCCCTAGATCTCCTTTTCATGGTCAGAAAATATATAATATATTATAATCACAACTCATAATATCGTGTAGAAATAACTTTGTAGAATAAATTGGTTCTGTATGAAAGTATTTATTTCGGCTTATCAACCGTGTTTGATTCTTCTCTTCCTTTCCTTTTTTTTTTTTTTTTTTTTTCTTTTACCTTCTCTTTTTTTCCTTTTCCCCTTTTTTCCTTTTTTTTTCTCCTTCTCCTTTATTCTTCAGGAATTTTACACTAAACAAATTTCTTGTATATTAGCAAAGTCATTAATCCAAAAAAGTTATGTAGTGATGAATGTGCAAATGTGCAAAGAGAGGTACTTTTAAAGAAAAGAAATCGTAAAATAAGCCGTTTTAAGTTCTCACCGTTTCTTGCTTCTTCCAAATCTTTCTCATAAACCATAATATCATAAAGAGATAATCCTTGCAGCTCCAGACGGCGTTTTGAAACTTTAATCGGCCTTAAAATATTGTTTACCACGTGGGCGAACTTAACAGTTATCTCCAGCCGGGTCCAGCCAGATCAGTATATTTTCTCTCGGTTCTTTATCCGAGGTCAGCAATCGTCCGGATCCGCCCCTCCATAACAATGGGGTCTCCAAACCAAGAAAGGCCCAAGAGAGCCCGACCCGAGCACCGGCAACTCCCGCAGTCTCAGGTGTATCAACAGCGGCAGCGTTGTCCACAGCTGCAGCCGCAGCAGAACTGGAGCGTCTAGACCGTCGTCGGCGGGGGACCCCGGGAGTGGCTTAGACCCCGACAGCAGCGCCAACCCCGGGGGCTGCTCAGGCTCCGGCAGCGGTTGGGACGTCAGCGGCAGCACAGACAGCAGTGCCAGCCGCAAATGACTTTGAGGCCGCCACACGATGCGCAGCAGCACCTCCACAGCAGCCGCAGCCCACACGCCAACCCGGCAGCTAAGGCCCGGCCTCGGTTGCAGTCAGTTGCGGTCAGTTCGTCCACACTCCCCCCTCCCTGTCACGTAGCCAGGGCGGAAACGTGCGTATCACGTCATCCTCCCCTCTATCACGTCATCGATCATGCCTTTTTAATGCAGTCAACTGAGGCTGAATTAATAGTCTCTTTTAAAGGGGCCATTCAGCAGCAACACTTTGTCAATGTTTGTGGTAGCAATGTATTTTAGAGTAACATAGTTACATAGGTTGAAAAAAGACATGCGCCCACCAGGTTCAGCCTTTCCCATGTGTGTTAATAGCTGTTGATCCAAAAGAAGGCAAAAGAAAATCCAGTTTGTAGCTCTTTCCAATTTTGTAACCAACTAGGGAAAAAAATCCTTCTTGACCCCAGAATGGCAGTCAGATCTCTCCTTGGATCAAGAAGCTGTTTCCCAATGTAAAAATTATATCCCTGAATATTATGTTTTTGCAAGTATTAATCCAGTTGCTGTTAAATGTCTGTACAGACTCTGATAAAACTACCTCTGCAGGCAGAGAATCTCCTTTCCTCCAGCCTAAAAGCGTGACCACGTGTCCTACGCATAGTCCTGTTTACGGATAGGTTTCCAGACAATGGTTTGTATTGGCCCCAAATATATTTATATAATGCTATCACATGCCCTCTGAGGTGCCGTTTTTCTAAACTAAACAGATTTAAGTGTGTTGACCTTTCTTCATAACTAAAGTGTTCCATTAATTTTATTAATTTTGTAGCCCACCTCTGCACCCTTTCCAGTGCTATTACATCCTTCTTTAGAATAGGTGGCCAAAATTGCACATCATGTTCAAGCTGTGATTTATAAAGAGGCAAAATTATATCACCTTATTGGCCTTAGCAACTGCTGACTGACATTGCACATTGTTGCCTACTTTGTTGTTTTCCCTAATTCATTACCATTTAGGGGGTAAGTTGCTTGTGCATTCCTTAGCCCAAAGTGCATAACTTTGCATTTATCTACATTAAATTTCTCCAAAAATGCTCACCAACTGAGGCCATTTAGACCCTAAACAACTGAACAACCCTATGCATGGGTGGTATCACTGTACTCAGGACATGTTGCTGAACACATATTGATGTGTTGTTTGGCAGTGACACATACCAGGAGCTGTAAATTTATACCTGAAGCACAACGAGTGTACTTAACTTTTTTATAAGTGTTTTCATGAGCTTTTTTAGATGCGCAAAGTACTTTGCAAATAATACGTTTTATTTTATTTACGCTAGGGCCTAGTGTCTGAGCTCTGGAAGTCCACTGCCAAACGTCTAGGACTGACAGTGTTTGGATGCTTTGCCCTGGCCTGAAACTGGTGGAAGGGTCACCAATTGCCCACTCATTCACCTTTTCCATTTTTCAATCATTTACTTCTTCTCAGCAAATCTTTCATTTCATTTTCTTCCGTCTGATACACAACCAACCAAACATAACACACACACACACACACACATGTACAATTCACAAATCACAAGGACCTTTCCTCCTGTTATTTGTCCTGGCCTTCACTTCTACACTCACTAGCATTAACGCTATAACTCACACTTCATCCTATAACATTTTCCCATCCAAATACCTGCCAACAGACCCAACTTTTTCAGGGACAGTCCTGCTTATTTCCAGTGCTGTCCCATCAAATTTAGCTAAACTAGGTATGCAAATGCAGGTAGGTATAGCTAGGTAGGTAGCACTATAAACATTAAATAAATATAATAAGGTAAATAAGAAATATAACTTTAAAATCAAATATAATAAAATGAATTAAACCCCTAATTATTTTTAACACCCATTACAATTAAAATTAAGTTATTATTTAGACATAATACATCTTTAACCAAACCAGTGCACTGCTACTACTCTTAAAAATAACCGTACATTAACCCTAAGCTTTTTTTAGTTCCCACATTTTTCCATCCGCATACCTACCAACAGACTCAACTTTTTCAGGGACAGTCCTGATTTTTTCCAGTCCTGTCCCGTAAAAGTTGGGTTGTTGGAAAGTATGTCATTGTAAATAGGTAGCAAATGTTAGGCATGTATTTAAAAGTGGTCTTAAATCGATTTAAAAATGAAAAATCCCTATTCTTTTATTAAACATCCATGGATGTGTGTGTATGATAAATAAATAAGCCCCATTTCTTCTAGGCCAAGTTCCTCGGAGCATTTGTCTAGGTCTCAGACAAGACAACTGCTCGGAGGAACTTGGCCCTCAGTGTAGGGCAATGTGTTTGTATGTATGTATTGTACACCTCGGAGAGCACCATGAAGGTACGTGTGTGCGACTGTATTGGTCGTTTCGGCAGGGGGATCGCCTGCTAGTCAACCGGGAGAAAACGAAGCAAAAACGAACACGAAGAATGTCCACAAATATTCGCCCCAAGAGAAGACAGGAACTGGCGAATATTTGCTGAATATGAACATTCTTTTGTTTTTCCGAAGACAAGCACGAAGACGAACACGAAGAGCCCCCTGGTGCCCATGTCTAATTTAGACCCTAAACAACTGAACTACCCTATGCATGGGTGGTATCACTGTACTAAGGACATGTTGCTGAACACATATTGATGTGTCGTTTGGCAGTGACACATACCAGGAGCTGTAAAGTTATACCTGAAGCACAACAAGTGTACTTAACTTTATTATAAGTGTTTTCATGAGCTTTTTTTAGTAAAAAAAAATACTTTGCAAATACGTTTTACATTTTACATTACGGACAGAGCTATTTTTTGTAACTTTTGTGACAATGGTTGTTTTTATGGTGTTTGTGTTTAACTAATTTTTTATTATATTAATTTTTAATCTCATTTACTGTACCCACAGACATCAGTGGGAAACCCCCCGACATCAGCAGAACCACCTACCAACCTCACTTACGTCAGCAGGCAGTCCTGGCCGCATCCAACAAGGGAAGGCTCCGGGTAGCCGGAGCTCAGAAGTTCCCTGGTATGCTAATCAGTATGCCCAAATGTTCGTTGACAGGCTTTAAATAATCAAAAACAGTATCAGAGATGAGGTGAGTAATGTAAAAATAGCTTGACTTACATAAGTAAGTGAGAAGCTGGAAACCCGATCACGTGCTTGTATACGGAGGTTTGTATATAGACTGCTCAACCAAGCGAATATAGATAACGGAATTTATTCTGGGCAAATGCCCGGTATGGTAAAATACAATACGTGCATAGGATATACCTATATCACGTTTGAACCTTAATATATAAAAAACTAATTAAAAATAAAAATAAATATAAAAAATAATAAAAAATGATAATAAATGATAAAGTCCAATGGGATGTAGGGACGGGGAGCTCGATCCGTCCTTCTATCTCAACGCGTTTCGCCTGTGTAGTGGCTTCCTCAGGAGTGTATTGCGTGTTGTCTCGTTGATCTTTTTATCCGTGTGGGTAGCGCCATCTTTGTTGTCTGACGTCCGTTTGTCTGACGTCAGTGCGTTTTCTCCTCCCGGCATCTTACGTTGTTCATTCATTTGGTTGTTCCATCTAGTGCCGCCTTTCTGTCCGTCACTCTCACGTTCCAACGGTTTATGGGTAAGTATCCAATACGGGGAACGAAGGAGACAAGAAGTTACTATTCATAACGATGATCGGGTAATATGGGAGTTTTCATTTCTTGTGTTATTTTTAGGTGTACTTCTCATTTGGAGAATGATCAACCGCTCTATGGGCACTATATCTGGAGAAAGCTACCACTCAAGATGTGGAGCTATACTCCATAGGAAAAAGTCAAATCTATGTCTCTCAGAAAAAACGAAGAGTGAACTCAGAAAAGGAACAATGCATGAATATATATTGCACAAAATATGATAAGATCCAGTAAATAAAAGCATTGAACTTATATTAAAAAATCTTTTTCTAAAAATTATGTATGTATATTATTCTGATGTGTGAGATTATTATTCTGATGTGTGTGTGTAAGGTTATGTGTGTCAATTCCACAGTCCAGTTGTGTGTTTAATTGAATGCAGATATGATACAAATACATGTATGTGAATGTGGTGTTGAAGGTAAGTATGATGTAGTACTTGAATATAGTGCTGAAGGTAAGTATAATATTAAAAGTATTAAAAATATTAATAGTTCCAATGGTGAATAGTTAGGAATAGATATTTTTAATAATTTATATATGTGCTAGAATGTCCAGCTCCATATTTAGACCGCCTTTTTTAAAAGTTTTTAATTTGAAAATCCACTCAGTTTCTCGTCTTGATAGATTTTCTATTGTGTTGCCCCCTCTCCAATTGGGGGAACCCAATCTATACCAATAATTTTTACATTTTCTACTGTGAACCTCGGGCATGTGTTACAATGTCTTGGAACGCTATGTTTGACGTTGTTATTTCTTATATTTCCTATATGTTCTAAAATTCTCTCCTTCAGTGGTCTTGATGTTCTACCCACATATTGGATCCCGCACCCGCATTCTAGTAGATACACCACGTTTTTAGACGTGCAGTTGATGAAATGTTTAATTGTGTATGTCTGACCTGTAATGGACCCTATAAATTGATCTGTTTTCCTTGGTAAGAAAGTGCGCATTTTACTGTAAAATGTGCACTTTCTTACCAAGGAAAACAGATCTGTGGAATTGACACACATAACCTTACACACACACATCAGAATAATAATCTCACACATCAGAATAATATACATACACTTAGCAAAGAGACTAAAAGGAGTGATAGTGGATTTAATTCATCGAGATCAATCTGGGTTTGTTCCAGGTAGATCATCCAAAAACAATATTAGAAGAGTCATAGATATTTTAGATGTCTCCCAACGATTAAGTATCCCAACTCTAGCCTTGTCATTAGATGCCGAAAAGGCTTTTGACAGGGTCAGATGGGATTTCCTAGGACACACACTACAGGCATTTGGTTTCGGGGGTAATATATACCAAGCAATTATGGCACTCTATACCTGTCCCTCCGCTAGGACGATCGGACCAAGCATAGACGCTGATTGGTTTGAAATCAAGAATGGTACGAGACAGGGATGTCCCTTATCTCCGTTGCTTTATATATTGACAATTGAGCCTCTTGCCTGTGATATCCGAGAAAATCGGGATATATATGGTTTCAGATTGAAAACATTGGAGAGTAAAATAAGTTTATATGCGGACGATATTTTAGTTTTTTTAGAACAACCAAGAAAGTCGCTACCAGCGCTAATTAAAGTAATAGAAGATTATTCAAAATTTTCAGATTATAAACTGAATGTTAATAAAACCACTATGCTTGCATGTAATATCAATCAGGTTGAAATAAAATATCTCCTCGATAACTTTAACTTCCCATGGGCCAAAGACAACCTAGAATATTTAGGTATTAAGATTACTAAGGATCCGACAAAAATTATACAGACAAACTTCTTACCTCTTTTGAAAACTACAAATAAATATCTAAATGATTGGAGGAAAAAAGAAATATCTTGGACAGGTAGAATTAATACAGGTAGATCATACATACTGCCAAAATGGACTTACCTTTTCCAAATGTTACCATTAAAGGTTCCTAAAGCTTGGTTAGGAATGGTACAAATGGCTTTTAATAAGTTTATTTGGCAAGGCAAAAAGCCACGACTGAGTACGTCACTCCTTTCTAGGAAGACAAACAATGGGGGACTTGGGACACCAAGTATTAAGGATTATTATGAAGCCTGTATCATTATGCATGTGATGTCTGTTCAAATTAAAGATAGAAAAGAGGAAGTTTGGTATAAAATCGAGGAAACAACAACAGGATCGAAAAGTTTAACATTTGCTCCATGGCATATTAGAGACTTAGATGGTAACTGTCGGGAGGTTATAGGATCCTTGGTAGCTACAGATATCTTAGACATATGGAGAAAGATTAGGAAGAAGTTAATCATAAATAAATCCATAGCGGACTTTCTCCCACTGGAATTTTTAGAGTTCTGTATGGAGAACATCAGTTTACAAACATGGAAACAGGCGGGCATCGGGACCATCTATGATCTCTGCCTTAATGAGAAAGTAAAACCCTTCCCTCAGATTCAACAAGAATATTTACTTTCTTCTAAGGAAGTCTTTTTGTATCTTAGAGTTAAAGGGTTTCTTTTGAAATATGGTATATTAGATAGAGGAGAAAAATGGGCTCTTCTCAACGTCCTATATAATATGATAAATACTAAGGGAATGATCACTAAATGTTTAACTCTTATTAATATTGATAATGAAAACAAACCACTAAAGGTAATTAAGACATGGGAGAGAGAACTGAATAGGACTATTTCTTGGGACAGTTGGAAATCTACAATCCAACTGGTTAATAAGGAGTTCCATTGTCTAAACATAAGAGAAAATTTTTATAAGATTTGTCATAGATGGTATCTTGTTCCAACAAAGCTAGCAAAAATGTACCCACAGGTTAAAGATACCTGCTGGAGATGTGAGAAAGTTACTGGGAACTTTCTGCATATCTGGTGGACCTGTCAACATATAAACATGCTTTGGAACGAGGTTCATAATTGGATCGAACAACTAACGGGTGTATGTCTACCTTTTACACCAGACTGCTTCCTCTTACATTTAGATTGGCCCAAAATTACTAATCTTTATAGAAGTCTAATAACCCATATCCTTGCATCTACTAAAATACTTATAGCAAGAAATTGGAAAAATAAAAGACTCCCTAATAGGGAAGATATTAAAACAATTACAACGTATCACTGTAAAATGGAATTGGGTATAACTAAATTAAACGGATTTAATCCCATGAAAATAAAAAAATGGGAAAAACTCCTAAGTACACTACAAACTTGAATAAGATTGATTTTGGGCTCCTTCGTTCCTATCTCATCTCAAAGAAAAGTACTTTATATTTGTTTTTGTTTGTATGATTATGTTACTTTGCTGTTTTGTCTAAATGGAAAGCATATATATGCAATGTCCATAAATCCGTTGTTATTGTCAAAACCAAATAAAAATTAACATTGAAAAAAAAAAAAAGAATAATATACATACATAATTTTTAGAAAAAGATTTTTTAATATAAGTTCAATGCTTTTATTTACTGGATCTTATCATATTTTGTGCAATATATATTCATGCATTGTTCCTTTTTTGAGTTCACTCTTCGTTTTTTCTGAGAGACATAGATTTGACATTTTCCTATGGAGTATAGCTCCACATCTTGAGTCCCCCGCGGTAGCATTCTCCAGATATAGTGCCCATAGAGCGGTTGATCATTCTCCAAATGAGAAGTACACCTAAAAATAACACAAGAAATGAAAACTCCCATATTACCCGATCATCGTTATGAATAGTAACTTCTTGTCTCCTTCGTTCCCTGTATTGGATACTTACCCATAAACCGTTGGAACGTGAGAGTGACGGACGGAGAAGGCGGCACTAGCTGGAACAACCAAATGAATGAACAACGTAAGACGCCGGGAGGAGAAAACGCACTGACGTCAGACGAACGGACGTCAGACAACAAAGATGGCGCTACCCACACGGATAAAAAGATTAACGAGACAACACGCAATACACTCCTGAGGAAGCCACTACACAGGCGAAACGCGTTGAGATAGAAGGACGGATCGAACTCCCGTCCCTACATCCATTGGACTTTATCATTTATTATCATTTTTTATTATTTTTTATTTTGTGTTATTTTTAATTAGTTTTTTATATATTAAGGTTCAAACGTGATATAGGTATATCCTATGCACGTATTGTATTTTACCATACCGGGCATTTGCCCAGAATAAATTCCGTTTTCTATATTCACTTGGTGGATCAGTCTATATACAAACTTCCGTATACAAGCACGTGATCGGGAAGGACTGAGGAAACTAAACTACTATATACCAGACACACCGGTTACCAACTGTAAGTGTACATCTGTCCTGGCGTGCCAGAACTCTGTTGAAATACCACACAATTGTGTTTTTCATTTCTTTGTTTTCTCTGCATATATACTCCACACATGGATCGTGGAGGGTTTATATACAAGGCTTGATCTTCTCATATAAAGTGTGAGTGCATATACACCACTTTTTATGTTAAAAATTCACTTGACATACCACACTATCATAAATCTTTTTCTGTTTTATGTTCCAAAATTGGAAAACCAACCAAAACACACAAGCGCCCCCTAGTGGATCAAAAATACTCTTGTGTTCTGCCTGACTCCGGTATCTCTAACCTTGCTGTGCGTGACAACATGTAACCTATTTTTTGATATTTAATAAAAACTATGATTTAGAAAATGCATTTCTTGTTCTTATTTCCTATTATTTGCCAACCTGCAGTTATGCACATCTACCGACCCTGCCCCCCAGATATACCTGTGACGGAAGCCTCCATCGCTGGGACCACTGGAGAAGCCTGACTGCCAGCCTCCTCCCTATTGACTATGGGCCACAGAAGCCTTTACTATTTGTAAAGGCTTCTGTGGCTACCCCCAGCAGTATCATCTCATCACTGGCTGAGGGGATTATCTCCAGCAGACAGCCAGGATCATTGTTTCAGTTTAATGTTGTATAAATCAGTCTCCCCCCTATTGTATTGTTAATCTCGTTACTGCACCTGCTGTCTCTGGGAGGCAGATTAAGGGGGCGGTTTGTGTCCCAATATCTTGTTTTATGTTAATGTGTGTTTTGCTGGATATATCCAGTCCTGTGTGTCCAAAATAAATCGGTCTTCGTTTGGTTTTACCCTACACTGAGTCTCGGCTAGTGACTGGGGAACCGGGGAGAGTGTGGTGTCCCAGGCTAAGGGAGCACAAGACAGCGGAGGTAGTCTGTCAGACTAGCCAGCTCCGTGACAATACCTTATACCCCCCATATGGCACTCTGCTCCCAGATTTGCCTTATACCCCGTATAGGCCACTCTACCTCCCTGATATGCTACTCTGAACCAGTTATGCCTTATACCCCCCTTATATGCCACTCTGCCTCCTTGATATGCTACTCAGAACTGCTGGCAGCAGCGGAGGGGATCCTCCTCTCTGACAGCGAATGAACATCTGCGCGAAGTGCGCAGACAACCTCTGCTGCTGCTGACACATCCACTCTGGCTTCTATGCAGCTGGCACATCCGCTCTGGCTTCTAACGCCGGGAATCATGGCCCCCTATCGGGCTCTGCCAGAGGCTGAAGGGCTAGATCCACCCTCATTGCATGTCATGTCCTTACCTCTCGTTATCGCCGCACCTCCATAGCACGCACTAGGAGGGGGCAGCACGGTGCATGGTCTCCACATTCCTCCTTCTGCGATCAACCCCTCTGCCTCTCTCAGCTTCTTCCCCCCAACCACAGCTAACGAAGTTCACACTCTACTGTCTTCCTCACACCTCATTACATGCCCTCTCGACCCCATCCCTTCATACCTTAATTCCATTAGCCTTACTAGCCTTACTCCTGCCCTCACTCACATCTTCAACTCCTCACTCTCCACTGGCATATTCCCATCCCCATTCAAACATGCTCAGGTCACTCCCCTCCTCAAGAAACCCTGCCTTTACCCAAATTCCCCTGCTAACTATGACCCCATATCACTACTTCCAATAACATCTAAACTCTTAGAAAAACTAATCTACGACCATCTAACACACTTTCTGTTCTCAAACTCCCTGCTTGACCCCCTGCAATCTGGTTTCCGCCCGCAGCACTCGACTGAAACTACTCTCACCAAGGTCACAAACTACCTCCTATCTGCTAGAAGCAATGGCCACTACTCTATCCTAATCTTACTCGACCTCTCTGGTGCTTTCAACACAGTCGACCACCCCCTCCTCCTACAGACTCTCAGTGACACTGCTCTCTCCTGAATTATCTTTCCATCAGATCCTTCTCTGTGTCTTTTGCTGGTGACACCTCCTCTTCAATGCCTCTGTCTATTGGAGTGCCTCAGTTTTCTGTCCTGGGTCCTCTACTATTCTCCATCTATACTTCCTCACTTGGAAAACTTATCGACAGCTTTGGCTTCAAATACCACCTCTATGCAGATGACACACAAATCTATCTCTCCACCCCAATCTCTCTGCATCTGTCCTTTCTAAGATCAGCAGCTGCTGATCTGGCATCTCTTCCTGGATAGCCTCTTACCACCTCAAGATAAGCATGTCTAAGACTGAGCTCCTTCTAATCCCTCCCTCTAACTCCATTCCCCTTTCTGACCTTTCTTTCACTGTCGACGGTACCACTATCTCTCCTTCACCACAAATCTGCTGCCTCAGAGTGACCCTAAACAACTAATCCACTCCCTCGTAATCTCCCATCTAGACTACTGTAACAACCTACTTACTGGCCTTGCTCTCTCCCTACTATCTCCCCTCCAGTCTGTCCTCAATGCCTCTGCCAGACTAATCTACCTCACCCGACGCTCTGCATCTGCCGCACCTCTCTGCGAGTCCCTCCACTGGCTCCCCATCCATAGCAGAATTAAATTCAAAATACTCACTCTATGCTACAAAGCTCTCACTAATGCCACTGCCCTCTACCTATCCTCCCACATCAGCAAATATACTCCAGCCCGCCCTCTAAGATAAAACAATGACCTGCTCCTTGAATCTTCACTTATCACCTCCTCCCATGCCCGCCCTCTGGACTTCTCTTGCACAGCACCAACCCTCTGCAACTCTCTTCCCCATGCTGTCCGACTCTACCCTCCTTCAAACGCTCCCTAAAAACATTACTATTCAGGGAAGCCTACCACTGACACAAACATCAAAACTTCTCTATCACCCACTTACAACCCTTATCTCGGCCTACATCATTCACTACCACACAGTCCTCATCTCCTGTTTCTCACCCCTTATCCACCTAGATTGTAGGTTCCTATGGGAACAGGGTCCTCCATTCCTCTTTTATCTGTATGTCAAATGCTGTACTGTACTTGTCATTATCTGTAAAATTTGCTGCAGAATCTGCCTGCGCTTTATAAATAAAGTATAATAATAATAATAATAATAAAATTGCCTGGTATTTGGAACTTTTCATAATTCCCTCCACCCTGACTAATGCCCCCGTTCCAGCTGAAGAAAAACAGCCACAAAGCATGATGCCACCACCGTGCTTTACTGTGGGTATGGTGTTCTTTGGGTGATGTGCAGTGTTTTTGCTCCAAACATACCTTTTGGAATTATGGCCAAAAAGTTCAACCTTGGTTTCATCAGACCATAACACATTTTCCCACGTGCTTTTGGGAGACTTGATGTTTGTTTTTGCAAACTTGGTAATGTCTCTGTTGTACCATATTATCTCCACTTGATGATGACTGTCTTCACATTGTTCCATGGTATATCTAATGCTTTGGAAATTATTTTTTTACCCTTCTCCTGACTGATATCTTTCAACAATGAGATCCCCCTGATGCTTTGGAAGCTCTCCAAAACGCTAAGATGCAACTAAGCAAATGTCGGGTAAATCCTACTAGAACAGCTGAACGTTATTTGTGATTAATCAGTCACTTTAAATGATAGCAGGGGTGTAATGACTTATATTTAACATGAGTTTTAATGTGATTGGTTAATTCTGAACGTAGCCACAGCCCCAGTTATAAGAGGATGTGCACGCTTATGCAACCAGGTTATTGTGAGGTTTTTTTCCCCCTCAAAGATTTCAGCTTGTTTTGCAAATGAATTGTTCACGTTACAGGCTCTCCCCCCGCCCTTGCTTTGTTGTGGTGTGTAGCTGCATTTGTCCAAGTCGCCTGCAATCAAGTAGGGTCATACTGGGGTTTTGGGGTGAGGGGGTACGGGTTATCTGTTGTTGTAACAAATTGCATGGTTGAAGGGTTGCAGCAGGAAGGCGATGTTGATGGTTGTTTTTCTGAGGTGGATTATGTCTTCTGAGCAGTGTCCCCGGTTGGCCTGGGGGTCATGTTAAGATGGAGGAGGAGGACAAGAGGCATGAAGGAAATTGTTTCTGGCTTCCTCTGGGAAGCGTTGATGGGACGAGGTTAAGGAAAGGGGGCTACGGTGCCGCGGGTTTCTAAAACTTTCGGTACTGGGTTCAGCATGACTGGGGTGAGATGTATTGGAGGGAGTCTCCTGACTAGGGATCCGCTCTGTTTGTCAGGTTTGTTGTATGGGGTAACGTTTTTTGGTGGGGTCGCCATAGAGAGAGCTGTTTTGTTGGTGCCTAGGGGATAGCGGTGGGGGACCAAATGGTTCCATCATGGGGTTTGAAGCTGATTCTGTTGGGATGGTTGATTCGCTTTGCAGGAAGAGTGCCTGTCAGCATTTCCCGGGGCCATGGGGTCTACGGTTTGTCCGAAGACTTCAAGTGGGCTGAGGCCGGGCTGCGCAGGGATATATCGGGGTTGGAGGAGGGGTACGCCAGTGTTGTGGGCACGCAACTACTAGGGCTATACACTGTGGCGTGTGCACCAACTTATGGTTGGTGGCTTTGGTGGATGTTTTTGTGCTTGGTGGTGCATGTTTTCGTTCGGGTGGTGCATAGAAGTATCGCTGATTCTTGTTCTTGCTTCATTGGAAGCGCCCTCGGCAGATGGGAGTTGGGAGTACACCAAAAAA
The DNA here is from genome assembly GCA_009364415.1 of Spea multiplicata. Taxonomy (NCBI): domain Eukaryota; kingdom Metazoa; phylum Chordata; class Amphibia; order Anura; family Pelobatidae; genus Spea; species Spea multiplicata. The sequence goes on along the minus strand of VKOC01000006.1, from coordinate 18,571,225 downwards.
AATGTCTTGTATGAGCGCCCCCAAGTGGATTTCTGCTGGACAGGGAGGACAGGTTCCTCCACTCCCGGACTTGGGAGCTGCCACTGGGGAGAATGGCTGGCTGCGCCATTCACTCAGCCACTGGGGAATGATGCTGCCTGCATCCCCTTCCTGATGTTCCTGCTGCCGCTGGTGAGATGGCTACTTCATCTCCCGGACACTCACCCACCTGCTGGGGAGTGATGCCGTCTGCATCCCCTCCCTGGTACGCCTGCTGCCGCTGGGGAGTGAGGTCTACTGCGCCATCTCCCCGACCCTCACTTAGCTGATGGGGAGTGGAGTGTTGATGCCTGCAACCCCTCCCTGGTGCTCCAGCAGCTGCTGGGGAGATGGGCCGGCTGCCGCATCTCCCTGGGTCCCAGTAGCTGTTGCATGTGCGGGGCAGAGGCCAGCGACGCTCTGCCCTGTTGTCAGCGCTTCAGCTGGTGGTTGGGGATCCAGGTGTGGAGACCGCAATCTCATCCACCCCTCCTAGGTTAACATCCTCAGCTGTAAAATCAATTAAATCAACATCTCTGGATCCGATTGTGGTGTAAAGTCACATAGCTCCGGTATCAGATCTGGGTTAGCTGCCCAGTATCCCTGTGACTGAGGGGTGGAGACCGCAGTCCCATCCACCCTGCCTGGGTCAACATCCTCAGATTACCACTCCATAACATCCACAAAATCCATGGACACTGGGGCATTCTGTTGAACACAGTTGAACAGTCTTTTATATGCCTTCTGTCAGGACCCGGGCGAGCAGGTCTGGTAGGAGTCCAGGTGCAGGGGATACGGGGAACTCTGTCTGTACCCCTTTATGCATGGTGACAGAGAGATAGGAACAGACAGAATAGCAGGACTAGAAAGCAGAGAGACGGGAGCTGAGGCAGGTACAGGCTCAGGAGCTGAGGCAGAGAGACGGGAGCTGAGGCAAGTACAGGTAGGTTCAGGCACAGGTTCAGGCACACTAGCAGGGCGGACGGGAACGGAGGCCCACTGGCAGAGCAACCGCTCGGCACCCCTCGTTCTCCCCCGCATCAAAAAAAGAACACAGTGTTTAAAAAACGCTCGCTGGTGCCTGCTGCTTCACTGCTGAGCGCCGAAATATGACGCTCTTATTACGGCGCTCAGCAGTGGGAAGTGCCGGCAGGGGAGGCTGTCTGAGCGTATCGGAGAGTAGGATACAGGTCCCCTGCACCGCTGCGGGGATCTGTATCCTAACCCCGCTGCCTGCCCGGGCGCTAGACACCGAATATAGGCCGCACCCCCACTTTAAAGACTTAAAGTGTGGGGGGAAAGTGCGGCCTACATTCGAGCCAATACGGTATATATAATATATAGTATATATATATATGGGCAGCAGGGGCTAGTAAATGGGTTTTAGATATTTGGACAGGGGCACAATTTCACTGCTTGCCATAGGCCCTATTTTCAGTAGATACGCCTCTGCATAGACCAATTCGGATACCCATTGCTCCTGGGGTTGCCGTCCTAGGAATAACATCCGTAGTTCCCGCTGGTCTCTAATCCTTTGTTCGGAGCTTCGAAGACCCTGATGTATAACAGCCTCCTGGAGGACCCTCTGCCATAGTGACCGTCAAACCAGTTGCCTCAAATTCTGGTATTGTTCTATGGCAGAAGAAGTGGTGTAGCAGGAGAGGATGCCCCACAGTAGCTCCTGAAATTCTGATGTCACATCCATGTGTGAATGTCGGCAAGAAATCTGACGACACCAGTTCAATGAGTTGAATAAGCAAGAGCTTCTTTATTCAAGTGTGCACAGGGGAGAGTCCAGTTCGCCGTCTTCTATCCCCTTCCTTAATTTTCTAACAATATATAGGCAAAGAAGCTCAAACAGTTATTAGCATATTGCCTAGCTATCTGTTGGTATATTTACTTTGATTTGCTGACACACATGGTTTAAAGAGGTCAAGAAAAAAATAGCCCCCCCAGACATGTGATATCTTTACTTACAGAAGCTCAAGAAAGGGACAACTTGTCCTTTGTCATGGCGGACTCTGATTCTTTTGCAACAAGGCACTTAGAGCAAAGAAAACACACAAACATACCATACGTACACATTCTTCCAAGATACAAACAAGACATAGGTAAACTAAGAAATGAGGTAGACAGGTGACTGCTATCAGCAGAATAAGCAATGAGGTAAAGAGATCACTGTACTGACATCCAGAATCAGCAAAATTCTTCAACTTCCACACATGTCCTCGTCAAGGCGACCAAAGTCTGTCGGTTAATCCCTGTAGAAATGAAGTGTCCCTCAGACTAAGAAGCAATCCCACCACTGCCACCAATGTCACGTGTTCCCTTAGCCTGGGACACACACAGAGAGAGCTTTAATTAGAATCTGCCCAGATTAATGTTACATCAAAGACAAAACCAGAGTTAAAGTGATATACAGATGACAATCATTCATACCAATCACAAACATCCCATCTATCTCATATCTGCTGCTAAGTGTGTATGCTGTGTGGGTGATGTGCAAAGGGTGAGACTCACTAATCTAGTTTCAAGCGTGTGTTTCTACTATGTCTTTTTAAGGGATTTCTCTTTTGATGTGTAAATGAGGTCCCTGTCCTGTGTACCCAAGACCCCACCGTGTGATTTTATTGACTTGCAATGGTTCCCATACCTATCTCCAGGTGATGCATTTCCTTCCTTCCCTAAATAGTAGGTGTGACATTATCTTCTTACAGCTGTCTTTCCTGTTAGCTTGCAGAACGGTACGGCACACAGAAGCCGGCTGTTTAAAGACAGAGCAGGACATCAGTAGGGCAACGGCTCTTCGTCACGCCCCCTTGAAGATGTGGTGCGACGTTGTAGGGGGCAGGCTCACAGAGCCAAGAGCTTGTGTGTCGGTCAGTGCACGTAGTGGAAGAGAGCATGGAGCAGGCGGGAAAAGAGGTCTGTGGTTCTAAAAAAAAAAATAGGGGCTGGCTGGGGGGCATCACTTACATCTTCAAAGGGGGCTGGGTGGTGGTATGAATATACAATGGGGGGCATTAAAACATAATAGAGGCATCAAAGAGATGAGGGCAACAATACATATTGAGGAGAAGGCCCCAGCCTCATTATGTAGTGTTGCCCCCTCTTTGATGCCTCTATTATGTTTTAACGCCCCCCATTGTGTATTTATACCACCACCCAGCCCCCTTTTAAAATATAAGTGATAAGTGATAAGTATAAGGTTTTTTATTTATTTTTCCTTGCTATTCCAGGTGGCACAGGAGAAGAGAAGGCTCCGCCTACCAGGTAGGGCAGGAAATACTAAAAAAAGGAGACCTCCCCTTCCTCCCCAGTGTTGTTTCCTGCCTTACTCAGGTAGCGGTTAGGCTGAAGCTGAAGCTGAAGCTTATCCAGGGTTTGTGCGGCAGCCTCAGAGGCTGTAACTCCGCGTTCTCGCGGCAACGCACACGAGACTCAGTCCTCGTTCGGCTCTGCCCACAGCCCAGGGGGCTCACTGGGATGTGTATCCTCGGGCTCCGGTTCACTCCGTCCCGGGGAATCCTCAGAGTGCGGCACGGCAGGAGGAGATCTATAACCGGCTGTGCCGGTTTCTCGGCACACGTTTGTGGACTCTCGATTCGGCATCACTTCCGGTGTATTGACCCGGGGTCACGAGAGGTCAGTAGGCTGGGAATTTCTGGATGTGAGGTTTCCGGCCTTGGGCACCTAAATGCCTCTGTATAAAACGCCAGAATGGGTAAGATATTTCCTTGCTCCTCATTTCTGTGCTGTAGTATTGTATCTACTTCTCTACTATTGTGCCTGCCTGTGCATGAGGATTGTTTACTGCCATTTAAAGTAGGTGTTTCCCTCTTGGCTTGGAAGCAGTTTCCGTTGCCTATGCCAATTATTTTCTGCGGTTACATCTTGTGTTTTTCTCCTCTGTCATGTCAGACAAAAATCCGGATATCCCTCCTAAGGCCTCCCCACATAAGAAATCTGTGGAAAAAACGAAACACAGAGCCTGCTCATCCTGCAAAAAGACCCTGCATGACCCTTCGGCCAAAACGTGCAGCTCCTGCTCAAGGCCTAAAGAAGTTTCCACGACAGAATTTACCTCCTGGTTGAAGGAGGAACTTCAGTCTACCTTTGACTGTTTTCGAGCCATGGCTAGCTCCTCTCAGGCGCCTATAGCCCAGCAACAACCTTACCAGCAGGGTCCACCAAATTATCCCCCTGATAACCCGGAGGATTATTCGGCTCCTTTTTCTGAATATGACTACCAGTCAAATGACCCACAGTCTTCGGATGAGGACGGGGAGATTAAAGAAGAAACCTTTTTCTTTCCAGTCGAAGAAACAGGGAAGCTCATCTCTGCAGTCAGATCTACTTTGAATTTCCAGTCCACAATTCACTCTCTGCCATTATCACGGAGCAGTGGAAATATCCTGACAGGAGATTCTTCACATCCTCCAGGATTAAGAAGCTTTTTCTCTTCGATAATAAGAATTCTGAAGCCTGGGAAGTCCCGAAAGTCGACACCGCAGTAGCCAAGGCCACAAAAAAATCAGCCATTCCGTTGGAGGATGCGCCCCATTTCAAAGACCCCATGGACCGGAGGGCTGAGAATAACGAGCAAGGCTATGCTCTGGAACTTACTCACCTACCTGCCCAGAAATTCCTGCTGTCCATGCCCCCTGCAGATCCTTGGAAAAGATTGGGCTTCTTCTCTACTCTCAACAACCTAATTCACGAAAGGGCTCTGGTCCCGGTTCCTCATCAGGAGATAGGAGAGGGAACCTACTCCCACGTCTTTGTCGTGCCAAAACCATCCGGGAAATTCAGGCTAATAATCAACCTACAGGTAGTGAACACCTGTATAAGATACAACAGGTTCCGGATGGAATCCCTGAAGTCCGCCACAGAGATCATTTCTTCGGGGGACTTCATGGTCACCATAGACCTGCGGGATGCCTATTTACATGTTCCCATCAGAAGAGACCACCAAAGATTCCTCCGTCTGGCCGTTCTATCACCTCAAGCTTTTCGACATTTTCAGTTTCGGGCTCTTCCTTTCGGAATTGCTTCAGCACCTCGGATCTTCACGAAGCTCATGTCAGTGGTCGTGGCCTTCCTGAGGCAAAAAGGCATAAAGGTGGTCCCATATCTGGACGACTGGCTCCTCGTAGCGGCTTCAGCAACTTTGCTCCAGTCACATTTGGAGGTTTCTCTCAGGACCCTACACAACCTAGGATGGCTAGTAAACAGTCTCAAGTCACAGTTGCTTCCAAAAAGACGGCGTACCTTTCTGGGAATGATCCTCGATTCACAAGTACAGAAGACGTTTCTCCCTTGGGACAAGATCCTAAGATTGAGGGAATTCACGCACGCGGTACTAAAGAACAAGTCAGTATCTATCAGAGCCATCATGTCATTGCTGGGTCTAATTACCTCATCTATCTCAGCGGTTCCCTGGACTCTTGCTCACGCAAGACCCCCTCAACAGTTCCTACTGGATCACTGGGATTGCTCCAGGATGTCCTTGCGCAAGAAGGTCCGACTTTCTCCCTTCGTTCGGGAGTCAATCCGATGGTGGCTGACAGCCAAGAATCTTTTACAGGGACTCTCTTGGCAGACGAGAGACTGGGTGGTAATTTCCACCGACGCCAGTTTGAGAGGCTGGGGGGCTGTTATGGGAAGCAATATTACCCAGGGAACTTGGTCTCTTCAGGAATCAGATCGACACATCAATTTTCTAGAGCTATTAGCGGTCTGGAGGGCTCTCCGGTTCTGGTCTCCAATCCTGCGGCACAAGTCGATCAGGATCCTTTCAGACAAAGGCACACTCGACCAGATCTGTCTCGACTTCCTGGGCTGAACTCTCCGTCTCTCATTTGCAAGGCAGCGACCTGGAGGTCGATTCATACGTTCGTAAGGCACTACAGGCTGAATCTTCATCTCTCTGACGAGTCTCAATTTGGTCGTCATGTCTTGCAGACTGGAATCCTTCCCTCCCTATCTCGCTAATTCTTCTCCTGTGCCACCTGAAATGGCAAGGAAAGTGAGAATTCTTACCTGGGAATTCGTTTTCCTTGTCCATTTCCAAGGTGGCACACTTTTACTCCCACCCATTAAATTTACCTTTCCTTGTCTATTATTTGTCTGAGTTTTTCTTTTTAACCACACTGGGCAGGAAGGGGGAGGTCTCCTTTTTTTATAGTATTTCCTGCCCTACCTAGTAGGCAGAGACTTCTCTTCTCCTGTGCCACCTTGGAAATGGAAAAGGAATTCCCTGGTAAAAATTCTCACTTTTTTATGTATTAAAAAAAAAAAAATGTACACAAAAATGGAGGTCCTCTTAGGGACCTCCTGAACCTGCCAGTGATGTCACAATCACATCATAGCTCACATTATTATTTTTTTATTATTAATTTATATTATTATCTTAATTGATTTTTTTTATTGTTATAATTTTAAATGAATTAACTTTTTTTCTTCTGCTTCTCTGTTTCAGGACGGGAGGGGGGGTGAGAGACATGGTTTCTCACTCCCTCCCCGCGATCCCCCTGCACCGATCACACTGTGATCTCTATGCAGGTCCTCACAGGTGATATCCTGTCCTCCAATGAACTTCCGGGTTACATCAGCCAGTTTCTGCTGTCAGTGGGGAGTCCAGGCTGTCAAATGACAGCCTGATCTCCTGTGCAGCGGCAGCGATGTGTCCCTGACGCTGCAAGAAGTGCTGGACGTACCGGTACGTGCATAGGGGGTTTCCTAATAGGTGTTTTTTGGACATCCCGGTACGTCCCTAGGGGATTGAATACACAAGGCGGCTGGCTAAGGGCATCACTTACATCTATGCTAAAAGTGCTGGTTAGTGGTATAAATACACAATAGGGGTATCACATAAAGGGGGGCTGGCAGGGGGCATGAAAACATAATAGAGGCCTGACTCGGGGCAATACACAAGGTTGTGGGGTCACCGATGCATAAGAGGGCAGCTGGGGCCATTACATGATAAATCAATACTAAAGGGATTAATATAATTATAAAAAGAATGGGAGGGAGGCTAACATTAGAATTTTTTGTAATTCTAAAAAAAAAAATTTCTTCTGCTGTGGACTACTGTTCCAATGATGTTTAGCCAGCATCATGGTGGACACCTGGCTGGCTGAGCATCATGGGAATTGTTATTCACAGCTAACAACTGCAGCTTTACCTACTGCGTTTCCCATGATCCTCAGCCAGCATGGATGTGCTATCTGGGTGCTGGCTGGGGCATTGTCTGGATGGGCAATCTGGATCTTTGGAAGGCTTGTGTGTGCAACCTTGGTGCAAAGTGGTGCTTTGGAAAGTTTTGTTGTTGCAGTGAGGTACTGTAGGTATAAAGGATGTGGGGGCAACAATGTAAGGAAGGCAGGAGAATTCAAGTGAAGGGCTCTGATATAGATAATGCCTGTTACTGTGCGATATTACCTGGCTAGGGCTCTGATATAGATCATGCATGTTACTGTGCGATATTACCTGGCTAGGGCTCTGATATAGATAATGCATGTTACTGTGCGATATAACCTGGCTAGGGCTCTGATATAGATAATGCATGTTACTATGTGATATTACATATCACAAGAACCTGGCATGTGTAGACTTTTTATATCCACTGTAGATTAATAGCAATGCAGGGCAGATGTATACACTGGAGACAATGGAAACGTAACGGATTTCAGCTTGATTCATACTAAGGAGCTGTGTAATTCTCGAAAAAACACATCGCAATCCTGGATGAAATTTCTCCTGCAGTATAATTAGCAGTCTGAGACACAGGCTCATCTTCTATCTGATTGGCTACAGGCATAAAAGAAGTGGAGGGAGCATTTTCATCCTAGTCCCCTACACACACACATTCTGTATATATCATCAGCAGCGTTGCTCTACTCTGTTTCTACATGGTCCTCTCACAATCACCAATATTCACTTTGCAACTCAGAAGTAATTATGGATGAAGAAGGTAAAGAAATAAATGTATGACATTGAGCGAGAAGATCAATTAACTGGAAGTAAAGGACATTGTGGATATTACATTTTTTCCCTTTCTAGCATTGTTAATGCTAGGCTTGACATCTTCTTGAAGAAATCACTGGATCTCGCAAACAAGGGTCAGAGGGAAAAAATGAATTTCTCACACCATCACAACATGAATTATTCTCTGCACTTTCGAAACCATAGTCATGGGATTTACTCTGGACACAAGGAGACTCAGAATAAGGGCTATTATTATTCTGTGGGGTGTTATGAACAACTCTATGTTTTACCCGAAGTATTTGTAATCCTTGGAATCATAAGCTTGCTGGAGAATATTTTTGTTATAACCGCGATATGCAGAAACAAGAACTTGCATTCTCCTATGTATCTGTTCATCTGTAGTTTAGCAGTGGCTGACATGCTCATAAGTGTCTCCAATGGCTTTGAGACTGTACTAATCACGCTGTTTAATACCATTGATAAGGAGGCACATTATTTAATTTTGAATATTGATAACATCTTGGATTCAGTGATCTGCAGTTCCTTGCTTGCTTCAATTTGCAGCCTTCTATCTATTGCTGTAGACAGGTACTTTACTATATTCTATGCACTCCACTATCATAATATAATTACAGTGAGAAGAGCAGTGGCTATAATCTCTTGCATCTGGAGTGCCTGTTCCATCTCGGGTGCCTTGTTTATTATTTACTATCACAGCAATGTTGTAATCATATGTCTTATCAGCATTATCTTCACTATGCTGGCACTCATGGCTTCCCTCTATGTTCACATGTTCATGCTGGCCAGACTGCATTTGAAAAGGATAGCAGTATTGTCTGTGACCAACACAATTCGACAGGGCACCAACATGAAAGGGGCAATTACATTGACTATTTTACTTGGAGTGTTTGTTGTGTGCTGGGCTCCATTCTTCATGCACCTTATTTTTTACGTATCTTGTCCACAGAACCCATATTGTGTCTGCTTCATGTCACACTTCAATATATATCTTGTTCTTATCATGTGTAACTCTATTATTGATCCACTTATATATGCTCTACGTAGTCAAGAGCTGAGAAAAACCTTCAAGGAAATGGTATGTTGTTATTCCATGGGAGGAAACTGTGGAATAACTACTACTTATTAACGTTACTTCTCATAGTGTCTCTGCAATTGATTTCTATATAAATTATGTAAATGTTTATATCATTAATGTCTGCTTATTTAGAAACCACTTTGTACAATGACTAAATGCAAGGCAGAAATAAATGTTAACATTGCATATTTCAAGCAATAAAGCATGCTGCTAGAAAGGGATCGGGATGTATTAAATTTCAGTCAATTAGCAAACTTATTGTTAGTTTAAAAATTACACTCAACAAAATGTTATGCCTCTTATAAATTATTAGTCTTTTACAGTATTTAAGAAAAACATACTGGGTCTTGTCAAGATAACAACTTTCACACCTAACTTTCTTAACCGGATTTATGTTGTTGTAGCTAGCAGTTTTGGGAATGTAAGGATTAAATTTTTCATAGGTGTTAAAAAGGGATTTAACAAAGAATGTATATTTTAACCAGAATGATTTTGAGTTTTTGTAAAATAAAGCAGTTCTGTAAAGTATGTTCAAAGTGTCAAAGAAAGGGCAATCACCATAGAAACTCTCCTGATTTCTCCATTTTTATAATCTTGCACCAGAATCACTCTTCAAACAGACCTACCAATCTCTCTGTTGTTTAGCCATAATGTAAAAACTTTTTCATTTGGGTCGCTCAGCATAACTTGACATCTTAATTAACCATTTAGGTTCATTTAATTATCTAGGAACACCAAGATGTCAAGGTTTTGTTTAAACAGTAAAACTGATGGAAATTAAGTGCTCCATTTATCTTTTAGATGTAATTGTGCATAGGTGACAGTACACAATAAAATGTAGTTTAGGTACACATACAAAGGGGTTATATTTGCTTCAAAGTGTAGGAAAAAATTACACCATTTTTACACCCACTTTCGTGAGCTACAGTTCCTATCACGATCATCAGAGCTGTGGTTAGGGATAGTGAAGCTTGGGTTGAGCATTTCTTCAGCACCCCCCACACCTAAAATACACACATATACTAACATGCAAACTAGCTCTAAAACCCTTATCACTCTAACAGCATGCACCTACACATACAAACACACACTAACTTCCTCCTCTTCTTGGCACCACTAACCCTAGGTTCATCCCTGAACGGTAGAGTCCACTGGGAACAAAAGAACTCTGGATGTGGCCAGCAGCCCAATGCAAAAGAATGAACAAAGTTTCTGAATGAACATGAATACATCATATGCTGACACGTGCCAACACTATACACTTCTACATACACATACTCTCCCAGCTCCCACTACATGTGCAGCTCTCTCTCATGGTAACCAGGCATCTGAGCGCTGTGCTGAGCTGCCATCAATATTTATTTTTAATTCAAATATATTTATATGAATTTGTGTTCCCATTTTTTACTTTTTATTGGGGGTGTTAAATAGGGAGTGCAGCAGGGATCTGTTTTTTCCTGCATGCTTGCAGCCTGATCTCATAATAGATCATCCTTTTACATTTTTGTATTTTGCATACTGGTTCCCATAGTAGCAAGGAGCCACACTGGATGCCAGTCCCATGGATCCAATTGCTGCCTAAAGGCAATAATCTGATTTTCGTTCACTTTAAGTTAATTTTAAGAGAAGCTAGCAATCAGTGACAGACTGATCAACAGTTTATCCTCTGCCCCAGACAGTTTAATAGGAAACACAAGAGTAGAGTAGTGCAAATGATTAGTACAGTAGCCTATGATTAAGAGTTTTATGGCTCAAAACGTGTTAGTCCAGGCTTCTACTCCCTGCTGATTGTCCCCCTATGTTTATCATCACTTTATACAGTTCTTTCATGTATGCATTTTGTTTTTGGCTTGGACGCCAGATCCTAAGTCTGCAAACCGGGTAAGCCTGCCTCGCTGCATTTGGAGCGGCATATATTGTTTTACACAGCTTACTACAGTTTAGTGTTTTTTGTACTTTGTTTTTTGTTTATAGTGTAGTGCAAAGCCTTCTTTTACCTCCTCCAACAGAAGTCACATGTATTTAAGACAACATGCAAGGTGTCTGCTAAACTACAAAAAAGTGACTTTAGGTGAAGCGCTAAACAAACGTAGTAAGTGCTGCTGAATCACTGGGGGTAAAACTCCACAGTTACCCCTAAAGTAATGTGAAATAACAAAGGTATTACTAACTACCTTTGTCTGCTAAACTAGACTACAGAAAAGATAAAGCTAATCACTTTTGGCTTATCTCACTTTGCCTGGTGTGCAACTCCAATTTAGCTGAAACGCTAGGGTAAGACAGATAAAATACCTGCTTAAATACAGGTGACTTTTTTTTAGCATTCAAGCTTATTTAGACAACTCTAAGGAATGGTCATTTATAAACAGTTTTTTTACGTTAAACGATATTAAATAACACACATATGTATCTTACTATTAAAACAGGAGGTTCTGAAATTAAAACAGTCCTCTGAAATTCTCGGATCCATTCTCGGATCCCTTTCATGTTACTTATGTGGAGGACTGGGTGTGCTGCCATCTACAGCACTCCAGCATGTCATACCATCCTTTATCACATAGCTCCCTGGCATTGCTTCAGAACATAATAAACAAAGGTTCTGAAACAGACACGAAAGGGGCAAAGCATGCCTTCATCAGCACACTTAACTCTTAAAGAAATAGGGGCTGGGGGTACCAAGCTATCAAATCCTGATAATTGGGGATCAACATCATCTGCACCCACCAGTATCTTGCTACTGCTGTACTGATGATGTATACAATCTATGAAATCAGCAGAGAGACAAACATGGGAAGACTAGCAAGAACTGGGGATGTTTTAATGCATTCTGTTTCTGTAAGTGCTTTGGACTGGATAGTGCACATTAGGCATATAATCTAAATGTGTTTTGAGGTCAGTTGATTACTGGTTCACTTAGTTGAACCTGACTATGGGTTCTTACTAAGCCTCTGCTGGACACTGGGGTAGGGGAAAGTTAAAGTTAGATTTGAAAACCAACAGACTACCCTGAAGATAAATATACATTAGGACACTAGTAAACAGTTTTAAAAGCGCATGGTACACTAGCCTGCTAAACAGGCTAGTGAGCCAATGCCATTGGCAAGTGTCTGATGGGTTCAACAATGGGAGCAAAGGCAAGAAGTGGCCAGCAGCCAGTGGCGTCTCCAGCTTTCATATTTAGGGGGGCACATGGGGGGCCAGGGACCAAAGTAGGGGGGCCAATTATAAAACGGTACATATACACTATATATATATATACACACGTTAGACGTGCATTTTTAACTACACAATATGTATTTATCTCTTTGAAGTAAAGACTGTGATTAAAATATGATTTCAAAATAACAGCTAAAGTGACAGTTATTTTTCATTCTTTAATATTAGCCCCTGCTGACAATATATATAAATATTAGACCCTGCTGCATATATATAGAAATATTACACCCTGCTTCTGATATATATATATTAATATTAACCCCTGCAGCGGATATATATTAATATTAGCCCCTGCTGCGGATACATACTTATATTATACCCTGCTGACGATATACATACTTATATTATACCCTGCTGCCGATATACATAAAAATTATACCCTGCTGCCAACATATATTAATATTAGCCCCTACTGCCGATATATATTATTAGTCCCTGCAGCCAATATATATAAATATTAGCCCCTGCAGCCAATATTTATTGATAATAGGCCCTGCAGCCAATATATATTAATATTAGCCCCAGCTTCCGATATATATTAATATTAGACCCTGCTGCCAATATATTTGACACACTGACTACAGATCAGGGGAAGACTGTGAGAGTCAGTGCAGTGTTCCCTCCTTCTGACTGCACCGTGACATTGAGAGGTCCTCTCCCCTGTAATCAGCTCCAGAGTCCCTTTGTCCCCTCATTCACTAAACCATACCGCTCTTTTACTTACACCCTGTAGTTCAGGTATAGATCAAATAAACAACACATGGAAACAGCACACGCAACTGAATGAGATAAAAAGAAACACTGTATTTGCAGGTATACATAAATAATGTATGGAAACATAGCAGATACAGATCAACAGAATTTAACACACTATTTGACATCCAAACAACTATAAATCATTCTTTTTTATCACATTATTAAAATCCCAGAAATCAAAAAAGGCCCAAATAAATTAAGGAGATTAGACATAATGGAAACTTCAACAAAACTTTTAGCCATTAATGCATCACAACCATCTTAGCGCTGCGTCACCAAACGAACAAATGAACGCCGCATCACAGATATCACAATGCCTGCGGATGCATATAACTACACTGAGTACCACTTGGTCTGTGAAACCAAAGGGGAAGAGCGTCCTGTATACTGTAATCAAGAATTGAGTTTTACAAACTCTGAACCAACATCTAACTTTAAATAATATATTCAGATTGAAATAAGAGTAAATGACACAATACCTTTACTTTTCCTCTCACTGATTTCTAGGCCTAGAAAGTTTTGTCCTCTGAAGTGACCACAAAATCTGGATAAATAAAAATTACAAAGTTCTATTTAACCCTCTGCAGCAAGTAAAGTGCCAGGAAACAGATGACCAAACTCATATCAGGACAGGCTCTGCCACACTGACACCCAAATACATACCCCAGGGCAGGCTCTGCACACTGACACCCAAACACATACCCCAGGGCAGGCTCTGCTGCCACATGGACCCCCACATCAGGATGGGATAACCATATAAAATGCCTTCCACATTGCTTTGTTGTTTGTGTGTATTGACCCCTTGTGTATTTGTGCCCCCCAGCCACCCCCCTTTGTGCATTTTTGCAATACACCCTTGTG
>VKOC01000006.1:18544183-18557189 GCA_009364415.1 Spea multiplicata | reverse complement strand
AACTATTTTCCATGGAGGAACAACTGAATTTTCACCTCCTTCATTCATCCTTAGAAGAATTTTGAAATATTGTTTTAAAGGAACAAGCAATGAAGGAATCTAGACACATCTTACTTACCGCTGAAATCATATCTTCGGAGTTTCAAAACCACTGATTAGATCACATTGGAGATCATTTACCTAATATGTTCTTGTTCATCTTATGTGTAAGTAGCCACATTTAGGGAGATGCTTTGGAGGAGGATCTTGCTAAAATTGTTGTGGAATAGAAACCAACAGTAGAAATTGTAAGCTTTGGTTACACTGGTGTATGTTATCATTTGAAATATAATCTTTTTGGATGTGTGGGTCAGAACTGATTTGACTATTGAATTAAAATATAGCAGTCACATTTGTAAACAAAAAATAATGTTACAGTTCTTCTTTCTGACTCATTGTCTGTCATGTCAATCATTCTAAATCTTTCTTTTTAATTTACTGTTCCTACCTGTAAATGGTCCTGTGTCTGTATGCCACCTTATATGTAAAAGTTCTAGTTACGCCGTTTATAGAATGCTGTCTTGTTTACGGTAAAAGCTTGATATTCACCTTGCTCTCATGTGTCCAGCTATTCTGATTTCCGTGTTTGTATCCAACTTATCTAATTGTCCTCCACGTCTTATGCCAATTGGCCAAAGTGTGCTTTGGAAGTCCAGGTATTCATTTTGACATGGAGGCTTAACCCTTTAAAAGGGGTGGTTGTTACAGGTAGAAGCCTTCCCTGTTCATGCCAGTCATTGTACTCAGCTTGTGCACCAGTATATTGACTAATTCTCTATTTCTTCTCATATTTGCCATACAACCAGAATTAGAAGTGTTCTATTCATTTGCCTTTGTATTTTGCAGTAGTTGAGTAGTTATTTTCATTTTCTGGAACATTAAAATTTAATATATCAAACCAATTAATTATCCATGGGTGTGATGTATGCTATTTCAAAATCACATAACCCTTCTTTAGTGAATAATCTGCTGTATTATGAAATTATTTTTCTCTATTACATTGTCTTGGTCACTGGTCCTTATGGACCACTACAAAAAAGGTTTAACAACAAGAAGTAAAACAAATAAATGTTAGTGATGTTAAATATTATATACATACAGTATATATATACAATATATAGTATATGGTAGGTTTTCTTTACATTAGATCAGATAAAATAAAGCTTGAGTAAAAAGTATTAGGGTTCATCTCTGCAATGTAGAGTTGCTAAAGAATTGCTCTATGCAAGTGCAAGGTTAGCTAGAATTAAAGTCTGATGCAAAACTGAATTTTGAGTTAATGTGATGGAGGTAGTATACATTTGTTATTATTTTTTTCAGTTGCTATAAAATATACAGAGAAAAGTGAAAATACCCAAACCTTTGCATATATATTTGACCAACCTACTTTAAATGTAATGGTTTTCCTTTTAAACTTAAGTTGAAAAATTGCTGTATCTTGAACATTGTTCAAAGCCCATGGGCAAAAGTTGGGAACATATAAATTTAAGTGATAGACACCAAACATTCTGGATAATAGTAGATGAGGCAATACACTATACATCTCCTGTCATTTCTCATTAGGACAGGTAAAGCGACCTGTTTTTCTATCTGCTTTTCTAAAGAACCCTGAAAACATGTACTTGCTATGTGTGAAATCGTCATGTTATTTAAGGATATATTGCTAACTATAGCCATCTTTTTTTCCGGCGAAATGTACTACTTAAATGTAATTGTACTAGTGCAGCAAATCCTGAGAGCGCAAAAGCAACTCTAGGTTTAACTATTTCATACCTTATAGAGGATATGAAAGAGCTATGCTTGGTCAAAGTTATGGGGCCAAATACCAGCCTGTCTCTAAGACGTAGTAAACTTAATCTCAAGGAAAGGTACAGATAAAAAAAAGAGACAGGAGCATATCGGGGTCACATGACATCACGTGGCCCTGTGGTTGAACAAAGGCTGCCCGCACACTGTGCAAGCAGCTACAAATAAATCTGCTGGAGCGGTGAGAGGTAAGCAGGGAAGTGATGTATGTGAATGTGTAAATGTGTTTGTATATATATATATATATATATATATATATATATATATATATATATATGTATGTGTATGTGAGCATGGATGTGTAATTGTGTGTGTCAGCATGGATGTGTACCTGTGTGTGTCAGCATGGATGTGTACTTGTTTGTGTGCATGACCATGAATGTGTAGTTGTGTGTGTGAGCATGGATGTGTAGGTATTTGTGTGTGAGCATGTATATGTTATTGAGGTGAAATGAAGTGTGTGTTAGAATGAATGTGTATGTGTGTGTTAGTGAGTATGAGTAAGTGTTTGTGATGTGTGTGTTTACATATGTGTGCCAGAGTAGATGTTGGAAGGGGGTGGAAGGGGCAAAGACAAGTTGGGGGGGCAGAGCCATTTTTGCACCAGGTCCCTGTGATTAAAAGAAAAGTCACAGATATAAATTAACATACTTCACATCAGAACTGACATTGTGTTATTTCAGCTTGTGTATATTTTGCAAACCAATTTATAATTCTTAAAAAATGTTAAGCATAAATTATATACATTACTACAAAGTAAGTCCTGGGTTCCAACGAACCAACATTTCTTGAACTGTCAGCCGAAGCAGAGAGGCAAAGTAATAGGATGCATGGACCAAAGCTATGAGCAGATTTGTAAAGGCCAAAAGCAGTACTAAGTAGTACCATGATTTGGCCGCATGCCCTACCCTTGCTACAAAACACAATTGACACAAGTTATGCTTCCAGGCACCAGTTCATGGAGCTTTATGGGGATTGCCTATCTGCATGAGGGATGGGGCTATACATGTATGTGAGAAATTGGGGAAATTGGGGTGTGAGGGAGAATAGGACGGAGAGTAGATGTGCCTAAACACCGTGCCCATGACCTGTGATATACCACCTTCAACTAGAGAAGCGGCACTTCACCCAAAATCTCTGTGTAAAACTCGAGGAGTTACCAGGTACCAGTACTACCACTGATACTTACCACCATCACCACAAAGGGAGGGCTGGCAAAGGCCCAATTGCAGTAGGCCCACTGGCAGAGCCAGGGCTCAGAGTCACTGGCATAACTATAGGGGCAGCTGGGGCCGAGCTTGTGCCTCTAGGGGGCCCGGTGTGACCCCTGCAACTCCTTCCTCTTGTCTCCTCGTACCGGTTCAAAATAGTTTAGAAAGGGCTCTTCCGACAGCAGCGATCCAGGTCAGAAGGGCCCTTTCTAAACTATTTTGAACTGGCAAGAGGAGACAGGAACTTATCAAGGTCAAGTGACATCACGTGACCCTGTAGTGAAACTGAGAAGGAAGCTGCAGCAGCGGTGAGAGGTAAGTGGGGACGGGAGCTGGAATGTATGTATACGTGTGTGTATATATATATATATATATATATATATATATATATATATATATTTATGTAGGTACGCTGCACGAAGGGCTGGACGTACCGGGACGTCCATAGGGGTTTCTTAATAGGCGTTTTTTGGACGTCCTGGTACGTCCATAGGGGATTGAAGGGGTTAAGGCTGAAGTAATTTGATTAAAAAAGTGACATACTCTTTATGTGTGAATGCAGAAGAAGTCCCCCATAGCACATTGCAATTATATAAAGAGATATTGAACCTAATGACAGACTTAGGTTAATGCTGGAGCAGCTATTTGTTGTGCAAATAATCCAAAGGGATTTTAATATGTCGTAATATTATTCCTCATAGACTTGAGCCCAAAATACATTGCTTTCAAGGATGCAGTGTTACTAAATTAATCTATTATAGTAACAGGTGTCACAGCTGGCAAATATTTAAAATGGCTTCTATCTGATATACTGTCTCTTATTTTAAAACACAATCTTCTTTCCCTCATCCTAGAGATGACTACAAGAAAATGAGATACTTCTGTTTGAAATGCAATTTCTGTAGAAATACAAGTGCAAATTACTTATCATGACATAACATTTTATAAAGCATGTTACATCTTTTATTTATAATTTTTAACAAAAAAGACATTGCACTGCCTCTGTTTTACATTGCAAAGAAAATGTGAAAGCTACTTTAGCAGCTGATTGCTATTGAAACTGAAAATTATATGGAAGGAATCAGCAATCACGCTTTCACATGAATATCTTTTGGGTTTTGTAAGACTGACAGCTACAGGGAAAGAGAAAGGCTGTTCATTGGAAATAGCTGTTGTAAATGGAACACCAGCAAATATAGAATATTGTCAGGAGGCTACAGGAAAATAAGTCCTTGAGCGTGCTGCTGCATGTCCATCTGTTGTTTTAATTTGTGTGTCTAATAATTCCCAAAGTGAGTTACTAGATTGACTGTTTGAATAAACAAAAATAGAGCATGCCCCTTTTGTACAGCACTAATTCATACAAACGTTCAAGTATAAGAAGGCTCACTCTACATTTATAGAAATGCCTTGCTGAAGCAGATCTCTGTATTTATAAACTCCGATACTGAGATTATTTTTTTAAATTCCCATATAAAGCATGATGGGACAGATATAACCAGGGCCTGAAATTGAGTATTTTTTATAGAAAGGAAAATTCCCACCCATGGGTTTTTAAAGACAGATACCTTTCTCAGTCAGACTAATAAACACCAAAAGACGCGCTTTCAAAATATACATTTTAGAGCTTAGCGTCACAACAACACACATCTCTCAACAACACACAACACACTATTATCTATTATTTTTAAATCTCAACAGCATCTGTGGAGCTATACAATGGGACAAAACATTACAAGAACTGGAGCAGACTATGCTAGATCATTTTACCTTTTAATGTGCTGGAGTGGCAACTTGTCCAGTTGCTACTAAGAGCACTCTAAGATAGAATAAGAACATTCTTTGGCTGGCTACCATGCTCAATACACATCCAACAGACCCGTCAAATCTATCAGAAGAAACCAGGTATGAGGGTAAGGCACAATGGCAACAGAAGAAGGACAGCTGTAGCCAGGGAACTGGTATAACCAAACATTGATTATGCCCTACCCCCTAGCTGCCTGGAAAAAAAAAGAGAACCAGAATACCAGGTAGAAATACTTCACCCATATACTATAAGTCAAACCTGGAGACTTCCCAGTTATGCTTACACTTAGTACCTTGTCATGAAACACTGTGTCACATCACCCCACTTATCACCTGCCCCACGGTTATTGAGGAGCGAATGTCCACAGACCACAGATCACTTTCTCATTTCACAGAGAGTTACTATCATCAGTGCTTGGTAATGTAAGACTGTGTCACATGACCCCACTTAACACTTTCCTGCAAGATATTGATGAGTAATCAGATACTGCAAATCACTCTCCCAATTACAACATTATTTTCATGCAGGCCTTCATAATGTCCATAAACAGTAATAGGAATTGTAATAATATATCACTATTTTAAGTAATTACCAATTGTAATGAACTAGATCATTTATTATCATTCCCCAGATCAAGTGTGTGATACTCAAAACATATATTCATAGAAATAAATAGCCTTTGAATTTAAATGGCCTGATGACTTGCATTAGTGGCTTGGTATAGGATCATTCCTGTCAATTATGTAACATTGCTCCTTCTAGATACTTACCTTATTGGCTGTCTCCAAGATTAGGGTAGATTGACATAGTGACAGACTAAGGGATCAATATGTACATGGAGAATCCTAAATATCAGATGGAACACAGAAATCCAATGTCCACCACCATGAAGATAGTCAGCCAGCATGTCCACCACCATGAAGATAGTCAGCCACTTCCCCACAGCCTCTCAAGCATCAGCCATCGGTATTAGGATATATTCTCTGTAGCCTAGAGGAATCCGTATACCATCAAACTAAAATTTTATAGGACAGTTCTTTGACAGCAGTATACACCATCAGGGTGTGTATTGCTCTGAACGTAGATTCCCAATCTTCAAAAGATCTGTCTGTATGAAGATCTTTTTCCAACTTGGATAGGAAGCCAGTTCTTTGTGAGTGTTGTTGTGTAATTAGGTGTGCATACAACTGAGATATGAGCCGAGTTACTTGTCTTCTCTGAATAAGCAAGCGTTCATAAGGAGAATATCCAGGTACACCACATTTTGATATTACTGTTTTCGTAACATGTTTGATTTGTAGGTATGATCTCTGCTTATGGTACACAAGTAATTGTCAGGGGCCTCTCTGTGTGGAATAAACCCGACTTTACTGGAGATATGTATACCTTACCCTCGTGGTCAATTATTTTGGTTTAGTCATTGTGTACGCAACCTGCATGCTAATATGGCTTCGGGTTTATTAGCTTTAGCAAAAAATAATTACCTTGTCCTATTCATGGCATGTAATACATCCTTATATAAGAGGGAGTTTAACCACCTCTAATGAGCTTTTATGCTTGGCCTTCAGCTCTTGTAGTGTCTGTGTTAGTTGATCAATTAGTGCATAAGCTTCTTTCCTTTTTGGGCAACAATTTTAATTAAGATCCCTCTGATATAAGCATTGTGTGTCTGCCATATAATGTTAGAGTCAACCTCTGCGGACATATTTAAGTAAAAAAAGGTCTCCAGCTCCCTCTCCACCTCTGTTATGACACAGGAGGAATTCGTCCTGTGCTGGCCAAGTCTACAGTCCATTGGTCAGACCAGTATATTTTCGATCCTGGCATCAATTACAATTTTGACCAGGTACTGCTGCAAAAGAATAAAATCAGTTCTAGAATAAACATTGTGGAGTGAGAAGAAAAAGAAATCTCGAAACATGAAGGGGCACATATATTTAGTAAAGCAACATGTATATTATCAGGTGTTCCTACCAGCAAAATAAACTTTCCCTCCCTATCTACCACATGGTAAGATTAAGTCTACAATATATAATAATGCGGGTCCCATTCTTTTTGCGAGAGCTATGTGCAACATGATATTGAGAGGTATTTTTCTTCCCCCAAAATTTGGTTCTCTTAAAGTGCACTTCTTGAAGCATAAAAGTGTCTTCATGCAAACAGGTATAGTATCTGGTGGCCTGTAGTCTTTTCTGAGGTACATTCAGGCCTCTTACATTATGTGATATTACCTTGTAGACCATAAGACGGTATAAAGAGAGCTTACTAGGCTTAGTGGATGTGTGTGGGGGGGGGCAGCGGATTCAAGCAAGAAGTCTTCACATACATAGCCGCAGCCTGTATTTTCCATTTCGTACGGGTAATTCAAGTTGTCTCCATGTATCAGAGGTTCCTTGGCTCTATGATGAGGGGAAGAACAAGAAAGAAAAGAGAAGCAAGGATAGAGAAAAAAAACAAAAAAAACCAAACAAACCAAATAGTAACGAATACGTCTCATTGGCTAGTAACCGAGAAGAATGTCAGTTAAGGGCGCTTTCTTATATCGCCTATCCTCTTGTATAGATACAAAGTCAGCTTCATAGAAAGCATAATGGCCACCAAAAAATAGTCATGGAAGGTATGATCTCTCCATCAGCCCAAGTGGAACTCCCCAGCAAACCCCTAATAACTGCTTAAACATTGCAGAACAGAATGGTATTAGAACATAAGAAATCACTGTGAACTTAAATTTACCACTGCTTCTGACAGAGCCTAACAGAACTATGACCTTCTTGAGCTACAAGTAGCCCCAATTTATTTATTTTTTTAACTTTGATTTGGTCTTGTAGAAGATGAGAAGTTGATTGCTCACAGATCGATCAGCAGGCTTCTCTTCCCGATTCTCGATTAATTGTTGAAGGTAGATTAGAACATCCTGAGGCAGTAGTGTACCTAAAGGGGGGTGGTCCACCCCAGGTGCCCCTCATCAGGGGGGTACCATGATGGCCGCTTAACATGACACCACAGCTTACTGCCATGGTGTCTGTACATTGTGCGAGAAAACTCTTTTCCAGCCCAGGCTAATGCTCCCCCTGGGCGGGGAAAGAGTTTCGTCAGACAGTGTGCGGCACCACAGCAATGTGCTGTGGACCCACATTAGGAAGTGTCGGGCCACAAAGATGTCTGTACGGCCCCAGTGATGCTCAGCCGGCCCCTGAACCAGTGAATTCTGCAATAGAGGTAAGGGGGTGCATGAGAATGAATGACTGAATGAGTGGATGAATGAGTGACGTGTTTAGGGGCAAAAATAGGACAGGTGGCACAGGCAGGTTGCTAAAGGGGCAGATGTGGCACAGGCAGGCTGCTTCAGGAACAGAGGTGGCACAGGGAGGTTTATTCAGGGGCAGAGGTTGCAAAGGTAGGTTGATTCAGGGGAAGAGGTGGCCCAGGCAGGCTGCATTAGGGGCAGCGGTGGCACAGGAAGGCTGCATCAGGGGCAGCGGTGGCACAGCTAGGCTGCGTCAGGGGCAGCGGTGGCACAGCTAGGCTGCCTCAAGGGCAACGGTGGCACAGGCAGGCTATTTCCATGGTGGCTGTGTCATGGGGGGCTGTTTTGGGGCCTACCACATCAATGTCTGGCTTAGCATACAGTGATAAGAGGTATGGTACAGCATAAACCCTAACTAAATGTTGTTTATTTAAAATTATCTAATTTACGTTATTAATTTATTTTTTCAGATTCCTAGTTTTTTCCAGTTGACATAAACAAATTTGTGAAATATATTCTTGCCATATATTATTTTTTGGGGGGGGGGCACATTCAGGATCTGCCCCGGGTGCCAAATACTCTAAGTACACCTCTGTAATGAGGATAACATTATTCTCCTTTAGACACTTTTCTAATAAAAATTGTTATTATAAAATACAATAAACGTGACATATACAACAATATAATTACTCATTGCACAGATTGTCACTAGTTTAAATTGTATTCATGTAAAATCAATACAGACATTACCTTTCCAATAGATTAAGCCATGAATGCAGGAGAAGGCTCGGTGTGTTGCTATTTATGAAGTTCATACAGCTGAGCTCACTTTGCCTGCTACCTATTTCCTACTTAGGTGGCATTTAAAGAGTTAAAATCATAATGACATTATACAAATATTAATGAGAACCCTTTATAGCTGGTGAAGGATACTTTTTAGGCCATAATACTTTTGGAGATTCCATACATTGACAACCCTCTTGGGTTACTATTTGACACTAGATTAATTGTTGAAAGTGGATTGGGAAATCCTAATGAGGATAAAATTATTCTACTTTAAATACTTGTAATAAAATTGGTTATTATAAATACAATGAAAGTGTCACATACGACAATATAATTAGTCATTACACCCATTGTCACTGGTGTAAATTGTATTCATGTAAAATCAATAAAGATATTACCTTTCCAATAGATTAAGTAATAAATTGCATTTAATGTCATCACATTTCTTAAGTTCACTATATTCGGGTGT
Organism: Spea multiplicata; assembly: GCA_009364415.1. Lineage (NCBI taxonomy): Eukaryota > Metazoa > Chordata > Amphibia > Anura > Pelobatidae > Spea > Spea multiplicata. The sequence goes on along the minus strand of VKOC01000006.1, from coordinate 18,547,824 downwards.
GAAGTATGTTTTTAGGAATGAGATCTGTAATAATTGTAAACTGAGTTGATCTTCAGCAAACAATTTCATAATATGGACAATATAATTATTAAAATTGACTATATTTAGGATTACTTCATATTACATGGTAATAAAACTTGATCACAGAAGCTAACATAACACTATTTTACTCTAAATATTGTCTTTCAATGACACCCCCCGAGATGTACCTTTCCTCTCATGATCTGTCCCCCTTTTTCTTAGATCACATACTAACAGCTATGTCTCTGTCTCTACCTGGATGTCTGCACTTTTCCTAAAACTCAATCTTTGCTTCACCAAACTCCTCATACTCCTTCCCTCCAATGACGCTGCCTTCAGTCTTTCAAAAAATCCCTCAAAACTCACTTCTTTAAGATTGCCTACAACCATACATGTTAATGTTCTTCCTCCCATATTCCTTAGCTTAACTTCATTAGTCCCTCTCCTGCAATGCTTATACTAGTGTGGCTGTTCCATCCTTAACACACTCTAGACTGTTTGAGCAGGGCCCTCCTCACCTGTTGTTTCTGTATGTCAATTTTTTTTGTTATAAATGGAGGAACTGGTGCATTCCTCGAGGGGATCCAAAGATGGAGTTCAGGAGTTCAGTATGCAGTAGCGGAGTCACAGGACTGGGCCTGATGTAGGGCAACTGCAGCTACATACCAGCGCCCTGATATAGCAGCGGATGTAGTCCAGAACGAAGCAAAGATAAATCCCCCAGGCACCCGGGAACAAGCATGAGACATAGCACTCACATGCAGAATGCTGCAGGCTGGGAGTGTGGAAGCTGAGCATGGTAATAGCTGAAACATAACAAGCAAGGGATAGGGAGACCAGGCAAGAAACATGACCAGACAAGACATACATAATACAGGGAACTTCATGGAACAAGACAAGCAATACTCAAGATCAGACATGAACAAGACAGGACACCCCTCTACCGGGGATATAGGACAGGACACCCCACAGGTTACATACAAGACTCACACACATAAATACAGCAACTAGCCTAGGACTATTTGATAACTATTGGAGATTCTGTCACATCTTATGGCCATAGTATGCTTAGCCCACCACTACGCCAAAGTACTCCAATGACAGTGGGTCTTAACACTAAACCCTGCTTACAGAGGTACAAAACAAACCAAACAAGAAATCTAAACATATAGCAATGAGACATACCTCTAGACTACAGACTGAGACAAACATAAGTGGTGGGGCACACCTATGAAGGAAACCAAGCTGAAGCAAAGAGCAGAACTTGAAACAAGGAATGGAAGATCAGAACAGAGCATAAGGAAATTCAGGAATGGATTGAAGCAAAACAGAGAAACTGAAGCAAGACTGAGATATGCAGCTCCACAGCCTGGGTAGAACGTCACAGTCCCCTCCCAGCTTTGATGTTCTCATTTTCATCAATACACGTTACATTGCTTATGCATGACAAAGGGTTTGGGACACCTGCTTTGTGCTACTCATTATTATTATTATTTCCCCATCTTTATTGTTGATTTACTATTCAATCGTGCGCTTCTCCACTGGTCGGGACTTACAGTCCATGTTTCTGTACTTGGCTTGAGTTTTTGCTTGTTTGCTTACAATTATTTTGTTGATTCAATCTCCTGCTCTGTACTCACATGTCATAATCGTAACTTGCCTCTTATACTATTATATGAACTCATAACATCCAAGGCAATGTATTGCATACTTCTGATACTATGTATTGTTTTGGTTACTACGATCTCTGCGACCTTTTACACTTACCCGTGTTGTACATGTACTCTTCTTACTGTCGGCCTGATGCTGATCTATGCACTTAGACCTCTGTATATATGTATGCTTACTGTGACATGTATGTATGTATTTTAATACATTTTAATAAATGGAGAATTAAGATAAATTGTTTTGTTATAAATACTAATTGTTATGGCCTGTCTACCCATTGTACATTGCTATGGAATTATTACTATCTAGCAAATAATAATAAATCATTTCATCATATTCCAATTTATTTTGCTTACAATTGTTTCCAAAAATACCTGGTATAAGATTTCTACTTATGTTATTTCGGTACCATACAGATATTTGACAGAAAATAGCCACTTGATGAATGCACACCATAAAATATGATGATTATTTATCTAGTTTCATTACATAGAGAATAGTTAAGAAGACTGCTTCTAATTGAATAAGAATACTGAAAGAGACAGGAACTAAGCTATTAAGCATATAAGAATATTCACAAGGGCACAGTTAAGCATCATAAATAATATAGTAGTTCTTAAACAAAGACAAAAAAATTAAATGTCAATGCAGTGAAGCAGTCCTAGCAGCCTTTTTACTCCGGTGAACCAACATTTCTGTGTTTCGAGGTTACAATGTTAATATGCATGCAGAAACACATATTAACATATAGAGCTCTGACAATTTTCTTTCTTTAAATATTCCTTTTTTGCCGTCTACGTGCAGATATTGAAAACCTACATTCGTTTTAATTTAAAGACCCAATATATTCTAAAGCAAAAGTGCAAAATAAAAAACTGAAGTAATAGCATATGTTTTTTTTAAGCATAGAAACCTAGAATGTGTCAGCAGATAATAACTATTTGGCCCATCTATCTGCCCAAGAAGAAAACACATGAAAAGTCTATTTGTAAAAAGGATTTTACTAAATAACATTAGCATTTGCACTGAAATGATATCAGTGTGTAATAACTTACTCATTCACTCTTTGATTCACACAATCATTAATTCCCTCATTCATTCACACAAAGCATTTACACATATTCATTAATGCATTTTCAAAAAGCAATTCATCCACACATTAATTTATTCATTATCTAATTTATACACAATTCATTCACACATTAATTCATTCTCTCAGTCATTCACACAATTCATCCACTCATTCATGTTAATTCTCTCACTCATTCACAAAGTTCACCCACACATTAATTCTATCTCTCATTCACACAATTTATCCACACACACAATAGAGGCTTCACGCTCCCACCACTGCAGTCAGGGCAGCACGAGGCGGGTGGTGGCAGGGAGCGGAGGAAACAGAAGGGCGTGAGCTGTTGCTAAAAACTTCTTCATGGCCAACTGCTCGGCGCTTGGAAATCTGTATTGAGTGATGCTACAGATTATTTTTTGATGCCCACTTGACTTCTTTGAATGTATAAAAGTTGATTTCAGATACTAGCAGCTGCAGGGAGACTTGTCTATACAATTTCTTACAATATACAGTATATACATTGACCACAAAAGCAGATAAGTACACACCTTTTAAAGGTTTGCACAATTAGAATAACTCTTTACTATAAAAGGCAATAAGTTTAACCCTACATAATATTAATGACAGTAATGATAAGCAGACATCCTTTGGCCTGAAGTTGAACCCTAGCCTCAGAGGAGGCTGTCTAAGGCCTGGGGGGGCACTGAATCAGCCCGCCATCCATGCTCATTTTTTCCTTAGTTCATTTTATTCCTACAGAAAGTAAAGTTCAAGGAAACAGACAACCAAATACACACCAGGACAGGCTCTGCCACACCAACGCCCAAACACACACACTAGGACAGGCTCTGCCACACCGACACCAAACACACACACACCA
>VKOC01000006.1:18527090-18544083 GCA_009364415.1 Spea multiplicata | reverse complement strand
GAAATAACAAATATACAAAGTGCACAAAAATGGAACACTACACAATGTTAAAAAAGTGTGTGCTTAGGATAAAAGTGGGGCACAATTTGATTACCCTACACTAGGTGCATATTTTACTTAGTTTTCATAATATGAAAGTGTGAGGTTACTGCAATGGATATTGGGGAGTAGGGTCTGTCAAATGGACTATCACAACAAGTGCTCTTGGGGAGAGTGATAATTTTCTTTATTTTCAGTTTTTATTATTTTTAATTTAGCCCTGCTTGCTGACACCAACTACAGTCAAACTCGCTGCACCTCCATCTTCAGTGGTTGTGACTTTGCAGCTGTCTTCTTTTTTGCTGCAGACAACCTCAAGCCTACTAGTCCTTGCGCTTGGGGACTTCCTACTGGTCTAATCCACAAGACCTTCCATGGTGTGCTCATTAGAGTGGCACAGCTGGCCAAGGAGTCAACAGTTCACCCCCATGATCCTCAGAAACTGCACCAACTAAATCTCTGGACATCCAGATCTTTGGACCCCAATTAAGTCAGCAGTTAAGCTTGATAAATGGAATTGGGCAAACCTATTGTGAGACTGTGCCCCTCTCCTCCTCACTTGCATAATTCTGAACAGCCAGTTTGTAACAGTACCAGCTGCTACCCACTGCCACTATATCCCATGTACTCCTGAAATATGTCAGATGGATCTCCCCTCTGATCTTATCCTCCATACTCTTCATGCCTTCCAAGGCCTAACCAGCAATAGAATGAAACTGTAACAGCACATCTGGCTCGAACCCAGTGCCTTTCAGACCAACATGGGTCCCTCACACTGTCACTATTTCCTTGTTTGCTTCATTAGAACGTACACTGTTAAAGAGATAGCTTACATACACTGGCACCTGGAGTTCACGTGACCTTCTTAGTGAACCTATGAGTTGTTTTGGGAGTGTTAGCATGCAACCCCAGTCAAGTTAACCCTTAACTCAACTAAACAATCAACTTTTTGATGGATATACTCTATAGTGTAATCCATGATACAATAAAATAACAAATATTTAACATAATGAAATTGTACTATGATTCATGAGATATTAGTGACATATTATAATAACCTTCATGTTACAATAATACCCTTTCTTACCCCTATCTCCTTTTATCTGCTCTGTTCTGCACCCATTATACACTGCTCTGTTCCAGCATTAGGGTTATGGAGATTGTTTTGTGTATGACATTTTCACACCTCTATCCTAGACACTGTGCTGACTATATGTGGAATTGCCATTACACTTAGATGCATGAATGCTGTTTATCTATGTTGTATAATGCTTTTACTTTTTAATGTTAAGATGAATGTGATAATCACTTTGTATTCATTCCCAATCTTAACAACTGTTATCTTGTTTTATGGTGCAAATAGTGTTCAATCAGCACAAAGCAATAAACTTCAACTTTTGCATGCAAACTGTACATTATTTGTGCAATTACCTTCAGATTTTAATCACTTCCACATGATATTATATTTATCAACTTTGTATATGTATGGTATAATATGTCAAATAATATAATATGTCAAATAATATGAAATACTTGTGTACATATAAGTTGAAAGTCAGAAACTCAGAAATATACATGTTTGTGTACATTAGGTAAAAGAAGTGATTTCAATAATGTTGCAAACTTTTTCATCATTTAAGGCCGTTAACCTTTATGTTATGAGCCTTTGTTACTGAAGACTTTGATGGTCACTTAATTTTACTGGCATTGTCGCTTCTCTAAAAACATTTAATCCCATAGTAATTTAAATTTTATAATTGATATGCAGTTAAGTATATGATCACACATTTCATAAAGTTTGCAAAGTTCTTTGACAATTGATTTACACATAAAAATTTTAGTTCATAAAACAGCATAGCAATGCAGAGATCTTTACATGTAGGAACCACTCCTGGTATAAAACTAGGACAATCCAAGATACATCAAACCAAGAATATTAATCAGAGGACACATCATTTGGAAATGTTTGCTATATGTAGAAATTGTTTTCATTCTATTTATATAGTAATAAATATTTAGATTTGGATACCTGAACCATGGCCGTCTGCAGGATTTTTTTAAGGGTTGGCAAAATATCCTCCCCACCTTTCCATCCTTCTAAGCCCAATACCTCCTTACCTAATGGTGGGAGGCAAATGTAAGTTACTTATTGTTAAGAAAAAATATATGACTATGGTAGAAGTAACTAACAGACTGCATGTACCTGCCCAACATGAGAACTTTACCAGTAACTTGGCTGGTAGAGATTAGCCACAAATACCCCAGTCTACAATTTCTATGATGTTTAGCCAGTAATGGCTAACTGTATTTTATGAGAGCTGCACTGAACAACCCAAAAAGTCAGTGTAGTGTAGGCCACCACAATGTTGGTCTATAACTGCAATTCTCATGAAGTCTTAAGACTATTGTAGATGCAGTTAACAAAAGTTAGTGTTTGTACTGTTGACTTGTAGCCCCTCCAAAGTCCAATCTACAGTTACCAGTTACCGTTCCCATAAAAATCAACTAGCAATGATGCTGCTCAACATCATATAAATTGCAGTCAATGTAGAGGATGTAGTCTCAACATCTGGAGTATTAATTAATCCTAGCTGCAATATTTGTTTGAAATAAACTATTTTGTGTCTGCAGCATTCAAACTGTGTCTCTGCCCAGGCGGAGACTGTAAAGGGGAGGAGAACCAGCTAGATAGAGGAGAAGAGAGGAGCCCAACCACAGCAAAATACAGTACAGAATTAAAGAAAAGCTTTCTTGCTGCACTCCCCTTACTACCAGGTTAACTGCCTGTTGTTTCTCCCCCACCTACTGCTACGTCAGTGGGCCTCTTTGAATTTCTCGAGGTGGGGCAATATTTGGTTCTATTCACTATGAAGTCAAATTCACTATGCCAGTCGAGTTAAGAGATAACTCAATGTCACCTCCTCGTGTCCTGTCGCTGGCGAGCGGAGGTCCATCCGCAGTTCACGGATACCCGATGCTACTATCCCAGGTTCCGTGGCCTGCGGGCGTCCCGCTGCTCCCGGCGCACGGATGCCCTAGGCTCCGGTTACATCCGTTTTTTTGGGAGGAGGAGGGTCTGTCCGGGGAACTCCTCGACGAGCACAGGAGTTCCCAGAATGCTCCACTTACCTGTCCTCCGGTCAACAGTCAATCCTCTAGGGGCGCAGCTATGCTGCAGGGCAGAACCCGGGGAGTTGATGGATGGCTGGAGGAGCAGCCATGGCGTCGGCTGGAGGTGGGGCTTGAGAGTGGCGCCAAATTTAAAAACCTGTCTGTGCTACTCTCAGGCACCCTGTCTCGGGTTAAAAAGTCGTCTTATACGCAAGAATATACGGTAACCTCTTCTGTTCTGATCCGTTGGTATCCCACCAAACTGCTGTTGTACCTTGTGAAGTTAACTCAGTACCTACCTACATTCTGCCTTCAGGGAGGCCTCCTCACTGTTGGGATCATCTAAGTCCTGGATTATCGCTGTTGGGAGCTTCTCTCTCTTCAGTGGTTCTCTGGGCAGACGTGACACTAAAGTGACATGAAAGAGGTAGCATGTCTTTGCAAATTAATATTTACAAAATAACTTGCATATTCTCTTATATGCGAGTGACTACAACTTCAAGTTTTGTGAGTTTTAGCTGAGATCATGCAAGTTGAATGAAAACAATCTCATTAAATAAAGCTGAAAAATTAAAATGAAACAAATGAAACTGGGGTCCCCAGGGCCTCTATTAACCAAGGGGTAGCGGACAATCAACCTCCTCTTCCCCACCTCATGTCGTTAATGAAATAAGCTTTGAGAGGAAGTATATTCCAAAGTAGGAGATGAAGGGATTTAATGCATACATGTAAACATTATAGGAAGCATGGACCCTCATCTCCATCCAATTTTAAAAATACAAAACATTAAATATTTGCTAATTTTAAAAAAGTAACCAAAAAAGAAAGGTATTAATTTCAGTGGACAATACTGTGGCAAGCAGTGTTTTTTTGAATGTCCCAGGAAATACTCAACATCCATTAGATCTTAAATTGTGAAATTCAGTTATGAAATGTGGTATATTATACAATTGTGCTAAATCAGTATTAAGATGCTTTCTGTGTTGCAGTATGTACCTTATTCTTTATATTATAGAAATGTGCAACACCTTGATATAAGTAAATCATCTATATAGTTGCAATTATATCATAAATACATGATCATTAATTAAAAGATTTTAACTTTTTTCTTTTATGACAAGACTTTTGATAAAAGAAACATTTTAAAATTATGAAGGAGGAAATTGAGCACTAATTACTCACAAACCATTTGTTCTACGATTAAGATGATGTTAAATGAAAAGCATTGTTGAATATTATTTTTATGTCCTATTCATGTAATATCAAAGTAGTATTGCGTCAAATCATTACTGAGTTAATGCCATGACGTGCCAGATGTGAAGCCTCTCATCATTGTGGAAAATTTACTTAACATAAGAGGTTGGCTATAAATGTATATGCTTAAAAACAGTATAAATATATAAGAAAACATATGATACCTACGTTTATTTGTACAAAATGATAATTCAGAATAGTACACATAATGCAGAACACTGTAAGATATGTTTAAGTATTCAAAATTAGCTAGCTACAAAAAAGGATATACGGTTAGATAAAATACTGAGACGTCGGTACAAAAGGGGATCTGTAGAGAGTTGTAGGACGTTAGAATGGCGAACCAAAGATGGACCTCTATATTCATCTATATTTATGTAATGCTATTTTCTACCAAAATGTACAGCTATTCCACTGTAATAGAATAAGCTTTTATTAAGTGGAATGAAATAATGTAAATTATGAATGAGTATAGCTTTGTTTAAAGATAAAATATCTACATAGAAACATATAATTTATCACTTCAAAAGTATGTTGCAGGTGTTTTTGGCAGAGAATGCAAGCAAACCTTGGGCAAGCAACATGATACTGAAAAGCATAACACACACATTAATTAAATATGTAACGTTTCTTAAAATGATCCAACGGTGCCCACCATTGAAAACATTATTGGCTACTCTAGGATTATACACACAGTGAAAGTAAAGAAGAAGCTATTCCTAAAGTTGCTGGCTGGCATTGGTCACTGTTGGCCAAGCCTAAATGGGAAAAGGACTGGTTTTCACAAGGACAAGGTTGGCGAACTAGGAATTACAGATCAATTTATTGAAAGGGGCTTTAGGCTAAGCAAGACAAGCAAGAAATCCAAACTCATTCATAGTGAGAGCACAAGTGCTTCCATTTAAGGGTAGAAATACAACTCCCATGACTACACGCAAGAGCACTACTTTTCCACTGGGACTAACATGATATCATCAACTTGGGGAGGGTGACACTTAGGGGATTGAGGCTTCTCATCTTAACAGCGTTGTTGCAATTTGGACTGCATTTAACAGATCGTAGATGTTCAGTGCTGTTACATTGTAAGAGAAAAAGAAAGAGATATTTTAAAAAGGAGAAACAGAAATGGTACAGAGAATCAAAAGGGGGGGATAGGGTTAAATGTTTTATGAGACCAGCATGCATGAGATACACTGATACAGGATAAACTGTTTGGAACACTGGTCAGCAATCTGGAGACAGCCTTGGACAGTTGAGTGGGTCTGACGCGAAGGCCTTGCCTACCCATGTGGGCCAAGAGCCAAGCAGAGCTAATGAACAATCTTCTTTTCAGTCTTTCAATAAGCTACTTAATAGTTCAGGTCCTCCTGAGCTCCATCACTGAGTGATGACCCAACCCAGGAGTGGTGATTTGTGTGCATCATGTAGTATGGAAATGGGCAGCGGAGTGGCTGAATCAGGGTTGTTTTTGCTCAGGCTTATGGATGGCTTGCTGTCTGTGGCACAGTCTGGTGTTATTGAAGGGGCAGTGGTTTTGCAGGAAAGCTCAGAACCAGGTAGTTTAAGTTCTTTTATGGTTTCCCCTAAATGTTGTCCAGCAGTTCCAGTAGTTGCTTCACCTCTGTGGATTCACTGGCTATTGGTGGTCTTGAGTTAGGTTGGGAGCTAGCATACCGCCAGAGGTGAAGAAGAGGATCTGGAAGAATTCATTTTTTTAATGTTTTTTTGTTGTTGTTGTCTCCTTACAAGAACGCTTTACAGAAGCCCATTAATAGGAAGGTTGAGAAAGAGGTGGACATGTAAAAAAATCCAGTTGCCTTGTATTTTGTAATTGCTTGCAGACTTTCTTGGCCTATTTAGATTTGTTGTGGGATGCTCATAGGATTTACAGAGGTCTTGGCTAAAGTATGAGGAGCAGTTTTTTCATAAGCACGTGTGCCCGGCCTGAGTTGCAATTTTATTTACGGTGGTCCCCTATTAATGTCTCCTCAAAGGCCATGTTTCTTTCCTCCCGCAGTGTCATCATCCGTGGAACCAGCATTGAGTAAGTGTGGGATCGGCTGCCTTAATAATGATAATGCCATGCTGCAGAGGCAGGTATCCCAATCTGCAGAGGCAGGTATCTCAATAAAAGAGAGGCATGTGTGATTTATCATGATTTTCATTTTGGTTTTTGGATTCCATTTCTAATTCTAGGGTGCCACTGTCAGTAGTTGATAATTTGAAGTCTGTTAGGGAGAACCCAGATTTAGTCTTGGAGAAGCTTGCAAATGGTAGACCCTTTTTTTGCAGCCTCGCATAAAACACCTTAGGGTGTTACCATTGGGGCTGGTAATACGAAAGAGTCTTATTCAGGGTCTTATGCATTGATCCATCACTTGTAATTTCATGCAGGTTTCTCTGTTAATAATGGCCTTGACAAAGAAAGAAGTAGGGTTTATTTGACAAGACCGTGGATTTGTTTCAATGGGCGGGTAGGGGGACTCCTTACAAAATCTTATATCCAGTTGCCAGACATTTAGATCCCAAACATGATATGTATATAGTTTGTGTGTATAGATGGTAAGGAGTTACAACGTGGCTTGAATTGGGCCCGTGTTTTAGGTAGGTGTATCCTAAGTGTGTTTATTAGAAGTAATTAAATAAATACAGTCATATGGAATCTGCTGGCACTCCATAAATAAATGTAATGTAATGCTACTTAGCACTTTGGAGTTTATGGTTGGACTCAATCCCAGAGATATACTCATCACAGGCAATTGAAAAATGTGATAAAAACACTAATTAATTTTTTTCTCATCTAGTGAATCCAGAACAATAATGTCTTTTTATCTTATAGTTTTCCATTTCCAACCTATACAAGGATTGCTATCTAATTAATTGTGATAGGTTTATTCCTGGCATTAAATCCATGCCATTCGCTCTGTGTTAACTTGTTTGTACCCCTATTGTGCATACTCCTCTAGACTAATTGTTCTTGCTTTGTCAATAATAATTAATAATATGAAGGCAGTGAATGATGCATTCCAGCAGAGCTAGAGAAACAGCGGGAAACAAAAAGAGGAAGGTGGCATAAAATCAAACAAGTTATAATTTAATTTATCTAAATGCCTGATTCAGACATAATTCCCAAAATGCAGGCAAAAGAGAAAACTGTAGAAGGAAATCTAATTGTAGTTTTCTTAAAATGAGCTTGTCAGACTGTACCGCCAATGATGGAAGAAGATACGACTTTGATCTGCCTAAATACAGGCTTCGGGCACAATTTCTGCAACATAGTCAAATAGCCAGTGGCAGAAAAACAGCATGTCATTTTGATTTGCCTTAGTGTGTGATTTGACAAGATTTATTATAGTCTACCATAAGTTCTAACTTTGCTAGCAGTGGCTGCATTATTTGAATGCCAGCAATAGCAGGCTGTAATTATATTAATGCATCACCCATTATTATAAGCTGCAACATTATTTTCTCTCTTCAGGAACAACATATTAGTATGACCTATATTTTTTAAGGCCATCTCCAACCATATAATTACTGAATTGTAAACAGATGACGGACAAGTCTCTCTCAGGTTGCTCAAGGTTGACATAAGGAGCACCCCACTCCAACAACAAGATGAAATTATAAAAAGGTGCTAGCACTGCTTCAAAGAAGAGACAAACAAGTTGACAAACAAGTTGGATATTGTCTCTCTGCTTAAGACCTTAAGGCACTCAAAGCCAAAAGGCTCAACCAGAGGGAGAACCGGTTGGAGGGTGAAGAACTCTTCCAAGACCCATGGGCTTTCTTCTGTGGGGACGCACCATCCTACCCTGCACACCAGTGTCTTCTTTACTGCCCTGTGCATGACATCAGCCTTTCGATTAAATTATCTTTTACCATTAGTAGACATGTTAATGTTGTCGGTTTATACTTGGTAGTAGGGGACTGCCTTGGGATGCAGGTCCCAGGGGACCCGTCAAAAAACGTGCCGGCAGTTTTTCGGGTGTTTCGGGCGATAGGGTGGTCAGACAATACACCCGCGGGTCCCAGTAATCCCGCACACTCCCGCAAGGCTGCCTTTGCGTTGCTCGCACACAGTGTCTCTTCTCTTGTTCCGCCCAGGAACCGAGTGGAGTCACGTGAATTTACGTCACATGCCTCTGACAAGAGAAGGGACGCTGTGTGCGAGCAACGTGAAGGCAAACTTGCAGGAGTGGGCGGGAAATCTGCAGTTTAGCTAAGGGGGTGGCCAACTGACTTATCTATTCACAAAAACACAGGAACTGGGGTGCAGAAAAATGTCAAAATAATAAATATTTTGCTATAGCAGAATGCAGTTTGTTAACTGAAAAGGCTGGAGAGCAGCACAAGAATGAGTGTTTGTAGGCAACAATGGTGAATGTTCAAATGGAGTTAAGGGTTTGGTCAGAATTCATATATTAGTTAATTGTATATTGCCCAAGTATACCCTCTCACCTTCCATTCCCGGCTCAGAGGGATAGTGCTATTATAATTATACAGTTAACCTATATTTGGACAATATACCCCCAGGTTCATTTAATTACCCCTGCCCCAACACACATTTAAGATTTTTGTACATGTTTATGTAGGGGGGGCTCAAAAGTTCACCCGTGTGCTGCCCAGTTGTTGGGTGGGATTTGTCGGTTGGTTTTTTTATATACTACTACAGTTAACTCTCCTGTGGGTAAATGTGTGCAAGTTATTTTTTGCCAAGTGCTAATGTGATTTGGCTTTTATGAATTTGCAAGGTTTTTTTGTCCATCTCATGTGAGTTCACTGTTGCAAACATGCATTTTTGACTCTCAAAAATATCTGAATCAGGAATGTGCCCTTGTTCAGATATCCAATATTTGCTCTTCTGTAGGTGTTAGTGTATTTTCTATAGCTAGTAATATACTACATACTTTTGTATGCTTTTGTGGTTAACATAGTTTGTAAGTAAGGATTAATTTACCACACATTTAATGTTTTTTTATATTTCAGCCAATCTGCCAAACCCTAAGCCTGGTAAATTAGATCTTCTTTGTATTTTAAAAGGTGAATGTTAATTTTGTGATATATTCATAAAAGGTGCAGTGTGTGTACCTACGCTTGTACGGGCATGTCCTACTGCCCGATCCACATTGGTGGGGACGCTGGTAATGGTGCAGAAGGGGTATTCCTGGCAGTCCTGATCAGCAGAAGATTGTGTTCCTGATGCTAATTGAAAGTGTCTTATACCTACTTCCCTATATAAACCCCTTTCCCTTATACCTTATTTTCTCGATTATAACACAAGGTTTTTTCAGAGCTAATGCTCTGAAAAATACCCCTCATTTTATATTCGAGGTTGTCTTATAATCAGACCTCAAATAGAGGTTTGACTACAAGACAGTGCTGCAGGGGACCTGAATGTTCCTCTCTGGCAACCAGTGGACGGTGTCACATGACCTTCTGGTCTTCCACCATAGCAGCGGAGGTTGGATAGGATAGGAGGAGGAGGATACCCGCAGGGCTGCAGGAGACCTGGATCCTCCTCTCTGGCACCTGGTGAACATCAGGGTGATGCACGAAGACAACCTCCATTGCTACCTGGCACTTCCGCCCGGGCTTCTATGACGGAGCACCGGTGTGACGTGATCTTTTACGGTGCTCAGTCATAGAAATCCCTGGTAGCTGCGGAGATAGTAATAGTGCAGACATCCACCAGCTACTGCCACTAGACACCAGGGAGTCTGGAGCACGGAGGAAAGCCTGTGGAGGGCAGAGTGGCATATAGGGGGGGTATAAGGCATATTGGGGGGACGTTTGGCAAATAGGGGAGAATAAGCATATCTAGGGGGCCGAGTGGCATGTAGGGGGTATAAAGCATATCAGGGAGGGGCAGAGTGGCATATCAGGGAGGCAGAGTGGCATATAGGAGGGTATAAGGCATATGTGGGGGCAGAGTAGCAATCCGTGGAGCAGATGTGGATAACTGGGGGGCAGGTTGGCAAATAACAGGGAAAAAAACAAAAAATGCATCATAGTTTTTATTAAATATTAAAAAAAATTGTTTACATGTGAATTAATATTTACTAATAAACTTTTTTTTCTTATAGGGTAGTCTTATATTCAGGATTTTTCTTTTTTTCTAAATTAATATTCAAATTTGTGGGGGTCGCCTTATAATCAAGAAAATATGGTAGTATTTGCTTCAGCTTGCTGAGTCCTCCGGGCTTTTGACCTTTGGCTTGCTTCATGGATGGTCCCATCTGTATCCTGTCCTAAGACCTGGGCTTCTTAACCCATTGTGCACCAGTGCTGCCTTGACCATCTGGATTTGTGTATTAACTTTTGCGTTCTGAGTGAACTACCTATATCTAGGAGACTACACTGCATTTAGCTACCAACCCGAACCCTGACAGTTGCATAATGGCATAATGTGTGTAACTGCATAAGCCTCATTGTCAGCCTATAGAGCTTCTCTTTCCATAATTATTAGTCTATGCTCTGTATTCTTGGCTAATCATGTACTTTCATGTGTTTTGTGTGAATGGCTATCACTTGATTTTACTGTAGAGCTTTCTTTTTGAGTATCTGATATTCTTTTCTAGTAGTTTAGCTTCTGGGTTATTTTCTTCTAATAAAATTAGATTTGCTACTCATTTGCCCACTGTTTGCTGTATACTATGTTTCTTTCTTATGCATGGCTGTTTTTGTATGCTAGCTTTTGTTGCATCCCTTATTTTAATAGTAGTTTTTGAAGTGCATCTTGTGTAAACTAACTGCTTTTCTGTTTCCTGGTTAGGAGCAATTTTATTGTTTTCCTCTAACTGGGCTTTTAGCTCTATTAATTCTTCAATATGTGTTACATCATGTGATATTAAATAAATCATCTTTTTTGACATTTCCATTGTTAGTATGTAGATGTGGAAAAATCCAAATTTAGCTTATTACAGTTTTCAGCACAACATGACTTTCCATTTTAGTTATAATATGTTTCTCTATACATACTTATCAAGAACACAGAGGAGAATACAAAACTTTAAAGAAAATCCAGTTTATTCTATAGATGTTGAGCTACCAAAGATAAAACCTATATTTTATTAGGATATTAATTCACATCCATAAATGATAGTGTGTTAAAAAAAGGCAATGCTTTAATATGCCTTATTGAAGTGACTTTTAAAAGTAGCTAAGGGGTCATTATACAAATTGTACTGGTAAAACAATCACACATTATTTATATATGTAGCCTTAATAACCATTTGGAGTATACTTGGAGTATGCTCTTGGGGTGTACTATTATACCCTGTGTGAAAATATTTTGTACTAGTTGAAACAGTTCCATATGGAAATTAACCTGTCTCCTTAGTCAACAGAAGCAGTCATCGCTATTACTGATATTACTGAAATGAGGAATGAAGTATACTAGTAAATATAGGTCAATTTGCATAATCACAAATATTTCAGTCAAAATGGGGACACTTAGGCAAGAGTTTGGAAAGGATGTGGCAGGCTCTAGTAGTCATCAGGGTGAGAGGTGTCCTACCTACATAGCCACCTGATTTTAAAGCTCAATGGATAAGTCAGGGGAGATCAGAGCTTTCCCTAACCAGCCCATGAGCCCACAATGGAACAGAACTGTCTCTTGAAAACCAGGACTGTTAGAAGGTTTCATTGCAATCATTAGAGTTCAGTAAAAGATCTTTCCTTTTTAGTACAAGAGGAAATATGTCCTGCCTAATAACAGTACATTATTAAAAGGATATAATAAACGTGTGTAAATAATAAAAACATCTTTTACCAACTTTAATACTGGCACGCTCTGTGCCTCTCGCGCATATCCATAAGATCTGTCGTGTTTCGTCCATAGCAGTATTACGAGAGGCTCTGCCCAGTGAAGCCCATGAAGACCCAACAACCTAACCTCGATCAGAGATCAAAACCTGTAGGTTGCACTGTTACATAGTTACATAGCAATAAGGTCACCGGCATGTGGCCCATTCTCCCCTCTTGCATTGCCTTCCGTAGGCCTCCTGCCTGATGGACTACAAACAATACAAGTTGTTGTTTGTAAATGCTTCCTAAAAACAGAAGAAAAACACCTGTTCAGTGAAGCTACTGATCTATGATGTCTTCAGCCATTCAAGGGCCCTTAAGAACCCCTCGAGGAAGAGTTAGGAGAGTTGCCTCTCCTAATATGACATCTCACATTAATAAAAAACAAAAAAACAAATATCAAAAATATAAAAATTAAAACTTTTTTTTATGAGCAAGTGCTAAAATTAGTGTTGTATCTTTCCAAACATCCTGGTATTGAAAGAGTTAAAATACCACCATTTAAAATACCCTTGGCATGTCTAGTTTGAAAAAATATATGGTTTGATGGGGTAAATTGAATTGACTGGGTTCAAAGATGTCCCAAATAGGACATGGACCCAGACTGTCTAGATGTCATAATGAATAGAAAGAAATGTGCACCCCCCCAAAAAAAAACAACCCAACAAATCTATGCATCACTGACAGTGACATATACCAGGAGTTATAAATTCATACCTGAAGTACAATGTGTTCCAAAAAAAAACATAACTACCACAAAGTTTGACAAAAGCTGGTGGTAGGATTATTGCATGGAAAGGGTTAGAAATACCTTCATCTGAAACACCCTGGAGTGTCTAGTTTTCAAAAATATATGGTTTGATGGGGCACATGGAACTGGCTGGCTTTAACAATATGCCAAATAGGACATGGGGAAAGGATTACCAGATTTGGAAAAATTGGTTTTCAAATAGCAAAATCTTACTTCTGCTAATTGTCCTGTAACTTGCAAAAAAAGCCAAACACATTAGATATTTCTAAACTCAGAAAATTTTAGAATCTACTTATCGTGTTATTTCATTAGCTTTTGTAGATGAGTAAAAGATTTTTCAAATAAAAGTGAGAAAATGTGGAAATGTTTCCACTATATTTGATTATATTTTTACAGGTAAATAGACGGTATAAATGGTATCTGAAGAAAGCCCTTCTTGCTCTGAAAAAAACAATATATAATTTGTGCGGGTAGACTAAACAAGAGAGAAGAAAATTACAGCTAAACATGAGCACCGCAAAAATGTTAAAACAGCCTCAGCCACAGAGGGTATAAAAAATGAAAAAACAGCCTGGTCCTTAAGGGGTTAAAAGGACAGGTTACTTTAGAAGTTAATTTATTTTAATTATTTTACTTTACATAATCCTAAAACATGTCATAGCCTTTGGCATATCCAGCTGTGGTTGGTTAATGTCATGTTTCTCTCACGCTCTTACTTTGTATGCATTGTGCATAGTTTATTGTAAAGAGGTCATCCTTGAAGTAAGCATGGCATATAGTAACATGAAAAGAATGGAAAATTCAGTATTAAAAGATATAATGTTTCAGACATTGCCAATGACATTTTCTAGAACTGTTAAATAAAATAACTGTTACATTTTTGTCTTTCAAGAAATGTAAAAAAAATTTTTTAGCTCATTTCTATTATTCTTGGTTAACTTGATGGAACCAGTTGTGAAAATTGTTCAGTAATACAAAACAAATATTGTTCAGCACATGCATACTATTGTAGAAAACTCACTAGCACGTTAGTGGATGACAAATTCAGACTACAGTTTGCAATTACAGAATGAGAGAGAAAGAGAGAAATAGACTAATTAGTTATTGAGTCTCTTCATTCTTTTTAAAGGAAAATCATTGATTTTTGCCATCAAATAGTTATTTACAGTGATATGTGCCAGCTTGAGTTTGGAAACCTGTAGCTACTGACATTCTGCTTCTTAAGAGGGGAAATCAATTTGTAGGCTATCGGGTATTTATATTAAAAATAGGAAATATACGGTTGCCTTTATTTTGCAGGTTTGCTTGGAAAAAATACAAGAAATTGTTTTATTGAATGGAAACAGGGAGCAAATGAAATGAATAGAATAATGACTGTATTGTAACTATGCAGCGCTTTATATCCCCTTACACAATTTTGAAATAACTATTTTTAACTAAGTTTTAAACCAAAAGAATCCATTTAATGGAAGTTTAAGCATTTTAAATTTTACCCTATGCATCTTCCAAATGAACTTCCTGGTCTCAGGTCTATATGATTATTCCTTCCTATTAAGTTTAAGATTGATTTTGATTTACATTACTGAATCTAAAAATCTACACATTTAGAAAGATATAAGAAAAGGTATTCAAAATGAAACATATTTTGGCAATTTTTTAGCTTTAAGTTTCTAGGGATCCTTGGCCGAAAATTAGTTGAGCCCTGTCTTTATCACAAATGATAAAAAAAAATTGT
This sequence comes from Spea multiplicata, assembly GCA_009364415.1. Lineage (NCBI taxonomy): Eukaryota > Metazoa > Chordata > Amphibia > Anura > Pelobatidae > Spea > Spea multiplicata. The sequence goes on along the minus strand of VKOC01000006.1, from coordinate 18,529,387 downwards.
TCCAAGCTAAAGAACGTAACAGCAAACAAAACAGTTAATAATACAGAGATATAACAATGTGGAATCTGAGTCACATGTCTATAAGTGTCTTCCCTTCATTGTCAGGCTCATCATCTCAGCCCTTACTGGATGTTGGAGTCCAGAGCGCAGGAGTGTAAAAACACACACACAGTGATAGACACACACTTTACAAATGACACAAAAGCTGAATGTTTGGGTATATTAAACAAAGCAGATACATCTCACCATAAGTAGCAGAGTAGGAGGCTTATCATGTATACAGACTGCTGGGGAATATGAAGGTAGAATAGTCCAGGTATGAATCCAAAAGGGTCTGGGATGGGCAGCAAGCAAAAGGGGAAATCCAAGAGACAGATCCAGAGTCGGGCATAAACTATAGTTCCAAAGTAACTTAATGAACTCACAACTCTGTTACTAGGAGGCAGGGATATAAAGCCTGTTCATTAGGTCAGGTGTGAATGACATAGGCTTCAGCATAACCAAACACAGCTGAACATAAACACATAGAACATGGATTATATACATAGCCAGACAAGGCATACATGGTACAGGATGCCACAGAGGACAGGCAACAAGGCAAGGGACACAGGGGATGGAGTGAGGAGCTGAGATCCTCAGACGTATAAGGGAAAGAGGGCAAAGGTACATAAAATACAGACACAAATAAACAAGACAGCAAGCTGTGGAGAGGAGTTTTAACCCCTTCAGGACCGGGACGTACCTAGCAGAGGCGTATCTAGGGTATGGCACCTATGGCTTGTGCCATAGGCGCCATTTGAAAGGGGCGCGCCAGTGAGCAGCTTTCAAACGCAGTCCTTTTTTTTTTTTTTTGATGCGAAGGAGAGAGAGGGGCGCCTAGCAACTGTTCGGCACCCCTCATTCTCCTCCACGAGGCCTCTACCTCCGTCGCACTGCTGAGCGACGTAATATGACGTATTACGGTGCTCAGCAGTGAAGCAGCGGGCACCAGCGAGCAGCTTTTAAACGCTGTGTTTTTTTTTTTGATGCGGAGGAGAGGGGCGCCTACCAACCGCTCGATGCCCCTCGTTCTCCCCCGCATCAAAAAAAAGACAGCGTTTAAAAGCTGCTCGCTGGTGCCCGCTGCTTCACTGCTGAGCACCGTAATACGTCATATTACGTCGCTCAGCAGTGACGCAGCGGGCACTGCAACAGTGCTGGAAGACAGAAGCCTCCTGCTCCCGTTGCTGGACCTCAAGGTGAGAGAACTACAAAGGGGGAGAGGGTAGATAGTGAGTAGGGGAGGGAGAGGGGTTAAAAAGTGATAAGGGAAGGAGTAGATATAAGTAAAGTGTGTGAATTAATGTGTGGATGCATTGAGTGAATGAGGGTGAGCATGAGTTAATATGTGAATGAGTTGTCTGTATGAGGGAGAGCATGAGTTAATATGTGGAAGAGTTGTCTGAATTAAAGTGTGACTGTAAGAGTGACTGTAAAAGTGTTTGTGTGCATCATAGATGTATAATTGTGGAAGGGCAAAGATGGCACTAGCAGGAGGTTTGAGCCTTGGGGACCAAGATGGCACAGGCAGGGTGTATATGGGACCAAGATGGCACAGGCCGGACTGTTTGGGAACAAAGTTGACTTGTGCTGGGCTATTTGAGGACAAAGATGGCAAACCTGTGTGTAATCTGGGTGCTGGTCAGGTTCTATGTGGGCAGCATGGACGCCAGGGCTGGCTTTGGGGGTGTGCAACCTGTGATCTATGCCTGTAATTTAGGGGGTTTTAAATATACCTTTAATGCTGTGTTTTTATGTGAGTTCCAATTGATCTATACCTGCGAAGCTGGGTTTTTGTGTTATTCTGTAGATCCATATCTGCTATGCTATGTTTCCATACATTATTTATGTATACCTGCAAATACAGGGTTAATATGTCTTATTCAGTTGATTAATACCTGCAATGCTGTTTCCATGTATTTGATCTATACCTGCAATGCTACGTTTCATATATTGTTATTGTATACCTGCATGTCACGGATCTGGCTAGTCCGACCGACTACCTCCGCTGTCTTGTGCTCCCTTAGCCTGGGACAACACCCTTTCCCCGGTTCCCCAGTCACTCGCCGAGACTCAGTGTAGGGTAAAACCAAACGAAGACTGATTTATTTTTCACACACAGGACTGGATATATCCAGCAAACCACACATTAACATAAAAACCAGATATTGGGACACAAACCGCCCCCTTAATCTGCCTCCCAGAGACAACGGGGGCAATAATGGGATTAACAATACAATAGGTAGGGGAGAGACTGA
>VKOC01000006.1:18497447-18523437 GCA_009364415.1 Spea multiplicata | reverse complement strand
TGTGTTTCTTCCCTCCTAGCGAGCCTGACCAAACCAGATACTTACTGGGTTGAAGCTTATGCTGGCTCACGAGTCTCTAAATATATGTGTCACAAAATACCATTAAATAACTGATTAAATTATGTGAGCAAATAAATCCCACTTACTGTAGGGTAGCATTTTACATGTCAACATGAAAAGATCCAATGTGGCAACTCTTAGGTCTTAGTAATTTTGATGCTATAACTAATACACGACAACTTGGAATGCCACCAATTGGACACCAACCTTAGGTTTAGGATATATATATATCCATATTTTCTTCTTTAAGACATAGTAGAATATAAGCCTATCATATGTTACCTTAGTAAAACTCACCAAAGCTCTTTGGTGTATCCTCAAGAAACTTCTATGCCATCATGCCATCATTAATGTAATATGTTACATCCAACAGAATGGCCAGTTCAAATAGGTACCCAATGTCTCTGGTTGTGTAGACACAGAAAACCAAGACTACTAAAATCAAGACTACCGTCAGTAGTTATAAGCACACATAAGGCAACAATATTAATTCATATGGAATATATATTAAAAAAGAAGTTCCTAAAAGCAATAAATCTCTGGCAGAAGAATAACATTGAAACACTTGCCGTGTGTTTAATGATGAGACCAATAAACAGAATGGTCTGTTCATTCTAAATATTTTATTTTTAGAGGTAAACTGTCTGAAAGCAGTCGGATGAATGGTTATCTTCCACTTAAATAAGAAATAGGGTTAGCTAATGTGAAAAGCTAATATGCACCTAATAAAACAGAAGTGATCAAGTTGAAATCTACAACCTCAACTCAAAATAAGCCTGTATCACGTATTTGATACACATGTTGCTTTAAACTAAGAACTTTAATCTATGAATAGCTTAACATACACTTAAATAAAATGTATATATTGGAAAAGTGTAGCTACAACAAAAAATACAAGTATTGGACGATTGGAGACCCTGTTTCCACTGTGAACAATAATATACAATAATTAGGAGCACACTACTTCTTAAAAAATTGAAAAAATATATTTTGCGTTAAACAAAATGAAGACTTGTGTTCCCACTGGAATGTAAATATAAATATAACAAATATTAACAAAAACAAGTTTAATTAAAACATTTTTCCTGCTAACCACATTTTCCTGTTTTAGTTCAATGCAGTTCGTGCCGCCAGATATTACTGAAGAGACTGTGGGATGCAGAAGAGCTTTGATAAAAAAAAAAATATGTTAGGCAGAGTTTTCTGGAAATAATTCCCAGGGAGTTACTAAAATGTGAGCTGCCATCTCAACGATTTTTCCACACACACCTTTCACATGTTGGTATCTAGCAATTACAATCACACTCACTGGCCATCACTGTGTAAATGTGGAGCTGCACATTAATAGGCAGGTGGGAGTGGGTACTGTTTCATAGCCTCCAGCCAAATGTATAAAATATATGACAGCTAATAATAGGACAGCACATATCTGTGTAGAGTTTCATTTCTTTTAGCTTGTCTAAATGAATTTTCTAAAGAATTAAATTTGTTTTTTTGTTTCAGTGCTCCAGATTGACAATGAGGCAAATGTCAGGATTCAGCCCCAGCCCTGCAAACTGCCAGGCATGGCTGCCCCTTTAAGATGTCTGCCTGGAGTTGATCTCCTCTCCACAGCTTGGTGTTTTGTTTACTTATGTGTCTGTATTTTATGTACCTTTTGCCTTCTTTCCCTTATACATCTGAGGTTCCTCTCTCCTCTCCCCATGTCCCATTTGAGATATCCTATCCTTTGTTTATAGGAGAAGCGTCTGAGGATCTCGGCTCCTCACTCCATCCCCTGTGTTCCTTGCGTTGTTCCCTGTCCTTTATGGCATCCTGTACCATGTATGCCTTGTCTCGTTATGTTTAGAATCCGTGTTCTGTGTACTTATGTTTAGCTGTGTTGTTTTTTCTATATCCAGGCCTCCCTCACCTGAAGCCTATGTCATTACTACACCTGACCTAACCAACAGGCTTTATATCCCTGCCTCTCAGTAACAGAGGTATGCGTTCATTAAATTACTTTGGAGCTATAGTTCATGCCTGACTCTGCATCTGTCTCTTGAATTTACCATTTTGCCTGCCTGATTCCTTTTTGACCCAGGCTGCATTTTGGATTTACCCCTTTTACTTGCTACCTGTCCCAAACCCTTTTGGATTCTTACCTGGACTATTCTAACTTCATACTCCCCAGCAGTCTGTATACTTGATATGCCTCCTACTCTGCTGTGTGTGTCTATCGCTGTGTGCGTTCTTACACTCCTGCGCCCTGGACTCCAACAACCAGTAGGAGCTGAGATATGATGAGATATGATGAGCCTGATATGAAAGCCCTCCCCGGAAGAAAAATGGCAGTGCCCGGCTAAAACAGCTTAGGAAGCGCTCGGAATCACTTCCTAACCATAAACTGTGTTGCTGACACAACCCCCCTACCCCAATAGCCTTGTGATTGCTCCGAAGAGCAACCACAAGAGCCATCCTGTAAATGACATTGCCGTCATTCACAGGATGGCATTAACCCTGTTGAGAACTTTCGAGCTCCTCCCGCAGGTTGAATCAGGTACTACATCCAACCCATGCAAGGTCAATGGAGCCCAGCTCACTAATCAGAGTGATTAGTAAAAAAAATAATACATTTTTTTTAAAAAAAATTTAAATTTTTTTTTAAAAAATATTGTTCAGAAGTGTTAAAAAATATGGTAACATGTAAAAATCCCCACTGTCACCAAAAAAAAAATTTTTAATAAGCAAGTCCTAAAATTCTTTCTCTTTACAAAAAATCCAGCATGGAAAGAGTTAAAATATTGGCATTACAAATGCCCATAGGGTGTCTCGTATTAAAAAATGCATGAGTTGATGGGGTAAATTGAATTAGCCGGGTTCAAAGGTGTCCCAAATATAGGACATGGGGGCAGTAGGACCAGATGTCTAAATGGCATAAAAATACACACCTCACAAAGGCGGCCTTTTACCTCCCAAATAACCCAACAAACTCATGCATGTGGGGTATCACTGCGCTCAGGAGATGTTACTGAACACATATTGGGGTGTTGTTCGACACGGACATATACCAGGAGCGATAAATTTATACCTGAAGTACAACGTGTATGAAAAAAATACCAAAACATTTTACTACCATAAAGTTTGACAAAGGCTAGTGGTAGAATTAGTGCATGCAAAGGGTTAAAATACCAGCATTTCAAATACCTTGGGGTGTCTAGTTTTTAAAAATAAATGATTTGATGGGGTAAATTGCATTGGCTGGCTTCAAAGACACCCAAAATGGCACATGGGGGAAGAATTACCAGATTTGGAAAAAAAGGTTTTGAAATAGCAAAACGCTACCTGTACTTATTGCCCCATAACGTGCAGAAAAAAGCAAAAAAACATAAAAACATTGGGTATTTCTAAACTCAGGACAAATAGCAGAATCTATTTAGCAGGTTTTTTCATTAGTTTTTGCAGATGAGTAAAAGTTTTTTTTGTTTAAAAAGTTTAACAAAATGTTATCATTTTTTATAGTAAATTAGATGATATGATACAATTAATGGTATCTAAAGAAAGCCCTGTTTGTCCTGAAAAAAATATAATATGTGTGGGAGCACGAAATGAGAAAGAAGAAAATTACAGCTAAACAGCAACACTGAAAAATGTTAAAAGAGCCATTGTCCCACAATATACTACGAGTAATAGCCCCTATTGTCCTTAAGGGGTTAATGCATGATTTGTTTCCAATAAACAAACTATGTAACATTCACAAACTTAGTTCCAATGCACTATAAGCTTTTCATAAACCTACAAACAATAGATAAGTATAGATAAACAGAACTTCGCTGATTTTTCAGGGTATAAAATATGAACATTTTTTCTGATGCACTATTTTAGATCTAATTACCAACTCAAAACATTTTATCCTAGCAATAACGGAACCTCAGCATATCTGCATACATGTCTTTCTATAATCATTACAGTCATTTAAATTCAAACAGTATACTGGATCTAATTTGCCTTGCTAAAATCACAGCTACTCAGTCGTTGATTTGAATGATAGCCGCTTTGAAGGATCTTTTAGGTTACAGTGTATACCAGAAACAACTTTCTCCTTTACATAAAAAATAGAACTGCAGGGCAACCCAGAACACACCCATTACACTAAGCACCTAAAAAAAGTGCAAACTTTAATTTTGCAAAAAATGATTAAAGGGAAGCACAGCCTAATTTTCCTGTGACCAGTTCATAGTGCATTCAACTTGAACTTCAATGTCACCGATATCACCCTCATTAATTAAACAGACATTTACATTTCTGGAGACCATAGCACCAGCTTAAAGATTGATGTGTCGTCTTTCTAGAATCCACAAAAGCATATGGATCGGCAGCCAAAACACAAAATGGTTCTTAATTGTATTTTCCATCAACTGTTTTTGCTTTGTCCCAACATTTTTATTTGTTTATATAATCATAATGTATTTTAAAATGTGTTATGTGCATATAATAATCACTTTTCAAAAGATGATGTCATATTTTCTTACATAAGTGTAAATATATATGTGTTTATAAAAAAACGTTATAAACCCTTTACTGTTTGGTGAAAGGATAATTTAAATTTAATCTGCCAATGTCTGCATGCAGAGCTATGTAATGCAGTAACTATGTGTGCATTACCAAAAACAGTGTGTTTTCTTAAAGGGACACATCAGCCATCATATGCACTTTAATACATATTTTAGCTATGTCCCCTTTAGAATAACATTTTCACCATGCAAACGGATGGACGAATTCATGAGAATGTGCCACTATTTGCCAATTATTCCTGTCCCCCTTGCTCCTTGGCTTGCAGGAGATGCATTCAGCCAACAACATCTACTGCTTACCAGTGAACATGCACACTAAACTCTCCACCGGACAGCTCCAACATTGACTCAAGTTGAACATTCCAGGGAGTGCATTGGACCCCCGTGCACATAGGAAGAAAGCACCCTCACCATTTTCAATAGGAAACTACAGCAGCCAAAACTGGTGTGAAATTGGTCAACAGCTAGGGCAGCGTGTAGCGACTCTGAAGCTGCAACATATTCTAAAGGTATGCATTGTTTTTCTATCAGGTAAATAATGCATATTAAAGTACTTAAGGTCACTCCTGTATGTAGTGGTATCATGATTCATACAAAATCAGCATACTAACCCCTCTCCCACCACCTGCTGCACGAAGGGCATACCTGGGAACTCTCACGGTTTGACCCTAAGTCTCAGTGTTTTTGATTCACTCCCAGAGTGAAGGAGCAAAAGCTCAAGGTCACACAGCCTGAGGCTGATTTATACTCTTAATTTATTTAAGGCTTCTAATCAGTACTTTTGCTACCAGTATGTTGTGGCTAATATCTCTGAATGTATTTTAATAGGTTAAGTGTATCTTTAAAAAATGAAAGGTCAAAGTTTTTATGAGGACCAGTATTAGAGTCATTTAGCTTACACATTTCATAAGTTACTACATAAAGGGTTAATATGGGCCAATAAATGGGTTAATATTATTAATCGATTTATGAAGCAGCATCATGTTTCACAGCACTGCACAATGGGAAAACAGGACATAACAAAAAGTACATACAGAATTGTACATAACCATTACACTTACAGAAACAAAAGGTTAGGAGGTCACTGCTCAAATGATTTTACAATCTAGAATCAAGAATTTAAAGGGTCAGCTCATATAGAAAGTTCCCAGGTGTGACTTTGAGATGAACGATTCAACCTACAGATAAGAGGTTGAGAATGGCCCTCCCTCCTCTTCTTATGAAATTTGTTTCCAATAAACAAAATGTATGAAATGCACACATTTAATTGTGTTGGACTATATCAATTTTCATGAACCTACAAAACAAAATAAATGTAGATAAATGAAACACATGTATTCACATTTAGTCTGGCCATTGTGCACCAGACTCTGGATACAGTACATTTTGAGTCCTCTGTAATTGGTTTGTGATAAGACATTAAGTGTCATTCACATAATTTGTAGTTAACAAAATATAAATTGTAGAACAGGAATGTCAGTGTGTCAATGAGAAGGGAAATCTATATCAATAAATCAGCTGTGAATTAGGAACACCATGTCTATGAATGACAATATAAGCCAGGGATGAGGTTTGTTACAGCACTTAATGTGATGTTAAAGTCATTTAGTGTCATTGTAATCCAGATCTGCTATTTCAACAACTATGTTTAATGAATGATACTGAGTGATAATAAGGTACCACTGCTATGCTAAAAATCCACTGGTGCCTAATTCTATATGCATCTCGGTACATTTCAGACTTGTTACTGACTTTCTTTAACACAATCTTTCCTCTACTTTTGATATGGATTGACATACCATATATGTTTTCCCCATCTAATTATTTAATGTTATCTGAACTCGTTCTACAAAAGTGAGAATTGTTTTCAAAATGAATAAATATAAAAATACTGTATTTCAAAGATAGATTACATCAAAATATAGCCACGTTCAAAAGTGTCCAATAAATGTCATAATTGTTTATATTAACCATCAATGTTTTGTTTTATTGTCTACTATTGTCTACCTTGCTCCAGTTGTCTCTGGTATTGCAACATGACTTTAGAAGGAACACAATTAGTTAATTTCTGAACACTCAAGTTCAAGATTTCAATCAACCAACTTATTCTGAGATTTGAGAACCCCACAAATCTTTGGTAATTATAGATGTTTATAAACTTAAGGACATATTTAGAGAATGTAGGGACATGGTGTAACATATATTCAGCACTTACCTTTTTTATTTAACAAAATAGGAAATGTTTTGTGATAAATTGTTAATAAGGTATCCCAAATTAGTACAAATAAATGTATTCCCGAGTGACTCCATCTGCTTTAGAAATAAGACTCGGACACTTCAGAATTTGGCTAAGATCCAGATAATTAGGCTTGGCTCCAAATTAAGCCACTCAGGTAACTTATAGCTTCATTACATAGTTTAAAAAAGGCTGGCATCCAAAGAATAACCTTAATAGATCAGCATATGATCCATTGGCAATCTGTTTCATATTAACAAATGAACTTTGTTTTTCTTTGCACATTGAACAAGACCATTAAGTAAATCATATGCCACAAAACAAATATGGATGAAGGTAAAATCACCTTTCATCGTCTTGGCTCGTGCACAATAAAAACAACATCTAATCATTTTTGTTTACAAACTACAATAAAATGAATTAATAATTTTCAAATCTTGTACATGTGGAAGTGTCTCTTTCATTTATAACATGTAATATGATTAAGTAATAACAAATCTTATTCATCTTCATAATGGCTAAATGACAAGCTGCTAAAGAATAACAAATGAGTACTCTTCATTGACATTGGAGAATTTAACCTTCAAGTGTTTTAAACACCTTCCACCATGAAAGGAATATGAGACATAACAAGATCTAACTTGTAGTAACTTGTATAGAAAAACTGCTAGCTTTTGTGATTTTGTTTTCGTATGCTTAGATTTAGTTTTTTTCTGTAATGGAAGATTCAATTTAATTATTTCCGAATTATTAGGTTCATAGCAGGACCTGTTCCTAGCTAAAAATATGGTAAACTCTGAAATGTAGAGTAAAAAAAATCATCAATTGGGCACTAGATCTATACACTAGTACCTTAGTACCTTATATGATTGTCAATCCTTTGTTGATACACCCAACATTTAATAAAACTTAATTCAGCTATCAATAAAATGTAAATGCTATAGAAACTCTTGGTGCACACTCGTTACTTTTTAAATACCATTGAACAAGGTAAATCCACAGCCACCAAAACTTTTTCTTTCGGGATAGCTATCACCTTACCGATTTAGGAAAAGGACATTCCAATAGGTCAATGCTGAAGGCTTTGCATTGAAAGGATTAACATTTGCATATGCAGTCTCCTCAGAATTGTAGGAACCCAGTCCAAATCAATGTTGTACTTCTATGGTACATCAGCATTAATAGAAAAAAGTTAACATAAATAAATTAATAAATAAAAATAATGTTATGAAAATCTTCAACAGCATGATGCTTCTAGCTGTAGCAGTTGGCCCCTACCACATGTGATAGTTTGAGAAAGAGACAGGAATTTTGTTTCCTGTCCATTCATTTCGGACAAAAATCAGGGGCATTTTAAACTTGAAATTAGTTGTCCAACAACTTTTTCAGACTCTCATTTTTGTTCATGCTCTCTGAATGTCTCCCTACGTTCTCTGCGACTACCTGCACTTCAGTGTCTCGCAGCTCTGCTTCAGTGTCTTGCGTCATTTTGTTCTGCTCCTTTCTCTCTTCTCTTTCTTTGTCCGCATCTCCTGGCAAACTTCCACATAAATAGCAGAGCTTTCATTGACATCTTCTCCTCCTACCCGCCAATCAAGGAAGAAGACATCACCACGCTCCAACATTTCAGGCAAAGTTCACACAGGGTTATCCTTGGGTAAAATAACAGAGTGTCCGGTGATATCCTCTACCCCCAACCCTACAGTTATGGAAGAAAAATGAAGGAAAAACAGAGACAAGAGAAGAAAGAACAAGAAGATGAAGAAAAAAAGGTGAGACACGGAAGCAGAGGTGTGAGACACGGAAGCGAAAGTGGTCGGCAGAGAAGAGACATTCAGAGAGCGTGAGAGTGTCAGGGTTCCACCCTACCAGCCTGGACTATGTGAAAATCATAACATTGTCATGTGTACCTGCAGCCACTAGTGGCCACCCTTCCCTCTCAGCAGCACCCCTTTCTAATTACTTGGTACAGTTGAGCCCTTATATACCTGCTCTGCCCTTCAGTCTAGGCATTTGCATTGTTTGGCTTGGGTTCCTGTTAGTCTGCTTGCAGCTAAAGCTCTGTGTACTTCATTCTGAACTCCTGTGTATGACCTTGGCTACGTTCCAGATTTGTGTACCAGACCCCGTTGTGTCCCAGACTTTCCTACCTGTCCTGCCATGTGCCCTGCCAGAGGGCTACCAAGCCGTGTGCCCCGCCACTCTGGTTTTCCCAGTCCTCGCTACAGTTCCCCTGTCCTCGCTACAGTTCATCTTTATTCTTTGATTCCAGTCCTGCTTTTCTGTTTGTTGTGTGCCTGTCTGTTCCTACCTACCCATCATGATGCATCAACGGGTACAGACAGAGCCCCTAGTATCCCCTGCAACTGGGCTCCTAGCTGACCTGCTTGCCTGGGTCCTGACAGAGAGAGTGAATGTGAACAAGAGTGTAAGAAAGTGGGTATTAAAATTGTGAGCTTTTCACTTTTTCTTCAGTCTCATATAGTGCCTGGCCTAATTTCCAGAGATTTGCAGGAAATTGATGAAATTTTCAAATTTGTATTATATTTGCAATTCATACAAATCCGAATGCACAAGTCCAGAATAGAGACATTATTAGTAAATAAAAAAAAATAGAATTAATTTTATATTTTTGTTACATAACTGGCTACTGTCTGATCACTGATTAGTGACATTCTAGGTCACTGATTATTGATCGGATTCATCAATCAATGTCAGTGGCCTAAACGTGACACTTAAACTTTTACTAATTACAGTGTCATCAGATTACAGTGGTTATAGTGATCACAGATTTAATTTTACAATATTTATTTTAACAGCTTTTAGCCTAATAAATTGTTATCTGCTCAGTGATTAATGACTCTTTAGGTCACTGATCATTGATCAGTCTTCTTGATCATCCGCCAGGGACCTAATCTGGTGGGTGCTTATAATATATATATACACACACTTTTTTCCTAAAAATTTAATGTAAAGTTATGTGTGTATTATACACAATCTTTTCCTCACTGTGACTCACCATCCTTCTCTTTCTTGTACATTTATTTTCTGTAACAATTTCTCATTTTAATGTACATGGCTACAAGTTAAATCCAAACACTCACTCTGACCCCTAAACAGATTTGGATTAGAATATGGATTGCTTGGGCCTTCTGTGTAAACTTTAATAAAAGATTAGTAATGATTATTTTGACTTCTAATTAATTATAAAGCTACCAATTCTAACAAGTTACTTGCATATTATTATTGCATATATTTACTTATATTAGCATATCATTGCATATCACTTGGTTATTATATGCTAGACTTGTACATTCAGATTTATACGATTTGCAAATTTATAGAACAAAAAACAAAGCAAAACATTTAGAATTTTCCTCCAACATTCGTGGGTCCACATTTACTCACACTCACTCTCTCACACTCACTCAATCTCTCATGCTCTTTAAATGTTTCTATACCTTCTCTGCCAACATGTTCGACTTTTTCATCTTCTTCTATCTTTTTCCTTCTCTTCTCCCTTTTATCTTCAATCCTTAATCTTCTTTTTTCGTCCACATCTCGGCAGACATAACCCGGCAACTTCCATCGACATAACCCCGCAGCTTCCGCCAAAATGTCGGCTTTGCCGCGACTCCCTCTTGTGATCCTCCAATTAGGGCAGAGGACGTCACTGCAAGCACCGCCCTCAGTTCACGTGAAGACAAAATTATGGCACAAAATGATGACATCCTCTCCTCGTGGACATGCGAAAGAAGATTAAGGATTGAAGATTGAATAGAGATGGTAAGGGAAAAATGAAGAAGATGCGGAAGCGGTGAGCTGAAGTGGAAGTGGTCGGCAGAGAAGGTAGAGAAAGTTTTAGAGAGCATGAGAAAGAGAGTGAACAGGAATGAGAGTGTCAGAGAGTGAATGTGGGCACTGAGCAACAAATTTTGTTACCAAATTTTTGGCCAAACCAGATGGTCAAGGAACGAAAATCGTTGGCCGAAAATGAGTGGGCCAAAAACGAACCAAACAATTTGTCCAAATTGTTTGTGGCCCATTTGCACCGAACCTGAAAATACTGCAATATAGTTATGAGGCTGTTTTAGAATGACTGTAATTAAGTATTTTCTAATGAACATAACTTTAACTTATGCAATTGGAGTACACTATAGACAGTTTGTGCTTAATTTTTCCTCTGCATCCTCACAAAATTAGGTAAAGTGATGGAAAATCCCCTCCAAGTTTATCAATTCAGGTGTCCTGATTTCAGAAATACCTAATTGATATAGATTTTCCATACTTTTAGCACTTATAGGGAACATACTATAAACAGGTTTGGGGGTTGTGAACGGGGCAGGAGGATTATACTGGGTAGATGTTGTGTTAGGGCAAAGGGATGTAAGTTTTTTTTTCTTTTTTATATTTATCTTTTTTATATATATATTTTTATTTTTTGTATTTTTTTTTTTTGTATTTTTTATATATGTATTCTATAAATGGTTAGAGGTCCTCTTACGCTACCTGACCGTTTGTGTCTGACATGCCTGGGCCGTCAGGCGTTAAGGGGTAAAGGGGCGGCCACACCTTGTGGTTTGTGGGACTCTGGCTGATGCTTCATAACCAATCATGCTTTGAAGTAAACCCAAAACTAAACCATCAAAATGATTTCATTTAAATTCTTATTCTAGGTAGCTAAATTATGGCTCACGGTATCTGTGTTCTAGGTTTTATGTAATTGAAAACATGAATATAACTACCGCTTTGCACCTACAATGTGTAAGTAGCTTTCATTAATGGTCAAGAGCTGTGTGTGGGCTAGAGTCCCCATTGCACATTCTTATTGACTGTTCTCTCTCAAAGCAACCCCTCGAATCAGTGCATACAGACTGTATATTGTGACAGTTCACTTTAACAAAACGATTTGCATACAATTCGGCTGTTTTATTACAGTACAGCAAGGGACCAATTAATTCCCAAAAAAAACAATGGCTGTCTCTAACACAAGACAAGTCCAAGTGCGTTCAACAAAACTAATAGTCAATCATTTAACAAGTGGATTTGTATGCTAAGTAATGTTTGCTAGCCCTAGAAATACTGTGGGATTGTACAAAGAAGTAGCCCATGGGTCTATGATGCTGTGATTCCTATCCTTTGTGAATAATGTTTTCATGGCTAAACATTTAGCCATTTAAACATTTAGCCATTAGTACTACAGTGTCGGAAGGTGGTCGTGTGGGAGCTAAAAGGGAAGCCTGTGCTTGATCATTACTTTCCACAAAAGTGGGAGACAGTGGGGCAGCTACCTGGAACAGCGGGAAAGGGTCTGAAAATTGTGACTGTCTTGAAAGATATTAGGAAGTATGCAACATTTTGCCATAGGTCAGTTTGAAGGTAAAATACGTCTTTTACCAGAGGATCTAAGTATATTAGATAAGCAGGGCCAGACTGGGAATGAAAAATAGCCTTGGAAATAATTGAATACCATCCCCATATTTCATGGTGCCATATTTGGACGCACTGCACGGCTCAGTTACTGGCCCCAAAATAATTTAGCTTACAATAGGGACTGACCATGTATTTTAAAGTATATTTGAAAACACATTACTCTTAAATAAGAGACATATGCAAACACATAGTTCCTAATATCACCGTGGCCCATGACATCACGTAAGAGACTGGGACCAACTGAAACTGTACCGGTATAGTTTTTTTAATGTTAAAAAAAAATATATCTGAAGTTTGAAATTTTGAAAATTTTCAAATTTACATAAATTACTCCAAAAAAAAAGAAATGACTTTCATGGTAGGTAATAAACATTGCAAAATTTGTAGGATGCATGTGAGCTGCATGGATTATCAGAGAGAGTGAATGTATGTATGCATATATGTGTGAGTGTATGTTGTTAGCGTGGCTGTGTGTGATTTTAAAATATCTGTGCATGTATGTTTAGTGTAACCGTGTTCCTGGTTCAATTTGGCCGGTTCAAAACGATTCACAAAGGGCCGGTTTAGGTCGGATTAACATTTTGTGAACAATTTTGGACCGGCCCAATGAAAGCAGGAACTAATCGCTCTGCCAGTCAGCGCCGCACAGTAGGAGTAAATATATTTATTTTGCTCCTGCATCTTCATTGGTGGCCATTTATAGCTGTATGAGAGTCTCCTTACTTAACACACAGATACATTCATACGCCCAACAACCCGAACCATCTAATCAGAAGTGAATGTTTGCTTTCTAAGGATTTCACATTTGCCATTGTGTCCAGAAATGTTTTAGTTAAAAACAATACTAGTTTCTTAAGAATGTTTATATATATATATAACAAACCTACCCTATTTTATTATTATTATTATTAATAAAGCAGCTTCTCTGAAACCAGTGTAGATTCTGTCTGTATGTTCCTTTACTACACACCTATCTGCTGTTCAAATGAGATTGTTCAAATTACTGGTGTGTATTTTATGTTGCGTTACTTCAGTACACTTTTTCAAGGGTCAGAATTATAAAAATGTCAGTAAATATTAAGCAATATCTTGTTCTTTCAACCTTTACTTCAGACCAGAAATTCATCCATTTAATTAACAGAAATCAAAGTGTCACGAATTCTAATTTATTTCCATCTTACCTGTCAGATAATATAACTTCTCCATGAGAGGCCAAATTAAAACAATTAGAGATCTATGCAAGAAGAATATAAACGCACCTAAAATTTGTATGACTGATGTCCATGGAGTCTGTTCAAGAAGCAGAAATATATTTGCTTCACATTCAAAACTGCAGTTACAACCCAGATGCAAACGCATCAATTTCTTTACAACAAAAGTCTTTTTGGGTGTCTACAAATGACACCCATCCACTTTATGTGAGCAGTGTAAAGATGTCATAGCATGCTCCACTTTCATGTAGGGGTGTTGTGCATTTTATACTCTTCATCTACAGTACTGGTTATGTCCCCTTTGCATGGTTAATAACCAATTTAGACCATACAGTTAGAAATGGTCTTTAAAACCAAAATATTTCTTGGCTCCAATATTTACAAAATAATGACAATTATCTCATCTCTGCTTAAGTTAGCGGCCCTAATAAAACACATACCAGAGCCCACTTGCGAGTAAATTAAAATTGATGAGAAGCTTTTGATGTTTCTGAAAGCCAACATTTTCTCAAATTCTTCCTTGTTAAACATGAATTATAATTAACATTCTAGAATCTGGTTCCTTTATGTCTATCAAAATATCAATTAACTGTGTTCATTTAGAGGAAGTTTGGCTTCAGGGGCAGGTGATCAATTGCCCTCTGACTGCACAGATTTGAAGATTTTGGGCTACCGCCCTAAGTATATTTGTGAGTTTCACTTGTAATTTTACATAAAGCCAATAGGACCCCTGTCTTGTGTTACAATTACTTTATATGCAGAGAGTGTGTATAAAAATGAAAAAGAGACATAGCTATGACTCTATATCTATCTCAGCATCTACAGAAACCACATATTTAAGCTTCTGCGCTAATACAGTTAATTTAATTAATAGATCTGAACAATTTACAGAAGCCACATACATGCTATTATTTTTTTAGTGCATGATAGTCACCACAGAAAAAATCAGGTCCTATAAAGCTACAACCTAAATTTCTGTGGATAACGCTAAAAAAATGAAAACAAATTACACAAAGATAAGAAAACCAGTTAAAATAATGATAGAGAAAAGAATCTTTCATGTGTCAGAAAATACATTTAATTTCATAGCACAGTCTCTAAATATTGAGAATGTTTACCCTAGAATCGTCAGTATATTTTCAGCTATCAATTTTCAAAGCTAAATAACTATAATCTTCTACCAAGCAACACAAATTACATGGTGCAAAATGTTTATTACTGTGAATACTGTAGATTATGATGGCACCTGAAATTCATAGCTATACAACCATACAGTGGAAAACTAACTTGATCCTGAATGCTCAAACATATGCATTTCATATTCTTTTTCTACACAGTGTGCTTATGGAAAAAGTGTGTCTTGATAGAAATGTCAGCTTTAAAACATTACTTTTATCATATATTTGAGTATGCTGAAAATTGAAGACAAACATAATTAACACTAAGATTCTATTTTACATATACCGATCAACCAAAACATTATGACCACCTGCCTAATATTGTGTAGGTCCCCCTTTTGCTGCCGAAACAGCCCTGGCCCATCGAGGCATGGACTCCACTAGACCTCTGAAGGTGTGCTGTGGTATCTGACACCAAGATGTTAGCAGCAGGTCCTTTAAGTCCTGTAGGTTGCGAGGTGGGGCCTCCATGGATGCATCTTGGTGCCATGTGTTTTCCAGACACGCACACGCACCCGACCATCCACGTGATGTAAAAGAAAACCTGATTCATCAGACCAGGCCACCTTCTTCCATTGCTCTGTGGTCCAGTTCTTATGTTCATGTGCCCATTGTAGGCACTTTCAGCAGTTGATAGGTGTTAGCATAATAACCCTGCAGTCCCATACCCAACAGACTGTGAAGCACTGCGTTCTGACACCTTTCTATGAGAGCCAGCATTAACTTTTTCAGCTATTTGAGCAACAGTAGTTTGTCTGTTGGATTTGGCCACATGGGCCAGCCATTGCCCCCCCCCCCACTTGCCTTGGCCTTCCATGAACCTGTTGCCGGTTCACCGCTTTTCCTTCTTTGGACTAGTTTGGTCGTTGTTGTTGTTGTTGATCTTCAGATCCTTATGCTTGTCCATTTTTCCTGCTTCTAACACATCCATTTTGAGGACAAAATGTTCACTTGCTGCCTAATATATCTCACCCACTGACAGATGCCATGATAACAAGATTATCAGTTATTCACTTCACCTCTCAGTGGTTATAATGTTATGGCTGATCAGTGTATAGTACATGCATAGTTGGGAACTCTCTGGGTTTGCATTGGAGTCTCCTGGAGCTTCTCCAGGACTTGGGCCCCGTTTTCCGTTCTCTAGGAAGGGGAGTAGCATTTTTAGCCATACCCACTTTATCTCCCACTTTTAGTTAATTTAAGGTCATCTTTAAAGATATGAACTTGTTGGACATCCCATTCTGAAGCCATGGACATTAATATGGAGTTGACAACATTCTGCCCCCACTCTTTGCGGCTATAACACTCTGGGAAGGTTTTCCACAAGATCTTGTAGTGTCATGATGCTTCCAATGTACAGTGCTTGTGCTGATGTTGCTTCCAGAGGCAGTTTAGAACTCTGTAGTGAGTGATGCTATGGGGGACAGGCGTTTCATAAACTTTATATACTTTAGCTTTAGGATGTGTATATAGACAGGTTTAGGGGTTGGTATTAGGAAACACTGTTCAGTTGTTTGGGTTTTGTCACTCTGTTTAATACAAGAAAATAAGAGGTCATCATGCTCTGTTACCCTAATTTAAAATAAGCTTGTGGCTTGTTAAGAAAGTTGGCCTTAAGATGTAAAAAATAGAAAACAAGCCATCAAAAGACTATTGGTAATCACACAATGTTTGCATTTGGGGATAACTGAGTTAAATAGCAGATTTTTGTAGTGCCAAAATTGACACACTAGCATCATCTGGGTTATTTTTAAATGAAATTATTTAGCTATAAAAGAACATTAATTGAATGTGTGTCCTTAAGGCGGTTAGAGTCTATCCAGTTTTCCACTGTGACCATTCTACCAAGAAATTAATTTTATGTGTGAATAAAAAAGCTAACATGGCCATTTGTATTATGCTTTTCCAAGTAGGAAATAGCCTGCCAGGGGTGCTACGGAAGTCTTGGAAGTGCATGGGGGTGGGCACAAGAGGTCTGTTTGTAGCAAAGAAGCATTTCATTTAGGGCACTATTATGTATACGACCAGCGGCCTGTGGTAGCCCCATTCCTTTTTAGTGGTGCCTTCTCTATTTTGCCTTTTAGGCTATGCACCAGTTACTCGTGTGTCTAGGAGCATATGCAATGTCCTAGGTAAACCTTAACATTTATACAAATGTTCTCATGATATACGCACGCAGAATTAACCTTTTTCAGCAAACCTCATTACAAAGCAGTCATGTAGTTAAGAACTGAGGAGGTTTTATTTAATTTCAACTTGCAGACCTTGTAGAACACCAACTTAGGCAACCATGTTGTATCTTGGGTGCGTTGCTTTGCCTGAAACGTGAAAACTTACCAGGCTAGTAGCTTTCCCTTTTCTGAGAAGTGGCTTTGTCATAGATTGGAGCTTGACCCAGATAACCATTTATGAGTAGGGGGCAGGAGGGTATAAGGAATGGTCAAAATGCTGCTCCCCTGTCCCAGGAAAAGAATAAAATTACCCAGAAACGCAAAGATTAACTGCAAAATCCCCAGTCAAACCTGGAGACTTCCCAAGCACACTAGCAGCTTGAGAAACATAACAGGGCTAGAACATATACACGTCAAAAATAAACAGCTGTCCAATCAGCTGTCCAACCACATCATACTAGTTTTGTTTTAAAAAACGGTGAGCAACATAACCTTTTTGAAGAATTTGTTACTTATTTGACGTTAATATTAAAAAATATTAAACATTTTTATGTTTCAAAAAATGGGATATTTTGGAAGACTATGCAATGCTACATCTGCAATTACGAAACTCAGATAGCAGGAAAACAGGCATTCTTTGCAGGAGCCACTAAATAAAGGTACAAACTCTTCTTAATACAAAATTATTTGTTTATTGCAGGTTCATGATTAAAATCCCTCTTTTCTTCTCCTTTTTCTCTTTTACCTGCATTGTAATTTGTGTTTAATTGAAGTTCATCTGTGAACTACATTAACACTTGATGGGTGTTTTATGTTACACCACAGATGGTGGGATAATTGTATGATTGGTAATGCATATAAGCAGTTGGTACAAACCTATGAATATGTGCTAAGTTTAGCATGAAACACATTAGGCGTTTAACGTTATGCTTTACTCCTGAGGGATATACCCCTGCTGAATGGAACGTAGTGAATCATAAACCTGCAATAAAAAATAATTTTGCATGAAGGGCCGTTTGTACCTTTATTTGTCTGCTCCCGCGAAGATTCCTGTGACTTGGGTTCTGCATTGCTGTCGGTTATATTAGGTGAAGACTGTGGGGTTGTGGTGTATACCAGAATATTGCACTCCTTATTTCCTTACACCTGCAATGTTTCAATTGCTTGAACTCATGTGTGTTCTAATCCTGAGTTTCTTTTAGACCTACGGGTTCTTAGGACTATTGAATGTATGGTTATTTTGAATGATGGTTTCCCAAGCTTGGGAAACAATTTTAGCAAAGCATACATGGATTGCGTGTCCCTCCCTCCTTCCCCTTAAATTGTCATTCTGGGAGAAGATGTTTAAGTTTGTTATGGTCTTGAAGGCAGCAGCTTGCAAGGTATACAATGGGCTAATGTGGTGATCATTGTTGCTAACAAAGGTGGGAGGTTCCTTGCTGGTTGGTGCTTGGAACCTTATCAGGGCATCTGAGTAGTATGCCGCTTAGACCCGGGGTGGATCGAAACTCCCACTCTCCTTATGTACGCTGCTGGTGGGGGATAAGCCTAGCCCTGAAGTCAATTTTACGGCAGTTGTATGACTGCATTGTCATTAGGTCCTTGCTTATCTACTACTTGTATTAATATCTATGGAGGGACAACTAATAGACATAAAAAGTATATTCCCACTGTCACAACAGTCTAATGGGATTTGTTTTGCATGCACTAGATGCACTAGTATACTAAGCTAGGCAATGTGGACTGAATCCAGGTTCATATCTAACCACTAAAATGGCTTCACTTTTGAATAGTGGAAGAGCGGACACTGAAGCTATTCCTAATCTAATTCTTCCTTTACCTTAATGTTTTTGTTCTTTTCTTTGTTTTTTTAACTTTTTCTTACACAACAGCCAAGTCCAGCATAGCTCACACATGGCCATTTCAGTACACCTAGGAAGTCACTGGGTGAAGTACCAAGTCTCTAGGATACTGCCCTCTCTGTGTCTTTGGAGCACAGAAGCAGTGTGCCCATAATCACCCCAATATCCCTCTCGCTGCCATACAAATGTCTGGTATCCGGGGGTAGCCCCACACTTATTGATGGCTAGTCCTGCCCCTTGCACGTCCAACCCTGGCCATGAGAATGACTGGTCATGCCCCTGGCAAATCAACTCCCACAGAAGAAGAAGGCCTCCAGCTAGCCTGACTTGGGAAGTTCAGCTAAACGCAAGTTGAACCTCATGTGCTGCCTACACACATCTTGGCTTTATAGGACTTTTTTTGTAAAAAGTAGCATTTTTGCAGTATAGATACAAAGATTTTTGCAAAAGCAGAAACTATTGTTTTTGTGTATTTTCCCCCATGAATTGGATACATTGACTGTACCTACGTAAGTAAGTCTATTGTTGAATTCTGTCTTTGTGGTTTAACGCATTCTACATTAGATTTGCTATGTGGTAATTAACACTGATTTTTGCCATAACTAATTAGGTAGTCATCACGTATAGAGTACTGTTTTAACACTGGTTTATTAAATAAAAAATATAGAAAGGGAAGATCAGAGAAAGGCAAGAAAATCAGTTAATGGAAATGAGGAATTAAATAATAAAAGTACCTAACAAACAAGTTTGTTAAGTCTAGAAATATTGTGCATAAAAGAAGACTATTTTACTATGGTTACTATAAGTATATACTGTATACATCCTGTGTGTGGGGAATAAGCTAGACACCAAAATTGGGTAATGACATTCCTTGAAAAGGAAGACTTTTCAAATAATATCATATTCATGGAAACTAACAGGAATATTACTAGGGATCAGAATACCAGGCAGCCAGTCCTCAAGGACTATTGTTTGCATTCCTTGTCATCTGGTAATAATACAATTGTATGATACCACAAGGACAAAATACTGAGCAAAAACAGGACTTTGACAGTCTCTGCCTGTGAAGAAGCACTGAACATAGCAATTCTCTATCCTGTGGGTGCTTTGTCTACTTCAGTATCTATGTGGGTTGGTGTAATTCACCGCACAGAGAAGTAGTCAGTACTGAACATCTTACATCAGACAAGTTGTGTACATTCTGTTGTTCCCTGTAGCACCTACTTGCCAAAATGAAATATTACATACCAATTTTAAATTGCACCCCAACTCTAAAAGTCAAGACATGGGTGAAAACTCAATAAAAGCGCATCATAAATTACTTGGATTTGGTTTAAAATTTCATCTGCTGCTAAACTAAATATAGTTTTTTTTGCTGTTTGTTGCTTAATAAGAAAACATAATATTGTCATAATAGCACAAGTGAAAATTGAGTATTTAGTCAGTTAATTACTTTTATTTAACTTTTACATAGAACTTGACAGCCGAAAGGAAATATTTGGCCCAATACCTGCCAATTTTTCCTGATGTAAAGAGTTAGACCTGAATCTCGTGCTTGGAGTCAGGATAGCCATATGCTTATCCCATGCATGTTTAAATCCCCTTACTGTATTAGTCTCTACCACTTCTCATGGGAGGCTCTTGTATTTACTGTGTTTTCTCTATTATAAGACAAGGTTTTTTTCAGAGCAAATGCTCTGAAAAATACCCCTCGTCTTATAACCGGGGTCGTCTTATAATCAGATCTCAAATAGAGGTCTGACTATGAGACTAAGATCCAGATTCCCCCGCAGCGCTGGAGGGGACCTGGATCCTCCTGTCTTATCCCCCCATTTAACACCCCCCCTCCAAACCTACCGTTGCTTCTGACACGCTGGTGTGTAGTCGGGGCAGCGTGTAGACGTCTATGCGATTCGTGTGGGCAACTTCCGCTACAGCCGAAAGGAGGTGCCATTAGCAGCGGGGGTTGTCTGCGTCCATCGCGCAGACCTTCCCAACTGTCAGAGAGGAATTCTCTCTGACAGACGGAAGGATAGCTTGGCACAGAAACAGGAAAACAATAATACACAAAACAGTTCTAGATAAATATCAAGATCTCTTGGTCCAGTCTGAAAAACTTTTTGCTGAGGTTTGGTGGTTTGCTTTGGGTTCAGGTCCTGAGTTGTTGTGGGATGATGGAGGAATGTGTTGTAGGCTTAAAGAGGGCTTTTGCAAAAGTTTGGTGGTTTGTCATTTTTGTAGCCCTCCTCCCTCTGACCTCTCCAAAATGTCACTATTCTTCTGGAGTGGTTCCTACTACTAATTGTCTATACAACCCACCCTCATGCTTGCTTTTTTCCAATGCTTTATTACATTGCTTGCTTACCTTTAAGTATTCAGAAACTTCAGTATGTAGAGTTGTATTTATTGTTCTGAATTGAGAGGGGTTAAAGCAAATTGGAATGAAAAGACTCAGATTAGAATGAAAAGAAAAAAAAATGCACATTAAAGTTAAACTTCTTAGTTACTAACTTTATCATACCCAAATAATGAATCCACTGATTTTTCTTTGGATCATCATAGCTCATTCTTTTATCACATTAGAGCTTTACATTAGCTCTGTGTTCATTATTATTACCATTAAACAAAGCATAAGCCTAAAGTCCAGATACAATTTACTTACCAATGTTTGTACTCCTCCTTGAAGGTAGAGGGCATCCTGTTGTGATAAAGATTAGAAATAACTTGCTATACCGGGCATCTGGTACTCAATTAATGAACCTCCATTGTTCATATCCCTTAGGAAACATAGGGAAATTAAACTATTGTTTTTCAATAAGCTGTGCACCCAGAGGTGTGCTCAACATCTGCCACCAAACCACAAGGGAATATATCTTCACAACATGAGACTGGAAATTATTCTATACATGACATTTACTGTAGCCTAAAAGAACCGTCATTTGTGTTTAGTTTTTGTTTAAATGAAAACAGTTTATTTTTTAAATTGCCACACTTTTATCATAAGTTATTTTTGTAAATTGCAATATACTACACAAAGAAATGAAACCAAATCAAATAGTAAAAATGCAATCTGTGTAAAACAAGGCGGTTTACAATAAAAGCTACTTTGTTTAAAAGTGTAGACACTCTCAGTTTTCTCTGTAGAGAACTCTTGCAACAACATCAGAAGTTAATTGCCACTGACCTGGAGTAACTTGGTAAATGATGCATCTGTAGGAACAATCAGCCATTAGTAAAATTGCTATGGGTTTTGCTTTTAACAGTTTAGAGTTACTGCTAATAAAATGTTATTATTTGCAGCTCTGTGTTGCTTGCATCCTCTATACGGGAGCAATAGACGATTACCAAGGAAGACCATGGACTTCAAGATGTCTTACATCTTGATATGTCGACTGAAGGTTCAATTTAATCCTGTTTTTAAGGGCAACAACCCTAGGCCCCATGCTTAAGTCCCATGCTAGCTCAAACACTGATCAGTCAACCCACAGAAGCCCGAGATGGTCAGTAAAATGGTGAATCCCATTATTTACCAATAAATAACAAATAATTAACATAAATAGTTAACAAACAATTATAATACTGTAAAAGTATTTACCAAGTTATCCAGGTATTACACCACTCAGGGAAGGACATACCCACTCAGAGAACGACATGATGAAACCCAGACCTCACATTCCAGGCTACATCCACTAGCAACCTCCCAAGCCCCTTAGATACTTGGTAAGCATCCCCCACAACTGTGACAAAATACACTCAACCCAAAAACCCAGCACCATCAACAGGGAGGGACAGTTGGACATGCAAGCTAAAGTGACAACAAAATGGCCCCTACCCTAGCAGTACTCGTCCCTTAAATACCCTCCAGTAACCCAACCATCCACCTTCAAAATAATGCCACAAGGCCTAGCCCTACCTGGCACCCTAGTCAGGGCCCAATCTGGCCAATTCTGGCCCCCTGTTGGTTTATCTTTTTATGCTTAGATTATTAGTACACATTTAAAAAGCATATTGTGGTTGTTCCAGTCAGTCTAGGCAGTACTTTAAGATCTTTAACAATCTATTACCATTTATTTACTCAGAAGTATTATAAATAAAATGCACTACAATACCACAGTTAGAACAAAATTATTACAAAGCTGACAAAGTTATCATATAAGTCAATGTTTCATCAAAAGAAAAACAGAAAAGTGAGTTTCTGATGAGTCTGAATCTACAGAGATGTGGCAATGCTATTTGTTTTCAGGTTTCACACAATTTTTCAAGCGGTGGTATTATGACAAAGCCATGTGCGGTCTGGGTCTCATTATAATGAGCATTCCACATATCTTGTAGTGCCAGCTGTTTTCTTTATGCATCCTTATCCACTGAAACCCAGCTACTTAAAAATAGCATCTATTTTCTTTATTTCTACCAAAATATTGTTTAAGTGTGTTCCTTTAGAGGAAGTTTGGCTTTAGAGGCAGCAATCGCTCCCTGGACTGCTTGGATTTGAAGATTTTAGGCTGCTGTCCAAAGTATTTTGTGAATTTAACTTGTAATTTTACATAAAGCCACTAGGGTGTCTGGTGTAACATGGAGTTTATATGCAGAGAGTAGGTATAAACATGAAAAAAAGACATACCTTTAGAAAGCAACACTTTTAGTTTGCGGGATTGATTACACATGTGGATAGGGGCAGACCTGTTATCTGTCCTGAATTCTGAACATGAATCTTGAGCATTAATAAGAACCCATGCTATTACAATAGTCTTAATATCACTGAATCAACATAGCATCGCATTGTATGTTATTTCTTTACTGAAGAACTTGTCATTGCTTGGTGACATTAATAAGATTAATAAAACAGTAGTTTTCCATATTATACTGTAACTTTCAATGTTATAATGAACGTTTTCTAGCAAACAACTAACTAGTATACAATGTGCATAATATTTTAATCTAGACCCCACAATGAATTGTCTTATATGAGAGAGTTTATCGAAGGAATTAAAACACTTCCCTGCTTTAAGCTGAGTGTTCAGTGTAATTTTTCCCTGTATGTTGTTGTTTTGTTGGAGGGGGTTCTTCAATCTACACACAGAAAAATAAATTCATAAAAAAATTAATTTGTGTACACATATATATATATATATATTTGCTCCTGGGTACAATGTACCCACCTTGTTATGTAGGTATGGTAAAATACCAATACCTTATCTTTATAATCAGACAGAAAAGTAAATAAATGTAAATAAATCATGCAAAATGACTTAGATTGCCTTCACAATATGTAACTTGGAAGCAAAAGTAGATATAGAATGGTTTTGTTATTTTCTGCTTTAGATTTTTTGCTTTTTGCTGTAACTTTCACTATGATTTTTTTTAATCATTTTGTGACTGGTCTTAGTGTACATTATCCAAAGATGGTTAACACTGTTGCATGAAATTCCAGATTGATGCAAATTACCTTTATAGGTGAAGAAGATCCAGCGTGATGGTAAAACAAGTTTCATCTTCTTTTCTCCACTTTAACAACGTAGCAGATACTACAATTATGTTGTACAATTAGACATAGAACTCAAATGTCAAATGCGACTGGTAATTTCTATCGATAGATAGCACTAAATATATATCTCATGACACAAGCTAGCAAATTCTGTCTGACTTTGATAATAGTAACTGTCTTAGTGATATTGTTCACCTTATCCCATACTTTACCTAATTATCTGCAAAATAAATTTCATAAGCTGTCATATTATCAAAGTATAGGCAGAAATAATTCATACACTAAGATAACAAACACAGTAAAATAACTTCTTAACATATTATTTATATACAATTGCTGTCTTACAAATGTGTAATTACCAAAGATGTTTGCTTCATAAAAATATGGTATTAATTGATTACTTAATTTTGTCTTTTAGTCCAGTTTTAATGAAGCCTAATCGTGTTCGTTTTAGAAATATAATGTTGTTACTTTAATTTTCCTCATACAATGATTAATACTCTATGGTATTTCTTAATGGCTTAATGGATGTTATTTCATATGCCTACATAACCAGGAGTATCAAGGTAGGAACTATTTTTATTTTTATCTTGTTTTTGGATACAAATGAATGTGCCTATGGTGCACTCCAATGTAGAGTTCATTATTATATATTATATTATCCTCATTTATTTTGACATCACAAGAATGCTTTATAGAAGAGGGGATTCCATATTGACACTTGACTTTTGCGTATGTGCAGTTAAGATATGGCATTTTCCATCTAGATAAAATGTTTCAGTACCCCTTAATATTTACCTGGAAAATATTAGTTTTGCTTAAAATAGCAATTAACACAGCTGGCTTTGGAGGGATTTTTTTGTAACTCTAAAGCATTTTCTTGCAACTGATATTCATAAAAAACACAGGTATACCTTAACCCCAGTAGGTCAGTAATCTAATGCACAAAAGCTTGTCAAGTAAAACAAGTACTATGGGAAGAAAAGTACAAGATATGAAAACCTTTGTACAATAACAAAAAAATTCAATTTAAACATTTTTTTGCTTGCAAAATATTCCTGTTGTTCTCTTCTTTAAAAAAAATCACTTAGATAACCCATAACTCATCTGTCATTTGGGACCAAGGAAATGTTCAAGTATATAAGTAGATAAGGTATACCCATATATATAATACTGTTCTTGAAAAGTTTTTGTTGCGTAAGAAAGCAGATATAGCTAAGAGGAACCACAATATTCTCGTCCCAAATGTGATACCAATGTAATTCTTCTTTTATCTCTGAACTCAAATCAGAAATATGAAATTGCCTGGCATGTTTTATTTCTTTATCTGTTATGTTTGAACTGTAAAAACGAGACTAGAAAAATGAAAGATCATTGTGCAAAAGCAACAGAAAACATTTTTTTTTTCTTTTTGTATGCTTGAGGTTGGACACCTTTTTTATCTATGTCATTGCTTATGTGGTGACTGAGATCAAAATGCAACAAGCTTTACTTGTGTTATTTTAGCATTGTTATGTACTTGATATGCATTTCGTAGTATATACTTGAACAGAGGTGTTATTGTAGCCAGGGCACGGAAAAATGATAGCATCCCAGAACAGCTCTATGTTCTAACTTTAAATCACTGGCAGGTCAGATCGGTGGACAGCAGTATGTGTTACCCAAGTTGTTTCAAGCTTTCTGTTTTGAAACATATTTACAAGCCATTGAAAGGAAACTCTGGTATCAGAACTGCAGGTCAAAATTAGGGGCAGTCAATATTTTGTTAGTCTACACCTGCTTACTTAGACAGGCTTGAGCT
>VKOC01000006.1:18477391-18490747 GCA_009364415.1 Spea multiplicata | reverse complement strand
AAACAATACAATGCATTAAATACTCATTAAATACTTTTATAAAACATTTGGGCCATATAAGAAAACACATCACTATGTCTCGCAGGTATAATGAAATACATTTTGATTCATGTGTGCTAAACTACGCATCTGCTCATGTATTTAGTGTCTGAACTGATAACCAAATCAGTTGAGTATAAATCTGACTGAGGAAGAAACATGTCAAGCTAATAAAGCAGTCTATTCTATAACAGGTGGACACAATTAAATCACTAATACAAGTAATTTATTTCAGTTTTCTGTGATATTTTAAGATTAGAAGACTTCAATTCCAATTTAAAAAAAAAAGTTGTTATAGGTCAGTTAGCAAAACCAAAAAAGATAGCAAATAAAAGCAACTTTAGCAGCATCTGCTTCATTATAGTACATTCCTCTAAAAGCTTGTATTCATATTTAAAAAACAATAGCAAACAATCAGTTACCCATTATCTATCGGAAACGACTAACTATAAAGCTTCCTGCTCTTTAGTACTCAATTCACAACTAAGTGTTTTGGTGGCGACCAAAAATATGAAAGCAGGCCACAATTTTACAGAATTAAATAAATGGTTGGAGGGCGCTTTAGGCATTCTAAAGAATTATGTTCTAATGATGCCAAATTAGATTAAAAAAAGGTATTGAATCCTGCAGAGCAAGTGGAACAATGCCCTTAACCGAAAAGACTATTGAAAGTCTTATCCAAACTCCTTGCTAGATATAAGTGGCTGCACATTAAGGTTTTGCTGCCCACGTAGCATACATCCGGGCATATACAGCCAGTGCACCCTACAGCACCCAGTCTGCTGCTGGAGTATGGCGCATTTTCCCGGTGTGCCAAACGGCCAGTCCATGGCTTGAGAAAAACGCTATTGGGTTGAAACGTCGCCACTTGTGTGGAAATAAAACTGCACTGATTTATTCATATTGATTTTTTACTACTTTTGAGGGTGTTTGGTGGAACCCTGCATGTGGAATTTAGTTGCTCTCTGACCGTCTCCTAATTGTATATAGATGGCCAGTCCAGGCCTGACCACAACGAACACTAGGACATTAGGACTAGAATACCCTTGCTTTTTCAGAAAAAGTAGAGAGATCTTCTTCCTGATACACAGCTGGCTGGAGACAGACTGGTCTCTCTTCTGTCAGCAGGAGTTACTGCTTCTGTGCTGCTAGTTTCAGTGAAAAAGCCGTTATACCTCCCTACTGAGGTCTCTGATGTCCCCTCTGTTGCAGATTACACATGGTGTAACAAACAAAGCAGTGCTACAGAGATTTCTGATCCCTGTGTAAACAGAAGCTTGGGAGACCAAAGGTTAAAAAAATGAAAAAATGCATAAAAAATATATACATTTATATGGACTCCAGTGATGTCACCATCGTCTGGGGTACCGTCTACAGTCAAAATAAATATTTGAGTCTACAAAGTCTCCAGAGGTATCTCTAGTCACATTATGCTGATCTCTGACACAGAGCACTGCAAAAAATAGTTTAAAAAAAGACACCATACAACTCCCAGGAAAAAAAATAAAACAACAAATAAAACAATTTAATAAAAAGTTTTACATCACGCCAATGGAAAACTTTGTCTCCAAACTAAACAAGGGAGTTTTCAGTTCTCAATCAACCACCTGATGAAGTATAGCCTACTAAGAAGCCATAAATGGATGCTCTTAAATTGTTTTTATTTATGACACTGGAATCACCTGTATACCAACTATACATCAAGTGTCTATCTGGGCTTTTAGAAGTAAAACTATTTGTGGGCACTCCATTGTTTACATACTGGCAAAAATCCTTATATTCAAAATGACATAAAACATATGAATATGTGTGGTACAGACAGTATAGCAATGTAACATTATGATACATCTTTTATAACACTCACTGTAACAATGTTGAAACCTATGGAAACCTATATTTTTTCAAGAAAAATGAAGCCATTCATACATGACTGGTATAACCTTTTTGAGTGCTGGGGAGTCTAGGCTGGTTTTCTTTATTTTGCTTTTGTTATATGTAACCTCATATACAGCCTACACTTTACAAACCCATATGCTTAAAACTCAATCATAACATGGAAAATAAAACCACAAATTTGATAAAGCATCAGCAGATTGCCCATTATTTCCTTGTATATGCCAAAACAGACAAGCAAACACAAATGATTTAAATTCCCTAACCACCTAAGTAAATGTATTAGATATATGGTTGCACATACATGTTTATTGTATACAAAACTCATGCGACTGCATGCAAACACATATGAGGAAGTGTTAATCTATAAATATACTAAAAAAACACATAAATACCATGCTGCTTTTGCATTTTTTATGCACCTGCTTTTGTGGACTTCAACTAAGCATCATGGAAGTTGAAGTTTACAAGTGCTTCCTATTCTTTGTATTAAAAAGGTAATAATTATATTTATTTCAATGTAAGAATTAGTGTCCTTTTAAAGAAAAAACATTATTTATTGTGACACCTTAAGCCCCAGGGAGATGTATTATTGCTATACAATGTATATGGGTACCTGGGATAGAGCAATTGCACTCTGTCTAAATTCACCTGCAAAGAAGAAACATCCAGATTAGTCTGAATTACCCAGCCTAATTTTGTGTCATCAGCAAAAACTGTGACATGGCTCTCAATGCAGTTTGGGAGATCATTTATACATAAATTAAAAAGAAGAGGACCTAGGACAGATCCTTGAGGCACTCCACTTAATACCTGCATACAGGCTGAGAAACATCCATTCACAACAACCCTCTGCATTCTATCTTTTAGCCAATTTCCAATCCAAATACAGATATTTGCCCCTAAGCCTATTTCTGTTGATTTGTAGAGCAGCCTTTTATGTGGAACCGTATCAAATGCCTTAGCAAAATCCAGATAAATCACATCTACAGCCAACCCCAGGTCTATATTTTTACTAACTATCTTCATAGAATGCTATTGGTGCGTTGACAAGCCAGGTCTTTTCACAAATCCATGTTGACTTCTACTAATTGGATTATGGATTTATCATACATACCCCTACATTTATGACCCCTAATTTACAGGGTTTCTCGCATTTATTGGATGAAAGAAGCATTGGCAGGTGTGGAGAGGACGATATTGTCCCAATATTGCTTTGTTTTGTGTAAGCAATGACAATATGATTTTTTTCTGTGCGCTCCCCAGTTTATCTAAGAACCAGATAAGGTCCCGTAATGCAGGGGCCTTTATTTTTATCATGTTGCTATGAAAATAGGTAGCTACTGTCAGGCAGAGACTGTTTTTTTGTCCTTGCAATTGATTGTTCACGAGGCTTCTGTGTATAAAAGAATAGTTCAACACTCTTAGCATTGCTGCACAATCAATAAGACAACTTAAACCCGAGTAGTGTGACATCCATAATTAACATACAGTAGTTGTTGTATTGTTCTCATATCAAAACTGAAAACAAAATCCTGAAAGACCATATTAGAGATGACTTTCCTGTTTTTGAGCAATCAAATAAAGCAGTTATTTGCTTGCACGACTTACTTTCTGTTGCATATTGCATTTAGACAAAAAAGTACATTAACGTAAAATGAAATGCATCAATTCAATATACTCTGAAAAAGAAATGGTGGACTGAGTGATTGGGTAACCACTTAGTCCACTACATAGCGAGGCCTATAATTTAGACAATATATCAAAATGGAAACCAGCACGTTTGTATTTGGTGGGCAATTATGTCATCTTATTCCGACATAATCCCTTGATAGTTGGAGCACTCTTTCTCCTGTGGTGGGCTAGATACATTTTCACAGTTATGTCCGTCATGTGTTAATGTACAGTGCTACAATGTGTGTATGTGTGTTAGTGTGCAATGCTAGACTGTGTGGGGTGTCAATGTGCAGTGTTAGAATGAGCGTGTGTGTGGGGGGGGTGTCAGTATGCAGTGTTATACTGGGTGGAGTTTCCATTTAGAATGTTAGAGTGTGTGTGTGTTTGTGTGCATTTTCTTGTCAGTGTATGGTGTTAGACTGGGTGTGTGTTTGCATGTAGTGTTAGAGTGTATGAGCGAGGAAGGGTGTATGCAGAGTGAGGCAGGGAACAGAGCAACAAACAGTGAAAAAGCTTTATATATAGTAGTGGCAGAGCAATTCCTTCCTGTGTCTGTGCGTGATGTATTGCCATCTATGTAAAAGAATGGGAGGGTCACACAAGTATATTCTTGCAGTACTACAACATATGACATGAATGGTCAACCATATATTAAATTCAGGCTGGATATACTCTGTCGTATGCTGCAAAGGAATGGTCATGTAATGTCGGGGCTGTTTGTATTGAGCAGTTTGCCACACATACGCCATGTATTTGCCTCTGACTCCAATGTAGCAGGAGTCCATTTGAATCCCCAATTCATCCCTGATTACATACGGGTGGCACGGAAAGGTTTAAACAATGTCTACAAGACATTGTCCTATATTAGGACAATCCATAACACAATAATCAGCAATTCCATCTTCTTGTCTGAATTTGAAAATATATCTGTATATTGGCCCTAAAGATGCCCCTCCATACAGAAGGTACAAAACAGGACAGCAGAAATAGGGCTAACATGACATGGTTTGACAGTGTGGACATGACCCACCACCCATATAGAGATCCAAGGTAATGTCATAATGTGATATAAACAATTGTGTGGTTAATTGAAATTAAGACATCTTTAGATCAATGAACTAAAACAAATTTGTAAAAAATATACACTTACAGATATATACAAATAAATAAAACATAATCCAGTGTTCATACTTGAACAATTCTTGTATCTTTATTTGGATATGGTGTTTGAAATCTATCTTATGAAGGTTAGTGACCTCAATGGATTGTAAACGTTTAGTGAAACATTAGTAAAATGATAAATGGAATAACAAAAAGAAGAAATCAAAATTGTATCCTGTCCACCTTAAATAAATAATAAAGTTTCTGTACAGCTGTATTCAATGACATTGTGATTAATGTAGGTTTCCAGGACTCTAAAATGTCATAAAGACAGAAAAAAAACACACCACGATATACGTCTGCAAAAGAAATACTAAGTAAATATTACTTTGGATGTTCTTTCCTGGTGTTGAACAGGAACAACAATGTTGGTATACTGCTGTGATTATTTTAAAAGCAGAATATTATTGTGAAGTCTGGTTGAAA
Source organism: Spea multiplicata (assembly GCA_009364415.1). Lineage (NCBI taxonomy): Eukaryota > Metazoa > Chordata > Amphibia > Anura > Pelobatidae > Spea > Spea multiplicata. Next base: position 18,485,551 of record VKOC01000006.1, on the reverse strand, counting down.
GAAACAAAAAACTGCGAATTTTAAATGGACTTTTAAAAAATAGACTTTGTAGGTTTAAACCACTTTCTCGATCTAAAATGACATATTAGCGAGCTAGAGAGGTTCTGAACCATTTGTAGCATTGTTCCAGCTGTTCTATAGCTGCAAGCGAAGCTTTAGTTTCCAACTTAGTTGATTGGCGGTCTTAAGAAAGAGAATTAATGTTAAAAAGGAGGAAAACCAAAAGAAGCTGTTCATAGCTTATAAAAGGGATTACAGATATAGTGTGTCCACTGTCTTCATTTAAATGCATAGAATCCTTAACTAATCTAAACCATACACAGACTCCCAAAAATTCAATTACTTTCCAATCCATTAGAACAAATACAGCATATACTGGATGGACAAATTAAAGTTATTGGTTATTGCTGGCAAATACTGGTAAACCTTGTCAGCTATAAAACCAAACAGGTCGTAGTGCTTGGGATATTATTATATATTTGATTTCTGTACTAACTTTAATGACTTTTTTTTGTATTATTATTTAGTAGAATTTTATTTTTACATTGCAGACTTACACAAATAGATGTTTTAAATGTAATGTATAAGGACAATTGTAGAGAACTACAGTGCTGGGAAAAAATATTTGCCCCTTCCAGACTTCTATCTTTTTCTCATTTGTCACACCTCAGATTACCTCATAACTAATTTTACTATGAGAAAAAGACAACCCAGGACAACCAATTGAGGTTTTTAAATGATGAGTTTGTGTATAGGAGGAAAAATGGAAGACATGGGTCCCGGTACATTAAGCGTAAAGCTAACATAGAATTCTAGAATAAGAACATCATATCAACAGTCAAACGCATTGGTGGTGGTATGATGGTCTGAGGCTGCTTTGCTTCAGGAGCTGGGCGACTTACCTTAATTGATGGAATCATGAATTCTGCTCTATACTAGAAAATCCTTGTAACTTACTGGACTTACAGATTTGTTGCTAAGGTCTTGGTGCCAGATACCAGAGCACACCTTCAGAGGTCTAGTGGACTCCATGCCTCGACAGGTCAGGGCTGTTTTGGCGGGAAAAGTGGGACCTACACAATATGAGGCAGGTGGACATAATATTATGGCTGATCGTGTATGTATATATATATATATATATTTAACCCCCTCATCCCAGATGCTTACTGGCCCCCTAGCACTAACATGTACCCATTCTAGACCTTCTAAGGTCCGGTACACACTCACGGCAGATTCCAGTCCCCTACTTTTAGCATGTACTCATGGCAGATGCTTTACATACATCTCAATCTACCCTTCTACTTCAAAGACAGAATACCCTGACCCAAACATTCATACATCACTACTCTAGTCACTCTTCTAAAGTTAATTAGGTCATTTCCTCCATGAACCTTAGGTGGTGGATCCGCTGGATGATTAGGATTCAGAAACACATTGTGTGTTTGTCTAGATTGGACTAAACACTTACAAAAAGCCATTAGTATTTTTTTTTTGAAAACTAATTGTTGAAACAAAAAGGGACACTTTTTTGGAAAGTTGCTTTTAAGTTATCCATGTATTGAGAAAAAGTACCCCTTAAAAACATTTGGAGACACAAAATGTTCTCAAACTATTCCCACAGAGGAAGCCAGCTTTTAACAGTAAACTTCCATCTTTCCTCTTTAACAGAATCATTTATCTGAGAGTTGGTAGCTTGAAGCCGATTAGCAGCAACCTCTACTCTATGGAAAAGTTTTCTCTGTAGTATTCAAGTGCAAGGGACCTTATAGTGAAGCCACGTATAAGATATGTGGTTGTCTCTTGGTCTCCACTTTGCCAATCCCCTTATTGTATATGTGGTTAATTGTATACCTTTTATATTTAGGAAAATGCCTGAGAAAGGTTTTCTTATGATAATTTGTTATGATCTTACTGAGTTCATGCATTATACAATATATTATTATTTTAATTTTAGTATTATGGATTTGTACAGCACTATCATAATTCACTGTACTGTACGATAGGTAAAAATGACATAGTTCTTTCTGTTGTAAGTTTCTGCAGGAGCAGGGCCCTTCCTCTTGTATCTGTATGTCGCTTGCTGTATTGTACTTGTCGTTATCTGTAACATTTTTTTCTTTGTACAGCGCTGCAGAATCAGTCGGCGCTTTATAAAAAATAAAGTATAATAATAATAATAAAATGACTAAGGGACACCCAAGGCCCTAAAATGTTCTACATGCCTCAGCAACTACATATAATAATTATTCATCACTGATGAATAAAGGTTGTTGATTGCACAATAGAGCAATAAATATGCATTGTTTGGTATATAAGTTATAGTAATTACCTTTCTGGTAACAAACTGAAATATATATATACATATATTCTTTTTTTAACCGCACAGTATACCTTCAAGGGTACTAAAGCAATGCAATGAGGGAAATTAACCTACTTAATAAACTTATTCAAGGTTTTTGAAAACTTTAGATAAAACCATTAACATAGATGTATTCTTGGCATCCTAATTAAAAAACACATCAAGGTCACTGATGCAGGAATATGTCCCTGATCTCCTCCCTAAATCAATATTTTATATTAAAATGCAAAATACCTTCAGTTACTTGGCATATGATTGTTTATATTAGCTGAATTTCCATGTCCCTGATGCAACAGCCCATATTTGTAATAGGTACTTTTGTTGACATAAAACATACATCTATCATCATACAGACTGCTTTTCAAAATTAAATAAAGATACATACGGTAAATACTCCGTATGAGATTTTTGTTTAATACAGTCTAATTAAAACACTCATCTGTGAAAAAAACATAATATACAATTGTTTTAAAGAAAAAACATTTTGTGAGCATTATCTGGTATTTTATGTGTTTCCTTTTTGTAATAGCTTAAATTTAAATGATAAAAATGAAAAATAAAAATACACGCAGATTGTTTGGGTTAATCAGAAAGCGGAATGAGCTACTATAATTGTTATACTTAGGCACTTCATCAATTAAGATACTTAAATCCATTCTGCAGGCTGCCATTTGAGTAATCAACAATGTTTTGATCCAAATAGTCATTATATACTGTATTTTTTTCAATAATTGCACAGTGGTTACACATGGTGCTAACATAATAGCTCCTGATAAATATGGCACTTAAGCTATTTAAAAGATCCCTAATTAATATAGACAGACAAAAATATGTTGGTCCATTATGCTAAATAACAAATTGGGCTGGTCCTAGACCAAATTATAGATTGTAAGCTTGGGCCCTCCTTAAATGTTTTTTCCTAGCCGTTATGAACTGCTTGCCCCATTGTTAACCCAACCCTGACAATACCTCTTACATTAAGATAATGTAAAACATTATTTTTGGAATAACTGCATCTAGGATAATTGGTCATAGACAAAAAGTCTTATGACCAAAAGCTCTACCTGGGAACTCTCCACTGCTCCTCCGGTTCTTGAGGTCAAGACCCAAATCCTCCGGGTCGCGGGGTCTTGACACGCCCCACTCCCCGCCCATTTTTCCTTTATATGGGACCGCCCACTGACATCAGCAGGACCGCCCACTGATATCAGCAGGACCGCCCACCAACATCAGCAGGACCACCCACTGACATAGCCAGGTATGGCTATGACCATTAGTCCTAATACCAATTTAATTACATATCTATATGGCTAGGGGTAACTGCTGCCTCTTCATACCCGTACTGGAACCTATACATAAAAAAGCAAAATAAAATTAAGATAATCATAATGTATGGTATAATGGTTATCTGTACATAACAAGTTGTAAATGGCGCAGCGTGGTAAAAGTAGTTCAATTACCATAGCAACCAACTGAATTTCACTGTTGATTTCTTTATTATTATTATTGGCTGTTCATGTTGAGAAACAGAATTTAGAAGTTGTTGAACTTTCTATCATTTACCAGAGACTGTTATTTGGCCCAACCTACAATTTGTAGAAGAATACACTAGATTTTACTATGATGTTGACTATTGCTTTTTTGCTCTACACTCTGTTTTTCCATTTTCCTGCAAAATAAAATGTTTTAAAGGTGTAGTTCCACTTAGACATAGACTGATTAGTATGTTAGGCTACTAAGCTTTACCAGATCTGCCATTGTGTGCTTGACTCTAAAGGTTTTATCACACAATAACACACAAACTTTTAAGAAGCTTTTCTTCAGTGTATATGGCAGCAGCTTATCGGTGACTGCTTTTGTGTCACATAACAACTAATTGCTCCTGGCGAAATCATTGACGAGAGAATGATACAGGATGAGCAATAATAAAGAATATTTAACGTATATACTTAAGCTACCTTTAACTCCTTGTTGAAATGCAATAAGGGCATTAATGGGACTCAATGTCTGTGGATTCACAGAAAGAAGGATACATATTCAGTAGCTCCTAGATTTAAAAAGAATCCGGGAATCTGTGCTTTAGATTAATTAAAATATCTAATCGCATTAACTAGTAAAAGATATATTTCCTTTTCATGTTACTGATGTGTTTATTGGTGTTGACTGTGCCTCGGGATTGTTTTTTTTGCACTTGAGTTACTAAAATAAACAAGCTTACCGTATCTATCTTATTTTGTGAAATAATATATCATGTCATCCAGCCAGCATTCCCAGTTTCCTACGGTAACTGTATGTGTTAACCACCTTTAGAAACTGGTTGCTGTGTTTGATGAGCAATCGTGTCTGACTTACGTGGAGAAAGTTCATTTAATTTTATCTTACGGAGGTCTGGCACACTGAGGCAATGCTGTCTGCTTTGTCATGTGTGCACATCATAAAAGTAGGTGCAAAAGCTTGCATATGTCTTATAAAATAAACACTTACTAAATAACTAATCAAATCATCTACACTGCTGGAGTTCTGCTAGCTGACTGGTTTTTTGAATATATTTTCGGAGTGAAAGCAGCATGGTAGCTGGCACTGCACAGTGTGAGCAAGAGTGATGGGAAAAGCACATCTTTTGCTCTGCAAGACACTGACAAATGAGAGCCTAATTTGCGGTAGAGTGGTACCTACTTTTCACAAATTAAAAATAAACAGCATTTAGAAGGCCCGTTAATTTATAGAAACGTCATTGAGCTGGTGAATTATGACCTCATTTTAATGCCAACTGAGGAAATAACGCATCGGGGGAAAAAAAGGCTGACGGTTTATAGCCACAGCACATTTTAAAGGGACGCCACACTAAGAACGAGGATCTTTAGTTTTTTGTAATTTATAGGAATATCTACTAAACGAAATTAATTTTAGAAAAATTACACACTGTTGTGAGCAGTTGCTTATTGCTAAATGTATACACATTGGGATCACCAAAGTGCCAGTAAATATGAGTTGCCAGTTGAAGTGAGCTTGTAGGAGCAAATTTGCACAAGTTGGATAAAATGCATACCTCCTCAAGTGTACTGGATTTGGCACTCATCAACTTTTGTGATCAGTGGTGATGATGGGCTGACTGGGGAGATCCTCTGATGTCATCTGACTGGCCTGAGGAACTGTAAAATCAATGAAACTGCAACAGCACAGACCTCCATTGCAGCACCCACGTGACGACAAGGTGGCTCATTGTGTAAGATAAGTGTTCTGTCCCAGTGAGTGGCCTTTCCCAGGCCCACACTTGCATATTGACCCATCCACTCCCTCCTCTAGCCACACTCATCAAATTATACTTAACTGCAAAACAGGAACTTGAGGCTGTATTAGCTTTAACTTAAAGCCGTGGAGGAACTGGCCAAGCAGTACTCAATTCCACCTGTTTACGCTATACTGTCAGGGGCGTAACTAGAAACCTCAGGGCCCCGGTGTGAGAATCTGTTAAGGGGCCCCCCCACCCCCTCATCTATTCCCTTTCTCACAATCTCCCCTTCCCTCCCTAACCCCTTCCTCACAAATTCTTCGCCTCTCCCTCCCTACCCCCCTCCACAAATTCTCCCCTCTCCCTCCTACCGCCACCTTCCTCAAATCTTCTCCCCTCTGCCCTCCTAACCCCCTTCCTCACATCTTCCCCTCTCCCTCCCTAACCTCAGCCTTCTCACATCTCCCTCTCCCTCCCTAACCCCCTTTCTCACATCTCCCCTCTCCCTCCTAACCCCCCTTCTCACATCTCCCCTCTCCCTCCCTTAACTCGTCCCCTTTCTCTCACATCTCCCGCTCTCTCCTAAACCCACCTTTCACAATCTCCCTCTCCCTCCCTAACCCCCTTCTCCACAATCTCCCCTCTCCCTCTCCCCTCCAAATCTACCCTTCCTCACAATCTACCCTCCACCCCTGTAGGTCACGTTACTGTACACTGTTGGGGAGCCGCCTTGAAGCTCCGAAGCGCCGCTGCCGCTGCCTCAGAGTGCAGCGTGAGGAGTTTGTTCGGGTGCCGGCGCTTTCATTGCTCGAGCGGCCGGCATCATGACGTCATGCTGGGCTCTGCGTGAAGCGCGGCCCGAGCAACTCCTCAGCTGGCACTCTGGCAGCGGGCAGCCGCGGCGTAGCAGAGGATCCCGGACTTCTGTCAGTCAGGGGGGCCCAAGAGTTTCCGAGCGGTCGTTTTCATCGCTTGACACCCCTTGGGCCCCCCTGACTGGCAAAACTCCAGGGCCCGGTCGCAGTCGCGACCCCTGCGACCCCGGTAGTTCCGCCACTGTATACTGTATGTGCAGGGGTTGAAGGGAGTAGACTGTCGCATTACGTCCTAGCCTTTCCTCAGCAGGTACCATCCATGTTCTCCTCACAGCGACGGACATAATGAATGAGCACTAATATTGACACTTGTTAAATTGAATTTTGGTCAAACATCTGTTCAGGCATTACCTCCCAGATGTGTCAAGGGTGACATTGTAGGGGGCATGAGCATCTGTAGAGAAGGGCACATGTCTCTCCATAAGAATTCCCTGACAGGGCCAGCCTGAAGTAGGGGCAAGCATCAAGCATATCAGGAGGGCCATGCAGGGTCTGTCTGTGATCACAGCTGTAATGCAGTTTTCACTCTCTTATAGTAATCTTACTTTTTGGCTTAGCATGAATAGCCCTTTATACCTTATAATTTGCAAGTCATATTCCAAACATGTCTTATCTGCATTAACACTAAACAGCAGTACATTTATTTGCAGCAATAGAATACATATTGTCTGGTCTCATATGAACTCATCAAGCGTGTCTAATGCAGATTTTTAGAACGGGAGCTGTAGGAAGACTTTGCCTTGCAATACTGTAGCACAATTATGGACAACATAAAGGCTGCACTGATGCCTTTCAAGGTAGATTAAAAAGTGAAGACTTTTATGACTTCAGAAGACTTCTTGGGCTCCACACATAATACTATATGTATTACTATTGACCTCCACTGTACAGTATGCAGTTAAGTTGATGTTATTATGAATTTGTCATTTATTTTATGCACATGGAACTTTTGGGTTGCAGTATTGGATATTTGGTAGCATGGGCCTCTGCAAAAATGGTTCCTAATGGTAAAGGTAGAGTAAAGTACTCTTACTTTTGTATAGTCCCTATATGCAGTGACAAGTTGTTTTTTCCAGATGACTAGACAGTCCCACTAAACATGCAAGTAGGTATCAAAGGTTTACCCACATCTTCAGCATCTAGGATAATCACATGAGGAAATTCTTGACCATAAAGGCTAGAGTTCCATGCCAAAAAGTAAGACAATTATAGATATTCTTTTGAATTTAGTAATGATTATGCATATGTGTAAGTGTTTGTGTGTCAGAACATGAATGTGTAAGTGTGTGTTAGAATAGATTTGGATATGTAAGTGTGTATTAACGTGGATCTTTATGTTTGTGTGTGAGCATGTATATGTAAGTGGTTCCTGGAGGAGTTGGGTGGCCCCAGGACAATTTTCACACCGGGTCCCTTTAGTTTCTAGTAAAGCCCCTGCATCATAGGCTGACACACTGAAGACATCCTTTCAAGTAGCTTATTGCAAAATATATCCTTTTAACAATCGGTGGAGGTTGTGTCAGAAACACCAAGCTCTTCTGAGCCTTGCAAATGATTTATTTGATGTGATTTATGACCAATAACTACTTATATGTGTCTATTACTTGCCTCTGTCTTTTTGCCTGGATGCTTTTTATGATTCAAGTAATTTTTGAAAAGATGCTTCTCTATTGTATACAGACCTTGTCTCATCT
>VKOC01000006.1:18349609-18466332 GCA_009364415.1 Spea multiplicata | reverse complement strand
AATATACGGGCTGCGTCCCAGTGGCCGTGCACAATATACGGGCTGCGTCCCAGTGGCCGTGCACAATATACGGGCTGCGTCCCAGTGGCCGTGCACAATATACGGGCTGCGTCCCAGTGGCCGTGCACAATATACGGGCTGCGTCCCAGTGGCCTTGCACAATATACGGGCTGCGTCCCTGTTCTCATCACCTACCTTATACAGACATAATGTCTCAGGATACTGTTCCATCCCAGGATGCCTTTATGGCCTGGTTAGGGGCAAAGTCTTCTAACTCAGTGGAATCCTTTTTCTCTAAAATGTCTGCCAATTTGCCCCAAGGGCAGCCTCCTGCTCACTCCAGACCTGAGGCAATACCATCGGAGTCAGAATCTGAGAACTTTGAAGGAGAGGCGTCCGGCTCCAATCGGCCTTGGAAGGGCAGTAGTGTTTCTGTCGGCAAGGGTAAGGTACCTGCCAAACGCCCAAAACCCTCTGACACTCCTTTGCATGACCCATTATCTATAGTGGACGTATGGCACGCGGATTCATCTAGTGAATCAGAGGCTTCAGCAAATCTGGTCTTGCCCAGAGATTTTGACTCACGCTTCGTCCGTGAGTATTTGGTGGATGAGCCCCACCTAGAAGATCCCAGGATCCCAGGTTGGCGAAATTGGGCCCTAAAGACCTAGGTGCAGCCACTTACTGTTTGGAGACACATTTGTCAAGGAATTAAACCGCCACGTATCCTTGATGACATCATGGAATAAGGCCAAACTGTCAATGAGGAAGGTCTTTTAGACTGACCTTCGTTTTTCTGGGAGGGCTGGTCGACCGCCGGGCCGCCAGCCGTTCATCCCTAGGCTCCCGGTACTTCCCTCAGAACCAGAGGTACTACAGGACTCCGTTCCAACAGAGGGCCTTCAACCCACGTGGAGACGGTAGAGGCGCTTCTGGATCTCCCAGGGGACGCTCCGTTTTCGGTAAGTCCGAATGCTTCTTGTCCTTCGTTTCCTTCCTCGGGGTTGCGGGCCATATATCATCTTTTTCCACGACTGGGTGTGGATTTTGTCGGACCCTTGGATCCCCCTAACGGTACAGGTTCTCTTGGCGGACGGGTTCTCCAGACACTGGCGGGATGCGAGTGACTGGAGACTTCTCAGTCGGGTCTTGCACCTGGACCTATTTGCATCCAGGACGAATCCCCAGATGGTCATTTTGAGGGTCATCCATCACCTGTGTTGGGACGGGGGGCCTTTGGTTCTGGTGACCCCCCCCCCGTGGCATGCTCAGCCGTGGTTTCCAGCCCTGCTGCAGTTATCTGCCCAGGATCCTCTGGAGATCCCATCTCTGTACTATCCCCTGACGGGCCCGGAGGTCCAGGTTCATGCGCTCATCCTGGAAAGACATCTCCTCCTGGTCGTATGGACGATTTCAGGGGACCCCGAACGGTCCCGGGCCTATTGGAGGTGGCTCAGTCCTTGCTCCGCAAATCTTGGGCTCCAGGCACCAGTATGTCATACCGGACGGCTTGGCGAGGCTGGGCTCCTTGGAGTTTGTGACGGCACATGGATCCCCTTGGCTCCCTTAGTCTGCCACCTTTTGCGTGGTATTCGTTTATCCTGTCCTTCGGCGCCGCGCTATGGTTCTCTGTGGGAAGTAGCTGTCGTGTTAGATTTCCTTCGGGATGGCCAGACAACGATTCGCTCTCCCTCCGACAGTTGTCGGCGAAACTTTTCCTTCTGTTGTATCTCTTATGCTTTCATAGGGTTTCGGATGTTAGCGCTTTGGATGCTCATGCTGTCTCTATTCTCCCCTGAGTTGTTCTCGTCTGTATCCTAGCCGTTTTTTCTAGACGACCCAAAAATGTGTCGCCGGGTGTGTCAGGACTTTCTGTCACGCACGATGTCGATACGTGCGGTCTTGACATCTCAACTCCTCCTCTCCTTTGTAAAACCTTTCAAGGCTGTTTTTCTTCTCCTACAAGAGCACCGGTGCTTTTTCCGTCAGGGGGGCTGCGGCCTCCTGTGCCCTTCGGGCTGGTGGAGCTTTAGTGGCTATTCTGCGAGCGGCGGATTGGTCCCGTGCCTCCACCTTTCGGGCATGTTATTTCCGCCCGGTTTCTTCAGGGGCAATGGCGTTGGTTTCCGGCGTTAAAAAATGCAAAATACGAAGCCTCCTGTCTTGCCTTAAAATTTGAAATTATTCTAGCCTTGGTGCCCGAATAATTGTAATTTTAATAAAGACAGGAGGCGAGTATTTTCCCTCCCTGCCCTCCCGATGGTTAGGTGTACACTCTGGGTAAGTAAGCCTGGTTTGAATTCGTTTTGTGTTTTCTTGGGGTTTTGTCTGCTCCGTTGCGTTTGATGTTTTGTGATGACTGTCAGTGATGCTCGTTCTACTGTGTTTTCCCATGTTTGTGAAGATTTTGGTTCTGTTATGTCTCTCTCTTTGTTTCAGCTTGATACCATCTCCGTGTCCCAGTTGGAGTGCATTGTCGCCTTGCTCTTGACTTTGGTTCCAGTTCGAGCCCCTGTTCTGAGCGTTGGGTTCGGTTTTACATTGCTAGATGGTTTGCTGCGTTCTTCGTTCCGGTTCACAGCGGACGAAAGAGGAAGAAGAAGATAGTTAAGGGGTTTATATACCACCTATGTACTGTTTCTATTGGTTGTTTTCACTTGTGTTATTAACTCTTTCTTTGCTGCTGTTGGTGAGAGTAAAGGAAGATATGCAAAATACTCGCCTCCTGTCTTTATTAAAATTATAATTATTCGGGCACCAAGGCTAGAATAATTTCAAATTTAAATATATTGACCAGCACAAAAAAAGTGCTCTTGCCTAGGATGCCAAACTTCTGAGATGCCAAGAGCTTTTCTGTGCTGGTCAAAGGTATCAATTTCAAATGAAAGAAATGGAAGCTACTAAAGAGTGTTACTACGTCTTACCAATGTTTGTACATAATCTTTCCATTTAGCCTAAACAGTGTGGTAAGGGGGATTGTACCCACATTATTACAATAGCACAACTTTGATGTTACTCTGAAAGACAAAATTCCATGCTGCCACATTGGTGCAGAAAACTGTAGTGTCTCAATAGCCATAGCTGTTTGTATGTCGCAAATGGCCCTTACTACAACATTACTCCTTACTATAACATGTCCCCGCTTATTATCTGACAAATTGTATCCATTCTGCACAGTGCAGAAGGACATGAAACGCAACAATGATCACATTAAGAGAATAATAGATCATGTACTGTAAAAGAAAGACATATATTTATATGTTGTTTGTAACAGGGATAGTATGGCTTATAAAACTGAATTGAAAATGATGACCAGGACAATACATTGCAAAGCCGGGATTCTGATAGCAAAGTAAAAGGGAAGAGAAAGGGGGCAAAGACAATAGAAAAAAAGGGTCACAAAGCACAAGTGAAATGTGAGATATTATGTATACCATACCAATGAAAAATTTATACCAATGACACTGATAAATGGATTTTATAGACTGAATACAAAAAACAAAAACATTAAGCATCTTGCATCATGGACAAAATAACGATTTTCCTAATTCTCATAATGAAACACAGATGTACAGAAGACAGAAGGTCAGGAAGAACTGCCAATGTAAATCACCAATAGTACAATTTCAATTCATTTTTTGCATTTGTTAATAATGATGTTGATGAAGGTGATTAGATAGAAATGTATTGTGATGTCAGATTGAAATAAGCTTTAACTTAATTAATAGTTTTCATGTATATTTTTAAGGTGACTTATATACAGGTTCAATTATTTCTATGTACAGCGCATATATATACGCAAATAAAATGGATGAAGTGAATGAAAAAGAAGAACATTTCCGGATTTATGCATTTATTGGGCATTTGGCTTGTTCAAAATGCACATATTGCATAAGACAATTTTAGCATGCGATGTCAACTTCATTGTGTTGTGAAATTGATAACAAAGCATATTGTTAAGCTTTTAATTACTTTATCAGTTTATTTTAATATTTCTGCTAAAGTGTGTGGCAGAACTAGTAAAAATGAAAATGTAATGATGTATTTATATGCAGTTATGTTCTTTCCATGTTCTTCTGTGACTTAATTGTACACAAGCCAACGATTGGGTTCTTTCAAATAGGATACCCAATAACTTTGATGTGATTAATGTGTCCGTGCATATGACTTAATATCACAAAGTTCTATACCCATTTGAAGTACAGCCGCTGATCTGGTCATGGTCTGCAATACTGGCACCACGACTGGGACAGCCTGGTTTGTAAGTTTGTAAGAACCATGTTAATAGCCAAACTAGGTCTCAAATAAAATGTATATTTATATAAGTTAACTGTGTTATCAACTGAACCCCAAAAATCACTTGGGAATGACATCCCACTAACACAAAATTACCAACTTCAGTAAATACCTGTTTTAGAGTCCACAGAAAAATATGGCTGTCCTTGCAAAATACTATACACAACCCTTGCACTGCTTCCATAAGTAGGATCATCTGCATCTGTTGCTGACACCTGGATAATAGAGGTACCTGATGGAAATAGAAAACATTGACCTTTGTAAATTAAGAGCCGAGAATCTAATTTCGCTTCTTCCATAAAAAAAACTTGCAAACTTTGCATAATGACAGCAACATTAACGGTTTTACCACCTGTCAGTAGAAGATTAATTGCCACCCGCGCCTTCCACTCAGCTAATACGTCCTAACCATCTAATGAAGAAACCATTTTTTTGAGATAAGCTCCACATGGCTATTAATGCTTCTCTGTCCTGTTACATATTGGATTTACCATTCATAGCTGATGTGATGGCTGTTTTAGCCACCTGTTCACTCTGCTGAGAATGACTTAAATTTTACGCCGTCATTTGGCAGAACTCGCGTCGTATGATTGTGCTATCAATACACATCTTCTTCTACCGCTGCCTAAATGATGCTCTGCTCTACTGTATAGCATATTTGCGACAATATTGCAGTTTTATGATCACAACCTGGAAATGTAGTCAGAGGCGTTACTGGAGAATATGATGCTGTACTGCATGAATGCTTTGGGTAGTTTCCCTGAAAATAAAATATATATTGAGCTTTTAACCACAACATTATTTAGTGGGCTGCTTAACCCCTAGTACACCAGAAGAGAACATTTTAAGTATTTTAGAAAAAATAGATCTTTACGATTTATCTGCTGTTTAACCAAAATGAATTATGCAAACAGGATGATGTAAATGATGATGCAAACAGGATGATGTAAACTAGCTATAGTGTCCCCTAGAAGACAGGGTGATGTAATGTAACATCTACAAACACTTAGCAGAGGTCTTGCTGTATTAATAAACAGGATTAACATCAACTGGAGTATGGATCAGATTATCAAGGTACTTTTTTATTAGTTGAGAGTTTAAATATAAGTGTACAATGTGTATTTAAGATGTCCATCACATGTATACAGAGAGTAATAGGAGAATTACAAGAAGCCAAGGTGTAGTACCAAGGTTTGTAAAAGTAAATGTTCCAGTTCTATCTCTGTAAAAATGAACGTGGGTCATATAGAATGTATTATTATTGATCATTAAGATTATACTTAGATACTTAGGTCTTGCATTTAAAAAGTTATCTTACCAACTGGTGACATCTCTGGCACTGAAGCTGTATAAGGTCCATCAAGAAACCTGGGTTCATTATCATTTATATCTTGGATTTTGATGATGAACTCAGATTCTGGTTCCATAGGCCTGCTAGTTCTTCTGTCCAGAGCCTGTGCTCTTAGGGTATATTGAGACCTTTCTTCTCGATCTAGCCTTTGAATTGCATGGATGTCTCCTGTAGTGTCATCAATTGTAAACATGGTTCCCGCTCCATCACCAGAAAGAATGTATTTGATGGATCCATCTCCTTTATCCATATCCGAGTGAAGCTTTAATATAAAGCAGTAAAAACGAGAACCATCTTTACTTATAGAGATCAAAGTTATAACATTTCTCCATAACCTTTAAGTTATAAAATAAAAATAGATCCATTTAATTTTTACCATCATTCTAAAGTCTTATTGCTACTTTTTTCTACTTGTCATTGTAGTTCATCTTGTCTTCGTTGTTCTTTTATATTAATAAGATACAATTTTCAACATGTATTAATTAATTAAAGGCACTGTTCCATTTACATTGCTGAAACCATTCCTAGCACTTTTTAATGGGCATACCCTTTTTCATTACCTTAATCATGTTGCTTCATTTGGGATATATATGAATTGTTGTTGTAAAATAAATAAATAATAATAAGAGAATGAAACAAAGAAATGCTTAACTGTCAAGTGGCACAAGGTAGTCACTGATAGGTTGTTGACACAGTAACTAAAACACCTCAGATGTTTTGAAGGTATTAAAGCTGTAGAGGACAAAATAAAATTGCAGATCTGGCAATATTTTTTTGCTTGACATGCGGGACTAAGCTTAACAGCACACTTAAGCTAAAAGAAAATTCTTAACATAATGAGACGTTTGTATAACTGTAGAGGTCAGAAACACACAAGCATATAGACTTTCATTTCATATGTGGAGTGTTCATATGCATACGTGGATCTGCCAAAATGAAAATCTTTCACCTTGTGCGATAACACTCAATAGACCCTCATTAACCACAAATAAACAACACACAGCATCTAGGTAACATGATGCACAAGACAGTTTATAGAACATGCATTACCCTAGCCAGTGTGATGCACCTTACCAGCTAGAAATAATAATCTTGCAGTTCTCTGCTTTTTTTTGCGATCTCCCCCATTGTGTGAAATAAAAATAAATAAAACAACTTTTAGCCATAATATAATAATATATGAGTGATAAATGACTTGTTTTCTACTTATTCTTGTAAGAAAAGGAATAGGAATAGATTAGGAAATTGATTCAGTGATAAGGGATCCAAAAAGTCCAGCATAGCATTAGTTAAAAAACATAACATTGTTACGTCTAATTTACAATGTTCTGTTAAAAGCTGACAAAAAATACTGAGCCGATATACTTTTTTTTAAAAATGTCAGAGATCAGCAAAAACTGGACAGATTTGCAGTAAATGCCTTTTCTACCCAGAAATACTTTTTTTTTAGTATGTGCACCACTGGTCAAGTGTAATCAAAAGTAATTTAATATTTAGTTTAGTATTAGGGTGTAATTATAAAAACAAAGTGCCAAAAAATACAGGGCAAACAAAACAATTATCAATACAAAAAATAAATTAAACATAAGTGATGGTTCATGATAAAATCTGAAACTTGGAAGCTTTGTTCCATGAATCTGGAAGCTTTGTAATATGTCTCAAAGCAAGTTATGTAGCGGATTTAATGCCGTGAACAATTTTAGCCAAAAGTTACTCCACGCACTAGCAAGTGCTCACTAAACATGCATAATATGCCCTGCTGCACATCCTGCTTTCATATTGAATCCAACCGACGCAAAAATGAACCCGGCTATTGTGCTCTTCCAAACACTGGGATGTACCAGCAGGTGCAATAATACCGGCCACATTGGTAACTAAAGCCTATGTTAATGTTTTCGCCATTCATTCCGCATTCTTTTTCAGGGAAGTAGCTTGGAATTAAATAGTGAACAATGCATTCTTCTCAAGAGCGAATGTTACAATCAGTCTAACAAGCAAGATTCAGATAGAAGCTCACAAAGAGAATTAACATCCTCTGGGTCATTTCAGTTGAGGTTTTTAGTTTACCATGAGGTGTATTTCCTGTATGCTTTTTATATTTTATAAAAAAAAATGAACTATGCAATGTGTTTTAACTTAATGAAATAAAAAATAAACAATTATGTAGTGATTCTACTCACTACTGCAGGTACCGGTGCTTTGACACTTTCGTATAGGTATCACAAGGGGTATACCTGTGATTAGGCCCTGTAGTGCCACTGCCTACTGCTGTCCCTTATATTTGTGGTCACTGTTGGTCTCAGTGAAGTAGAGAGCTAAGTTGTCATATGACTTCACTTCATTAAGACATGGAAAGACCATACATGCGACAGACAGTCAGAATTCCACTTGCCTATTCCTAAAGGCTTCAGGCACCAAGAAACCATAAGGGCAGCTCTGGTGGTCCAGTTGTAAAATATTGAAAAGAACATGTCCTCCACGTAGCATCTGAAATATAGCAGACCCTTTAGACAAATATATAAAGCTATAGTCAAGGGCAAACCTTGTTAAATGTAGAGGCACTGAACAGATCCTCATATTCTATAAGTAATATCCTATTTAGTCCACATTAAGGGCATTTAATGTTCAGTCATGGCACAACTATATTTCCTCAGGTTTATTCACTAAACAATAAGCTGGAGTGCATTCCATTGCATAAACCATACGTTATTGAGGCTCAGACTTTCTTGCGTTAAATAATGTTTTGACATTCATAATGTATATTTATTGCGGCAAAAATGTTCACAGCGCCACAACTCACCTACATCTCTGCATTTTGGGAATAAACCCTAAAATAAATAGACCAATCATTAAGTGGTTTATATGACTTGGATATTAGCGAGATTAAGTCTATTTTCTTTCAAAAAGGCTGTGTGATTTATTTGAATGAGCAGAAAGACAAATCCAATAATCTGTTGTATCTCAAGGTGACACCACTTTTAAATACTATTTAGACATGGTGAATTAGATGTGCATGGTGTCACTGCCAGATTTGTTGAATAGAAGCTCACATGCTAACCATGTTTCCTGGTTCCACATATTCCACGCTGTTCACTTTTAGGTTATTTTGGGTATCTCACCTTGCCAACATAGAGAGGGTCTGTTCCTGTGTACTCTTCCAGAACAAAGAATTGGTTCCATACCCAGCTTCTCTTGACTCTGTGATGTAGCAACTGTTTATTCTCTGAGTTGCCATCCAACAATCTGATAAGTGGATTTGAAAATCCAAAAGCTGAATTTGTCAAGTCCAACAGCAACATCCAGTATACACACAAACACAGGACATTTTCTCCATTTCTCATTCTGTTGAAGTTTCTTGTCAATTTGTGTGTCTTTTTTTTTTAAAGTGCTTTATTGCTGAGTGTTAAAATAAATAGAATGACTTGTATAAGGTGTTTGATCTTGGGTGACTTGCTTTGATGGTAGTTGCGAGCAACGATAGACACCTAGGAAGCTGAAAATAAAGCATAAAACAAAAATGCAGCTTTAGTGAAAATAATGATAAAATAAGTGAAGTCCTTCAGCTAGAGAGAATAATAATATAATATGAATAGTATATTTAGGAACAAAGAGGACTGTTATCTTCCTACATACAAGAAAGTACCTTTGGATACGGGCACACCAGGGGTTGTAGTTAGTAGGAAGGATTTCTTCACTTTGCTAACTTTGATTGCAACAGGGTTCCACTGTATTATTGATTTGCCAGAGTTAACAGCATGCTCTCAGAAATACAGTATTTATGATCTTATAAGCCCTTTGAAACTGCTGAATATAAGCATTCACTTCTAGAAAACATAATACTAGGCAAGCAGTTTCCAAGGACAGCTGCTATTTCTAAATATATTTTGTTGCCACACAATACCAAATAACATATTTTTTCCTAAGGTGAATCTGAATCATTGCTGACCTTAATTATTATTTTACGCTCGCTGCTGAATTTAGATGTCACGCTCACTCGCAGTTTTACTTTGGGGCGTATCACGGCTCCTAATGCGACATATCACGGATTTGAATGGTTAGTTAATCATTATGTTACCCACAAGAAGGTTAAGGGGGGAGTTGCTAGTCACATGCCATTGTGTGATATGCTTGCTCGTCTGACAAACAGATTTTCTTTCTTACAGGCTGAAAAGGCTGGTTTAGGTGCAGGAATGTCGACCTCCAATGGTGGAAGCTTTCTCATCAGTCAAGGGTCCTTTGTTGTCACAAGTCAGATTAGCTGGTGACCTCACTCTGTGCCATAGAATGTGGCAGCTTTTCCATTCACTGTTTTGTGGGTCTTAATGAGGTGGTATTGCACTCAACCTACTCTGTCAAAACACTCTGAATATCTTTGATGCCATTAATGTCTGAGCTGCTCAGTTTAAAGACACCAATGACTCTTTTTTTACTATGCCTTTTCTCTCTTGTGTTCTCCCGTTTTTTAAGGAGCTACTGAACAGATGCTCTTCTTCAAGAAGCTGATAACATGCCTGTTTTTAACATATGCTATTAAACAATGCTGAATATAACATAATCTGATACATATGGATCCATGTGAGTGTTTTAATAATGCTTCTACCACTGAAGGGTTTTCCATCACTTTTACCCACCATAACTTATGTAATTGGTATTTCTCGTGCTACCCCAAGCCTCAAGTATTAAGCCAGTATCACAACCTCATGCTGATGAGTCCCATTAAGGACGAAACAGCTGTCCATGAGTGGTGATCTGGCTACCGCATCTCTTATCCAAGTTTTGTCTAAAGGCTCTCTTGTACAGCGGGCAATTACTTTCATGGGATCCATGTATAAAGTGGATATAGAGGCAAAAGGTGATCATTGTTGACCTTATTTGCATGCGCCTACCCAGAATCCCTTGTGGTTGTGGCAGCACCATGAGATTTCTGAGGGAAAAACAAGCCTTCTGGCATGTCTGGTGTCTGTAGACGAGTGTTTTAATAATGCTTCTACTACCATCAAAATACAACAATCCATAAAATAAATAAAATCTGTAACGAGTATAATCACCAACTTAATCACATGTAGTTATACGGGTGACCAATCAACATTGAAGCTCCTTTATGAGGCTATTATATTATATTATATATCAGATATACATTCTGCATAATTCATTTCTGCTCGGACTTAGCAGAGACTCAACCATGAACATCTAAAAAAAATCAGCCCTGGGCAAGTGTTCCTTAGTGCCACTCAGGCCAGTATTACTTGACGCTAACTGAATGTTCAATTTTGAACATTCCCCCCCAAGAAAGAATACACATGAAACATACAAAGGCCGCAAATTGTTTAACTGAAATAAAGGCACCAGTAAAGCAAAGCTGACAGTCCTAGGTATTGTAAATGATTTGTGTTTTAGCTAAGAATGACAAATGCTATTTCTTTGCATTTCCCATTTTTATAGAGGGCCCTTCTTAAAGAGAATTTTCATTCTCAGAAACCTTAAGTGAATCCATTCCTATCTCCCAGACAGACCTGCTACAGCTTAATGTCCCTTTATGCTCAACAATAAATTCACCTCTACTACAGCTTGACACTGCCTATTTCTTCTATATTTCTGGCAATGTAATTGAAGATGCAGCACAAACCAGACCTCTAAAGGGAACTTTATCTCAAACATAGGGTGCTTGTATGCGATAACAGACCATACATAATTTAAAGTAACATGAGATAACGTGTATCCTTTATGATTCCCTTATGACATAAACGGAAGAAAGGATTCCAAAATAAAATGCTTCCTCACCTACTTAAGAGGATCTGCGGGGATAAGGAAAATAAATGTTACAAATATTTAATATAAGGTATATCATATGTATAGATGGGACTATGACAGCTAGAACTAAGCAGCATGTAAGAGAAGAAAACATATGGTAATTTTCTAATAATGACTTACTTTGATTAAGGCTTACCAGTAAGGCTCTGTGTGAGCTACAGATAAAAATATGCGTTGCCATATTTTTATATGGAGCATTTTCAAATACATCTCCTAAATGTTCCTATAAATTAATTCTGCTAAATTCTGCATTGTCTTGTTTTAGAAACTTTTACTCCTCTCTTTCCCGCATTCCTTAAATAGAACATATTCATAAAAGAAAAACAGAAATAATGAACCAAGAAGAAAGCCAGGAACATTTGCGGTCCACTTGCCATCCACAAATATACGCTTTGCAAATGAAATCAAATGAAGTCTGAATTGCAGCTAATCCCTGTATTCACACATTTATGGCAAACATTGTGATCTTCATGGAATGCCAGAACAGATGAAAAAAGCTAGAAGATTTGTCAACATACATTTCTATTAGAGGAGATCATCGATGTCTAAGCACAAATGTCCTCTTTAGATGACATGAAAAATATTGACGATGCTGCTTATTATCAACTAACCAAACCACAATGTAAAAGTAAAGGGGAAACTAGACACACTGTTACAGCCTACAAGTTGCTTCATCCGCCATGATCTCAGATTTTACACCCTACAGCCCTGTTTTGTAAATAAACATATGGAATCATGTTTACAGATTAAAATAACCAGTATACATGAATTTGAAATTACTATATCCGTAATTGCCAGCATTCTGCCCAGTGCTGTTGAGACAGACTATGTCATGCCACCGTTGGCAATGCAGTTCCACTTAGACAAAACATGAATTGTGCTCCCCAGCATGTTAAGTAAATAACTCTTAAGAGATGTGTCATTTTATTCTTTCATCTGAAAGTTTCCTTTCATAAGAACACACGTGTGTTTTTCCTGATTTCTACAGCCTGTTTCTATGTGTCAAAATGATGAAAGAGAAAAAATGGTATGTTTTAACATATATTTCAACAAAGGATTTGGACATTGTACAGTAGCACAAATAGTGTTTCTAATGCAGTATTTAGATATAAAGGTGTTAAATTGTATATATATATATATATGAGCATGGAAATACTATTCTTGCCAATTCTTATTCGCGAGAGAACCCAAATAATTAAAGATTTACATAAGCTAGCAGGAGCTAACATTTAAAAAAATAGGTTTTTAGCGGAAGAACACTTGAATCCAAAGCTGACAGATGCAGAGGATGCAGTGATCTGCTGATCAATAATGTTTTGCAACTTTTTTTGTCACTTCAATTGTCTTAAATATTTTTTCTGCTCTTGATATACAAGTTTGCCTGCTGATACAAATGCTCTCATATCTCAGTGCGGGGGATTTTCAGTTATTGCTGACAGGTAAAAATATATACTGTAAAGCAAAGACTAAATGGTAGCACTAGTTAGTCAAAAAGCAATAAATAAAAAACATGGGGTTCATTTGCCTAAGGCCCCATTTACACTGAAGATAGCCCTGGTTAGCCTGTGAATTTATATGCAGCGAGGGACATGTCTCAGTAATTGATTTATACAAACTGTAGTTTGCATGTGCCGTGCATGTAAATGTGATGAACAATATGTATACAACTTATTGCTTTAATCAAAATTAAGCTTTGTTGAAAAACAGTTTACTTTCAAGAACGGGTTGGTATCCAAAAAGCATCAAACCCTTCCCACCACACTGTGGGCTCTGCTCATGGGTGTCCAAAGGAGGGGGGGGGGCAAGAAGAGGAAATCCCAAAGAGCCCCCCATGAAATTCAATCAGGCCCACTGAAGCAGCAGTAGGGGAGGGAGAAACAGCAGGGTATTTAGAGTAGGTTAACTAAACATAGAACACAGGGGAAACACCTGGTAGTTTGTGAAGTGCAACAAAAAAGATTTAATTTAATTCTGTACACCCTCCTCTCTTTCTAGCTGGTTTCCTCCAATTCACTGCAGCTGCTCCTTCACAGACACAGAGTCCCTGCCTGAGCAGAGACAGTTTGCACGCTGCAGACACAAGGTAGCTTATTTCAAACATGTATTGCAGCTAGGGTTAGTTCATACTCCAGCTGTTATGTCTACATTTCTACATTTCCCAAGACTCTCAGCCAGTCTGGTATAGTAAGCATCATGAAAAAGGGAGTACAAAAAAGGGAGTGCCAAATGTTAGGTTTTATATTATTATGGATTGGTACTGGAGCTGCTGTGGAATGCACTCTCATGATTCTCAGCCATCCATTTGGTTGGCTGAACATTATGAGAAATATATTAACAGCACTTTGAGTGCCAAATGCCACTGGCATAGCAGGCCCCTTGACTACGTAATCATTGTAGAAAATACATTTTGGTGACATTCTTTTGAATGCTCAATGTGCCACCAAGTAGTAATAATATCTGCTATATACATACAGTATGAAATGAGAGCATACAATGTAACAAGCGCATTTAAACCACTACTAGAACATCTCTAAGACACTGCTCTGTACTGAGCTGAAAGTTCTTCTATGTTTTAGATTTCTCTCCTTCTTCTTTTATCGCCATTCATTATTTTGAGATCAAATGCTGAAATTCTAAAGCAGTACTGATCAAACGCAAGAAAGATCAAATGCTGGAGTCAGAAGATGAACTGCAGAAACTGCTATCCTATACAAAACAGTACCAGAGCTGCACTAAAGTAACTTGAATAACATGTTCTTTTTAGTCTTGGCCGCACAATGAGAGGTATAAAGATACAACAATGTGTTCAGGTATAAAAATGCAAGCAACTTAAATCAAACTAAAACTTCACACATATTAATGGTTATATTTATAACTCAAAGATACGGACGGGTCAATTAGGTCACCAGCCCAGACATCATCGCTAAGCTTCTCTTCATTGGAACATTTATTATTTTGCAATGAAGCTTTCTACAAATTCTTGCTTGCAGCTAAAATAAAAATCTATTGCCTCTATAAAATTCTCAGGGGTAATAACTTGATGGCCTCTGTTTATGAAGCCAATTATGTAGCATGGTTTTAACAAAATTGTCTGTATTATCACTTGTAAAATTTTAAGCTAATGAAGCGAATGAAAATAGGCAGGTTATTTCCTTGTTTGCATGTTTGTTGGAATATCTAATATTTATTTAATATATATAATAAATTAAAATGTGTGTTTGTAGTGAAAACAAAATGAAAATGTAATTAAAATGAAATAAATAAAGAACAACAGAGATCAGAATAAACAAAAATAATTTTTTTCATCGACCTCTGTCTGTAAACACTATTAATGACTTTTAATGAGTCTCTGGTGATAACATTTCTGGTATATTAAAGTTAGGAATTAAAAAAAACAGTCTCACATACTAGTTTAAATAATAAATGTAACAGTACATTAGTATCTACAGTATTTTATATAAAACTACATTAAAGAAACATCATCGCTCATTTTTTTTCTTTCCAGGTATCAATGCATATGCATTCAACAGTGCCGAATGCATGTGCACAGGTAACAGGGGGTTATATTCTAATGCTCACGTTGTGAACTTTTTAGGAGCTTGGTTGTGGATTAAACCTTGCTGAATCCCATCTGTGCCACTAGCATGTTAACCTACTCAACAGGCTAACATGGCAGATCACAGAGGGGTCAACCAACTCTGAAGCCATAGAATCACTCTGCAATGCCATGAAGGCTGTTAGTAATTCACTTTAATTGTTCTAGGAACTGTTAGAATGTTCATTACTAAAGTAGCAAGAGGCCTACACCTGCAATCTCTTAAACACTGCTCCCTTGTGATGTGTGGTAGCAGGATGGACAGTGATTCCTCTACTAAATCATAAGTGACCACTCTTGGACCTGGCCACATGGAGCCCCATTGATGGGTCTGTTTATACCCCAATGCCTTCAGAAGACAAAGGAAGCAGGAGGGATATAGCTATATTGTAGAAACACGCATTGCATCCACTATACTCCTGTAACATCTGTGACCGATGACGGGGAAAGGTAGTCAATAGGGAGAGGAGAACTTATTTTTACCGGTATTTTCATTTCGGATAGGAGAGGCACCTTCTACTGAGGTTTGCACACTTATGGTCTGTATGGTGTATTAAATTATTTTATAGGGCAGTAACATGGCTCATCTGATTGCTAGTTTCACAACAGGTTCACTAAAGCAAAAAAGAGATTGACCAACTCAAGTATGTGCTGAGATTTCAGCGATGTGATTACATTCAACAAGAATGCTGTTTGTCATGTGTGGTAGTATTAATATTATCTTGGACATGAATAGCTGGAAAGCAAACTTTTTGTTAATTCAAAATGTAATTAATGAAGACCACCATTGGCGCCTTTCACGTATTTATGTAAATGATCCATTTGAAACCCCTTCCCACTGGTGGCATTGTGACACATATCTAGTTTTCTGTCTTCCGTGTCTGACTGAAAAGCTACCCAGCCCTTTCACTAAAGGACCTGAATGGAAACATTTGAATAGTTACAAGGGTGACTTTTGGCTCTGTTAGGTAGCGTGGAGACCTTCTATGAACCTACATAGGCTGGTGGTCTGGTATATTCAGTTTTCCGGATCCACATGACTTACTTATATGTAAGAAGAACAAAAGAGATGTTTTATGTTGTTGATCAAGTGAACTACAACAGCTGCAGAGCACGTTAGATATCCAGTTTTGAGCCATCACTGACCTTGAACAAGTAGCATTGTGTTTATGGAAATTAGTGTGTTATTATGTTACATGTGTTTGCAAAAATAAGTTTGATATCTTTCACTTATATAGCTAAAGTCCATTAGCAGTTTAAAGATACAAGGTAGCTTAACACAAAAAAGACCATTAAATGGCATATTCAAAAACATGTGGAATTGTAGGTGCAAAATAAATAACGGCAAAGTACAAAAACAAAGTATATAGATGTAATCTAAGTAGATAAGCTGGTAGATAAGTGTAACAACCACCTAGCAGCTGTAGAAACGCAGTAAGAGCATGCATGTACTAAGCAACGGGCCAAAGAACCAAATATTGTCTGAGCTGGAAATTATGGGGGTTTTTTTATCTGTCTTCAAATTTTGTGTTTCTATGGCACTTAAGTGCCATTGTGTTTCTATAGCTCAATTCACCTGCATTAATTACATATTTACTTTCAACACAACAGTAATAAAATAATCTCCACAATTAAAGTCAATAAAATGTTAAAGGGATTCTGAAGGGGGGTGTATTGGTGTAAAAACACCAGTGTCACTGCTATTAGAAATATCCAACAAACTGTTTAACTGGCAATTACAAGAACTTTTAAAAAGAAAGGCAAAAGATACATGTTTAATCCTGAATAAAGGTGCATATAAAGTACCTTGAAAGTAATTACCCCTCCAAAACTGAGGGATTCTATAATGGACCTGCTAGCAGGAAAGTGTTTATATTGTAAATCAAAGCAGATATAACCACAGCTAATTTACAAGTAAAAACGGATGCATTGCTTGTGCAAAACAGGACCTTCAAGGTTTCTTTGGAATCTAAAGTACCCACTGTGATACTTTTGTTAAGACTCACATGGATATTTTGGCTGGTCTTGCAGTTGGACCAGAGTCATCATGTCACATTCAATATAGTTTTATTATCTGGACAAAAAATATTTTACTTGTACAGAGTTGGTGAAGCTATTTCTCTTCAAATATATTAAGCTGTCTCATGTGCAAGGTTCTAACTGAAGAAGAGACCTCTGTGGTGTAATGCTAATAAAATGCATTGACTAAAAACCCTTGGGCTAGTGTGGCTTTATTTTTTTCTTGGGCTAAAATGGCTATATTCAATCATATTTCTTATCCAGATGTTCTTAATGACTGTGATAGTCAAGGACAAGGTAGGCCCCCATCTGGCCACGCAGAAAACTGAATCATGCTGCAGATCCACTACTTCGATATGCAGCAGTCGGCTGGATACATAACAGGAGATGGCTCGTACTTTCTTGCTTGGGGATCAGGTAAAGCTGAGTGGCCACACAAAATACACTTTGGGCCCAATTGGACACTTAGGAGTGTACTCACTTTTCTTGCCAGGGTTTAGACATTAATGGCTGTGTGTTGAGTTAATTTACACTGTTATACAGGCTGTACACTCACTACTTCACTTTGTAACATAGTGTGATTTCTTCAAAGATATAATAAAATATTTACAAACATGTGAGGTGTACTCACTTTCGTGACATACTGTATATATAAAACCTGCAACAACATCCTTTCACTACAAGGAAAAAAATAAAAACAACCTTCACTACCCCCAAATCCCTTAAGCCCTTAAAAAAGACGTTATAGGGAAATGTGTAAGGGATGAATGTGGCCCTCTAGAACATAAAAAACACATTCTGTATGAGTGGTATTACTGTAATCAGGGTATGTTGCCTATTCAGCACTGTTCACTGTTCAGTGGTTACACCTACTGTGTTGAAGAAATGCTAACTAAAATTGCGTTTTTTTTCTATTTTGGTATAGTTTTTATATACAGCACTCATAATTACTACACTTTATGTGGTTCTCTGGTTTAAAAACTTCATCCAACTCAAGAATGTATACCGACGTAACTGCGGGATTGCTGGGTGTGCCACTGTGGCCAGGACTTGACTCTCAGGATCCATGCAGATTCAGTATGTAATGCATAATCTAGTATCATTAATAGTTCCAATGGCAGAAGGTGGCTGACGTTTGGCAATAAAAGAGTTAACAAAACTGAGCATAAATCAGCGGCACCGCATGTGATTCAGTAAACCAATATGGTAAATCAATGGCTGCTGTCTCATAAATTTACTCCTCGTTGTGGTCTATATTTCTCAGAAACGAAGTAACTGCATTTAGAATACCACAGAGAGCTATTAGTATGCATTGACATTGTGGGTAATTACATTTAAGAAGGTATTTCATTTAACAGTGGCTAATCCGGCAAAGATACAACCCAAGGAGTAATTAAATGTAAAATGAAATAAGACAATGAGTTTCCTGCATTACCATTTGTATTTCTTGTTATTCTGTACTTGAAACTTAGGCTAGGTGACCCAGTATGCTCTGACTCGGTGGAAAGGACAGACGTGTGAACCAAAGTGATGGCAGAACCACTACAGTTGTCTAACCCACCTATGAAACCCAGATGTATGGCAAGAGTTTTCCCATGTGGATTAAATCTACATTGTTTGTCTTTATAAAGTACATAAAGCTGGAACATTGGAGCACGTGACAAGTTGCAAGTGTGACTGGAGTACTAACGTTGGACTGTTTAGAACGGCGGGTCTGCATCAAAGACATCTTATGACGTGCACCCTCAGCAAGTCCTTAAACATCATCTTTCCACAGAGGCAACACCTCTGCTGCTTTGTAATTTATTCAGATGAGACTTCTTCTTTTGAAAATGAAAAGGAGCAACCCCATTGATACTTTGTTGAAGTCTGCATCGGAAAATACAAAACAGATATCCACTGTAGTTCCCCTGAAGCTATTTGAAATAAATCCAATTAATAAACTGAATTTCTGCATAGAAGCAAAGGAACTGTCACTCGTTAATTTCTGCCTTGGAGCTTGGGTTCATAGTCAAAAGCACATACATACGTAAAAGAAAATAATGAAGTGTATTTGATTTAAGTGCAGTGCACACATATAACACGCCATGCCGTTAAGAAATATTAGACTCTCCAGTAGAATGGTGTATAACGTAAGTGGGCTGTATGCTCTCCAACACTGCCTCCAGCAAGGAAACATTTTTAATCCCAATTAGTATTTCAGGGAAAGTGTTTTCCCCTGTCTTAGCATAGTAAATCGGCATTACGTGTACATGAATGGAAAACAATCGGCCTCATTATTCAGGCTGGGTAAAGATAAGTAGGAACAGTCACTTCCATTCCGTTGTCACAAAAGGTAAGAAGGAAATGAAACGCAGGAAAAAATATAACGAGAAGGCGCTTTAATGTCTTAATAAATAAAGCAGAATTGCCTTGCGATTCAGATATCTGTTACGTATGAAATATTTTTATCTTTAAGATTTTGCTCCATTGTATTAACCTTTCTGTTTATCTGCAGGATTCCCTGGAAATAACCCATTTACCTACATATTTGTAGCCACCTAAGCCAGTTCAACTTTAATCAGTTTCCAAGAATAAGTGTTCTCCACATGTTAAAAGGGAGAATTCAAAGAAATGGCCCATTTTTATCCAATGCCAACAGATTTAGTTTATTTTTTACTCATAGTCCATAAAAGACAAGTTAAACAAGACATCTTTTGTTTTGCGCATTTGTATCAACTCTATGGGTCATCACTATATTTTTATACACAATCCCCCAAAAAATAATAGTAACATTTTCTTTAAAGTTATGCGTCTTTCTATTAAACTGGCATGCTCTCAGCCTTTGATTGTAACTATTGACATTATTAAACATTTCATAGCGTTACCATATCTCATTGTTTTGTATTTCTAACATACATTGGTGATTATAAGTGACCCTAAGTATCTATTTCTTACCTGATTTGCTTTTTTTCTTCTTTGCCTTCTTATCTTCTAGATTCTTCTAGTGCACCAGCGTCAATTTCTGTGAAGCACAAGCAAGGTACCTTAGTAGGTCTTCCAGTTAACTGTCTGCGAAGGACAATAAAAGTTGAATTCTCACTTCTGAGGCAGGCAACTTTGAGTGTGAATTGAAGAAAAGAAATTCAAAAGGCCACACCAATCAGCACTAGCTTTTAGTCTGATGTTTCACCCCCCCCCTTCCCCCCCCCGTTTCCCATTCCCAGCCCTCCCGTGCTGATTCACTGAAAAAAGGCCTGGGAACTTTACGTAAGGACTCCCTCATAAGTAAAATTCGTGAGAGATCTGCAACTTGCCTCTGCTCAAGCAATGATCAAAAACTAAGCAATGAACGTGCTATTTGGAGTTATATCGAAAATTAGAATCAGATTTTTTTATAAAAATTATAAAAAATAAAATTATTACACAGATGCATGAACATTTTAAATCCTTTTTTTCTGCTAACATAATGCAGATACCTTTTTTCATTAACAGGGGAAAAAATGTTCGTAGCTGTGATATATGAAATCTTCTTAACCTTCCGTTAAATCCCAGTCTTAATTGGAAGCTTACTGTACCTAATTAAAAGAACTGTTCTTTTAATGTCACATACCCTTTTATGCAAATAAACAATGCATCTGGGATGCACTATTAAATCATTAATTATTAGACATTACTAAAGAATTCTGTAATCATTGGTAGTGGTTAGTAACATGTTTTTTGTTTACCTCAACTGCTAGAAGAGCCTTAATTAAAGAGATATTATACTGCAATTTTATTATACTTTTTTTTTTAAACTTACTTTGTTTTTAATCTCGATAATGTAAGGATTCATGTTGTTCTTTATAGGAATCATAGCTCAACGTTGAGTGGGTTCTAGCCACAGAATTAAAATGCAAAGGGGTGATTTATAAAGGGACCCCTTTGCATGATAAGTGCAATGCTGAACAGGGCTGGATTAGGGATTAAAAGCATGGCATTTTATGGCCATTTGATAAATAATGTATGTGTGGACAGGGGCTGCATACATTTTTATACTCTAACAGCGTGCACATATCCAGCTGAGGCCATGCACTGCAGAACCTGATTTGCCTCTGGAGCTGCAGTAAGGGTAAGTATGGGGCCAACACTGGCCAGCGTTCAACCGTGTATTTGTTCAGTGTGCCGAATGGCCAGTCCAGGCCTGACACTGGCTATCACATACTTTTATGAACAAATGGAAATAGATACTTTACTTCATAGAAACTTAAAAGAAACTTGATATTGTGGACACAGTGGCGTACTTAGGTGGATGCCACATTGGCACAGACCCTCAGTCGGGGGCATAACAGTCATGGTCACAAAAGTCGCAACTGTTACCAGGCCCGCCACTTTAGTGGGGCCCGGGTGACCCCTGCAAAAACCTGTCCTCCCCTTTAAAGCTTACTAGGTGAGGTTATACCGGCAGCTAGCGAAACAGATACTGTAGAGACCATCTCATTGGATGATCTCTAGCAGTCTAGCCCTGCATGCTGTGTCTGATTGATCCAAACTGTTTAGGTGCAAAGATGGCACAAGCAAGCTGTTTGAGGGCAGTGACAAGCTGTTCGAGGACAAAAATGCTGCAAGCCAGCTGTTTGGGAGCACTGACAAGCTGTTTGGGGACAGAAGATGGCATAGACAAGCTTTTTGGGGGCATTGACTCCCTGAAAGAGAGGAGACATGTTGGGACAAACTACAGTTTATACACGTGTGCAAACATTACATTTTTGTGGGTGTGGATTTAAACTAAAGTGGGGATGCCAAATATAGGATAAGCTCTGAGTACCAAATGCTTTAGGTACACCCCTGTGTGGTTGAAATAGCGGCCCTAAGGATGCAGTGGTCAATTTGATTTGTTTTTGTTCAGGGAAACCTGCCATACAGTATATTTATATAAGAGAAGTGCCACTTTATATTGAATATAGTGAAACTTTTCATTCACCGATGCTCTTTTTAGCAAGACTGTAACATCATGGTGGATTGATTCAATCTTTGCAACAATTGCAGCCTCTTTCTAAATCAAGGCTTTTGTAATTATTCATGATTACTGTTAGTGTTAATGAAGACATATAAAAAGTATTTAATTTTTTTTTTAAAATAGCCATATCAAATAATTCTAGAGAATGTTAGTATGGAAGAGAGATGTAGAAACTATTTAGAATGCACAGGGCAGTCTAAATGTATAGAAGGGTCCGAAAATAAGTCAGATTAAAAAAACACATCAGGAGACTCTCTTTATTACTTTCTGACTTTCTGGCTCTTTATTCCTCACTAACGTATAATTCAGTTTCCTGGCTAATACACCATATTGTTTTATATAAGCTTTCACTGGCTAAAAATGAAGCTTTGCTTCATTGCACCTACACTGAGAATGCGGGGCATTTTATTTTGTAGCTTCAAATGAAATCTACCTTCTTCACATGGGTCTTAAAAAGAGAAAAATGTTGAGACGGATGTGACACTTTACAGATAAGTTTAACTCGTCCTTAGTGTTGGAACTGAGTCAGACATCTGAAATGATTTCAGTTTTACATTTCCTGAGTGACCGGCTCATACCTCTGCTCTACCAAGTTCGAACTCCAAAAATGTTATGCAAGGACACGTTTCTACCAATCAACTCCTAATACACAAGTAACAATTTACAGTATAAAAAAATCCTATGGATTTACAACCTATTTAAAGACAGACAGAACAAAAAAACCAATGTTGCCTTAGGGCACACAAAGCAGAGAGATGGCAAAATGGAGGCATTGTCAAAACCTATTTTGTCTTACTCCAGCAGCCTAGCTCCATGAACAGAGCACATCCCTCCCGCAGTAAAGAGCATACCTTTCTAAAAGGCAGTAGTCAATAAGTAATGACAGAAAATGGTGGGAAATTATAGCAGAATTACAAGGAATCAGTTTGCATGGTTAGAAAAAAATATATATTTGCTTTGACTGCTTTGCCCTTGGTTTGATGAAGCCACCTCATTGCATAACATGTATAGATTAGAACCCAATTGGGACAATGTAATAGGTATTATTATCTATTTATAAATATGCTTCATACTTCACAGAGGAAAAGAGGTCAGACTGACAGAATTCTGACAGTTTAAAGTTAAACACATTTATACCAGAACTAAAGCTCCTCTCCGTGTGAAGGATGATCAATGGAATTAAGTGAGGGAGGGGAAGAATGGGAATACAGAAGGTATAAGTGCCACCTGATATACTACGGCAGCTTTGCTGAAAAGCTTAGGTGGTGTTGATGAATATGGTTTAGACCAACTGTACAGATGGCATCATTAGCAACAGAAGCTATAATTGATTTACAATGCTTGTGCGTGCAATACAGTTGCCCCCATAAACTAGTGCTAGTGGAAGAGGTGTGGAACGGTCATGCAGATGGTCCAGTTGAACTGTATTTACAGAGGCAATACATTTATATGGGCCCCACAGTTACCACTGCACACAGCATACAGAAATTTAAGAGGGTACATATTAGGAAGCCATATCTTCTGATTATTTTTCCATTTCCAGTGTCTGCTGGGTAACCTCTAGAGCAATGCTGCTTGCCCTTGGAAGACAGGTAATCCTGGATGGACCTTATGCAAGGCACCATAGAACGTAAGTGAAACCCCAGCACACATCTATGTTTGTCATGTCCACAAATTTATTTTACGTCCAATTCTAATTATGTCCTCATCTGAAGGTCTTTGGTTAAAATTTCTTGGGATTTTTCTAAGCACCTGTTAAGTCCTATCCTGAAGTAATACCACATATAGTAAAGCTTATTTTCACTCCCTAACTTTGCATTCAATGGGTTGGATCCAATGTCAGATAACTGAATAGCACTCCATACTTAGACTGCAACAGAAAAACAACATCAATATAGACAGTATAGAAAGGGAAGGCAATTTACTTAGTAACCAGGTGGGTGGACAAAAAGCGATTGCAGCATTAGTGTTAAATGACAAGCTAAAGGTCATGTCTACAATGTCTATGTTTGCAGTTTAGGGAATAAGATCCACGAACTTGTAACAGTAGTAGCAACTGAGCATGTTGATAACGTGGGTGTTACAGAGACATGGTATAATGAGAAAAATGACTGGTTTTCCAGAGCCTGGCGTAGCTGGGTCTGGTTGGGGGGTTGAGGTAGTGAGTGATTAGGCTGGTCAGTCCGGACCAGCATAGTTCAGTTAGAGAGGGCTCCAATTGGGAGCTAGGCTTTCTTTTTATGATTTGGTTTTTGGGGTGTAAGCGGTTAAAATAAAGCACTGTTTTGTTCAAAGCTGCTGTTCCTGACTCTGATTGCCCTAGAGTACTGCGCTTAGGACCCCTAAAAGTGACATGTATGGCCCTCATGCTATAGGGTTTGTCACAACCCCCAGGACAAGTAGAAGAACTAGATAGTCTACTAGTGGAGAAAATAGCTAAAATGACAGTGAAGGGGGATGTTATAATCATGGGTGACTTTAATCTCCCTGATGTGAACTGGAAAACGAAAGTAGCTGGTTGTACCTGGAGTGCGGATATTCTAAACACCCTACTGGGATTATCTTTAAAACAAGTAGTTGAGGAACCAACTCTTAAGAAGACCATATTGGATTTAGTGTTCATAAATGGAGATTTGTTAACAGATATTTCTGTAGGTAAAAGTTTGGGATCTAGCGATCATCAGTCTGTGTGGTTTAATATACGAACAGTGACTGAGTCACACCACACAAAAACAAAAGTTTTAGATTTTTGAAAAGCTGACTTTTCTAAAATGAGAATATGTAGAGAGGAGTCATTATCAGACTGGGGTAATTTAAATGGCGTTCAGGAGAAATGGGATTATGTAAAAGCTGTATTATTGAAGATAACAGAAAATTGTAATAGGCTGGTTAGTAAGAGTAAAAAAATAAAGAAACCACTGTGGTACTCTGCAGAAGTGGCCAAAATCGTAAAAGACAAGAAGTTAGCCTTTAGTAGATACAAGAGGATATATACAAGAGTTATAAGAGGATATACAATATAAGGATTAGTTAGATTAAAAACAAAAGGAATGTATGTAGAAGAGGATAAAGGTCTAGATGACTGCCTCAATGAATATTTCTGTTCAGTTTTTACAAATGAAAATGAGGGAAAGGGACCTTTGATATATGTGAGTTTATCAAGGCAGAGGTTGTACTTCAGTTGTCTAAGGTAAAGACAAATAAGTTGATGGGGCCTGATGGGATACGCCCCAAGTTATTAAAGAGCTTGGGGGTCATCAAAAAAGGCAGTTAACTGATATATTTAACGAATCATTGGAGTTGTCCCTGGGGATTGGAAAGTAGCAATGTTGTGCCCCATTCACCAAAAAAGGCCAGTAGGGAGGAGTCGGGCAACTACAGGCCAGTTAGTCTTACATCTGTAGTGGGGAAATTAATGGAAACTATGTTAAAGGACAGGGTTGTGTATCTGAAGTCACATGGGTTTCAAGATCAAAAACAACATGGGTTTTCCTCAGGAAGATCATGCCAAACGAATCTTATTGATTTTTTCGATTGCGTGACTAAAGTAATTGATCAAGGTGATGCAGTAGACATTGCGTATCTGGATTTCAGTAAGTCCTTTGACACTGTGCCACATAGAAGACTGCAATCTTTGAGTTTTGATCCCAATGTTGTTGAATGAAGGCAGTGGCTGAGCGACAGAAAACAGGGTTGTAGTCAACCTTGTATCTCTAGAAGGATATAGATATGTTGGAGAAAGTTCAGAGAAGGGCTACTAAAATGGTTCATGGAAAGGTTAAAGGATCTTAACATGTATAGCCTGGAAGAAAAACGGGGGGGGATATGGAAGAAACATTTAAATATTTAAAGGGAATCAACAAGATAAAGGAAGAGAGTTTATTTAAAATGAGAAATACTACCACAGCAAGAGGACATAGTCATAAGCTAGAGGGGCAAAGGTTTAAAGGTAACATCAGTAAATACTTTACGGAAAGGGTAGTGGGTGCATGGAATAGCCTCCAAAGCAGAATTGGTAGATGCTAAGACATCTAAGCAAGCATGGGATAGACATAAGGCTAATCTAGATATTGGATAAGGCAAGGTACTAAGGAAAGTACTAATGGTTCTTATCTGCCGTCACTTTCTATGTTTCTAATATAAAACATGACACACTACTCCACACACTACTCCACATACTGCGCGGATGTAAAAGCGTGGCATGTGGCCACACGTATCCAGCAGACGGCCACGCATACATCATTTGATGGCTTTAAAGCACCAGGCTTTTGAGTTGCTTGTAAGAGATGTATCTCCAGCATTGAATCCAGCCCAGTGTATTTAACTGCACGGTGCTATTTCTACGAATTGTACTGATATGAAGCCAGGGCATTACGATCGGTTGACATGCATCTGTGAACAAAGGAAATGAAACAATATATGTATGCATTCATCAAGTTTGTTTCACTGATCCCCAAAGAAAACAAATTGGCATGGCTCCTTATTAGGGGACAATGATCTAGGACCTAGATTCTAGATTCTAGGTACTTACTGTATTGCTGTTACAGTATGCTGTTTTTATGGCTATACACATAGATTTGTCTTGGAATACGTTACATTCGTTCATATGGGGCTGTCCCTAAATACAGCAAAGTGTTCCATAGAAAAATGTTCATAAAAACAGATTAAGGTATCACTTTATTTGAATTAGTTTCTTATACTATAGTTCCAGTTAGTGGGTATAAAGAATTACATGACAAAATGTCATTTGGCCTGGGCATCAGTATTGTTGGAATCCTACCAATACACCAAAAAAAGACTAAACTTCTGGTCGAGATGTGGCAAGAAAAAAAAAGTCACCTCATCACAATAAGCATTGAATATCTAGTACCAACTTTACAGAAGGTCTGAGTGAATCTTATTGAAGAGATACTCTAACTAATAGGGGACATGTCCCAACTCAACATTCTCTAATGGAAAATATTATCAACTTTCACTTTTTAGAAGATAACTATCATTACCTGTAAAAGAGAATTAAAAAGGCAAAGCAAGGGCAATGGCTAAACATAATTGCATACACCCATATTCTTATATAACATTTTTATCATTAATATTACACTTAATCCATAAAGAAAGCGCCAAGAGATTCTTTATAAAGTTAACAGTATAGGGAATACACATTAAAATTAACGGTTTACAAAGTTAACAATCACATAAACACCAGTGCAGGATGCTGCGCTTGTGAGCTTACACTCTAATATTAATTTTATAGTACATTTTTAAATCACTTTGTAATGTAATGTTTTATAGAGCAAAAATAACACATTCAGGATGTGTTTTTTGCTCTCCATATACTCTATAACAATAAGAAGAAGGACTTTAAATATATACAGCACTGCTGGTGATTCACAAACCTTTTTATATACGGTATATTGCTCATTTTGAGCACATCATTCTGAAAAGTATCCTTATATCAAGGTTTGCGATTTTCTAGCATTTAAACGTGAATCTTTTGCTCTTGCGGAGAAATGAATCATTATTTGCTGCTATAACAGACAGTTTTTTTTAAAAAAATGACACAAGATGTTGCCATGAATTAGGTGACCAGGTAGTCAAAATAACTCAACCCCTTCAGTTGCCAGAATGTATTTTACACTCACTCCTTTCGGTTTCTGTATCTCTTTTTGTCTGCCAGCAGCATTGTAATGGGCCGGTACCCCAGCCAATATGTCAATGAATGCTTCGATACACACAGAGAAAAGGAGATCTTCTTTTGTCTAGGACCAGGATGGATGGGGGGTTTAATGCATCAGCAAGCAGAGAGTTCCCTCACAGTTGGAGCATTCCAATAATTGCCAGAACAAATTATATGGGGGGCAAGCTGTCCTTTACCCCTTTCAAAGAATAATAGAAAGACAGAATAGAACATTCAAACAACACCAAAATCCGAGTGTATAGAATGCAGCGTAGAAATAGATTTGATACAGTTAGAAAGGAAACATTCTGGAGACAACATTTCTAGGGCATGTTATTTTCATGGGTTTCAACATGAGTTGTTTTATGTGAGCTTCAGTTACATAGACGGATAGAGTCTGACATGTATTTAAATCTTTACATGGTGTCACATTACGTTAGTTGTTTTTCATTGTAATCACAATGTTATATGTTTAGGGACAATGGTTTTTTAAGGCTTATAATTTCTATTAATATACATTTTTTTGTTAGTGGAACTCGTACCTTTATTCATATATTGGATGCTCTAGGAACTTCATATATCATACATTGTATACCTAAAATACATTATTTTGCTCTTTGTCATATCTGTACTACCCAAGCATTTTTAAATGTTTTTTTTCCATGACAAGACAATATCACATTATTTCAGATTTTAATTTATTCACAATTCTACTAAAAATATCTTATTTTAAAAATATTTATTTTGCTCACCAATATATAATACAAAATATGTTTATTTACATATAAAACATAGTTAAATAGAGATTAAATTGAAGATGCATGTTCCTGACACCAGTCGCCATTCCAGATAGCCAGTGATCCAAATCCTATGAAAAGTAGATATATGATGAAGATTTGTCCTATAGATGGGGCAAAAGTAGAAACCCTGCGCGCTCTCATTCTGCTGACAAATAAAAAGGGGGCAAAACGCGTCAAGTGTCCCCCCCCAGTTTTTTCGATGTGATCTGCACAAATAAAAATCTTCACAATCAGCCCTTTTAGAATTTCACTGGTCGTCAAATATCCTTGGAAACCTACTCTGCTTTATTAATATTAAAATAATATTACTAAATACTAAAATTAATAAACCACAGACAGAATTACCGTATTTGCTCGATTATAAGACGACCCCCCAACATCTGAATATTAATTTAGGAAAAAAAGGAAAAGCCTGAATATCAGATGACCCTACAGGAAAGAAAGTTTTACTAGTAAATGTTAATTTAAACTATGTAAACTATTTTTTTTAATAAAAGCTATGATTTTGGGGGTTAAAAGGCATATTATGGGGCAGAGTGGCATATAGGGAGGTATAAGGAGGCAGAGCAGCATATAGAGCGATAAAGGGCATATCTGGAGGCAGAGTGGCGTTAAGGGGGTTAAAAGGAGTATCATAGAGCACTCTGCCTCCAGAAATGCCTTATGCCCCCGATTTAACACAGTCCCCCAAACTTACCGGTGTTTCCGACTCCTTGGTGTTTAGTCGGGGCAGCGGGTAAACATCTACGCGATTCACATACGCAACTTCTGCTGCAGCCGGAAGGAGGTACCGTAAGCAGCGGGGGGTTATCTGCGTCCATCGCGCATACACCCTCCGGCTGTAAGAGAGAATTCCCCGCAACGGTGGGGGGAACTCTCCTCACTGAGAGCTGGGGAAGGTCTGTGCGATGGACGCAGACAACCCACGCTGCAAACAGCACCTCCTTCCGACTGCAGCAGAAGTTGCCTACGCGAATCGCGTAGACGTCTACCCGCTGCCCTGACTACACACCAGGAAGTCAGAAGCACCGGTAAGTTTGGAGGGGGGGTTACCAGACAGGAGAATCCAGGTCCCCTGCAGCGCTGCAGGGCATTTGGATCTTAGTCTCATAGGCAGACCTCTATTTGAGGGGGTTTTTCAGAGCATTTGCATCTGAAAAAAGTCTTATAATCGAGCAAATACGGTATTTAAAATATGATTTTAAACTAAGTTTTAATGTTTTTCTCTTTTTAATTTGTTGCCATTACAAAATAATACAAGTATTGCTGTTCTATAAAAACATTCATCAGCACCCTGTGAGGTCTCTTGCTGTATCAAACACACATCTGTTTGCTACCTTTGTGTGATGGAAGACACAATGAGAACTATCTGTTCCCCTCTTCTCAGCTTGAATCCAAATACACAGTGTCATGCCCCTTTGAGTGTGTCCCCAAACACCTCTGAGATATTTTAGAGCTTTTATTCTAGTCTATTGTGTTTTTTCTCCACCTGCAAACAACCCTTTCAATGAACATGAAGAGAGCCCACAAAGAAGATACAGCAATATATACTGCGTATACTGAAGGATGAACAGTCAATGCAGAAGGATCAAGGTCATAAAGAAGAAATTCTTGACTCACTAACAAGAATTGAATAAAAAAACTTAACAAAAATGATCATGTGTGATGTTAACCCTAGATATGTTTTGATACTGCTGTTCCTCTAAGAAAAAGAAAATATTTCCCTATTTCAAATATGCATAATGTCAAAGGATACCATCAGATACCCATGTGTCACACTTTTATAGTTTTGAGTAAACATGTCATTTTGTTTAGAAAATAAAATCTGCACTATATATATTTATTAAAAACCTACGTATAATAACGTATACCATGACAGAAGCTATCTTCCTGTTTTCAGGATCGGCATGCGTTGAGTTTCTGCCACAGGCTGCCTCAGATCCCAGTTCTACAAGGTCTTTTAATTTAAATATGTTCAAAGAACTGACTAACAAAGAGCACAAGACATTTA
The DNA here is from genome assembly GCA_009364415.1 of Spea multiplicata. Classification (NCBI taxonomy): domain Eukaryota; kingdom Metazoa; phylum Chordata; class Amphibia; order Anura; family Pelobatidae; genus Spea; species Spea multiplicata. The sequence goes on along the minus strand of VKOC01000006.1, from coordinate 18,435,797 downwards.
TACTTGTAATGAAATGAAATACCGGTACATAAAATTAAAAGCTGCAATGGGGACTACAAACTTACTACTTGCCTTGCTAGACGAAGTGCTCACAACCCTACGGTTCAGTAATGTATTGCACTTAACGCTGTGAAGAAATTTGCCACGTGGTGCTTAAGAGGCTCATAGTCATCCTATTGCTTTAATGAACGCAGAACAAAAATTATCGCCCTGCTGGCTTTGCAAAGGCTGACCATAAACAAGATTATTTAAGACAGAAACATCACCATAAGCAGAGAAGCCAAACATTAATTATCAATAATTATTAATAAGTATTATAATAATATTTATTATTAATTAGTAATACATATTATAATACAAATTATTTCCACTTTGGTATATACTGACTGACTTGCATTTGGCAATGGAGAGTAATTAGTATAGACACCACTGGAAATCAAAATGTCTTTGTCTCAGCTGCTTATTAAAATAAATGAATCCATCATCATGCCATTTTTATATAGTAATGTCCTATTCATATCACAAATGTATCACTTGGCATTGCATTGACGTCTTCATTTATTTATGGAGTGGAATATATATTTTCATATATTTTGCAACCTTTTTAAACGTGTATCTTTGCTATTAGTGAAGGATTTCAAATAAGATTATTTATGCTTAAAGTGCAAATATAACCAAAGAAATATGGAAAGCCATCACCTGATCATGGTTATATTGTAATTGTCAAATCTAGCCCTGTAACATTATGAGTAGTAAGGAAAACAAGAATAACAAATGCTGCACCCTAAAACGTCACCCTTCGTTTAAAACGCAACTGGTAAGGCTAAAATAATGTCTCGTGAGAAGCTTAATTCAATTACTTTTTTTATCATATGCATCTCTTCAAAATTACAAAATCTCTTCAAAATGTTTAAATTCATCATACTTTGACTTCAAAATCTATTACCGTACTTACAATGGGGAATGATTAAGGGGCAAAAGCTAGTCATCAGAAAATTAGCAAGTTTACACGGCTTTATGAAATATTTCTAATTACTTACTCATTTCTAAATACTTACAATTATGTAAAATGTAAAAGAGAAATGCTTCATGATGAAAACTAATTCCTCTGTTGAAAGCATTTGAAAAGGTTTTATTTTGCTGCAGTGAACGTGAGTTAACTTCAATGGACACACAGATTGTAGTGATTTTCCAAGCTTCCACTAATCTGGAAAGACCTAAGGCAGAGAAGTACCATGTTATATCTGCCTAAATAAAATGATCAAATGTACTAACAAGCCATTGTTTGACATACAGGATAAACAACTAAATAAATCAAGGTACATTATATCTAATGGGCAGACATATACCTGGGAGCATTGCCATTCGCAAAGAAGCTTGTTGTAAGCACTATTGAAAACTCTGCAAAGAAAACTGTTTTTCCTGTCTGCTACTTCAAAGTTCTAACTCAACACATTTTTTTTTACTAATCCATTTTAAAAAGCCCTGAAAAAAATAATTCTTACGACTTTTGAGTGAGAAAAAATAAGAAGCAGTCAGAGATAGAAACACATACTAAGGAACACATGCAGAATGAAGGTCAGACAGAATTTAGGCCAAGGTCAAGTAGCCCAGCAATAAAGTGGCCCAAAACAGACAACAGTCTGGCAGGCAACTGTAATGTGCAATGCCCAGTATGGTATAGCCCTATAGAAACCCATAAATGGTAAAGAGAATGAATCCAGCCATCAAAGAAATGCTGTCTAAAGTCATTCTCACTCTATACATCTTGGTGGCCACATAAAACACTCAAATTCACTTCAGATACTGTTCCAAAATCTTTAAATCAGACCAGGCCAATTGACCTGCTATTTCACTTGCCAGTCCCCCCTCCAAAGAGACATATAAGAAAACAACTGTTAAAGACAGATACTGCTACAATCCTTGCAGTCAGTTTACTGATACAAGGTATAGGATTTTTATGTCAGAGAGCTTTATGTTAAAAAAAAACCTTTTTAACAGAATGTATCGTGTGGCTCGTTATGGTGGCCTAGTTATGTGGCATCCCTACATATGAGTTTATAGCCCAGGCAACTAAAAATCCTCTTCTTCTGAATTTGCCCGATTATAAGACGAGGTTTTTTCCAGAGCAAATGCTCTGAAAAATACCCCTCGTCTTATAATTGGGGTTGTCTTATAATCAGACCTCAAATAGGTCTGACTATGAGACTAAGATCCAGATTCCCCGCAGTGATGCAGGGGACATAGATCCTCCCGTGTTATGCCCCCCCAACTTACCGGTGCTTAGTCCGGGCAGCGTGTAGAGCTCTACGCAATTCGCGTAGTCAACTTCCACTCAAGCGGAAGTTGTTTACGCGAATCGCGTAGAGCTCTACACGCTGCCCAGACTAAGCACTGGGGACTCCGAAGCACCGGTAAGTCTGGAGGAGGGAGGGAGTGTTAAATGGGGGGACATAAGGCATTCTGGAGGCAGAGTGCCTTTAAACCCCCTTAATGCCACTCTGCCTCCAGAAATGCCTTTTAACCCTCTATACGCCACTCTGCCTCCTGAAATGCCTTATACCTCCTTATATCCCACTCTGCCCCATAATATGCCTTTTAACCCCCTAAATGCCAGAGTGGCATATAGGGGTATAAGGCATTTCTGGGGGCAGAGTGGCACATAGGGGGTCAAAAGGCATATCATGGGCACAGTGGCATATAGAGGGTTAAAAGGCATATCATGGGGCACAGCGGCATTTAGAGGGATAAAAGGCATATCATATAGAAGGTTAAAGGCATATCATGGGGCACAGTGGAATATAGGGGGTATAAGGCATTTCTGGGGCAGAGTGGCAAGCCTGGGGGAAGATGTGCAAAACTGGCCCCCTTAACTTCATTAGGCACCGGCGGTGGGAGGAGGCGGCCTGGGTGCCGCCTTCAATCCCACTCGCAGCCACTCAGCGGCTGTTTTGAAGGTTGATCTGCCACCAACCGGCCCACGGAGCGACCGGCCCACCGGAAATTTCTTCTGCTGCTTCTCTAGGTCTCCAGGTCAGTACAGGTAAACTCTGGGAAGTGGAGCACCCCACTCCCCACCCACTTCTGGACCACCAACTGAAGTCAGCAGGACCTCCTATTCTCATCCCACAAAGGGGAGCTTCGGGTAGCCGAAGCCACAAAGTTTCCAGGTATGCTTATAAAGAATGCGTTACTTTCTGTGCACTGGGTAATCTGTGGATCACACAAGAGCATCATCAGGAAGACAAGACAATTTGTTCCACATTAAGAAGCCGCTGGGAATGTTTTTGTGCAATTAGGGCACATAATACCTTCCAAATTAAAATGCAATCAGCCAGTTTGTGTTTCCCAGTCAGGGGTCGACTTCTGCAAAACATCAGCTGGGTAGAATGGTAATGACATCACCCATGCTCTGCTGACACATTTAATAACGGGCTATGTACAACAACAGACCTATCACTCTATGGTGCATGCATCGATCCAGGCCTGTACTGGTGATTGCATTAAATATTCTGCCTTATTCTCTAACTTTCTTGATTGTTTTTTGTTGTTGTTGTGTATTGGGGAAGGATAATAAGCTTGACAAATAACCTGAATTAAAAACACCACTATTTTAGTCGGACAACAACAGTCTGATAACAACCAAAGGCAGCAACACCGCATGGACTGCGCATACTCCGTAGAGAGGAGACTAGTGGGTGAAGGAGCAAAAGTGTTTGACATGGCTGTTTCTTTAAATGTCTTAAGGCCTTAAAGCAGGTAAAGAAAAAGTGGAGAGATGGTGCAAGTGGCTCCTGTCAGCTTTAAATTGGGTTTCATATAATTTTGTGTTTTAAATAAATAAAAAGGGTAACATTTGGGCCAACTGACCAGAAATGGTGATCTTAACAAGCTAGAATAGTAATGATAGTGTTTTAAAAGCTTTAAGAAAAGCCACATTTCCAGGTGACATCTATTCTGATGGACTTACTGCTGTTCTTTTATTGCAGTATATAATATGTACTTGGAATCCTCTGCAAAGGCAGGCATGAGATTTCCTGGCCTGGCAGGGAAAGGGTGAATTAAATACTTTGTGAAGAGAGCTGTTTTCTTGTAAAAAAAAAAAAAAAAGTGTCTCTGGGTAGTAGCAATTATGTAAAATGCCAAAATACACAGCATTAATGCGTCTTCTTGATTCTGAATGTACTTTAAATTTGGTAGAAAAATAAAAAAAATGAAACAAGTGTTTCTTCCAGGATGATTTTTGTTCCCTGCCATTTCAGTCTAATTTGGTATAATTGGTTTCTAAAATAACAGTTTTTATATCTAATGATAGATGGACAATCATTTTCTACGTACAGGACAGTTTAAAAGACACACAAAAACTAACGTGATGGAATTTTCGTCTCATATGGTTTTATAGCGAGAGGTTAAACAAAGTCAATACACATGGCGTAGATTTTCTTAAACGGCCATTGAACAATATTCATGCTTAATGCAGAATTGCTTACATGCTAGGCAGGGCAAGTTGCTCTGAGAGTTATGTAGACGATATTAATGGTTTAAATATTAGATATGACATAAACAGAACATGATATGTGTGAAAACCTCATAGACAGCCTTCTAAATCGCATTACTTTACCCCATGGTTGCCTAAGGATTCTTTGCTGGAATTTAATAAATAATTATTATGTACATGTTCTTTTGGCGTAAGGATCAAATGCAAATGTTGCCTCAACAAAATGTTGACTGTATCTTACATGATACACGTTGGAAAATATATTAATTTCCTTTGGGCTCCAAAGTGATGGACCCATTACGTGTATGGATCTCTACACACTAACAACAAACTCTTTTTTAGTTTGTTCTTTTTGCTTTTAAATCCAGAAATCTCGGTAAAGTAGGTTTTCATTTTGCCTTTTTGCATAAGAGTGTGTTTTTTTAAACTGAACCATTGAATTAAGGTAATATTAGGGTAAATGGCTAGTCTAATTCCCCATGCAACCCCACCAACAAATAGTGCATAGTAAAGTATCATTGTTGTGGGGCAATTAACTGTTGCTTTAAAAAACAAGCTCTAGGTAGTCTAAAGTATATTTTGGCTCAACAAGGAAAGGGCATGGGCAGATTTGCAATTCAATGCTGCCATCCCTGACATTATATTGACAATTTTGAATATTTGTGGATTCACAAAGCCCTACACGTTGTCCTATAAAAAAAACATCTGGGATTAGAGTCCTTGAGTAAAATGTAATTTATTTGCTTCTTGAAACAGCCAATCACAGGCAAGAAAGCTCTCTCGTTGAAATCAATGGAAGAGCCTTCTGCACATATGCCCTGGAGCTGGCTGTCAGTGAGTACACCGCGTGTGCACAGTGGCCGTGCACACCTTCTACAGGCATAGGAGCTGGAGGATGGAGAAACAGGCAAATGTATAAGTGTGTTTACAAGAGGAAACACTGCTTTCATATTTATTAACATGCTTATGATGACTGGAGTGTCCCTTATAAAATGTAATTATGTAGCAAGTATCCATATGTAAGTTTTAAAGTGTGTGGAAGCAGATTATCAAGTTCATGGCATATGGTTCTTTTCGGTGATGCGCAGTGATTATTGTGCCAGGATAATTAGTCTGCTGTACTCTTGCCTTTGTCTCATCTTTTATTTTTTTTCTACAAGGTGACCCCCAAAAATATGATCAAGAGATTTCTCCAAATGTGTATGCAATGTGAGCCAAGTGCTTAAGTGCTTCAAATGCTTGCTGAAAGAAGGTGCTAATAGGATCTCACGCAGGGTTCAGCCAAGATGTTAATTACGGCAGTGTTTGGGGGTTCTGGGTTTCAACAAGTACCATGATATACGAGTTAGAGGATGATCTCCAGTCCCAATTCATGAAGGATCTCTGGTTCCTTAACGCTCTACCGCTCCTGAAAGATTCCTGTTTGGCAATCAATGTAAATACAAATAATTGAAAACTATCTGAGGATAACAAGTCCAATATATCTTGTATGTCAAACCTGTTACGGTAATTTATGCAGCTCTTGGTCCTTGTTCAACTCAGTTAGTCTTGTCATCTCTTTTTTGTTGGCATTAGATATATTTTTAAGTAAAGTGGTACTGAGCCCAAAATTGACACAAATATGTATTTAATTAAAACAAATGCATTAATATTTGAAATCAGACATCTTTACTCTCACTTAAAAAAGACTTGAGCCTTATTATATTATAGAATTTCACAAGAAAGCCACTTACTAAACTAAATCCATTTATCATTTTTTTTATTACTGTGTAATGTATGTGTTTGAAAAAACAAATGGGTCTAATTTACAAGTGTCCTCCATTGCCCTGTTTAATCAGATGTTTTTCGCTCTTCTGGTTTGTGTGTTCCTTTCATGTATAAATTTAAAGGGGACCTCTCGCCATTACAGCTTTTTGCATCAGTAATTTAATTTATTTCAACTTTAGAAATGGTGTCACTGGTTTGGACAAGGCACTCTTCTAATTTTGTACCAGTGCGTTATTGTGTATGACCTTAAATTTTCCTTCTGATTGTAACAGCGCTACGAAATCTGCTGGCGCTATCTTAATAAATGTTACGTAATGTACCTCATGGAAGCTGAGATTGGTAACACCTGTGGGAGCTTCCCAGTACAGGCTACACAGGGTTTTTCCCTGTCTGAGGGAGAAGCTTGGCAGAAACCTATTCTGATCTGTAAGACAATATAACGTTGGTTTATTTAGTGTATAGAAATATCAAATGTAGGACTTGGGGTACAGCTGCTTTAATGGCTGTATAAACCAGAAATTGACCAAAAACAATCGTTGCTTTTTTCCCATTTAATTTTTGGTCCATTGGCTTTGGGGCAATTAATTTTTTTTCGGTTCAGATGAGGGCTTCTTGCATTCTGATACAGAGTTGTCACTTAGCCTCGCTCACGTTCTCTTACACTCTCTCTCACACTCTCATTCACAATGCAACTGCGACCCAACTCCTTTCCTCAGTTCTGCTTCTTATCTTGCCTCTGTCTACTTTTTTCTGTCTTCTTTTTTGTACACTTCTCACCAGTATCAGCTCTGTTAGACATGTCTCCCAGAGCGTTTCCGCCAAAGGGCGGAGCCTCTGTGCACACCCTATTCCCTGATTGGAGAAACTGGGGTGAAGAGGACGAATAAAGAAGCAAAGCTGCGGGAATGGAAACAGGGACGCAGAAGTGGTCGGCAAAGAAGGTAGGGAGACATTGAGAGAGTGAGAGATTGAGTATGCGTGTAAGAGAGTGTGAGTAAAAACAACAAGATGCTTTTGTTTGTTAATTAACAAAATTGACAAATTTGTAGGGATCCAAATGCAAAAGTCTATTATACAGGTATACCCACATTAACATACACAATGGGGTCCAGAGCATGTATGTGAAGCACTACCTTTTTTCACTCATCAAATCGGGCGGCACTGCAATTGTTCAAAAGACATAAAAGATGAACTGATGTGCTGGCGTCATGCTGTTATGTGTCCGTTGTCGAGGAGTGAATGTTGGTAAACAGGGGAATGATTCTGCTTCAACTATGCCCGTGAGTGTCCTCAAAGGGAATGTCTTTAAAACTGTGTATGCCTGTAAATTACAAATAAACATCATTCACTAGTGTAAACGCTAGTTGAACAAATAATAATATTGCTGGACACTTCTATTGCAGGAGAGAGATTAGGAAAGAAGAGCTGGAGGTAGGTAGAAGGAAGGGAGTTAAATGCCATGAAGAACTATGACAATGGGAGTAAGGATTTGAAGTGAAGTGAAGAGCTTGACAGAATTCCAAGGTATTAGTAGAGTGATGGGTAAAGAAGATAATTGGCAGAAACATTCATTATGGATTGTAAGGAAGAAAGATAGGTATGAGGGAGACCAGCTAAGAAAGAGTTACAGTAGTGAAGACGAAAGATAACGAGGGCATGAACAAGAGCTTTAATTGCATCTTGCATTAAAATGGAATGAAATATACCGCCAACATATTCTGTAATGCCATATAATGGGTAGACACAACATGACAAGTGGTAAGTTGGGTGTATTAAAAGATAGGTAAAAGTGCCATTGTTAGGGATGGACCAGCTACACTAGTAAAAGTATTGCAGGGACTAGGAAAGGTGAGCTAAAGGAATATGCAAGGAAGGGTGTTAAGGTTGTAGGTGTCCTTAAAGAAGTGAGTCTTGAAGGATTGTTTTGAAGCATGAGAGGACAAACGTAGATCAGATGAGCAGAGAGACCAGTTAGGAACGTGTTTGTATTAGGGGGAGGGAAGATAAGATGTTCTGTTTTGGAGAGATGAAGTTTTAGTAACGGAGAGATAGAGTGAATGAGAGTCAGTGCTCGGTTTTAAACTTGCCGCACATGTACCGCCCTCCCTCTGGAGAACAGGGAGGGCATCGCGAGTACCCGCTGTCACTGCCGCGGGTCCCGTCACGGGCATACCAGAGGCGCCGGTTGGAGAAGCGGTCTGGGGAACTCCTCGACGAGCAATCCTATGAATATCGTTGGCTCAGAAGTTCGCAGGGAGTTACACTTCACTTACCTCCCCTCTGGTCGCCTGTCACTCCTCTGGGGGCGCAGCTGTGTGGCGAGGCAGGTCCCGGGGAATTGATGGACGGCTGGAGGCGCTTGTTTGACCACGTCCTCATGTTTTGAACCTCGGCTTGTCTGACTACCTGCTTCGTTACTGACCTGGCTGCCCTGACCATTCTTCTGGAATTAACCCCTTCTGTTCTGATCCGCTGGTATTCCTCATATTGCTGTTTCACCTTGCAAAGTACTCAGTGCATACCTACATTCTGCCTTCACAGAGGCCTCCTCACTGTTGGGATCATCAAAGTCTTGGGCCCCTCTCTCTTCAGTGGTTCTCCGGGCAGAAAAACTTCTGCGGTGAGTGCCTCAAGTGTAGCAGACGCGAAACCCGCTACACACGGGTGCTCTGAAGAACAGCTGCTCTGAGGATCGGGACGGATGGTGGGAGAAGACGACGGAGGAGATAGCATTCGGTCTGATGCACCAGATGAAGCGATAAGCGAAACGCGTAGTGCATATTGACGACATTGGGAGGAGGATTAGCATTACGGAAGTGGATCAGAGGACTAAGACGGCGTCTCTTTGTGGTAGCGCTGCTACGAAGTTTGAAGCCTGGACTCTGTAACATCCGAAACGGAGGACAACAAGTTTGCCTTTCTTTTATACATTAAAATTATCGTTTTTATCTACTCCCCTCCGCTGCCTACCTTCTTTATCTACAGGTACCAGTGTGGGATAAAGAAACTCCTAAAGAGATCATCACACTCTATGTATGGGCATATTTATGCCCTTTAAATTGTAAGGGTCCGATCTGCTTAATAGCATTTTTGAGACCTACTTTGATATACTACACCATCATTTTTTTCTTTCTTTCTTCTCTTCGCTTTATATATGAGCCTTTTGGATACTATGTGTGGGAACTCTCGCTGGAAGGGTATCTTTGTACATATTATTTTTGTGCTGCACATATAATTTACTCACTTATTATTTGGGTGCGCAGACACTTGTGTGGTTTTGATTGTATTTAATTTGGAACATTTTGGGGAGTTTGTTCCTGTGTCTTTGCAGCACCACCTCACCAGAAGGTGTCATATTTATATTTAATTAGAATATTGCGCTTCACTTTTTTATATTTTGACCATCAACATAATGTTGAGGAGCTAAGTGGCATTTTTCTGAGTACTAAACATCATCTTTATGGGAAATATACATATGGATTGAAGATGCGTTTGTCGCTTAGAAAATCCCATAAAAGGGTATTGCAGAAATGAAAATACTGAACACTGTATTATTCACAAAAGTCCCATGATTCGTTTTGTATGAGGATAAGGAGGCAACAATACTAAAAAAAAAGTGTCAGGTATGTCTTAAATTTTACTACTTAAACTGTATTTACAGAAAATCAATTATTGCAGTGACTTTGAATGATTCTGAAAGCTGTAATTTATTTGCTCACATATGTTCTTGCAAGAAACATGCCAATGAAATCAGGCGTGTTATTGCCAATTGCGGTTCTCCTCAATTGTTTAACCCTGCAGATCAGCTCATTGCTTTGTGTAGAACACCGAAGGTTTATTGCTGTGCCGTTGTAATCTTGCTCCTATTGTCGGGGAGAGGAGCTCTCACTCTGTTTTATGTCTCTCACTGCTCCTTTTTTACCTGAGTAATTTCAGATGTGGTTGGGGAGCAGTTTCCTTGTCTTCATTTTATATGCCCTCTTCTTACTGTCAGCTCTCCCAGTGGGGCAGTTCTACAAGGGCAGAGCAAGGGTGAGCAACTGGCAGAGAGTGTGCAAAAGGCAGACCTGGGAGTCTTGTCTAATCTCTAATTACACTAAATCTACTCTCAGAGGTGCTGGTGCCCTAAAGAGCTTACAGTCTAATTTATTTCTGTAGAAGACGCATTAATGTAATTTGCCCAAGGCAATTATATGGAGATGTTCATGTTTAATTTGTTTGCTTTTAAAATTGTATTTTGCCGAGCTATAAGGGTAATGCAAAATGAAATCATAGCTCAAAGAATGTTTCTGTAACATACATAAATGTCTGTGTCTCGAAGTGAACATGAAAGAAACAAGTAGATTATAGGAAAGCATAAGGTGTATATAGCTGTGCAACCATCAACCGTAATGACTGCCGTACAATGTCTGCAAACAAGTGGTAGATTGTATTGAAACAACAGCAGTTTACAACTGTAAGGGGTTTGAAAGAGGGAGAATCGAGAAACATAAACTACCAGAACTGGGACATTGGCAATATATGATTCTTTAATCAGAGGGCATTGAGCTTATGTATCTGAGCTGGGTGGAATATTTTGTCAGGACAAAGTAAAGACGCAACTGGGAAATAATTCTAGATTGAGATTAGGCCTAGGATATTTGTAGGGTAGGATAAGGGAATATTATTAATTTCTTCACTGTATCAGAACTAAATGATTCTACTGGGGTAGCAAAGTCTGCATTTTCTTAGCCAATATGGCCAAAAATCATCCACCAAAACAGTTGGAATAATGACAGAGGACAACTCTGTTCTTATTACCCTGGAAGGGGGTTACCAAAGCCTTAAAATAAAATCGAGGTAGAGACTTCACTACTACAAAGAGCAAAGCTCTCCAAACTAACAAAGGAATAGGGACAATACAGATCCAACAGAGCAAGGCAAAATTAAATACAGGCATTAGCTTTAAAAAAAACCCCTGGGCTGGATGGCTTATCAGTTAAATATTCTAAACTTTCCGAGAGACATCCAACAGCAATGTCACTCTGTTTTATGACATATTTCATAACCATTTATCCATCAATTCTCTGAATGCTGCTCGAATCGTATTGATTCCAAAGCATAACAGAAACGCTAATAGAGTTCAATCCTACCTTCTTATTACATTACTAAATCAAAATATATCAATATACATTTCTTTCTGAATAATAGTTTTTTTCATGTTTTTCATAATCCTGTATAGAACTTGCCATAAACTCTACTGCATACCCAATCTCTACCCCCCGGCGAATCGTAGGTGAGCACAATTTTGCGAGTGGGGAGTATGTATTCTGCAGTGTACCAGACTGGAGAATGAAATCCACAAATGAGTGAGTGAATGTGAGAAGCGGCACAGGCAGACTACTTAAGGGGCAGGGGTGGCACAGGCAGGCTACTTAAGGGGCAGGGGTGGCACAGGCAAGCTACTTAAGGGGCAGAGATAGCACAGGCAGGCTATTTAAGGGGCAGAGGTAGCACAGGCAGGCTTTGTCATGGGCAGAAGTGGCACATGCATGATGTTTCAGGGGCAGAAATGGTACAGGCAGGCTGTTTCAGGGGCAGAGGTAGTAGAGGCAGGCAGTGTATAGTGAAGGAGGTTACGCTGTACCACTATCAATGCCTGGCTCAGTATATAGTAATGGGAGTTATTATGTACCATATCTGCTCAGTAAATTTTATTTATTTAAACGTATTTAATTTATTTATAAGTTAATAATTTTTTCAGATTTCTAGTTTTTTCCACTTGACATACAGTTTAAAATTTTTTGCCAACATACTGCCAACATGTCAATCTATCTGACTTCCTGATTGTGAAATGTGATTCATTACTCTAGTGAACACGTTTCCACTGCTCCACAGTGCTTTACAACACTCCAGCCGACGTTTGCATAGTGATGGCCATGGAAATCCATTTTATGAATCTCCCAACGCACTGCACTTGTGCTGATATTGCTTCCAGAGACCCTTCAATAAGACCCATTCTACTGCCAGTGTGTGTCTATGGAGATGGCTGTCTATGTGCTTGATTTTATATACCTGTTAGCAGTGGGTGAAACACCTAAATGTAATAATTCGGAGGGGTGTCCACATGCTTCTGGTCATATAAACTGTTTTCAGATAAGGAATGTAAACACATCCCTTATTTATAATTTTGCTTGTGCACATGCCTTAAAGGAGCACTGAGCAATGTTTTTCTCTATTGCTGCCATCTTGACAGATAATGAACAGAGGTTCATTTTACTTTCTTAATCATTTGATCTATGTAACTCTTAAATGAATGAAGATATTTTTGATGGGTTAAATAATTTTAGGGATAATTTATAGATATTTCACCCCTTAAATAAAATAGCCTTGGCATATTAAATGTCTTGTCTGCAGGTCCCATAGGTCCATGGACATTTAGGGAATTATATGTGGTGAAAGAGGAAGAACAGTATATACCTGCACAAATCATGCATTCAACACTTTTGGTAAAATTCAAGCAGATCTTTGATACTTCCCAAACTCTGTCATGAAGAAATGCCTGGAGGGGACATTTCAAAAATCTTTTTTATGAGCGCTATGAGAGAACTCCATATTCTCTGCCTTTAGGTGATGCTGAGAGACATAAAATTCTTCTGTCATCACATTCTGCATCATCTAAACATGTGGACTGGAGATTTTGTCAGGATGCCAATTTCCAGTCAACTGATCAATAACATAATATTCACAACTGAAGTCTGTCCAGAAGTTATTGCTATTACCTAGACCTACTTGGAAAAAACTGTTCAAATAAAATAAGTGATTTACAGCCTTTATATCCATGATATAGACTATATCTTGAGATCGCATAAAGGTTTGTTTTGGTTTATGGTACAAAAAATGGTGAACTAATGAATAGTTGCCAACTGTCCCGTTTTTCCCGGGACAGTCCAGGGAATTGGTTGCTTGTAATGTTACTTTCGGTTATTACTTTATTAAAGTACACAATCACAGTGGTGTGGCTGCACGCTACACTTTTTAAAGTGTGGAACCCAATGCTAAAGGTAGGTGGAAGGCACTTTGAAGCAGCAGCCCACCAAACATATGGCTGGTCTGCCTGATGACTAGTATTTTCTTGTTACTCTGACTACAGAGTATGTGAAGATATTGGATAGGTGATAGTAGTCCTTATTTCGTAGTAGCTTTCATTCACTAATATAAATTGGGTGTCAAGGGAGCAGGAAAGGCAGGCTTCACTGGTTCCTTATACTAGATCACCAGAAACCAAATGTGCAAGGTGTACAATTCTTCTACACACTCTTCTATCAGTAAGCAATCTATTTTATTGCCTATAAATAATAATAAATAATAATAATAAATAGAGATTGCTAAAAAAAAAATTATAAATTCAATCCAATTCACCATGGGGTCAGTCTTGCACAGGAGTTCAAGCTGTGCCACCATAGGGTTTGTCAGTTTTCATCTTCTTTAGGCCCAATTGGAAATCGCTTCAATGTGGTGTTCTTGCCTTGTGCTAGATTAACAGCATGATTAGCCTTAATGGATTTTTTCCATAAAATTATAGTAGACTAGTCATACCAACCTGAAACATGGTTTATCAAATGGTGAGTGGTAGTTATAGAAGGATCATATCAGAAGCTACCTGGGGAAAACCTTCCTATACACTCAGGTCTGACAGATTAGAATTATTAAATAATCTACAATTCCTCTATATCACTTTTAGCTGTTGAATGCAATTGCTAAATCGGAGTGCAAGCAGGGGCGTAACTAGAAACCATAGAGCCCCAGTGCAAAAATTGCTCAGGGGCCCCCAACTCCACAAGCAAACAACTTTGTCTCCAAACAGCTTGTGAGTGCCATGTTTGCCCCAAGCAGCTTATAAGTGGTATATAAGGCCCAAAAAAGCTTGCCATCTTTGATCCAGCTTGTCAGTGCTCCCAGATAGCTTATCTGTGCCTTCTTTACCCCCAAAACAGCTTGCCGGTGTCATCATTGCCCACTCTGGCACACATATTGACCCTGTTGAATTTGTGACTGCTCCAACCCCTGTAGTTACGCCACTTAGTGCAAGCATGGCAAATCTTGCAATATCACCTTTGTGTATATCTTTTTTAAAATATATTGGTTATTTTGGAAGAGTTGAGCCTATGTGCATACTTTTTGTACATTAAGGTGAAAAAAGATGACCGTGGCAACACAATCTCAAGAAGCAATGTGAATTTTTTAAAGCGCTATATCTTCAATAGAGCAAACTAGGAGCTATACACTTGACCCTTAATCATACTGATATAATTGGCCATTCTTTCCAGAGCAAATACATTTCCCACACATACATTATATTCAAAATATACCATGGAGTTATTTATGAAGAGTTATGGTTACAAATGTGGTTTTATAACCATAGTAACCAGAGGAACTGTACAGTTGTCTGATGTGGTTTTAAGGGCACTTTTATAACATTGCATACAACACCCAAAGTCTCAAGGTTTTTCCTACTTTTCTGATTTTCTTTTAATTCTGATGCAGGTATGCTGACATTTATTTTTGTATAACAGGACTAACATGGCAACACTGGGGGAGCAGAGTGGCAGCATATCTATTCCACTAAATTGCTCTTATTAAGAGCAGGGTGAACTCCGACAAGTTAGCATTATAATGCGTCAGTAAGGGAAAAATCCAGCTGTGCATACAAGAGGGGTTTTGCCTGTTGCTGGTAAAACAGTGTCTATAGGGGGTTAAGAGAACTAAAGCAGAATATTCTTATCACCTTCCCCCACTGACACTTTATAGAGAAGATGCACGCAAATGACACATAATTATTTTTGTCTTTATTGATTGGGTACAGCCACCTTGCCACCTAATGGCAATTAAGTAAACACCCACACAGTTTATACTGTTTATGGAAAATAGCCTTAATTTTTGGTATTCTATGCTTCTAGTGAAAAAAAAGCTTAAATTATACAATATTTCCCCTTAAGTCGTTTAAACCCTTTAATAAAATAATGGTTGTGAAGCAGACTGATGATACAACAGCTTTCACCCATGTAGTGCCAATAGAAAAAATTTGTGTTTGTGCAGATGAAATAGGAATTCCTGGATAATCATTACTGGAAATACACAGCATGTGCTAATCTATTTGATCTAACGACCCTTCAGGTCTTTACTTGAACCTGAAGACTTCCTCCATATGTAAAATCTGCGAGTGGCACGTATGGAAGAAGTAACCATTTCTGCCATAATGAGGAGCTTAAGTGTAGACAATTTTAATGAACAACTTTAATATACCCCAGCAGTTCACAGTATATTCTGCCCATAGCAGCAACAAAGTTCAAATTATTATCAGGATTGTATTAGAGCCTTTCCAACAGATGTCTGATTCCTCTGCCAAGTTTAAAATGATTTAGAGAAAATTTTACGATTAAGTTGGCTTCTTATTCTACCAGCTTCTTATTCCAAACCCAAAATATTTTGTATGATAAATCAATATCAACAAATATTTTTATACAAAACAGATGCATAGACACTGCAAACATATCTAAAATCATTGATATGTTAAAATAAAAAAGTTGGCACATTTGGCATGAATTTACATAAGGCTGGAATAAGTAAATGAAGATTATGAGGGGTTCAAATCCATTGGGCCACCAACATTACTCTATGGATACGACGGGTTCACTGCTGTACATAAAACCTAGCTGATTCCAGCCTGGCCAAAAAGCTGTTTTTGCCGTCAAAAGGGTGACCAGCAGGGCCGGACAGGGACTCAAAAGCAGCCTTGGAAACGTGTAGACCAGCCCCATATAGTTTATCTCGAGCTCTTATACCCACACGCATCCCTAATACATACCCGAGTCACACTATTTGCCGAACAAATAACTATAAACCATTCTTTTTATCACATTATTTGTATTAAAATGCCAGAAAGCAAAAGTGTTAAAAGGCCCTAATAAATTAAATACATTACACATAATGGAATCAAAACATTTACTAATGCAAACATTTTAGATGAAAAGTTCCATTTTATTTTTTAATAAAAGCTTAAAATGATTAAGACATTTTTGGTTTTAATTTCCTTTTATTTGCCAACCTGCCCCCCCAGTTATGCACATCTGCCCCAGGCTTACCACTCTGCCCCTGATATGCCTTTTAACCCCCTATATACCCCTCTGCCTCCAGAAATGCCTTATACCTCCTCTATGCCACTCTGCCATATAGGGCGTTAAAATGCATATCATGGGACTGAGTGGCATATAGGGGCTATAATGCATTTCTGGAGGCAGAGTGGCATACAGGAGGATATAAGGCATATCAGGGAGGCAGAGTGGCATATAGGGGGGGGCATAAGTCTTTTACATAAAAAAATATACAGTTTGTACAAAAAATAAATTAGTTTACTTACCTCCTACTTCTTCCACTTTGGGGCTTTTTCAGCTTGACCTCCGTCCTCTGGTAGCTGCACACTGTTTTCTAAGTACACAGGATGTCAGTGACACGACATCCAGTGCTCCAGCAGTCTGAGTGCGAGGGGGCGGAGCTTTCACCCCTCACGCTGCTCCCATCACTATGCGCCCATCAGATTGCTGGAAATCTAATCTTAACGGCCTATGCGTGCTGATGCCGCCGGCCGGAGCTACTTTAATTTATTATTATTATTTATATTTATTTTAATATGCCGGATTGGCTTGCCATATTAAGTAAAAAAATAAATAAATAAAAAAGTATTAAAGTAGCGCCGGCCGGAGGCATCAGCACGCATCGGCCGTTTAGATTAGATTTCCAGCAATCTGATGGCCGCATAGTGATGGGAGCACCGCGAGGGGTGAAAGGTCCGTGCGAGGTGACCAGCATGCCAATCCCCGGGGTTGTAGACATTTTGAATGAGTAACTAAGGATTGTGCAGCGTTAAAATCTATTGGCCCTCCCACGTCACCATACAGATGCAAGCGGCCCAACCCCAACATTAAACTCAACTGGCCCAAAAGCAGCATTGCCCACAATATGGGTGCCGGGTCTACCAAATCCCTGGTTTTGAGGAGTTTGATTTAGTAACTGACAATTTTAATGGAAAACCGTGCTTGAGCATGAGAGGAATCAGATATTATGTACAGAATTGGACCTCTTGTATCCATAAGGTAATGTGGGTGGCCCAATAGATTTGAACCCCTCAAAATTCTCAGTTACTTATGCAAAATTCTCAGAACCGCCATCTCAAGCCAAGCTCTAACCCACCTCTCTCTTAATTTTATTTATACATCCTCTTTTCCATGCTGGAACCACTTAGCCTTTATTACTGCTACAAGAGAGCTACTACTCCCTCCTTTTGATTAAATTACCCATACTTTAGATTGTAAACTCTCGAGCAGGGCCCTCAAAAGCCCACCATTCCCGAATAGAACTTGTAAAAGTACCATTAGGCTAAATAGCAAGCTCACAGGCAGGCTTCTCAACTCCTGATGTATGTATTAATCTATTTTAATCTGTAAACTGCCTCACTTAAATTGTACAGCATTGTGTAATTTGTTGGTGCTTGATAAAAAAATAATAATACCATACTTCACAATTATAAGAAGACCCCCCAAAATTTGAATATTAATTTAGGAAAAGAAGAAAAAGCCAGGATATAAGACCACCCTATAGGAAAAAGGTTTTACTAGTAAATATTCATTCACATGTAAAGTATTTTTTCATATTTAATACAAACTATTATTGAGAAAAATGCATTTTATTTTCTTTAATTTGCCACTCTGCCCCAGATATGCCTTATAGCCCCTTATATGCCACACTGCCTCTCTGATATGCCACTCTGCCCCCTGATATACCTTACACCCCTATTTGCCACTCTGCTTCCCAAAAAAGCCTCTTACCCACTATATGTCACTCTGCGCCCCAGATATGCCTTATACCCCCTATATGCCACTCTGCCTTACCGATATGCCACTCTGCCACCCAGAAATGCTTTATACCCTCCCCGTATGACACTCTACACCTGATATGCCACTCCCAAACTTACCAATGCACCCCCAGACTTGTCTCTCATGTTCCAGACTCCCTGGTGTCTAGTGGGGGCAGCTGGTGGACATCTGCGCGATGTGCGTAGACAACCTCTGCTTCTGCCCGTTACTTCCGGTGGGGCTTCTATGACTGAGCACCAGGAGGTCACGTCACGCAAGCGCGTGGTCATAGAAGCACCAGAGGAAGTGCTGGCAGTAGCGGAGGTTGTCTGCGGACATCGCATACACATTGACCGGCTGTCAGAGAGAAGGATCCAGGTCCCCTGCAGCTCTGCGGGGGATCTGGATCTTAGTCTTATAGTCTTAGTCTTATAGGGCCGATTATAAGATGACCTCTTATATAAGCTGAGGGGTATTTTTCAGAGCATTTGCTCTGAAAAAACCTTGTCTTATGTTCGAGCAAATACGGTGATAAAATACGATTAGGAGGGCAAAAAAAAATTAAAGAGTCAAAATAAAACTAAAAAAGCTAGTCTACCTAGCACCTTAAAACTGACCCATAAAGGATAGTGTGCGATAATACCAATAATTTTCTCACTGAAACTCATTTCCACTGTGTTTTCAGGAATGTAACTGGCCAATATGTTTTACATATTTATATTGGCTTATAAATGTTCACATTTTTTTTTACTTTCTCCCAAGAAATTATGGAAAAAGTAATATACTGACCTTTACTGCAATAAAGGATGCAAATTATGTGAATAAAAGGGGATTTTGGGATTAAAAATACTTTATTAGCCCTACAATATTCAAAGCTATACATTGCAATAAAGTGACCTAAAAAGGGAAGATGGCTCAGTGGAAATAATCCACCTATTGATTTCTAATTTGTTTCTTAGAGCAGTTTTTTATTATTATTATTATAAATATTACAGATGGGTGTCTGTAATGGCGTGCTTAATCTTCATTTTGTGCTCCATCTGTAAATATTGTGTTACAAATGACATTTAACCCCCATTCTCTCCAGCATAAAAAAAACAAAACAAAAACCTTTTGTTAGTCTTTACATAAATGCATACTTCTCCTAATAATACACAGATGTTAATACAGGTTAGCGTTTGATATTTTAATTAGTATCTATGTTTTTTTACACAATTACAGTGATAGCTTCCTCTGTTCTAATCTGTGCTAAAGCCAAGAATTAGAAATCATAAAAGCTTAAAATAATATTTAAAAACAGCCTATACTAAAGGAAATCAACGGACAGGATCGGGAATTAAAACATGACATTCGTTTAAGAAGCACAGATACTGGCTATATATTTTTTTTAAGAACAATCTCTAGATATTAAAAAGTTGTTGATATAAAGTGGCTGTGCTTTTTTATGAGATATTCTATAATTGCATTTGACTTCTTCCTGATGAGGGGACTCTAGGGTTCAGCAAATCACTAATTCAAATACATGAACCTCAGAGACGCGATCATAAATCCCTGGCATTATTTTCAGTACTAGTATTGCATATTCATAGTGCTGTGGCATTATTGGATAGAAGAGAGTGGTTTGGGTAACCTTCTTCCATAGGAATGAAGAGGTTAATTTGTCCACCCACTGACACTCCTTTGTACTCTACTCATTATAGGAAAGGCTCCTTCTGCATATATTTGCAAAGCCTGAAGTGCTTTATTTAATGAAGTGTGAGTCACTTTATGAGCTTTTAATTATGTACTGATAATTAACATTATGACTATTACCCAACAAATATCACAAAGCAAATAGGAAATAGCTTGTTTTTTTATGCAAGCAATAGGTTAGCAAAGGGAAGGGCTAGTGCAGGCATTGATAGCGTTGAGTATTAACCCTGTGTGGGAGGATATGTTTTTACGGAGCACCTGCTCTTGGAATGCTCTTCGATTTTCAAGTATTGGGAATGACTGGCATTTAAGCGCTTAAGACAAGACTAAGGGCTAATTAAGAAGACAGGAAGATTAGACGACCTGATTGGTTCTGCCATCTACATTTTTCAATGATTTAGATCGATCATGTTGGGTCTTATTGGGTACTGAATAAACTCACTTACCCAACAGCTTTCATTATATTGTTCTATGCTGTGAAATAAGCTAGCAAATTAAAACATGTTATTAACAATACAATCAATCAATTCTTTCTTTTTTTCTGACCCAAATGTTTGGGTTTGCCAATACCTTTGCCTTCCTGCACCTCTTTAGGCATTTGTTGCCAGTATGTCCTTACGTTACCTTGAAGGAAGAAGAAGCCATATATTCCTAAATGAAAGTCCTTGTTTTCTTCTAGTGACCTGCTGTGCTTCTCCCATAACTCCAAAGGTGACATGTTTAAAGTTGAATTTGTGCTGTTAATGGATTAGTTTAACAGTCATATATTCCACTGTCCTCTGAGCAGCAGAGATTAAATATGAGAAGCGGACAGCAAACAATTCATCTTCACTCTCTGAAATATATACCGTATATTGACCAGACCTACCTCTAATATAAAATATATATATAGAAAAATATTCACAATATTTTTGCGGATACCCTTAAACTGTGATGCCTGTACCACTAGTGGTCCTTATGACTAGAGTTGTGTGAAAATAACAAAATTGCCTTTTTCTGAAAAATGGTTGGAAAGTAGCACTTTCTGCCCCAGGGAGCTCTGGCGACCTTAAATATTAAGGCTTGTAGAGCTGAAACTTTGGCGTTTGAGACATGATGTCACAACAATGTGTGCAAACTACTAGTTTCTGTTCACTTTTGCATACATTATTGCTTCTGCCAGAGCTACTGCAACTTCAAACTGATTTTCAAAATTTTACTTTGCACCAGGTTGCTAGGATAATGTGGGGAGTGAAAAAATGTATCTGAGCACCAGGTGAGCAGGGTCGAACTTTGGCTCATTATATTCAGTCAGTCATGTTATCTGTTTATTATTCATTTTTTTAAACAAATTTAGCATATTTCAGATAGAATCAATGTGGTCTTTGGCACCCAGTGCATTTCTAAGGTGCCCACGGGAGCAAGTCATGCTGCATAGGATAGTTGCTGCAAAAGCGGCACAAATACCAAACTACAGCACATTTACATCACATTTAAGGTTTCATCTGACATAGCCTTAGCTTTGAGGATGGGCAATAATCAGTCGCCACTTTTTCCTTTAGCACATAGAATTAAACATAAGAATGACAACAAAGTGACTTAATAAAACTGTTCAATGAAGTATTTGCTTCCTCTATATTTGAAGCAGTGCATGTTGGTAAAAGACCTTTCTCCAGCCTATACTGAGGATGTTGAATCACAGGTCCTAATTTACTCAGATGTATTTCATGTCATCTGTATTATATATATTTTAAAAAAACAAACTGTATTAATTTTGGTACGTCTTGGATATGTTCTTTGAGATATCCAAGATGAATGCCCCCCAGATGCCTCTTGGTGCCACGTCAAGCTGAAATACTTGAAGATTTGGTTGTCTGAAAATCTTTTTACCTTATGTATCAACTTCTCTCCTTCGCTGATTTACAGTCCTGGGGCGCTACATTTTTATATTGGCCGGGCAGGTTTGAAAAAGACTCTCCTTCTCTTATTTTGGGGAAAATATTTTATTAGACCTTAAAATTCCACCACATAACATGCGCGTGTGTTTTTTACCGAAAGGGTTAAAGTAGAGGCAATTGCATTTCCACTGTACAAGTAGCAAGAACGAATTATGGAATGTTCGAGAAACACACGACAGAAATGTTCCTGTCACACAGCAAGGGGTCAGCTAGTACTTTCATAATAGTCCAGAACGTCAGTTAGTTTAATTTATTCATTACTCTTTCTATATAAAGCTTCAGTTCTTAATCCACACAGTGATGTCCAGACTTAACAAAATCCAAACGTGAATCTCAATGTCAGAGTCCCTAAAGCACAATGATGATGAATTCTGCTATTCCCTGTTAGGGATCAATGCATGAAAATAGACTGGCAAGTGCCTTCTAAATTGTCAGATAGTAAATGCCCTTTTGATTGAAGATTAGTACTTGCCTCCTTCAGTTGGGACAGGTCAGATATCTAAAGCACATTCCCTACTAGAATTATTTTTTTTATTTCCCAGCTTCAAAATAAGCTAACACTGTACTGATGAGCTGGTACTGGGGGAAAAAACAAGGATTAAGTGGATTTCAGTCCTGTATGAGGAATTTCCTGTTGCCGGTGCAGACCTTTTTCTGCCACATTTTCCTGAATTCTGCTTTTTCACATTACAGAGTGCGATTAACAGAGTTTCACACATAGAAGTGTATCGATAAATAAAGACTGAATTGAGTGTGGTTTTAATATAACTAGCACATTGCAATAGAAAGTCTTTTTACTTTGGAAAAAGGATCAAGCTGGAAGTCTTTATTTCACACGATATTATTGTTATCACTACAAATGTTTTTAGATGTGAATGTTGTAGAATCACTCATAAACTATTTAGCAATTTAAAAAGCTATTTTTCCTTTTGTAAAATCCAAATATGTACTTTGAAGAACACTTGGAATCTTATCAGGTATGACCTATGTAAGTAGGGTCTAGTACCAGAAGGCAAAAAAACACAGAATGAGCTTTCATAGAAAACCTTCTGTTTCATAGTCTTGCACTGATAAATTATAGCAAACGCTTTATCACAGACATTGAGATCAAAATCTTATGGTGACGATGGAAAGATGTTGGTTAGTGGCAACAGTAATTTGATGGGTCTCAGTGTCTCTTAAGGCATTTAATACCTTTACTCGGCTCGTCCCTTTTATTACGGATATTTCAATGCTGTTGGACCTGAGGAGCTGAAAGATAAGAGCAAGGTTAACATTGTGGTGTATTTTTTAAGTCTTGTCTGATCTTAACAGGATTTCATAGTAAAAGGAGTTGATAGAGTATTTGAAAGAGTTAAAGTAGAGGAGAGCTCACAAATAAAAACCAAGCTTTACCTTTTTTTATCCATTATGAGAACAAAACATTTTCCCTCCAGTATCATATCACATAAATTAACGCAGTTTGTCCAAATAATATTGACCTATAAATCTGTTTTTTTTGGTTTTACAAGTATGATTTTTTTTATTGGAGTAATACCTTTATAACAAGACAGACTAATACATTAAAAGTATGAGGAAAAAAAAATGAAAACAAAAGGAGCAGCCAACTAGTGATTTCTCATACAATAAGCGAGTTAGGTACATGTGTAGATATAAGCAAACATAATAAAATGTACTGGTATAAAACAATGATATAAACAAATTGGAAACACTGCATACTAAATGATAAAGACTCTCATAAAGTATGTATGCATCTAATTAAATAATGCATCAAATAAGAAACAGAAAAGAAATACATATCACAAAAGCCACAATAGAAAAAAATAGCGAAGGCACAGGCACACAGATGATGTTTCAGCGTGGTAGGTAACTAAATTTAATAAATATTCATCTTAAATTATAAATGCTTTTATGAGCATCTAACCCGTTGAGTGTGATTGTTTACGTGATGTTTAGTTCACAAGGAGGGTAGTCAGTGGTTTCCTCCTGTCCTCTTCACCGCTGTCCTTCTCTTTACTAATTTTGACTTTTGTTGTCTCTTCATCTGGCTTTCAAAGTGTACTTGATATAATTTCCCTGTACTTTCTATTGTACAAATCCAGCCCAAAATAATATACTGGTCTCATTATGCACTCACCTCATCTGATGATCTTGTAGGTACATTCTGTAAAAGCATTACATCTATTTGGGAACAATGATGAGTTCCGTGAACTCCAGGTTCTTTCAATCACTTCTTGTTGGGAGTTAAACAAAATCTACATTGTTTTTTATTTGTCATTAAAAGGTTAAAATCTGCCTGACCTTGGTTGTGCTGATAAAGTTTAGTCTACCTTGAGATAATATCCTCTTCACCATTTAACAAGCCACCACATCCTAGGGAATTCATGGAAACATTTTAACTGCATTCTGGGCTTTGCAACATAAATAACTTTCTCATCAATTTTTGTTTTGATGACAGAATCTCTATTGTGTTTTAAAACATTCCCTAAATATTAAAGGATGATAGTTCTAGAGATGACTTGACAGTGTTGTCCATTGCAGACTGCATTAACAGACTGTTCCAGGAAGCCAGTAGCTTGGTGATGAAGAAGTGTTTGTTTATGATGGTGGTTCTAACCATGACAGATTACTATCTCCGTAAATGGATTATTGCTGAGAGTCTAATATAAAAGTGGAAAAGTCATCTAAAATGTAGTTAGCCTTTATAAAAATATTTCAATAGCACTTTTTTACTTAGACACTACCAATGGTTTGTGCATAGAATGTAAAGCCATTGTTGTCTTCACGTCTGTTAGTGGGGGTTACTCTTGTATTATTAGTAACTTTATGCCTGTTACAACAGAAATACTGAATCACAAGGAACCAAACAATTCTGGCAGTTGCAAAACATCACTGGGCTGACTCTGGTATTTCTTCAGATATGGTAGTTCAACTATTGGCAGAAAGCTTTCATTCTGTCTACAGATTCCCAACAATACTTTGCCTTACCTTTTCAATAACCTATTTAGCTGCTCAATGATTTGTAACCGCTCAGGTAAGGATGAAGGGAGGGGACGTATGCAGGTGTCACAGAGATTTTATAATATTCAAATATATGTTTTTTAAAAAGCAACCATATATTGCGTTCCATATTTTAAGCATTTGTAAACCAACAGCTTGGAAACTAACAATTGCTCTTCTTACATGGAACCCATTTAGCTGCAGCTTTCACTGTATCATTTCCTATTTGTGAACTGCATACTTTGTATGATACATTTAGTTCAGTGTTCTAAATGGTCCTGACCCAATAGCCGCTTCAAATTTAGATTTTCATCTAGTATTAATGGTAAATTTGTTTTCCTTTTGTATGATATTATCTTGATATGTGATCAAGAGACTAAGTCTGTCGGAGTTTGAAAATATACGGTAATTCTTATTTCTTGAGACCATTTGTTAACAAGCACAGATGCATTTGTTTATTGCGTTGAAGGCCTCACCCCTTGGGGAATCTAACTTAATCGGTTAAACCCTAAATCTGCCAAGATCAACGTCTCATTAGAATGTTCACAAGTTCCAGGATTAAACTAACACTTGTTTTAATTAGTAATGGTCTATTCCACTGCGGGCCATTCCGGTTACATAGCTAGCAATTTTAAACAACAACTCATGTGATTATTCAAGATATTTTCAACGCGTTTATAAAATGAAACCCCCACTATCCATCTGGTATCTGTAGCACGGGTCTACAGGACAGCCGGAATGGAAGGTGTTAAGACAAGAGCCCTAATTTTTTACCCCCTTAGGAAGGAGGCGATTGCCAACACCTGCAATCTACCTTCAACTCAATCTATGTGCCGCTCTTACCTGCTCTGGGTCTAATAGGAAACAATCCATCATATTTTGGTCCAGGAATCTCATCAGGCAGTGTCAGGCAGCTGTATATTTATCAACAGTCACTGAAGCAATTTCCCTTTCTCTTTGTCCTTTCTAATCAATATATGGCAGCTCAATATGAAAATGAATATTGTCACTGCAGGGGCTCAGCAGGGGGAGTTGTATTCATCAGTGTGGAGGCTGTTGGATATATCTCAAGGCAGAGAGGGTGGTAGAGGGGCTATTAGAAGGCAACATCCCAAACAGACTTTGTTAGAATAACATGTGAAATGAGAATATTCAGTGGCACACATACTCTACATGGGTTTTTTTTGTTTGTTTCAAGTACAAATGCCAAGAATGCTGACTAGTTATGAAACAGAATGAAAAAGTTTGGGACAGAAACAAGTGGCAATGGAATACACAGCCAACCTCATCTTTTCGAAAATAGCATATACGATCAATGAATGTTCAATTCGCAAAGGGAGATGGATGGAAATGAAAATAGACTTTATCCGTGCCTGATGGATAAATGGAATATGATATTCCTATACCAGCCTGGCAATAGAACCACCACCAAAAGTTCTGACTAATACTACTGCATTGCAGAATAACCTTTTTTTCTTTCGAGAAAACCTTTTATTTCAAAGTTTTAACAATGCTTTGAGGTAAATATTGAAATGGATTTGGGAATGTATGACAAAACTCCTGGCTGTAGAACCCATCAATAGGTAATATAACCATCTTAGGGTTTATTTGCTGAAGAATCTCTGAAATAGAATCACTCAAACAAAATACTGTACAGTCCCAGGGAGTTATTTAATTTGGATTTTGTGTGCAGGTGCTGTGAATGTATATGGATCCTCCAGGTGGAGACGTTGGAGAGAAGGATGGGCCAGTGCTCAATCCTCTTTCACTTTGCAACAAATTAGGTTTCGACATGACATTGAGGAAACCTGCAAAAGGTGCAGGAGATGGACATCTAAACTCCCCCAAGCCTCAGAATAAGGGGGCGACTGCGGGGGAGATGGAGTTCCTCTGTGCTTCCAGGGCCAGTAGAGGCCTTTAGAAGAAAAACCCAATAGCCAAATGAGGCATTACTTACCAGGACCTGTGTAAGCTGTGTGTTTTTTTAAAACACAGGTTTAGGTGGGTCTGGCAGGGAGAAATAGGTTAGTGAATATTTAGGCTGGTCAGTCAGCAAAGTATAGTCCAGAGCTACGCTAATACTGTATTTTCTTTTAGGGGAGTATTGCTGTTTGTGAGCTTTATTGCCATAGAGGAACATGAGACCCAGGAGAAGTGACTTTAGTGATATGTACAGTAGTTGTGTGTATGCTCAGATCCTCTCTGTGATATGTAGGTATTGAGCTCAATCCCTAGACTCCTATTTGTCATGGAGTGACACAAAGAGCCATTTCTGTAAATGCAGTACAATAATCATGGGAAGCTGTCAGTAAGCACTACACAATGTCAACCATATGCTTATATAGTTGTCATAAAGTAATCGACCTTTATTTATACACATGAAGGTTCTTGTGCCTAGTGACATAGGATTAAAAATATAACAGTGTTGCTGGTTATATAAATACATGCATGTGAGACCAATACAACTCCATGGATTCCAAACTTTCTTCAAATCCAGCTAACAAAAAATGTTATTTATTCCCTGGTCTTGGAAACGGCTACAGAAAGCACATGGACCTCTAACTATGGAAAGAGAGTTTTCTTGGCTCCTGTGAGCCCTGCTTTGCCACCGCTGATTCTGGTAAATGGTGCAAAAAAGTGGAGAAATTAGCTGGGATGCTATTGGCTGATACAGCAATTTCTATCACAGTTGCTCTTTATACAAAACCCCTATTACAAAAGAGGTGCAAAAAAGTAGGCAGTTTCGAGCAGGAAAACAGTCAAGCTTTTTGATTATATATCTATAGCTGGAAACTTCCCAGTGTTGTCGACTCACAGCTCTTCCTCCAGTTGTTGCAGTTATCGTCTCTGAGCATCTGTATAACTGACAACTATTACATTTTTAGCTGGACAATCTTGTTTTACAGGGACTGTCGCATGCAGCTGCCACACTGACCCTATTTTTCAGACAGCGGTGATAATGGATCAAAAATTGCAGGCATATGCAAATGTGGTAGCCAATGCTTTCACCCACATAAATAAAGTGCAAACTTTGGAATTTTGTGGGATGGAACCGCAAAGATAATTCTGTCAGTTTACACTGAGACCAACACAGCTGCCAACATTTTGTACTGGTAAACCAGCAGGTGACACCAGTTTGTCCATCAGTCAGTTTCAGAAAGACCATAAACAGTCAGTCATTACCGTTGTTCTAGTGTTTGGGCTGTATGACTATACTGATAAAAAACAGAATGACATTTAATGGGGAGTGTGTGAAATCTTACAGGGAACAGTAAATTTTGCATGTCTTTTTGCCACAAAATTGGATAAATAGTTACATCTTGTCACACAACAACTCCCTCTAAGGCTCGGAAATCTAGCATGTCCCCTTATGCCTGTCACAACAATAATAACCTAAGCTGTATCTTTCCTTTATAACAATTATAACCTAAGCTGCATAACCTTCTGTTATTTTTTAGGACAACAATAAAATTGAAACAGAGAGGACGTATTGTCAAAAAAAACTAAATTTCACGCACGACTGTACTCTAAGCTCATTCACATCAGCGGGATCCGTCTTCCCACTTAGAGAAGAAAAAGTTAATTAAAAATCTCCCACAGTCTTTAAAAACCGTGATCTTTTTATATATAAAAAAAGAAAAATAAATAAATAAAGTGTATAAGATATTAGGGACGGAAAGAAAAAGAGTAATAGAAATATTGTTTCTGAAAAATCCACCTACAGGATCAAACAAGCGTGAAACAGGAGTGACTTTAGCAGCTGGAAAAGGCTCACTAATCCCGTGTAATTGCTTCATTAAATTGCTTCAATATTTTCACACCTTCATTTATTGGCAAGCAGTCCAGCTTCTGTTTATAAACATTTTAATCAATTTTGCTTCTTCTTTATGTTTTTTTTTGTTCTAGAAGCATTAGAGTTGATGGCCGAGAAAATCCACTTGTGTTATATTATTTTCTCTTTTAATCTTAAAATGTCACAACCCTTTTAACCATTTTAAGTGTTCTGAGGTTAGCAAACCATTGGCGTCTCTCTCTACCTTTCCTTGCTCTTTTTTTTATCAGTTTCCTTTCTCTTCTCTCTATTTCATCTTCTTACTTTTAGTAAACAAAAGGATCTGTTGTTCACTAAATAGATTTGCATGGAGGCTTTTCATGAGAGTTGTGTTTCAACTCCTTGGCTTCACTGTACATTATGAAGACATCCTCAGTATTCTTAACTCAGTAAAAAAATTCTCCACACTCATTGAATTATGCATTATACAGGGCCAGACAGGGGCAGGCTGGGCCAGGTGGCAATTGCCCCCCAGGCTACGCTAAATCTAAAATAAACGGTCGTGCAGCCATCCACTGAAGTGGCCGATTCAACCGAACAACTGCCAGGGCCGTCTTTAATGCGGGGCAAAAGTCCGTGGGCCGGCACACCGAGATGCCATTGCAGCTGATACGGCCACAAGCCCTGTTCACAGTGGTTTAATGGGGTTGCGGGTATCTTTGACTCAATAATGGCAGGCAGACAATTTCTTGCAGGCAGCAAGGTACTTCCTTGATGCTTTCATATTGTATATAGTATATGCATTTCCATGCGACATTCTCTATTTGTTCCCATGTGTACCTTTATATCTATGCAATGGACTGTCTACACCGATCAGCCATAACATTAGGACCACTCACAAGTGAAGTGAATAACACTAATAATCTTGTTATCATGGCACCTGTCAGTATATATAAGGAATGTTTTTAACAAAGCTCCCACTGCCTCCCAAGAAGATACAAAGTAGCACACAGAAGAAAATGTGAGCCCCCATTTAACATTTTAGGTTTTTAGCCTGCCACTAAGATGCGTGAAGGGCAACCAGACACCACAAGGTAGGAGTGGTTTCAGTACACGGAGATGTCCTTAAGTAAGGAGGAAACCTCTTTATTCTAATGTTAGGGAGATACCAAGTAATTTGTAGTTAGTGCTGCTCTGATTGACATCACATTAGTTTTATAAAAATCTCCAATATAAAAATGTATTTCTATCAGCCTCCTCCTCCACGTCCATGCACTGTGTAATGCCGATAATTTAAAGCTCTCTGCACCATGACCTCAGATTCTGGTCTCTTTGTTAACACCAGAAGGTGGCTGAACTCCTTAACATTATAGGCTGTTTATAAGGTTTTGGTCAAAATAAAATGTTTCTCTGGATCTATTATTTAGTGAATGGGCTCTAGTGCATTTAGTATTCCTCCTTTCTGAATGCCCAGTTTATTTATTTGCTGGACACTATTTCTTCCTGTCTGGCAGCCATTCAAAGTCTAATAGCCTTCTCTCTCCCCATCATTCCAACAGGTCAGAGGAGGAGGTGGGGGCAGTGGAATTACAGAGGAGTGGAAGGAGCATTTGGAAATGAAAAACTATCTTTGACAAAGCTCATTTTATTCTGCCAGCCTCCTTTCTTTTTCCATGGCTGATTGAATCAGGCTAATTAAAACAAGCAGCATTGTGTCTGGAGGCCGCTGGGACAAAGTGCCATAGACAGGTCTGATTGCCAGAGAAAACACGCGCGGTTCTGGCTGCAAACAGCAATACATTTACTGCACTTTTCACAGTGAGGGGAAGGGGGTGTCTGAATAAGGGGATTCCACAGCCAAATATTGCGAGATGCCAGATTTAAGCATAACTTTCTGTTTTTTCCTCACACACATTTTCACTGTTTGCTTCCCGTTGCCCCAATGTGACATATATATATATATATGTCTAATGGATACTCATATCAGTTTGTTTGACCCACCAACACTGAGGGTAAAGTATAAGCATTGCTTGGTCCCGCACCCCGTTTCGGCTACCAGGCGTTCTCCCTTATTCTGGGGGAGTGGCTAGCCCCAGATGGCCTTGCGTGGGTGGGGACTGGGAGGGAAGGGTGAAGGGAGTAGGTGGGAAGTAGGCGGATAATGGGCTTGGCCAAACACTGTTCTGCCTGGAGAAAGAAAAAAAACTGATGCAGATACCTAGGAAAGCAGGGCTTCATCCGGAGACTCTAGATGAAACCCAGTTATGCGTATAGGTGGAATAGATGTACAGCAGAAGTGGCAATGGCTAATACAGCACAGTTAATTGAGTATACATGAGGCATAAGGCTGTTGAGAATAAGTTTTTTAAATTGTGCAATGGGTAAGAAAATAGGCAGACTAGGTAGGCCAAATGACTCTTTCCTGCAGTCAAAATATGTAGAGATTTCTTTAATGTTATCTCATGAATATTGTATTCTTGATGCTGGGTCATCTCAGCCTTTCTACAGGAAAAGCCGCATTGGGGATGGCCTCTCATAGTAAAATCAGATTAAATGTTTTTTTCTTTCTTCAATTCACAAGCAACCTAATATTTTGTGAATAAACCTCTAATGTGCCAGCAGAGTGTTGGCAAATGTCGATGTAACTCAATGTGTTAAAGAATAATAATTTACATTTAGCTTTTCACAATATTCAGGATAAATATAATATGTATACATTTGTTATAAGGGAAATCTGCTCATGTTTTAAAATGACCATAGCTATGTGGTTTTAGGGAGAATTATGAGAAACACATGCCGCACTTCTGAAAAGATTTTACTGGGCTTGTTAGAATTTTGGCAACATCACCCAGTTAACAACAGCACAACAACCCTTTGGGGATCAAGCTACTTAGGGTCAAACACAATAATTATTTCTCAGACTCGTGTCCTGACCTGTATTTTGAAGTCAGTAACCAATTTCAAGTATTACCAAGAACGAGAAATCACCTGAGATGTTAAACCAATTGATTCTTGAAAAGAAAAGCAATTGCAATCTCTGAAATACATGGGGATATCTCAGTTCACCTAAAGTAAAGCATCTGGCAGCTTGGCACATGGTGTAACATTAAATACTACATTTAAAGTGATATGATCTGTTGATGCAGACCTTTTTGACTCTACATTTGTTCAAGCTACTAAATCAAGTTTGATGCACTTAGGTAAATGGGCTGTATCTGCGTAAAAATATATATATATATTTGCACTGCACATTACCAGTAAAATAATCAGTGAAAATGTGTGCAATGCTTTTGTTCTAAATTCTTAACTTCACAGAAACTTGACACATCTAGGCTTGTATGGCATTGTGATACTCATGTTTGGAGCGATAGAGCCTATTTACAGGTAAACCCTTTATGATCACTACGTCGGGTAAACATGTGGACTTTGGTGGCACTGGTGGAGAAGACCATGTTCTTCTAGGATCAGATACTGAGCTCAAATAATACTGCTTTGGAAACTCTAGAGTTGTTCTTGCAATGGAATTTAACATTTGGGAATTTTTCACTTATAGTACCGACGAACAAATTTAGGAGCAAACATATGACTTGTTCTTTACTGCCTACTTATTGTTTCTAGCTTGTTGTATAACTGTATGGAGAATCAGCAGAGGAAAATGTTTGTATTAACTTTACGGGTCCTACTTTTCTGTAATACTTTGAAAACCCAATAAATACCCTTTTCTATAATGAAGGGGTGTTTTTTCAGTGTGCTACATACCAATAACACATCTTTCTAACGTGGATCTTTCACCTTAAAGAACAAACACTCAATAGATTAACCAGTAATGTATATGTTGGCAGAATTTAAACAGTAAATGTTATATAGCATTTGGCCCTTCCTACACCATTTTTCTTATCAATTCAAGGCATAGTCGTGTTACTGATAAGTCCCAAGAAGAGTAAATGCTCATTGGTGGCAGAAAGTAAAATGACTTAAAGACCAAGTAACTTCTTCCTAGATTCTAAAGGCTGTCTTATGAAGATACTTATAATAGAACCGTGCACATCAGTGTAGTCACTACACTATTTCATATGTTCAGAGCTCCACTATGTTTGTTTTAGTGCTAATCATAAGCCATTTTATATGGTCAATGACTATCACTTAGCCTGGCTGGGCTGAGGAGTGCACGTAAATTGGTACAATGTTAAAGATACCCTAATGTGTATTGATCCTGGGCGACTAAGCAGGAGGTTTCTCTGTAACAGATAATTTCTATGTTTGCTAACACATTACGGTACGAAAATGTGTATGATTGCACATACTTTAAAATATCTGAAATGTTTCAGCAAGCTACTGAAATGAACTGCTAAGCATGAGCCCTAATAATACGAGTATGATGTTGATTGATTAGGAAGGTTGTGTGTGCTTGTAAGTCCAGTATCCAAACTCCTGTCTGTGTTTATTGACTCTCACTCTGTTGGGACTATTTTAAAGGAATGGTTACCCTCAAACTTGCTTTCTTTTTTTCAAAGCTGAAGTGACTCCAGCTTCCATCTGCCCTTTACAGTATTTCTGTGCTAAATTAGCTTGTGGAGAGTATATAGTATTTACATATCTAGTGCCTGAGACATCCCCAGCCCCATCACTGCTTAATTTACCTGCAAATATAATACATACACGGGACAAATTGGGAAATGCTACCATATTCACAATGTATGGCATCTCTAATCAGTAAGCCATGTTGATTGGTTGGTTCAGAAATTAGCTTAATGAAGGCAGAATTTTTATACACCTTGGAGAATGCTGGCAAGTATGTGTAGGTTCTATCTCCGGAACAGATATTATTAAATCACTAGTCCAATTCATGTTGGGGCATCTGAAGCATTTCATATGTATTATTATTATTATTATTATTATTTATCTATATAGATTTTTTATGTTCTACAGTTCAGTACCACAGAGACAAATCAACACACGTAACAAGGACCCAACTTCTAAACATATTTAGAAATGTTTCAAAATGTCCTTTTTACTTCACATCCGAGAGACATGTATTTCATTAGTAGTTATTATTCAATAAAAATCCTTGTATTATTGGCATTTTAGTCTAACAAGAGGTTTCACGGCAACCTAAAAAATATGCGCTGTTTGTTATTACAAGTAATTAGAAGAGATTCTATTCTGCTTACCCAAGTATCTAGGAAAGTTCTTCCCACTTTGAAGTCTGTGCTAATTGAACATACACTTGATGGGGGCTAATGAAGCTAATGTTAGGAGAAGGGGGGCTTGCCTTTTTTGTGTCTCCAGAGTCACCGGAAAATACATTGACCATTGGTAGCAGAGAAAATGAGTGACAAGGGCTTACTGAGACTTGCTTTATACAGTCATGTCGCCTCTATCTATTATTCATTAGTATGAATGGATTTTTAATTGGAAAAAAATGAATTATATAAGGAGGCTATGATTGATGGTCGACTTTTGTACAGATGAGAAAAATGGAGGGGTGATTGTCATTCTCCTGGACACCTGGTAATGATTAATATTCTAGCCACGTTGTGAGTAACATGATAGACGTGGTTTCCTTATATTTAGCATTTAGGCTACATTGGGTCAGAAGACTACTTATAGGCCATGTGGGTTCTGAATGTGTTTCTCTGAGAACCAGTTCATGCATCTCATGTTCTTTGAAGGAGAAAGACGTATATACAGTGTATTGCTATCAGCGTAAGTGCTACATTGTATAAAATAACTTATCACTGCTTCATATAACGGGCCATGGTGACAATTATAATATCTTGAAGCACAGCACATGCAGGTTTGTTTAGACTCTAATTGGGGTCACTTTATGGTGGGTGAATTCATTGGCATGCTGACTGGCATCCTTTTATTAAAGATACATTGTCTAGTATTGCATTACTTATATGTACTGTGATGTGTGTTCATATCTCTTTTACCTCTTTGACCTCTCTTCACAGAGTGTATTAAATGAGTTAACCATTGCCCTGTTTTACATTATCCTTACTGAGCTAGTTGCCTGATTCATGCTGATTCTTCATAGGGCAGCAGTTTCATCACTGATTTCAAGCCTCCATTTCCAGAGCTAGAAGGTTAACTACTGGTACTTCATCTCAATAGACAGATGCTGTTTCTAACTTGACTTCCAGACTCCATGCCAAACCCCCATAGCGTCTCTTATTGACACTGACATGCACTCTGGCACTCTTCCTCTGTCTTCTACCTTACAAGGTAATACCTTTTTGTGTCATACGAATTAACCCACAAATTGGTGCGCAGTCTGTTGCCACATAACCAGGTACCTAATTGTCCTAGTGGAAGATCAGGCTCCCAGGTGCACCACTTATTCTTAGGCCCGAGATTTCTCTGTTCCGTGTATTTGTTTTTTTTATTTGTGTTTTTGTTTTGTGTAAATATCTAAATGTTTCCAGAACCAAAGAGCACACAAAACCACATCTTCTAAGTCTGCCTAAATAAACTAATTTGTTATACAAAGCATATATACATACAGTAACAATTAATGAAAAATAACCTTGATGTAACTTGAGTGCTGTAGGTTCTTCTTCTTGGGAGTGACAGAGGAGAATGTGGATAGTCGTAGAGGTAGAGGTCTAGCGTTCTATGTCTTCTAGTGAGTTATACCCTTTTTCTTAATTAGTCTGTATGTCATGTCAGTGTTTAGATGTACAGCAATGGTTATTCATTATGATTTCATTTCATTCATTTCTTTTTAGTTTTATAAATTAAAAGTTGTTATTAATTATTAATAATTATTAAAATAGGGGCACAATTTTCTGTTCTTGCGTCAGGCGCAAACGGAGCTAGCTACATGTGGGGAAACGCTCTCATATGTCCCATTTAGATTTCTGTCGCCTCTTTGCTACGTCCAGTAGCGCTGCGGACCCCACTTCACAAATAAATACAGGCTTTTGCATTGCCATTATTTTACTTATGCCAGCACTGGCTTCCAATCGTTGACAACCATCTGTGCCGGTAAAATACCAGCCGGGTGTCAACACTACTCACTGCAACGGCTGAATTAGGTCAGTGCCTGTTACTCTCCCCTATACTCATCAGTAGCATGAACAAAGTGGAAATTAGAGAAAAACTACTTGAACCTTTGGCTTTTTAAAGAACCAACACCAAGGTGTTGCTGGTCTGTTAACACTTACATTAAATGAATGGTTAGTATTATATCTCTAGAATGGGAATTTCCCTTTCTTTAAAACAAATGCAAGCATTCCTTTCATGTTCTGAAGGGAATACTCACTGCGATTAGCCCCAATTACATCTCTGAATTTAATATGCCCGTCTTCCGAGGAAGATATTGCTGCATTCTGCCAGAGGACGAGTTCAGAAGAAAGTTAATATAATGTGTTTCGGCTCTGAAGAGCCTTGTAATGCAGCAGGATGTCAGTGGCAATTAAACAGGATGATAAGGTAAGTGAAACCCCAGTTGAACAAAAAAAAATGACTGTGACACGGTGGCACTTTTAATTGAAATGATGTTCATTTCTTTTCAATAGGCACATGGTCTTTGATGGCTGATGAATTTCTGTTGCAATGCATCTCTGAGGTCACCTTAACCTTTTCAGGGCCAGAAAATAATCCCAACACCATTAGAGAGAGAGAAACATTATATTACATGTATTTATAGTGGGCCATTAGAACTCATAGCACTATTGCAATGGGGGAGAATGAAAACGGTAACGTTAAAGTAGCTATATATAAAACTGACAATGGTATTAATATACATGAAGACATGCTGGTACTAAAGTAGAGGAGTGCCCTGCACTTGTGAGTCTCACACAGAAGAAGAGGGACTGCTTATGTAGGGATAGTTTAATTGTGGATAGTGTGATATGGAGAAGGCAGCCATGTTGGGTGGTGCAATAGAAAGTGTCTTTCAGGATGCAGGTTGAGGGTATTAGGAGAGCAGATTGTATGTTTTTCTGAATAAATGGCTTCTTAGTGATAGGTTTAATTTAGAAGAAGTAGAGGAGTGTCTGACAAGGTAGGGAATTCCAGAGTATAGGCACAGCCTAGGTAAAATCCTGGATACATGAGTTGGTAGAGTCGATGATGATGGAAGAGAGATTCAAGTTGTGGAAAGATGGTGGTTAGTAGAGTGTTTGGAGATAACAGCAGATAAATAGGGGGGCAATGTTTTGTAAGGGGTATGTAGGTGAGAGTCAGGAGTTTACATTTTTTTTCTAAGGGTTCTGAGAACCAGTTATTAGGGTAAGGAAATTAGTCTGGGAGATTATATGGCAGGAAAGGTTAAATCCAGTTAGCAAGGGATTGCTGTAATCAAGATGAGATATCACAAGTTAATGGATTTGCATTTCTGTTATCTCTTGTGTGGGAAAAAAATGTACTGGAGAGCTATTTTGCAGGTAAGAGCACCAGGATTTGGTGAGCAACTGGATATGAGGGATGAAGGAGAAAGAGAAAGGAGTGCTTAGTGCGACACAATGAACTTCTTCTCCTGGGTGCAAATCTAAACGTTGATGAATATATCAGAAATTGTGTATGAAGGAGGCAGGGAATTACCAGAAACTCAGTCTTGCAGATATTGAGCTTTAAGTAGTAGGTTTCCATCCAGGATGCTATTACAGATAGGCAATAAATTAGTAAAGCAATTAGTCAAGTTCTTCCACATCCAACCATGCCTTTATGGACTTTGCTTTGTGCACAAAGTTGGAAGCATAGCAGTGCTAGCAAAATGCCTTCTTATATCCGGTCCAGGCACAAGTTAGTCCTGGTATTTCAGAGAACCTGAGGTATAAGCAAAATTGGTGGTATCTCTATATGTTCAAACCCGCCAACACCACCTAGGGTGCAAATTAAGTTTACCATGGAAAAAGTATGTCATAGGACCTTAGGGACCCCTGCTTTTTTGTGTTACGCCTCTGCTATAACCTATAATCATTATAAAATGTATTTTCAGAAACTGATTTTGTACTTTTCTCCATTACCATGGGATGAGTCATATTGAATGAATAGATTTCATGTGAGAAAGGTGCATATACTGGAAAAAGTTTGTCCTTGTGTGTTTTGGTTCATTTCAAATTATGTGACAATAGATTTAGCCCGCAGACCGCGTGAAAAGCCGTTCTGGAACAGGTAGTATGATCCATATCTAATATAACAGCAAGTACACTAAAACATAGCTGAATGCACTTCTCATTAAACAAAGATGATGAATATTGGAATCCAGACTGATCATTGGATCAGTTATTATTAGACCCAAGCTTAAAAACCGCCAAGTATTCCAAATGCCAACCTCTAGTATCTTAGTACTTTGCCACGGAATTAGTCTAATCACTGAAAAACATAAACGTAAATTCACGAGAGACAGGATAACTACATTCAGAGCCATCTATTTTATTAAGACAGCTTATGTGAGTAAGACCACAGACTAGACATGTACTAAGTGCCACAAATCTAAGGATGTTATGAAAGGTAAAGTTTGGTGGGCCCCAAGATCTACCAACAAAGACTTAAAGTGTGAAGCACTAGAAAAAGAAAAGTTGTGGGATATAGAAGTGGTCCTATACAGGTACGCAGAGACTGCCTGGTGTCACTTTTAAAACTGCAATCTGTCTTGGTGAATAAGATGTTTAGTGGTGTATTGAATTACGTTTAATGGTGTATTGAAATGTCCGCATATTTTAGTCATTGTCAGTGAAATCAATATAGTATACAAAATAAAAAGTAAAATAATAATTGAGCCCAAATTGACCTAGGCATCAAGGCAAAAAAACATGTCTTTTCAGGATTCACATGCTGTATATATGTGGAGAGCAATGTGTGCGTATACAGTATATCAATAAAAGGGAGAAGCCCGCTACATTTAACATTGTTGTGTAGAAAGCACCTTGAGTGCCAGTTCATTAACTGACCTTTACTAGCATGTGCCAGACACTATAATGTCAAACCTCCAATCCCTGCAAATAATACATGTATATAAGTATGAGGATCATCGGAGATGTAGTCCACAAAAGCGGACACACCTGTAGCCAAAAATGTTGCATTATGCAATTTCTCCCGAAACTGTGTTTCTTGACATTTTAGATGTTTTGATTTTGTTACATCTATTATTTACTTTATTTATATCACATGATATAATAGTTATGCTTTAAACTAGTAATATATGAATAGCTTAACTTGTCCTTTGGAAATATATATATATATATATATTCACACACCATGCTACCGTTTGGAGTCACTTAAATGTTTTCATGGAAAACAAGGACATTTCTAGCTGTGTAACATAATTACAAAAGAGTTTTCCTAAGAACAATTAGCTTTTTAAACTTAAACTTGGATTAGCTAACAGAAAGTGCGATTGGAACACAAGAGTGATGCTTGCTGATAAAGGGCCTCGGTACACCTATAAAAATATTCCATTTAAAATCAAATCATTTCCAGCTACAATAGTCATTTAGAACATTAACAATGCCCTCACTGTACTTCTGATCTATTTCATGTTATCTTAATGAACAAAATGAGCTTTTCCTTAAAAAAACCCCCATATATATATATATAAAATATATATATATTAAATATATCCCGAAAGATACCTAAAGCTATAGCAAAACTGAAAATGGAAACGTGGAAACGTGTCTGGAACCCTGGCATTCAAATGGTTAAAGTAACCCTATGCATATAGAATGCTTGGTTAGCGTGTGATGGCTTCTTTTCATGCGGTTATATGGCCGATCCATTCACATTCTACATATGCTTGAATAGCCTGTCCTTCTATGGTCTGATAGTGCCAGTCAGGTCACACTGAAACTCCCTGCTGCTTTGCATTGACAGAAGTAGCAATCTATGAAATTTAGTACACCTTGCCGGCCCTGTGGCTGTTGCAGTGGTGAGTTTTCTGATTTGCAATGCTTTTCCAGACCATTCTCTGCTTTAAGTGTCAGATGAATCAGTGGGATTAGCAGATCCTATTTGAAATTCTGCAGCTGAGTATCGGGCAAATCTTTCACACGACAGCTGCTTTAGGAAGTTGGAAAAAAAGATTTAAAATAAAGCAATTACGCCTCTGGAGATAAATTAAAATAGAAAAAAAACACTATAAAAAGGCAACCTTCGAGAATTTTCTGCCATCGTTGACACTTTTTTTCAGCTACTTTAGGCAGACTAAATATGAGTCCATAATGCTAATGCACATGCGAGTGTCTAAAATGTGTGTTTTTGTTAAAAGCTTGGAGTAAGCCTCCACTTTCTGATATTTACACTCTCAGCTTTCCTGCATTAAAGC
Source organism: Spea multiplicata (assembly GCA_009364415.1). Taxonomy (NCBI): domain Eukaryota; kingdom Metazoa; phylum Chordata; class Amphibia; order Anura; family Pelobatidae; genus Spea; species Spea multiplicata. The sequence goes on along the minus strand of VKOC01000006.1, from coordinate 18,395,968 downwards.
TCACAAATGCTAAACTAAATTCACTATTCCATTGAAACACTCTGTACTTTGTTTTTCTGTCTTTGCTTTGCTTTATGCAGCAAACAGGTTCTGATTTAACAAAGACAACATTTATTGTAGATCTCACTATTACATCCATTTGTTTCTTATTCCATTTATTCTAAGATCAGCTCCTTACAGTGCAAACATAAATAATATATTGTCTAGCTAAATCCAATCGATCTGCCTTGGTGGACTGAGGGCAGTGGGGGCATTCGGCCCCGGGGTCAAGTCTAGCATAGTGACCCAGTATTATAGTGTCCCAAACATGAACAAAGTCTAGCAGGCAATTTGTTTAGCGGTACTATTCCATACACATCTATGTGTGGGGTCCTTGCAGGAATCACCTACTTGACTTACACATTGGATCCAGTCAGGGCTAGATGCTGCCTCCAGTCTTTTTATCATTAGACATCCTGGTGGCAATGTGTGGAATTGCAATTAACAGCAAAGAAAGGCAATGGCCCAAATCAGAACTTAAGTGCAGCCCAGTGGGCACTTGCCCCTTCTTGCCAGCCCTCCCCTGACTAATGTATTAGCTACTTGGTTTTACAATGTGATGAACATGTTTCATGCTAATTTAATGTGTAATAATGTGTACTAATCCGTAAGGTTCTTTTATTGGCTATGCTAAAACCAAAGGGTTTCCCGGTAGTGGGCAAGGGGAAATTACAGTAATTTTTTTTTAATAATCTAAGAAAGTTTTGCACATAAATGAATTCCTCGGTCATCTTGTTTATTTACCGTATACCAGCTTCTACTGAATACAAATCAATGGAACATTGCCAACGCTTCTATACACGCAAAGCTATTGCTTCACATGGCAATTGTAGCAGAGGAGTCCATCATAATGTATTGTGCATTCAGAAGTGGGTCTAGTTGTGATGGGGAAGATCAAACATACAGCACATTGGATATAAGGGTTTTGCACAAGGAACTTATTGATGAAAAAAGCTCAGTATTGGACGAGCAAAAAACTTTAATGCCAGGATCCTAACTGTAGTGTAGTTGTTGGATGGGTATAAGGTGGAGGACTAGCAGGTAAGTGGGCAATATTTTGAATTGTATGGTGTGCAATAATGGAATCTGTCATGCATAAGGGATGGCTTTTTACTAAAAATAGTAAAGTTTACATAATATATAAATACCGTATATTATTAGCTGAAATGTTTAAGCTGTTAACATATGATTCCTTTGTATGTAGGCTTTGAATGTATGCAAGTACTACATGTCAACCGTTTGTCAACCAATTGATTCATAGCCTTAAAAAATCCTGCCAGCCAGTCTTCTCCAGTCATCTGTTCAGCTCTTTACCATTGATGTTCCAGGAAACATTTTGCTGAGGCATTCACTATACAACTTCAGTCTTTACAAATTGCTCTCTTTGTAAACTTTCTACTCTATGTAGATAAAACTAAAATCTTGACTGACATCCATAGGACTTTCTCTATTTCTTGTGTTTTAAAATTCGTACAGGCAGGGTGTCTTTTATATTTTGATCATCAGCGAGAAAGCTGACAGAAAAGAAATGAAAGACGTATTAGAGGAGAGAGGAAGACAGAAGAAACGATAAAAAGAGAAAGGGGAGCAGATAAAAAAGAAGTGCACGGAGGGAAAGAAAAGGAGAAAAGAAAAAAATGAGGAATGAGATAAATGAGGAATGAGAGAAGACGGAAGAGAGACAAGAAAGAAAAGAGGAAAGGAGAGAGGGGAAAAGAAAAGAAGAAAAGAAGGACAGACAGAATAGAAGAAGACAGGTGGGACACCTGCACATTCACTGTAAGACACAGATACCTCATACTAACACATACACAGGTTTGAGCTTTATGTCAGTGTTTACAGATTTACAAATAACTATGAAAGCATCAAGAAAATACGAGTGCACATAAACATATTCTTATACAATTCAAGAAGTTTGCTTAGTGCTTTAAATTGTAAGATACCAATTTTATTCCTGAGTTTTCAATGTTAAAAAAAGGTTTAGTAAAGGGCAAGAGAAATTAATGAAACTAAGAATGCTTAGTGCTAGGCCTCAAATGGGATTGTAATTAGACCGCAAGGAGGCAATAATACCATCACATTCAGAAAAAGATTTGTCTTTTCCAGGCATTACCCAAACTACCATCACATATCAATCGTGTACAAGGTTATGGGGAGATAAGTATGTCTCCTGGGTGTAGCAGGCCTCTTAATTCATAACAGTACCAGAGTCACAGGACATAAGTTACCCTAAAAAGATCCAGTTCAGTACAGTATTCAGTAAGAGAGACACTGAATAATCACACAGTGTCAATGTAATTATTACAATCCACATCACAGGATTCATGATATTAATGCACTGTATATCATGTTTAACAACTGAAATTTTATGTGTCAGCGTTCTGTATTTCTTCCCCTTTAGCATTTATGTCTCAGCGTTCATTGTGTGATGCTGCCTTCCTTAGTATTAGGTGGGACCTCCTGTAGTATGCAGTAACAGAACAATAAGCAATATGTATGCTTCAATGATGCTTCAACCAGAAGATCCCTTTTTTTTCTGTATATTAGTTTTCTTAAGTTGGAAAACATATTTTTGTGCACAAAGCCTGGTGTTATAGTAATACAAAGAAAACTGGAAACAGCCTTTGAAAAAGGAATGACCAAAGAGCAAGTTTATCACTAGTACCCAAATGAAACCTTATATATATATACATGCTGTCATGCCTAAACCAGACTCTCAACATCAAGGGTGCTGCAAATTCCAAAATGCTGCACACATTTCAATCCTGCCCTTCAAGGATTTTTTTAAAGCTCTGTGCTTGTGACAGCAGTAATTCCATGAATAAGCAAAGTGGGTCCCAGGTTTCCGGTTATGGTCTCCAAATGGTGGAGAAACCTGTTGTAGACTGCTGTGTCCGCAGGTGGACGAGGAAGGTACAAGAACCTAACTGCTGGGGGAGCTGTGGCATTCTGTGACAGTATCATCTGGTTAACAGCATAAAGATAGTCATCATTGATCCTGATAGAGTTGTTGGGAAAGTTCATGTATGCCTCTTCAGACGCTTCTGAATCACCAGCAACTTGCTTGTGCCAATGCAATGCAACCACTGAATCCCATACCACTGTCTGGATGGAAGCCTTTATGCGAAGGTCTTTGAGGAGCTGCTTTAGTTTGACCTCCTGGCCTCTTAGACCACTCTCTGCTTCCACACAAAGATAAAGACGCAGCTTGGCTTTTTTCCAGGAATGCACCATATTCAAGACACATGCCATTTGTAGGAGAAAAAGACTGCAGGTGTCCACGTAGGCTGTACTGTCTGGCCGTAGGAGGTTAAGTGGCCACACATCAATGTAAGTCTCTTTGCCACGTATACTGCACACCTGAGATCTGTCAAATTCTGAGAAATATCTTGCCAGCACCACATTTTTGGACATTTTGATGGAATCAGAAATAATGGCCACATATTCCCATGCAGAGAAGTTTTCTCTAGATGTCTTAAAACCAGCAGAGGAAAAGATAAATGAGTTGGAAACATCTTTATTTAATTCTTGTTCACTTTTAAGCAATTCTTCAGGACTTGAACGAGTAAAAAATCCCAGAACAACAGTGTTGGGCCTCATGCCACCTACAAACCATAAAATGTTATGTCAATGTTACATACATGTTCACTAATGTTCACTACTCGGCCTTTATATAACTTAGCCAATGTAGCTATTGCAAATGTTAACATATTGTAGATATTAAGTTATAAGGGTACACAAAACCTTACCTAAAACACAACGAATATTTCCTTCAAAATCATATGTCTAGCAATGTAGTTATAGTAAAATATGCAGGCATTGTTTTTGAATTGTTAACACCTTCATCAGAACCAACATTTAAAAAAAAATAAAAAATCTTAGCAATAATTTAGAAATGTCAGCTTGCTAAATTGTAACTTAATTAATTCTTTGGTATACTTCATGCACCCTTATAATCCTCCTTTCCCTAAACTAGTACGAATGATAACAGTTATTCTTAACAAACACCACTGTGTTCTGTAAAGCTGATACTGCAGAACCTCCTCCACCCTACCTATGTAGCACACAGGTTGGTGTGCTGCAGTAGCGTACCTCATTAGGGTGTGCCACCTATGGGGAAACCGCCTAAAGCGAGGAAAGTCTTTTCCCGCACAGGTGCTTGCTTCCTCTGGGCAGGTAAAGAGAGTTTCCTCACAGCGTTACAGTGCGGGCATGCATTCAGGAGCAGATATGGGACATGCAGGCAGTCACAGAGCAGAGGTGGTGCAGGCCAGCTGTTTCAGGGGTAGAGGTGGCACAGGCAGGCTGCTTCAGGGGAAGGGGTGGCACAGGCAGGCTGTATTTTTCAGGGTTTCATCAGTGTGGAGGCCGGTTGTATGCAGGGGTAGAGGTGGCACAGGCGGTGTTGTAGGGGTGGCAAGGCCGTTTCAGGGGCATAGGTGGCACAGGCGTGTTGTTGTAGGTAGAGTGGCACAGGCAGGCTTGCTTCAGGAGCAGGGGTGGCACAACCGGCTGTTTCAGAGGCAGAGGTGGCACAGACCGGCGGTTTCAAGGGCAGAGGTGGCACAGGCAGGCTGCTTCAGGGGCAGAGGCTACCACATCAAAGTCTGGCTTAGCATAGCATTTAGTGATGTGGGTTATGCTACACTATCATCAATGTCTGGCTCAGTGTATAATGATGGGGGTTACTCATCAATGTCTGTACCATATCTATTCTATTCAGAAGTTATGCTGTACCATATCTTTTCAGTAAATGTTATTTAATTTTTTTTTTATTTATCTCTAAGTTAATATTTCTTCTTTTCGTATTTCTAGTTTTTTCCAGTTGACATACAGTTTTATAAATTTGTCAAATAAAGATTCTTGCCAACATTAATTTTTTGTGTGTGTCTTTACATTTTAAAGCGTGTGAGGGGATGCTACACACAGGATCTACCCCGGGAGCCAAATACTTCAGGTACCCACCTGATCCGCTGTACAGAAACTGTATACATTTAACTTTTTTAGTTTAATGAATGTTCTCCCTCGGAAATTGAAGGACCCTACTCACCTAGTCCAGAGATGAAAAGAAGTTGCTGGGCCCCATGTCTCACTGAATCTGACAGTGTCAGGTTAGCAAAAGCCTTGATGTTCAGCTCATCCACTAACTCTAACCATGAGTCTGACTGGGTTTGCAGAGGATCTGAAGGCAGGGCATCTGAAACAAATGAAAAGTACCAACATAAAACTATAAATTCGTCAGAATAAAAGAAATAACTTTCTATATGCAAATGTACAACTATACAGTGACAACAACTGAAAGGAAGCTCCCTCTGATCACAATAAGTTTATACTTTTGACAGCAGCTCCCACAAAGCAAAAACTTTATAAACAAAAATCAGACTGTAATTTGGGCTTTCCTCCCTCATCATCCAGTTGTGTAGATCATACCTTGAGCTAGTGAGAACATACACTCCTCTTACTGGTAAAATACATATACACTTCCATATACCAATGAAAAACAGCCTTGGACCCAAGCTTTGTTTTTGGCTGATGAACATAGCACATACGTCTGAACCTTATTTCATCTCTTCTTGGCAAGTAATCTCAATATTTAAACTGTATGTCACAAATACTACATCCATAGGTGAAATTGCCACGGGTAATTGGCAGCTTATTGCTAGACTGATTGCATAGAATCCTGTGAGGAAAGCTGCATACCTTATATCAGTAGTTTGTCAGCATAAACAGACAAGCTTTGGAGCACCACAAGCTTGTTTATACGGCTAAATCCAAGACTAGCTGTGTGTATATACATATAACAATGTAAACATTATGTAAACCAATTGAAAGTTCTACCTATTAGCATATTCAGCACTACTCCATGACCTTGTTTCTTTGTATTATGACCACATTTGTTTGGAAAATAAAATTTAAACAGTTCATTCATTTATATTGTTTTGCAATGCCTTGATTCCACTTGTTGTCTGGATAGATAAATAGTACAGTAACCAAAACACTCTTTCAGTCTGAAATCAAATGAGCCTCTGCTCATTATTTATTATTTTCACTTGTGACTTCTGCCTGGTGTCAACCTTCAGCTTGGCTGAAGGACATCAAGGTCTACTTGTGGCACAATCTGCTTGTGTATATAAAAAGGTTTGAAGATAATGGCATGGTGTTTTTTACCTAGTGGAAAATGGCTTGTGGTAACTGGAGCCATGTGTCTTTCCCAGGACAGGCCCAGAAGCAATGTCTAGGTGTGATGCATATAAACTCAAGAAGTCTAAACTCATCAGTGTCTTTAGCCCTGTAGTGAACCCTCACCAGGATTTTGTCCACTTGGCAAATGAATAAGCAAGGAGGGAATTTAAGCCTACAAAGTGTTCAGCAACATCTGAAAACCTTGTGTCCTTGTGATTTTGGTCTTAGAAAGTCACCTCTGGTAATATTGTATCATTAGAGTTTTATACCTGTGCTAAGGTCTGACCAATGAGAGAAATTCTAAACTAAACTCTGGAAGGAAAAACAATCCAACATAATTGCTGTGCTGCCAATTTTGTTGATTTTTTTTTTTACTTATGCCATCCCCAAAGTAGGCATTTTCTGTAAGAGTATGCATGCGGGAAGAACATATTTCACTCTGATTCTACCAGTAGATTACGCAGGGTTTGGGGATTATTCCTCATTAAACAAAAGTTCTCTAATGTCTTTGCTTAAAGTGCTGCTGTCTAATGACTAGCTGAGTGTGATTGCAAAATGAAAAGCACTTTATGACATGCCACTCCGCTTTTTAAATGCTCTTTAGCAATTATACTGCTTATTAACCTTACATCCGAAAGCCTACCTCGTCACCATAGCAACCTGGGATTTTACCCATTCTGTCAGTATGAAAATGACTTCTACTATGACTTACACACATATAAGGACTAATTTATAACCCAATGGTAATGCTGACCACTAGGTAAAACACTAAAAAGAATGAATGTGTGCTGTTTGCCCAGATTTATTATACTGTTTAGGGCAAGTTGTAAGACTATAAATTCTTAGCCTTTCTATGCCTACAATTGTAATGCAAGATTGCATTTTTCAACCCTAGAAGTTATTTCAATACAATGGCTGGGCATTGGACATATTTTCACATAGGGACCTCACCAGTAAAGAACATGCACTGGATACTTTTATTTCACAGCAATCACTTAACAAGGATCAGAACATGCAAAATTTAGACAAAAAGGAGAATTTTAACAGGCACATCTACCTGGCCAAGGTCAACCAGTCTCTGCTCTAATCTCTGTTATGAAAAGTTTGAATAGTATTTTGCCATAACATGTTTGCACGTGCCACCAGTGCTTTGCTGGATAATCTGACCGTTGCACCATTGCCAGACATATAGCACAAGGGCGCCCAACTTGGGGCCCTTCAGCTGCTGCAGGAATACATCTCCCATCCTCCTCAGCCAGTCCCTTAGCTGAAAGAGAATTATGGGAGATGTAGTCCTGCAGCAGCTGGAGGGCCGCAGGTTGGACGCCCCTGATATAGCATATATGACATTGGTACATACAGCATGCAAATATACTGATATATATTATATATGTGTATGTCATATATATGTGTGTATGTGTGTTTTCTCATAGTACATATTAAAGCCAAGTGGATATTTTTACATCTAAGGTCAGCGAATCTAGCACCAGTATTGGTAAAGCAATACACAAAATGCTCAACATGGATTTCAGAGAGAAATGTACCTAATTCATCCAGGCTTACGTGTCCCAGCACAAACAGTCCGCTCTTTTTCAAATCATTGGTGAAGGTGATAAGGCTTTTATGGCTGTGTGGGTTGGAGACTAGCAGCAGGACCTGGGGGCGCCAGAATTTGACATGATCCTTACGGACATCTAACATGAGAAGGTACTTCCTCACCTGCATAAAATAGATAGTGTTTATTATCATGTATGGAAAGTATAAAACAATTGAAATTACTGAAATCGAAAGAGAAATACAGATGTAAGGGGGACACTAATCTGCAATGTTCAGCTCTGTGTGTGTAATACATAGTTAATTCAGTAAGATGTCTATACAGTCACCTTAACTGACTGAGCTATGCTTTACCAAGTGTTTCTTGAAGGAATCTTGCAGAGCTTTCCTGGAAACTTACCTATAAGCTCCCACATCCTTGAATAAACCCCGCTTGTTGGGTGGTAATTGTTTGTTTTGTTTATAGGATTCCGCTAAATGCCTATACAGAAAAGGACTTTCATGAAAATGTTGCTGCATTTCCATGGCCCCCGATATAGGGCTACAATGCAATCTAATTGTCAAACCAATAAGTGCTTACTGTGTACAATACCCAACTGCACTTACCTTGCAGCAGTACAGTTTGTGTAAACCTTGATGGTTACTAAGTTATTATTACAAAATATTACAGCAGAGCAACAACTGACGCAGCAACAAAAAAATTAACAGAGGTGTTTCTTCATTGATTAAGTAGAACATATTATACATAGATGTGAGAATCCATGTTGATGATAGTGTGCTTCATAAAAACCTCTGTGACTTGACTTGGGACGCGTCTGGAGGCTATATTTCCCATTATAGACGGTGGACCCCTGGATTGCATTACATTCTTCCAGCAGGTGACAGTGGACACTAATTGTAGTGCAATATCCAGTTCCTTAGCATGAATTTATGTTTAAGTCACAGTGTACCTAATTAGGGGTACAGGGTGGCAACAGTGAGAGAGCCAGCGCTCTCTAGTAGAGGACTGCATTGGGATGCGGGTCCCTGCGCAGTCCTGCAAGGCTGCCTTCATGCTGCTCCCTCACAGCGTCTCTTCTCTTGCTCCGCCCAGGAACCCAGCAGTCACGTGATGTGACGTCACTTCCCATGACTCCGCTGTGTTCCTGGGCGGAACAAGAGAAGAGACGCTGTGAGGGAGCAGCGTGAAGGCAGCCTTGCCTATGGTGTGATGCATCATGGTTGTAACTCACCGCCAGCCAATCGAAAAGGCTCTTGGAGGCTGGTGGTGATTGTTTCCTCAATAAAGCTAGTTCCTGTTTTACCTTGATATGAGTTCTGTCTTGTTATTGGGGTAAGCCTTTTCACTAAGATCAAGTGAGTACCTGTGAGAGAGGGAAAGCTTGGTCCTCTGGCCTTAGGGCAGGGAAAGCATGAAGCCCTGAGGATGTTTTAGGTCCCCAGTCTCTGTGCACATTTTGATATTTATTTTTTTTTTGATGCAGCCGAAAACGGCAAGCGAGAGCACAAGCAGACAGACACAGTATACAATTTTTGAGGAGGGGAGTTAGCTAGCTCTTCTGAGCAGCCCCCCCTCCACTAAAGGACTATTTCAGTGGCCCCAACCCTTGCGGGGAGGGACCAAGAAGATCCGGCCCTCCTGCAGGCCTTTTTGGCCGGGGAGAGAAGGAAGAAGGGGACCTGGTGTACACTGTGGCCTTATGGGGCTTAAAGGAAAAAAAAAGAAAAAGTTGGGGTATGGCTCGGTGCTCCCCTTGTCAGGGCGGTAAAGCACTGTGTTGCTATGCTTCTGTATACTACATTGCTGCGAGGTTCCCGAAGAGCTATGTTTCCTGCTGTCTTCCACGCTAGTCCTGTCTGACGGTTGCCATGGGGAGAAAGACGCATCGTCTGGCGGGTGTACCGAGTCGGGGTACAGGTCGTTCCCGTCACAGCGTGGAGTGTGGCTGTTTTTCTCTAACTTATCTGCATGACAAGGCATGCTGCTTAGGATACCATGTCCTTAAAACAATCAATTACTGATGATTCTAGCCCAGTGGGCCCGAAATGATGAGAAAAGCATCATGGTAACTGTAGTTTACAGCATCTGGAGGGCCATAGGTTTGCCATTTATTGATCAATGCAGCCAAAGATTAGCTATAACTTGCCTGACCTGTATTGCATGGTAGTAGTACAGTGGACAAGCTACATGTATGTCCAAACTCATATCGATTTGACCTCCTTATAAAGGGCACAATGGAACTAGTGGACACAGGTAGAGCTCCGTGGGATAATGGATAGAGTGTTATAAGAATGTGCTGTTTGTGCATATCGTCCAAGAGCAGGGAATATAGTGTACAATACTGAGAAGTAAAAAAATAAAGTAATTTTAGTACTATCAAATTTCAATGTACAATGGTAAAGGTCAAGCAGCAATTGGTATTTTAGGCTTGACAGTAAGTAGGGTACACAGAGAGGGGCCAGGCACTTCTCATGTATTGTCACACTGTGTGTGTTTATGCACTTGGACATCAATCACCATGCAAGGTCCAAGAGGCTGCCGGGCTTCACTCTCCCTGATACTGGTGAGCTCAGCAGCACGGACATAATTGCTGTTTTAGTAAGCGACAGCTTCTTTTGTACTTGATTATAGGTGCAAGCACTTTACAGCCATGATGAGCTATTAATAAAAGCAATTCTCCAGCCTTGAGGAGACAAGTGTAGGACAGAATGAAAGAGTTTAGCTTGTGGGAAGGTCGTGAAAGACTAGGATCGGCAGGTGACTGGGCACAGGTGTTCATGGCAAAAGCTATGCTAGTATGGCTGTGATAATATATTAAAAGGCACCAAGTGGTGACAGTACGGAATAATACAGTCAAGTATATAATTTAAAAGGAGATCTTTATTACAATATTTAACAATACTGTAGCAAAATCCACAAAATCAAAATAACCAATGCTTATGTGATCCTATAATCACACAGATCTGATGATTGGTTTTTTTTTGTTGTTGTTTGTTTCTCGTTTAACTTTTTCATTGTGCTCCAGTATTTTTAAATGTTATACTAAAGATCTAATTGTACTCGACTGTATTCACCTGTCTTGTGCCAGCACTTGTTTTTCAGATGTAGCCAGCTAGTGGTGCATCGGTTTTGACTTCAGACACCAACCCATCCACAGAGCTAATAACATAAGATACAAGAGTGACAATATATTAGGGTTTCAACCTTTCACTTTAATTATTTTGGTGTCAGAAGGGTAAGTGATGCTGCTAAAACTTAAAGAGCTTATTGGGAGAAACATCTAAGTTTGACAGAAATGCAATGTGTTGCTCACCCCTCCGGCAACCTGAAGAACACGAAAAAGCCAATCTATCAGGATTCGGGGATGACCAGATGAGTCGGGGCTGTATTAATGCCAATGTTCTTGTGGGAGTTTTATTTTTTGCATGTTAAGTTCTCTTACACCCATTTAATGAAACGGCCCAACATGTAAAAGAAGTAAATAAATCAGGATAATTTATCATTGGGCAGAAGCAAACATTCTCAATAAAACCTACTCCCTTGATGGATGTTGTAAATAACAACGCTCACACTTTTTGCAATGATTTAATCTTCTTTGCTCTATGCTCTTTTTGTGATTTTATTTACATTTAAACAAAATAAACACACAGAGATCTGTCACTTTACTTTTTTCTTTTTTCAGTTTAATTACATAAAATGAAAAAAATATTTGAAATCTTTTTTTTTCCTTTCAATTTTTGGGGCAGTTACTTATCAGCACCTGCATCTGTGACACATGATAACCATTCTCTGAAGAACTGTTAATCAGGCAAAAGTTGACATGCACATTAACCCCTAATGACAAAGCCCGTACATGTACGGGCTCAAAATACATTGTTTTCAATGGGTTTAGGGGGCCGCCCATTGTCCTTAAGGGGGTAAAATGGTTCCTGGAAAGGGCTTCGGCGTTTAACAATACTAGAAATTATGTTTATAATGTAGAATTTAGTCGTTAAACTGTTGAATTCAGCAGAGTAAGTGAAATAATACTTTTACAAGGAGTTATTGCGCTGAAACTATGGAGTATTTCCATAGCAAATACATGTGCATTTATCAAAGCTTATGATATGGCAGATCATATGCTCTAGATTAAGTGGGTTGCAAAAATACGACCATGGTGTTCAGGATCAGATTGGCCATGGGGCACACAGGGATTGCCCAGTGATTTTTTGTTGTTGCAAAGAACATGTGATCATTTAAAATGTGGGCTTGTGTGCTTTAAATGTGTTCCAGCATGGGTAAGGGCACTAGGTGACTATGTTCTTTATAGAGCGGCATGCATTCTTGTGCATATATTGGCATGCCAGTCACTGAAGACTATGCAACGACAGCTCTCAGTAGAGGAACACTAACAGCACACCAGTCTAGCCCTCTATACTACAAAGGCAGGCGAAGCGATACATTGAATCATTCATTTTTTTTTATGATTGAGGAAATCATACCACAGATTTTTATCCCTTGAGGACAGAATCTGTTCACTCAGAATTCCATTGTTAGCTACGTAATTGTAATAATTGTTTTTCCTTAATTGCCAAACTGGGGGGGTGGTTGCAGCAACTGACTGAAAAGGTTAACTTTTACTGATACTGAAATAAGTTTAAAAAGTGCTAAAGGTAGCATTCCTTTGAAATGGGTTATAAAGAAATACGCTATTGTGGCAGTTAACTGTGCTAATAAAGACTGAAGTCTTAGTAAGAGCTAAAAGGTGACCCTACACAGCCCTAAAGATATAGTTGATTAAGCTAGGACGCCACGAGAATATCACCCAAAATTTGACTGCGTTTAGACAGTAGCAACCGCGACAGGTTTTAACGTGCCCAACATCCCAAAATGGATTTTATATATCCCTTTCTAACACAGAAATAAAAGTACAGATTAGTATAGTTCTTACTAAGCACAGCACACATTTTGCCAAGATTCGGCTTTGTCAGGAATGAAAGGCAGTCAGGGACGATGTTTAATTTAAAAAAAGAAAGCCATGCCTACACACTAGCTAAATGAAGTATATCTTTAGGGATATGTAGGGTGAGCTTAAAGGTCTCTTTAAGACTTTCAGTCTTTATTGGCTCAGTTAATCCTAGCTCTATGGTGTTTAGTTATGATTTTAATGTCTGGGGACCCCATATATGTCTTTTTTACCTTACTGCAATATTTATAATAATTGAGCTGTATTTACAGTTAACGCGTGCCCTCTTTCACTGCTGCTTATAGTATTTACCAAGGATTGGATGCCCATTCTGTAGTAGCTAGCATCATTTTCTAATGATTCACACTGCGTAATGTTTAACAGCTGGAGTGATTTGGATTTTTGGACTATGATTAAGACATGACACACCACAAGTCTCGCAATTTGTTCTTGGCATATGTCCACACCTAAGAACTTCTGGGATCCGGCTACCTGGAGCCTTCCTGACGTCAGCAAGCGTTCCCCCTGAAAAATGGGCGGGGGTGGGGCGTGTCAAGACCCCGCTCCCGCGACCCGAAGGACCGGTGCTTCACCTGGCAATCTCTTGCAAACCCTGAGAGTTCCCAGGTATGCATACGTCGACAAAATAGTTTTGATTCCAAGATGTCCCTATCGATTACCATCAATATAAGTTCTCAATAAATATATCCATATCCATAAAGACATGGTTGGATGAGTTTGGTGTGGCAGGACGTGACTGGCCGCACAGAGCCCTGACCTCAACCCATCGAAAACCTTTGGTATGAACTGGAACGAAGATTGTGAACCAGACCATCTCATCCAACATCAGTGCTTGACCTCACAAATGCTCTACTGAATAAATGGGCAAAAATTCCCACAGAAACTCTCCAAAATCTTGTGAAAAGCCTTCCTGGAGTGGAAGCTGGGTGGACCCAACTAAATATTAATGTCTATGTAGTTAGGATGCAATGTCAAAAAAGTTCCTGTAGGCATAATGGTCAGGTGTCCCAATACTTATATTGTCCCAATAATTATACTTGTATTGTATAGTGTGTATATATATATATATATATATATATATAATATAAATTCCACAATTTTTAATAAACCTATGATTAGTCGAATATATAAAATGTACCTAAATATATAAAATGTACTAAAATATATAAAATTTATATTAATTTTTTTTTAAAAAGAGAACAGTCAAATATCATTTTATATTATCTACATTTTATGAATCTTTATGATTAAAAAGTTTAACTTTTTCTATGTTTGCATTTTAAAGACAGTTACATCTCAGCTACAAATTTTTCCAGTGGTTCTTGTAACAGTAAAGCATTAATAAATTATCAAATGATCACATTCAGGAAAATGGTCAGTTTACGGGTCCTTCTCTGATAAATTTCAAAATCCTGAGAGAACAAACGTCATGCAAACCTGGTAATAATATTACATTGGAGCCTAATATGGGTGATTTCATTGCAGAAACAGGAGAAAGTGGGGGCTTTGTGTCTGTACAATGAAACCAATCTGGTAGAATTGTGAAAATATTCCATGTGGCCCTGCACACAACCAACGTCAATATAAACTGTGATTATATGTAGTTTGCGTGCAAATTTTATTTACACATACACAGAGGTATAAGGAAACACATCTCATTTCTATGTGTAAAACAAACCCTACCACTTGTCACTGTTGTAAAAGGGGAAGGAATAAGAAAAAACACAAAAAAGTAAATAGTTTATCTAAATGCCGCTGTTCACAATGTTTTGGATTTTCGGTGTTCTACAGAACAATTAGACCAGTAATGCTTACATCTGTTGCAATGCAAAGCCTGTGCAATGCATTGGACTCCTACATAATTTTCTGCCGTGGTATTTTTTGAAATACAGCTTTATCATGCTCCACAATCATAATCTCTGCAAAGAGCGCCAGAACCACTGGGATACCGACTGTTTCATATGCGTTTATGTGAGCACACCTTGGAAATAACAGTGTAAATTGTAAAACAGCTAACACGTCTTACCTGATGAAAGATAAGAGCCTGGCTGATGAAGCCCCAGCCGTGGCTTGGTGCCACGTAGTGCAGACACAAGAGAAGTACCAACATGAAGGCAATGCTGGCAGAGGCGTAGATGGGTTGGATAAGGAACATCATGATGACACATCCTAAAATTCCCAGAATACATGTATACCAAGTAAAGTAACGAAATGTTGGCCTGTAAAGTGGAGAAGACAGATAATTTTGTTTTTAGCAAGCAACTTATGGCTATAAAACACTTTTGAGAATTACAGAATAAATTCCCCACGTATCACCTCCACACATCATTATAATGCTGCAAAACTCTCACTCCAAGAAAAAAGTATATATTTATTTATCACACCATCATGTGACAGCATCAGACTTTACTATCGTTCCATTGTGCAAAACCTGCATATGCTTGTGACATCAGTGACAATTCACTCACCTCAAAAATCTAGGGGGGCAATAATAATAATTCTTATTAACGCTACATATACTGTACACTATATATATGTGTGTGTTTATATATATCTGTGTTAGACATGCATCTTTAACTGCATAATATGTCTTTGAAGTAAAGACCGTGATTGAAATACGATTTAAAAATAACAGCTGAACTGGCAGTAATTTTTCATCTTTCAATATTAGACCCTGCTGACAATATATATAAATATAAGACCCTGCTGCTAATATATTTTATATTGAAAGAATTGGACCCTACGCAAGCATTTCCTTGGGCCTCGCTCTGTGCTCCCTAGTACGCAATCACTCCCTCCGCTGCCGCACCAAATAATTATTTCAGAGTCAGTGCAGTCTTCCCTCCTTCTGACCCCATCGCGACATTGAGATATTCTCTCCCCCGTAATCATCCCCAGATTCCCTTTGTCTCCTCATTCACTAAGCCATACCTCTCTTTTCCTTACTGCCTGTAGTTCAGGTATAGATCAAATAAACAACACATGAAAACAGCACTGCGGGTATTAATCAACTGAATAAGACATAAAAACCCTGTGTTTTCTGGTATACATAAATAATGTATGGAAACATATCATAGCAGATATAGATCAATAGAATAACACACACGCAGGTATAGATCAGATGGGATTCACATAAAAACTCAGCATTAAAGGTATAGATAAAACCCCCTAAATTACAGGCATAGATCACAAGTTGCACACCCTAAAGCCAGGCCTGGCGTCCACACTGCCCATATAGAACCTGACCAGCAACCAAATTACACACATAGGACTTACCATATTTGTCCCCAAACAGCCCAGCATGAGTCAACTTTGTCCCTAAATAGCCCACCCTGTGCCATCTTTGTCCTATAATCATGCTGCATGTGCCATCTTGGTCCCCAAGGCTCCAGTAGAACAATTGTGCCTGATCTCACAATTGCTCTACTGGATCAATGGGCAAAAATTCCTACAGAAACAAAATCTTGTGGAAAGAGTGGGAGCTGTTATAGATGCAAAAGCTACATATTAATGTCTATGTAATTAGAATGAGATGTCATAAAAATTCCTGTTGGTGTAATGGCCAGGTGTCCCAATACTTTTGTCAATATAGCGTATATAGGCAAGTGATAGGCACGGCAGGTATCCTGTACTGTCACACAATGGACACCACCTACTGACCATTTATGATCACTAACTGGAAAACAAAGTTTTTGTTTCAACAAATCAATTATATAACTATACAGATTTTCCAAAAGCTGCTACAAGAGTTGTATTATCTCTCCATCACAGTGATATAATTTTCAGAAGAGCTACATACACTGTTAGCCGTAGGAAATTACAATTCTGCCGTCTTGCTCACAGTTAAACCACTAGCCTGAGTGCAGAGCACGCCACAGTTTGCTTTTCTCCCGCAATACGTAATAATACTGCACTTCACATGGTGTCTGATAATAAAAACCCTGATTTGCATATTTCAGCACCAGCCGTGCTTGCAATAACCTCATGATTATATAATTAAGACTCATCTTTAAATCAGAATTTTTTTTAGTCTGGATATAATTTAAGCCTTCTGTGTATTTTTTGTGTCTGCACTGCTGAGCCAGAAAGACAAATGTTTACTCTACGGTTGCTATTATACTGTCTTTTTTCCCTTTTATTTCACATAGTACCTGTTTATCTGATACTGAGGAACAGAGAAAAGTTGTATAGTTTACATTTGTTCACATAAGGTAGCACTGGCAGCGAAGAGGTGGACAGATCAGCAGGATCATTTTCGTAGGGTTTGAGAACTTCCCAATCACTGGCTTGCACTTACAGAACAAAGCGATGATGTTCTAAAGCTTTTAAAGAAATTATCTCCTGTGGTTCTCACAGGTCCATAATCAAGAGTTCCATGGGGGGTGTGAGACTTCTCAGAGTATGGTCCCTTCCTGCTGGGTACACATTTGGCCACTCCAAAACCTAGCAAGTGAAAGAGAAACCAGCAAGAAGAAGCAAAGGTCCTGCTCTAAACTATATCCCATGCCTGGGGTCCAAGAGACTTTTCAGTTCGAGCAGAGCCAGTCTGACAAAGTGCAAAAAAAAATGCCCAGGTGCCCCCTGCTAGTAAGGGAAGCCCAATTGCACACAGTATTCTGCTTAGTTCATGAATTTGTGTGTTGTGGGAGCAAACATGAAGGGTCGATGAGGTGTACCAATGGGCAAACCAATGAAGGCTGAATCTGGGTCAGGCCAAATGTCAGACTTTGCTTGTCATTTCATGTGAATGATAAGACGGGAATTGATAATTATTGGGACGAAACCAAAGACCCATTTAGTCTGTAACTTAGACTGGATGAGGGGTAAAAACAAACCTCAGAGGATGGCGTGATCTTATTTTTTTTTAAGTACATTTTCTTCCTGTTACCAAATTATGTGCACAATAAATGCTTGTGCAAATGTAAACCTGAAATTATTTCAAGAACCTGAAATTATTTCAAGATAATTTGGCACAGTCTCTCAATAAAACTGCCATTGCCCCCAGAGCCCCATTGTCCCCTCATTCAGTGTTCTACAACTCTCTTTTCCTCTCCAATGTAATTCAGGTATAGATCAAAAACCCTACATTGCAGGCATAGATCACAGGATGCACAAAGGCCAGCCCTGGCACTCAGATTACACATAAAGAACTTGCCCCAGCTCCCAGATTGCACTGTTTATCTCTCTTCTTTCTCTTTATTTCTACCCCTTCTCTTTGATCTCCCTTTTTATAATCTCTCTTCTTTCTCTTTCCTCCCCCCATTTTTTTAATTATTTTTGTTCTCTTTATTTGCCCACCCTCTTTCTCTCTCCTCTTAATCTCATCTGGTCCATGTGACATTACCTCTGCCATTTTGTTTTACCTTTCCCCTTTATCTAGACTCATCTTTATCTCTATATCTCTTCTTTTTCTTTATTGCTCCCATTTGTCCACACAAATCCCCCTCCTCATTACCTCTGCCCTTTATCTTCCCTTATGTATGATCTCTCTGCTTTTTCCGATCACTTACCATCTCTCCCCTTTCTCATTACCACCCCCTTACCTCTATTTCTCCTGTATAGCTTTCTCTTCATCTCTCCATTTTCTTACTATCTCTCAAGGGAGCAGTGTATGGACAGACTTTGTGCTCCCTTTATTTTGGGCTGGCTAAAGGGAGATCCATGATCTCCCCAACTAGCCTTGCTTCCTCAGAAGAGGTGCCAGCCTCGTAATACATTCTGTTTTCGGTTTCATAACATATAAATGTGAGGAATGTTATTTGTGTTTGCCAGTTCTAAGTAAACACTTAACTGTGAGGTTTTATGCTGGGACACCTAAAGATTTGTCCATAACTGAAATGTTTAACTGCTCACTAAAATACTAAATGGGAAATCCCAATAAACCTGTCCCAAAAATCATAACTGTGCATAAATCACAATAAATGCCTTTGCTTAAACACCAACTACTTCTCATTTTACAGGATTGTGTTTCAGTTCCAGTGTTAGTAATGTGTGTTAATGAAAACTCCTAAGAAGTAAATTGGGGATAGTCAGCAGGTTACCATCCATTAGGCTACATCTGGGCTGCAATGCACATCACTCCTAGCCACCCATTGCTGTTCAGATCCAACCACAAATGGTGAATGATGACAATAATGGACATTACAGCTGAACTCTGATTGAAAAGTAACAAGTTACAGACATGAACTGTGCATCCATCTGTGGTCCCTGGAAAACCTTTCCGCTATCTAAGCAGAATATTTTCTGAAACTGTCATTTCATTTTTCACCACCATGAAGCTGCCTGTTTCCACCTAAGATGTGGCTCCACACCAGAGTGGTGCTCTAGGCATGCATCTTAATAGGAAAGCTCTTAGCAAATTGTTATTGTTGTTATTATTAATAATCCTCTTTAGAACAATGGCACCTGGAATATTATCCTCCCCTTTTCCATTTTTCCTGTGCTCCCTTAGCGACAGCTCTTGTTCTACTGTACGACACCTCAGCTGGAGCCCGTGACATGGTGACAAGCAGGGGCTGACTATTAAGAACGTAATTGCAGAGGAGGCAAGTGGCATTGTTAGCTGTGTGAAGGAGGTCTCTTTTACAGGTGGGAGTTATGGGGAGAAAAGTACAGAGGCTAATACAATACTTTAACTCTTTCAGCCAGATGCCAATCAAGTTGTAACAGCAAAGGAACCGCATACAGGGATACAAAGGTCTAAACAAAAGCGAGAATGCTGGAAAACAAGGTAGGCAGAGAACGAACATCCCCAAACAAAGCCCAATTCAGTAGACTGAAGAACAAGAGTAAGACATCTGGCAAACATAAGCTTTGGTGAAGGAGCAAAAGAGAGTTAGTTACATGGGAAAATGTGTCAGCAGTATGCAACTGCCTTTCACGATTTACCTTGTTTAAGGAATAAAGGAAAACAAAGAACATTTTCAATGGCACAGTATAGATTTCATATATCATTTAATTTAGGGATTAAATCATTAAATCAAATCAATAACATTGCAGAAGACTTATAAAACAGTAGGGCCTAATGAAAAGGACCATGAGGTTGTATATAAAGAAGGATTTGGGTGTAAAGGTTTGAAAAGTAATCATCTCACTATAGCAACAAATGAAATGGTTCAGTCATCATCATCATTCCACTGGTTGCTATGGTGATACAACCACTTTTCAAACTTTGCACGAAAATCAGATATATATATATATATATATATATATATATATATATATAGCTATAATATTTTGTTGGTTATTATGCTGTCTCATTTCCCCCAATAAAGCAGTGATGTAACACAATAATGTATAGACTGGGGGATATAGTAAACCACTTGTGGTCTGTTGTTACTATGTGGGACCGCCTGTTGGGACAGTCCTAGAATGATGAATCCCTGAGTTTAGTATATGAACTGGTGGGAAAAGCTGTAAGAACAGTAGCTGAACAAGTCGATGGTGTAAAAAACCTTTTGTGCAAGTCATAATATTTGCGATTTAATAATATTATTAAAACATAGGCCAATATCTTCCTGAAATTATGTTATAAGAGTGATTAAGAGTCATGCACCAAGCTGTTATGATTAAAGTGGACTAATTTGATCCTCACTAACACTAAAATCCGATTTACATCTTTCTTTCTTGACACTATTTTTCAAGATTCTTAACATTGTATAGATCAAAAAGTTCACACCTCAACATCCTTAACACTAATATTAATCAAGTCTCAGGCTACCTAAATCTTTTGCCTCAGTTCTTAAAAACAACTTGTTTGGTGCACTATCACTCTACAGCAGGGGCGTCCAACATGTGGCCCGTGGGCCAAATGCGGCCCGCGACACCTCGAGGTGCGGCCCACGTGAGATTGGCAGCCAGGGCAACCGCGATTACAAGAGCCCTGCTGCTTACCTGTGGGGGGATCTTTTGTACTGCAGAGAGGAAGCGGAACTCAGCAGAGTTCACGTGACATCACATGACTCTGCTCCAGTCCTGCTTCCTCTGTGCAGTACAAGAGAACGCAGAGGGAGGCCGCGCCCCCTGCTGAAGTCTGTGAGAGAGCTGCAGTGCAGGTAAGGGGGTGGGGGAGAGTGTTTGAATGAGTATGCATGATTGAGGGAATGAATCTGTGAATGAATGAGTATATGAATGAATGAGTGTGTGTGTGATAGCATGGATTTGTAAGTGCTGGAACCTAGGCATGATGGGACTGTGATTGCTGTTAGCAATCACAATCCTATCATGCCAAGTCAGCCAGTACATGCTGAAACCTGGCTAGCTGCCCCACTTGTGTATTGATGCTGCCAGCAGTATGGGATCTGCACATCACTTACAGCCACCCTGTACCAGCATGTACTGGCTGACTTGGCATGATAGGAGTGTGATTGCTAACAGCAATCTAAAGTTGGAGGAACATGATACAGGTGTGTTTGTATTAGGAGGGTAAATTGTTTGCTTCTGAATATGCGGTTTTTATTGGGCATTTAATGTTAGAAATTAGAATAAGTAGGAGAGTCTAAGAGAACAAGGTAAGGAAACCTAGGAACTATGACATTCACTACAAAGTAAGAAGGCGTAAGGTCCAACAGCTTAGGTTAAGGTGTAAACTAGAGCCTAAGCCAAAACCTATCTATCTTCAACAGCGGTCCTAGCGGGGTCCTTTTTTTGAATTGTATTAGTGCTTTTAGCGCTGGGATTTCAATCTACTTAATATGTGATAAATATCGGGGATGGTATACTCAATGGCTGTTGAGATCTATATTTGTCAATTTCTAATTGGTGACATTGAAGAAAGTGCTACACTTTGTAAATATCTTATCCATATAACTTGCTAGATATCGCCAGCATATGCATTCTGTACTATACACTGAAAATATTCTCTGAATTACATGCATCACTCCTCTGGTTATAGCCAAGCCTTTATTTATACTCGGTGGCCCAGTATTTTGGGATGCCACCGGTCCCTCATAACATGCAGTGGCCAGAGATGGGACTGGTCCACCCATATCGGCCAGCCACAATATTTAGATAGACTACTGCTAATATTTTGCAAATTGTGATTGACACTTTCAATAATATAATACTATAAGCATAATAAAAAGAATCCATATTTTCAGATCCCATATTAACATTATTCTGATTGTTTCAACACAATTAACTAAATCACTCTGAAGACTAGTATATAATTCAGGATTATTTCCTTTTCCCCATGTGTTAAAAGTCCTTTATGGACTTAAAACTACAATATGAATTGTTTTACAAATCAAACATAATTTTGTACTGTGTATAAACTCTCTTAAATGTACCAGTAATAATAATCAAAAATACAAGCATGTGCCTCAAACTAAAGAAAAGTCTTTTCTATGTAATACCAGTAATTATAAAAAATCAGCCTCTGTGTTGCATATGAATTAAAGGGAGACTGTCATGAATGGTCCTCAATATCATGTTTAAGAACAGTCTAAACTGAAGCACGGTATGGAGTGATGTTAGGCAATGACCTACCGGGTCAGTGTGCCAGATGGCCAATCCGGGCCTGGTGACTCGTGTACCTAATGGATAACCCAAAACTGAACAGTCGGTACAGCTACAATAATGCTTGAGCTTGCCTCTCTAGTTATATCAATTCTATGTCTCAGACACATGATTTCGTTACGGATAGCGTGCCATAGTGTCTCATTATATGATGGCACAGGACAGCTGTCTTTCACGTACCATTTTCACTCATTGATATTGCCTTTTATGCGGACAGTTCTCCATATGTAATGACATTCATTTCTTGTTTGTCTTTTCAGTTTCCTGACAGAACATCTTGCAGCTGTAGGGTTAATAATATGCTTTACAGTCTTGTTTTCCCATGACTGCAATATATCATCACTATATACGATAAAATACTTATGCGCTCCGCTCTCATCTCCCTGCAGGTGAAAACACCCCCTCTTTCTAAATACGTACCTTCCTCACTAATATTTCCTAATCATAACATGCAGCAGGCAGGGTCCAGAGCTGGTAATTACCATTACAATCAGCAGCCCCCACTATCATTAATACATTCAGCTGGGGAAAAGTACACATCACTTAGAAGCCGGGATTCTCTTCTGTTGCTCGTTCCTGCCCTCTATTACAGAGACAGGGGGGAGAGAGGACAGGGGTGGAATGGCGTTATAAGTGGCGGAACGCGGACCATCTGAATGTTTGTTCTTGCTACCTATGGTAAGTTGTATATAAGTGGCAATACATACTTTAAATAGTACATGATACCCGTACTCATGGTGATTTTATGATGTTCCTTTGAAGAAGTCTCTACAAGCTCACAAAACAAACCTTACAGAATAATCACAAGTAAAATTACATATTTAAACTTAAAACGGAGTCCTGCCCTTTACAGGTAGGACAAAAACCCCCATTGAAACCGCCAGGCCAAGTATTATGGGTATGAGAAGAAAAGGGAAGAACACATCTGTAGATACTTTACAATGGGGGAGAAGTAATTATTTGAAAGGAATACTAGGACATGCTTTCTTCTGTTTCACTGCACAGTTCGATTACCTAACAAACAAATATATAACAAGCACATCAGGGTGGAAACCAGACAAAAACAGGAAATTATTCCACCTGTATGCTCTTTTCATCAACTTCTCTGTCTATTTTGGCTAGCATCAATGGGTGCTTCACAATGCAGACAATCTGTCAAGAAATGGGCTATTCAAGAAGACTCAATAAAGAAGAGGATGTGCCCAGAGAGCTCACAGTCACATTATAACGGTATATAAAAAAGAAAAAACATATGGAAACAATGAAAAACCGAGGGATGATATTTCTAAATATGCACTATATATCATGCTTTTCCACACATCTATGCAGATTTAGTATTTGTCTTTTAGCGATTTTAACATTCTATGTTACTTTATGAAAATCTAATCTGAGATAAAACAACCATGGTCTTTTTTTCCCAATAGCCACTTAAAAGAAAACACAGTGCTTGCATCATTAAAATTCCTTTCTGGTGCACTATAGTGAAAGTATTTAGGTAACTATATACTGCCATTAAAAAAACACCCTTCAAGCCATATTTTTTCAAACAGTAAGAAGACAAAAGTTGGGAGACCATAGCCCAAACTCAGCCAGTCCTTCTGGCCCTTCTCTTGTTTCCTTCAAAATGTGGTGCTCCAGGTAAGTGTCAGATAGTTCTACTGATAGCATGGTATGTACAACTATATGTAACTTGAATCTGTGTGCATTAGGGAGGGGAAATTGGAGCACAGAATGAAATGTCCAGACACGTTAATCCAGGCTCTGTGTAAACCGCACAACATATTTGCCTAGAGGTGAAGAGTTAAAATAAGCTTGGTAACGCATATGCATGACTGTTAGCATCGTGACGAGGCTCTGATTAGCTCCTGAAAGGCAGCAGAGACATTAGCGATGAGCTGGGCTGGCAGGTAGGCAGAGAGAGGCGGGCAGTCTGTTTGTGGAGGGAGTAAAAGCTGTTATTTTCTCTAATTGTTGTTTTTGCAGAAAGGTAATTAAAATCCCTTTTATTTCACACGTCAAGGACCACAGCAGTGGAGGAGAATGAGGCTCAGCCAGTTGCTTTTTTTCTCAACAGGGGAGCTGGGAACATGCTTTGCCAGCCAATGTCCGCCACTCCTTGCTTCGTCTCCTTTTTTAATGTTGCAAGTTGCCGATTAAAAAAAAACTTAATGGAACTCAAACTAGAATGTTAATACCTGTCTACCCATTGTACAGAGCTACGGAATTTGATGGCGCTATATAAAACAATAAATAATAATAATAATAAAGCAACATTACCTAGAACAGAGCTGGAAAATATATGGCCTCCTCCTCCCCAGTCGATTATTACCTTTTATTTATACTGTACTGCACCAATAATTTACAGAGAGCTTCATTCAATACATAAATTCAAGGGGTATGATAAAACTAGAATTGACAGACTAAGACAAACTGATACATTATCGGTTAACAATCTCCAGCATGATTCTTAGACTGTTCTTTTTACAATGAATTAAAAATATATATTTCTAATTGTATACGCTAACACGAAGGATATTCTAATAAGGATAACAAAACTATTATAATATATAAATATTATTTTAATCCTTGGAATTACATATAAGGTGATTACCACTAACATTGACTAATTACTGAAATAACAACAAAAGAACCCCCCTAAAATATAAAGAGCTACGTTATAGATGTGATTGTGTATAGCGGTAATTAAAAAATGGATGCTACTACTCTTAAACACTCTGATTTGAGGCTACGACAAAACTACATTAATATCATTGCTGTCATGTGCAATGCATATTTTATGATCGTTCCTGTTTAAAGGTGGACGTCTGGTTACAAGAGCATTTTCAAATAAATCCCATAGGCATTCGATTCACTGACTGGCAGACTCCGGTGCAATGTCACCACCAATAACCAGCGTATTCTAAAAATAAAATTACTTTGGTAATCATGTTTAGAATATGTTACCACAATATTGCAAATATTGTTAACAATACTTCTAAACCTGTTGAATTTTTGCTTATAATTAGGAAAGTTGTGGCAAAGAACCAAATGGTATATGTACATCCAAACAGTCTGAATACAGAGCATGTGACTGATGTGTCAGGATGAATAGTTTTATCATATGGGTTATCATTTGGGATGCCATAGCAACACTGTTAAAAAACTTCAGTGAATGGGTTAAAGGGGATCTGCCACCTATTCATTAAAACACGCTTTGCTGTATACATGTGTATGTTTTTGTTACAATACTTTTTTAATATATCTCATTATAATTTTCAGCTTCTCCACTATGTTCATTTTTATCCCGCCACCAATTGGCTGCTTGAAGCAGCCAATCAGTGGAGTGAAACACCAGACCACAGAGGACGCGTTTGGTTGTAGATCTGGAGCTGTAGATTCTTGTTACGGTAAGTCATTTATATTAATTTTTGTAAAGAATTTGATATTGAAGTACACTTCATATTAGGCAGACTAAATAGACCAAGTGGTTCTTACCTGCCATGAAATTCTATATTTCTAACTTGCTCCACACAGTGATATAGGCAGCTGATTGTTAGGCCTCCACGGCAGCCTTTCTGATCCACAATATACGGGCTGGTTTAAACGCTCCCCATTCCATGAATAGTTATCTCCTTTTCCCCACCCGTGGCTTATTCTCCCCACTGTGGTCTGGTGTAACATAGAGAGGGAATAGATATCTCTGGGGAAGCATTCCAGGGAAGTGCTTAGATATGATTCATTACATCTGTGTATCTATCTGTAGAAAACCAGCAAAACATACCGATCACCTTTTATATGGTAGATGTGGCATCAGTGCCACTGCCCCTTATACACAGTTTTAAGGGAGATTTATAAGACTTACTGAAGTAGTATTGAAATTGTTGAGTGATAATTCAGTTGGTATGAGCGTCTCTTTAACATATAGTCTGACATGTACTTTCTGTGATTTACCTATATGTTTCTGCCTGCTGGTGATTTAAAAAAATGAATAACGCAATAGTAAGTTCCGATGTACCATCAGTAATCATATGTAAGGGATTTTACCAGGAGCACAATTCATCCATTGTAACAGATTTGAATGCATACTGAAACAGATGGTCACAAGCCGTTGACCACAAAACCACTGCTTTATACATTACAAGTCATCTCATAAAATGTATATCAGCCCCATAACCTGGCTTCTAACAGTAGGTTGTGTTCCCTTTAAAGGAAACATTTTACATTCCTGCAATGAAGCAGGCATGCAAAGTTATGTAGTCACTGTATATTGTGACAATCTCTTTTTGCTAAGGGACACTTTTTGACTGTAAAGCATGATCCTCTGGGATAGTAAGGCTCAGAAACAACGCAAGATGCAAAAAGCTCTTGACCATGCTCTCGTTATCTCCTGTCTTGGCTACTGTAACTCTGTCTTAGCTAGTCTCCCTCATACTAGCTTTTCCCAACCAGACCTAGCTAGGGCAGTCTCTGGAAACCCTCCTCTAGATAACACAAACATGTCCACATAGTGATGCCACAGTTAGATCAGGGATCTTCTTTCAGGGCCTTTCTATACCCTGGGAGCACAGGGCAAAGTCTCCCTGAATCTGTTGGTTAAGAGAGTTTCAATGTTCATCCCCTGAACCTGTTGGACTGCACTTCCAACATCTGGCATGGACTTCCAGTTTGTTCAAAACAAAGGAGGATTGACCGTTCTAGTCTTCAATTGCTCCACCCCAGAGACCCATACGTATATATATGATTCATCCAGTGCTTGCACACAAAATCCCCTGGGCTTTCATTAATGTGTGTGTTCTAGGGAGATTCGGTTTTTAAAAAAGGGCAATAAGGTGGTTACGCTGACATATACCCCTACTGACCACTCAATGACGTGGGTTCACATCCAGTTCATATATGTCCATTCACCATTTCCCATGGTGAAGTTTCATAACAAAATTAAATATTGCTAATGTCTAACAATAACTGACATTTCTAACAGTCAGACACAATTGAGTATCCCTTCTCAGTTTGCTATAGTTGCAGAGTTGTCAAGCAGTCCTAAAAAAATAAAATCTTGCCCATCAGTTTTAAAATACCAGCAAAGCTTTATCATTAAGGAGACTGGACAGCAGTGGTCTTTCAACAGTGGTTCACGTCACAACGGTACTCAGTTGATCCTTTTATACGGCTTCTCCCCAGTCAGCGGTACTCACTATTTGTTATTTATGGCTTATTATGACATAAGTCCCCTAATGCATACACAATAAGAAGGAGTAAAACTGATTATATATATATATATATGCACAAGTCCTACACTACAGCCTAAATATTTTACAAGTAGGCTTAGCATGGTTTTACTCTTCACTGATGGGAACTCTGGGGTAAAAGAACAGTGACATATTTAAGGCTTGTGCAATGAAAGTAGATTTTTGTTAGGTGTCAAAGCAGCTGCTTTAGTTATACTACTCACCAGATTAGGAAACTACAGCTTTATTTTTTGCACAAGGATTTAAGGAAATATAAGATTGGAATTTTAATGAGGAAGAATATTCTATAGTGTGTTTTGGGGGATTGTTTTCTAAGGATTATGAAATGACCCTCCAAAATATGAATATTATTTTAGGGAAAAAAAAGAAAGCCCCAATATAAGACTACCCTATAGCAAAAAAGTTTTACTAGTCAATATAAATTCAGATGTAAACTTTTTTTCATATTTAATAAAAACTATAATTGAGAAAAATGCATCCTTGCCACTCTGCACCCCCAGACTTACTAATGCATCCTCAGACTGGCCCCCGTGCTCCAGACTCCCTGGTGTCTAGTTGGGGCAGCCAGTCGACGTCTGTGCGATGCGCGTAGAAATCTCTGCTGCTGCCCGCGACTTCCGCCGGGGCGTCTATGACTGAGCACTGGAAGGACATGTCACGCCGGCGTTTCGTCATAGAAGCCCCGGTAGAAGTTCCCAGGCCCAGCAGAGAGGAGGATCCAGGTCCCCTACATCCGGATCTTATTGTTATAGTCAGACCTCTATTTGAGGTGGGATTATAAAACGACCTTGAATATAAGACAAGGGAGGGGTAGTTTTCAGAGCACTTGTTCTGAAATAACCTTGTTTTATATTCAAGAAAATACGGTGTATATATCCTAGATTGTGTAAAACATGCACATACACACACAAATAAATCACCCTCCACTGTATTTCCCAATAGACCTGTTTGCCAATCAATGCTTATTAATACCGAACGCCCTAACATATTGATGCTATAGGCCCCAGGAGACCACAACGCTGATGGCTTTTCATTCATAATATTGTTATACTATTGATGTTCTGACTGGTTAGGGCTGCAGTAAGGATCAATAGAAATCTATACATTATGTTATTTGTTAAATTCAATTTCATGAAACCTGCACCTTCAGATATGCAATCTCATTAACCCGTTCAATCCCACAGAGGCTGGTAATGAAAGGATTAAAAGTCACTGGTAATAAGCTAATTTATGGGGAGATTTTCAGTCCCCCTCTGTAAAGATTTACAAATGGTTTAGCATATCAATCTAGAAATGGTTATCATCAAGAGAAAAGTATTCATTACTTCTGCTATTTATCACTGGGATATTGCTCATGGTTTATATGAAAATCCAATGTTATTGGAACCCAGTTTAAGGCACATCATTCTTAGTAAATATGGGGTAAAAGTGATTATTCATATTAATGACTCCAAACTTTCACATTTTTCTGCTTTATTCCACATTTAAGTAATAAATGTGACAATTCTACAATAGCAAACATTTTGAATTGCCTTTAAAAAGCATTTTATTAATATAAAATGCTCTAACTGTCTATAGCTGGGTAGCACCAAATACACATATTATTAAATACTACTGTAAGTACATCTGTTAGCACTCAGAGGGTTATTCCAGCCTACGCATGTGATGGCTGCATGGTTTCCTTACACTTTCTGTTGTCTGGAGGCAGCTTCAGCACTGGCTCTGCAAATGCAGGGGGAGATTGCCTACTATGATGCCCATGTGTATGTGTAAAAAAGTGCCCCCATGCTCTCTTTATACCAGTTAAACTATCACATCTCTAAGATCACATGACTTCTACCCAAAGGGGCTAGGGATATTTGCAGGAATTATTTTATTTGTCCTTTTCCCACATAAAGTGGAATTCTATTTGTCCCTCTTCCACGTAAAGCCGGGGTACTATTGTAACAAGTTCCTTGGACCACTATGTTGGCCACAGTTGTCAGCCCTATGCTGCCTAAGCTGGACCAGCTAATGGTGCCACATTCACATTGGACATTATCTAGAGGTTTACTCCAAAATGCACAATATTTTCTGCTTGTAAGCACAAAATTAGTAACTATTGTTTTTTGGGAGATTAATGCAGCAAAGGAAATCTAATGCATGCTTTAAATGATGAAAAAATCCTTGCAAAGTACTCCTTGTACAGGCGCCGCCTTCGAGATGCTCGTCCCCGCTTTTGTTAATTAACATTAATGGAAAGAAAGGAATCTCTGGCAGACTGCCATGGAAATCAGAGGCACATTGGGAAAAGTTTCATAAATTTCATGTAAGTATCAATTTCAGTACTTGCTATCAGGGGAGGAGTATATTTGTGGATGTTGTTTGAAGGGCAAATGCAATAAAAGACAGAAAATTGCACAGTCAGAAAGGGAGGCGCTGCCAAACCTAAGCAGGGGTGAAAGGAAGGGGACACTGTGCTGGCCATAAGGGGCCTTGATGTGCTATGAAATAAATGCTCTTTGATGCAATCAGTATTGCAGGTTTGGTAAAATTTGGAATTACAGTAGGAAACGACATGGTTAAAATGGACGACTTGAATGTCTTTGAATCCCCTATATCAAATTACGATATTCTCTCTGCTTTCAGAAATAGACGTGTTATTGGTTTATTTTTATAATTTAACAAAAGGCAAAGCTAGTGAACAGAACAAAAATGTAAATCAACCAAGAGTTGGTGTGACCACCCATTCATTGCCTTCAAAACAGCATCAGTTCATCTAGTTAGACTTGCACAAAGTCTGGGGATCATAGTCCGGTTGGGGAGATCCTCTGAACTCCTGTGACTGCACTAGGGAGCTGTAAAATCAATGGCGGTCTGTGTTGCAGCATAGTGACACGGCCACTTGGGACACTCAGTAACTGAGCGCCATGATGTGGCTCTACCTGTAAGGCAAATGTGTGGACATGGCCCTTGATCCTCCCACCTTTTGCCACACACCTCAATGAAATGTAGTGGGGTATGCATAATTAATGCTGGGTTATTTCTTAAAAGGTCATCTCAGAAACTGCACAATGAATGTCGGAGAGCCAGCTGAGCCCATTCTCCTTGGAAAAACCTACCAGGGAGTGGCTCTTCAGACACATAGTAAAGTTGATAAATAGAAATCAAACCGCCAGCAAATTGCTTCAGTGAATAAATGACTCTTGTGTAATAATTAGCATTCCGGTAGCATTGGCGGGCTTTCACGTGATGCTTTGCTTTGTCATCCAACTCCTGAAGCAGCCAGAGTATTTGAAGGAACTCATAATATTGTATAGTAAATATGGGCAAATGGGACATTGGATTGTAAATCAGGTGCATAGCTTTGTGATGTTGGCTATTAATAACTGTGTCCTATTATTTAATTAATGCGCAGGAGACACAAAATGCTTAAAAACACACAAAAGCATATTCTACAAAAGACTAAAAACTAAAGAGCAGCGTTCTTTTTGTGATTTACCTGAAATTCGGTGCAGAGGCCCATTCCAGTGCCAAACAAGCCAGTCCAACTGCTGCGTAGACCAACAAGAAGAAAATGGTAACAATGGCAGCAATGGTGTTTAGTTTCCCTGCAAACAGAACCATCTGCAAGATAAAAAAAAAGTAAGTAGATTCATATAGAACATGGCATTTGAGATCTGAATATCGTACAGCCTGTGATATTCCTATTACTTTGATTATAAAATTAGAAAAATGGCGGACGTTATCTTTGCCCCTTCTTATGGCTCCTCCATTAACCTCGTACTAGGATATGATCGGTTCTTCTTTAGAAGGATGTAAAGGATATGCCACATAGTATAATTGTAAATTAGAACAGAGTCAATGCTGAAACCTGTCTTAAAGCAATGTATCAAAACACGGTTTCATATGTTATATGGAATCAAAGTCTGCAATAACCATTCTAAAAGGTAAAAATTTAATTGCCCCTCTGCTATATAATCACTCGCAGCTTGATACAAGGTGGATAATAGACATGTATGAAAGAACAAGCTAATCTGGACGATGATTCACCTTCAGTACTGCTGGGAAGATATGTGATCCTAAGACTGATCGGCTCTATTTGCTTGTTCTCTGGATTAAGAAATAATTATTCCACATTATTTCATGATCCTTTGATACATTACCCCAAACTTTAATTATCAGAAGCATGGTATGAAATTTGTAATATATACTGCTAAAGTTTCTGTTAGAAACATACCACAATTTTATGATCACAGAAATCTGTAACTTGGCAACAAAAGATGAAAAAAGTCCCCAAATGGGCACAACCCACATTCTATACACAACACAGCATTTATAATAAGCCCTCTTTTGACATTATTAGACCTCTCTGCATGAAGAGGTTATAGTCATATTGGTATCAGAGAAGAATGCAGTTTGTGATACCTTCTAGTGAACCAACATTAACAAAATAAGCTGTCTAAAAGAGAACTTTGATGACTTGTAAGCTTATGTGATTACATCTTATGCTATGAACTTGGTCCACAAACTTATCAAAATATATAATACAAAAAAAAGCAATATTAAATATTATTTTGTTTTGTCACATTCAATCCCCATTAATGTATATTTAATATTAATTAGTAATAATATTAATAATATTTTATATAAATGGGAGAAGGATAGAATGCTGTATTTTATTGTTTTACATGCATAGTTCATGTAACATATGATATGGGGGGGGGGTCACATTGGCCAAGAACGAATGTTAATATTTGCAAATTTAGTGAAAAGATAATTCCCAAATCCTGACAACGCAACTGGATAGGTATTTGACATCGACTAGGTTAAGTACCTAGGAACCTATCGTGTCTAACATACTATTGGATGGATTTTTTAGTGAATGTAGACAAGCTGGAAAGGCTGGAATTTAAGGACCAGAGGGGGGGGGTGACTGGGTTAAAATTAAAGAGAAAGGGTAAAAAGCAGGACTGGATGTTGCAGAGAAAGTAAAATAATCTGCAAGGGATAAAGAAGGGTCATTATGGTAAAGAAATTGTATAAAGATGGAAAAAACTTAAAAATGGAGAGAGATGGGTAGAAGAGAAAAGAGCTGCCAGGAATGTGGGCAAGGGAAGGGCTGGAAGGGAAAAAGTAAAGGAGAAATGAGAAATTAAAGATTTGAGGGCAGAATGTAAATAAGGAGGGGGATACATACTGCTGCACTTAACACTTAAGCCCCCCACCATCCTGCTCTACAATTTCTTCAACATGAATGTCTTATATGTTCAGAGCATTATAGGGAACCAGAGCACTTCAGGAGTTGTTGAATTACATCCATTATTACATTGGAACCCTGAAGGCAGCATTTTACAAGGTAAAGATTTGCCAGAATGGTAGTTTGTCAACAGCTGTAGGTCTGGATTTAATTATCCCTAACGAATGTATCCAGTGCTACTACGGCTTTCCACATTTCTATCGAGACTGCGTCACAAAAACAAGCGATTGATTCCTGGGAAACGTGAAAATGATTTAAAGGTTAAATAAAATGTTACTAGACTGGGGCATTAAAAGGTCTATCTTATAAATGTAATTCATCAGAGAGCCCAACTGTGACATGGCTAATAATAATAAATAAACCTTTTATATTAGTGCTCCATATCTCCAAAGCCAGAGTGTGCTACTTTGGGCTACATGTGGGTTTCTCTAACGTGGAATCAATGGGTTAACTCTTGGGCATGCTTGAACATTTAGCTTCAGGATCTGGAAGAGAAGCTAAGCGATGCCTATATCAGAGTTACCTAAACACTGGCTCCACAACAACCATCATTCTATTGGGATCTGAAATCGAATCCCAGACTGCTCCCCCGGCCTTGATAAACTAATTAATGTGAACAGATAGCCATGTCGCTTTGCGTTTGGAAGGATGGACTTACTTAACGTAATTCGGCACCCATGATTTATCTGAGAGGGTCATGGTTATAATAACCCATTGCTCGCAAACGGTGGTCCTCCGTCTGGGAGCTTCAAACTGGATCTTGATGATTGTTTAACTGAATAAAGAAGTGCAGAGAGCAGACACAATCCATCAAAATAAAGCCAGCTCTCTCCCTGCTCACAAGCCTATTTGTTAAAAGAAAAATCAACTATTGTGCACTGGGATTCAGGGACAAACAGGGCAATTTCTGTCCCCAGGAAGGTGGTGTCTGTATGTCCTGATACACAACAATATGTTTATTAACACATGATGAGGGATGTGAGACAAAATATTCTACCCCCGACACACACCAGCAAGAACCTCTGCCCCAAAAGGTTCCATTAAAGATGCGGTTCCACTTAAACAAAACATTAGTTCAGCATAGGATTTTTCCTCTTAAGGATTAACAGGGTAACTGTCACAATCACAGCTTTTATCATTTGTTAATGAATTTGCTGAGACAACATATCATTTAATTTGTCAATCAGTGTAATTGTTTTGGAGATATTTAGTACAAATGTTCACATCATTCTCTATCCTCATCTTACCACTCGGCTAAATATATCTCTTTTCATGGTATATATATAGACACACACATTAGATAATTATATATAGTATTTAAATATGAAAACACCATTACATATGTTTAGTCTAGAACTGTTGAAAGACTTTGAGAAAAGTAATAGATTTAAAAACAACAAAGAAATATTTTTTTAATTAGACATTTTTTACATTATTTAATAGTACAAGGAATGAGGTTCCTAACACTGCATTAAATTATAATGCTATTTATTTCAGCTGAGTAGATGGAATAGCACCTTTCACCGGTAGTAAGCCTTTTATTGTCATTTGAAAAGCATGCATATTGGGATAGATATCATTGCAGTCCAACAGTAAGAGGCTATTATTTCCTGGCATATTACAAAGCATTCTTTCACAGGTATGTATTGTGGCGTGATAACATATATATATAATATATATATATATATATATATATATATATATTGTCTGTCTATGTTGTCTGTCGGTCTATCTAAGCTATCTATTTATCTATCTTTCTGTAATCTCCATCTCTCTTTGGTTATAGAGTGACAATCTAGCACGCTTCAAGCTGCCAGAGAGATTTTTTTGCACAACAAGAATTGGTTCGAATTTAACAAGGAAGGGTTACGAGGACTGATTGGCTTATATCCCATAGTAACGGCTGTCGTTCCGACATCAGATAAAACCTCATGGCTTGTGAATCCATGCTAGTACGTGGGAAAAGTATTTTCATTTCTGCAGGTTGGCTCACGGTGGCAATACACAAACTGATGCTTGTGATATAACTTGGGATTTAGGATAATACGCTTTTAAGTGAAAAGGCCCTATATCACTTTATATAATAAGTGAAAAAATGATACAGAACATACATGCATTTTTTATTCATATGAATCACTTGATTGACTTTCATCTTCGGTCTACCAGCCTCAGGAGAGAAAGCACAGGAGATCATGAGCTTTATGTACAGTAAAAGTACGGTACAGTGATATCTATCCCAGTATAATGCTAAACAAGTTCATGTTTTGTTAATGGATGTTATAAAAGAATGCAGTATGTGGGTCCTTTGATTGATACAAATGACAAATTCCATTTAAGAACTTAGTTAAAAAGAATGAATCAGCGGTGAATGAAGTCAGTATATTTTGCTTACATGGAAGAGCTCCAGTCCCCTGAGCCCATCTATTTTAAGCAATAGAAAACATGTGGTTTCATCTTCATATTTCTTATTTATAATGATGTTTGTATTGCTAAAAATTGAATGCTGTATCTTTTTGTACTTTCGCAGATCTGTGTTGAGCGTTCTGGAATTCAAGGAGTTACGGGAAGGTTACTGCAGATACTACACTGTAAACATTATATTTATCTAAATCAGAGGCTTTATGACAGCCATGTTAGTAAATTCCCCATGGATGGTGTGGATTCCAGTGCTCTCATATAGGGGCCTTGCTTATCCCTGGGTTATTCAGAGGGATGACACACAACAAACTACCAGGACGGAGGTTCAAGATGGGGAAGGTTTAGTGGTTTACAATGAAAATAGTAGCTCAGTCCCTCTAATTATAAAATGTCCTTTTGCTCACTATCTTTCTAATGTCAGATCTCTGCCCCGTAGTAATTGTTTGGGCACAAAGAACATATTGCCTCTATTTAACTGAATAGTGTTGAGTCTCCCTAATGCTAAAAAATGTAAAATAGGGACTTAACTAGGTATCACACCATATTGTGAGGCATCACACAATAAAAGGCCTATTTTTTTCCTGCAGGTTCTAATAACTTTTAAGATATACATAATAGCTTTCTCGTGACCATAGAAAAATAAAAACACAAAACATGTTCATTGGTTTTACCTGTTTATGCATAAAACCAGCAAAACAAAATGCACATTCAAAGCCAAAACCCGTTAACAGTAAACTAAGTAGCAATAAAATCAAGCCTTAAATATGACCGAAAAGTCTCTGTTATCACCTTTTGTTTTCTTACTTTGAATCTATCAATCTTTTGTATAAGGATTCTCAATGTCTTTTTCTCTTAATGCTACCAGTAAAGAGTTAATAACTCTAAGTACCCTTTCACCCTTAATCCCTCAATATATCATTGACCTTTCATCAGCCCCCCTCCCCATATTTTGTCTTCCATTGTGTCTTGTTGCCTTACTTTCTGCTTGCTTAGAGCAGTTTGCCCTTGACAGATAATCTCTTTAACGCTCCATCAAGAACGTGTGGCAGCTTTACATGCACACAAAATGGAAAATCAGGAATAAATAACAATACTGGTTCACACAGAGGCAAGAGGCAAGTTACGGCTAAATGGCCAATTACCTCCTAGCAAGGGGATGCCATATATTTGTGAAGAGGTGCAAGTGAATGACGGTGCTACAAGTTCACACAGTGCCCCTTACTAGCATGAGTGTTCTTGGGTTTTTGGCCAAAACTCCGAATATAGTTCCACTGAGTACACGCAGTTATTATACGCATGCACCACAGATGGATCAGGAAAATGGAGAGACATACTTCTCAGAAAATCATTTTGCTACAACATACCTTTAAATACATTCCTTATAATTAGTATGAGTATGAGTAACAGCTTTGGTCATAGTTTGTAGCTCACTAAAACTGTTGGTACCAGCAGATATGGTGGAGGAGACATCCTTCATGGTCTATGTTGTTGAGCTTATAGCCAGGGTATTGTGACCTCTGGTTTATGTAATCGTGTGAAATATTGTTATTTCAGTGCATCTTTACTTTCTGTAATGGTGGCCGACAATATACAAAATCAACCTTCATTTTGTTCTATTTGTTTTAAAGGAACCTTACAAATGAACAGAGTTGTAAGTCCATAAAACATGGGATTAGATGTGCTAAGGTGCCATGTGAAGAAAACATGGTTTTATTTAATTATGTCAGCTGGGTCCATTTATAGACGGTGGTTAAGTTATTACTAAATATTCTCCATTATTTCTCAGTGCAATCGTGATTATCTCCAAGTGTCCATTAGTGTATGCAAACAAGCAATTGAATGTGCAAATTACCTACTTATGTATGTATGCACAGGTAATTCCATGCTAATGAGCAGTGGCATTGCGTGATTCGGTATGCACTAAACAGCGAGGGGCAGAGAATAATCAGCCAATGTCTAAATCAGACTGAGACAATCAGACTTGGCAAAGGCCTTCTACATGTTGATTTGGAGGAGTATTATAATGCAATTTGCAATGAAATCATGGAGGAGGAAACGGGGGCAGCTGCAAGGGGGAACAGGTGGCTTGAAGGGCCCTCAGGCCCTCCGAGGGTCAAAACCCTGCTGGATAACGTGCCAGATGTCATGTATGTACATGCTGCAGTCATGAGAACATCATTCTCCTCTACT
Source organism: Spea multiplicata (assembly GCA_009364415.1). Taxonomy (NCBI): domain Eukaryota; kingdom Metazoa; phylum Chordata; class Amphibia; order Anura; family Pelobatidae; genus Spea; species Spea multiplicata. The sequence goes on along the minus strand of VKOC01000006.1, from coordinate 18,358,616 downwards.
GAATCTGACATTCCTTGTCATAGCTGCAGTGTCCTGCTGCAGTGTTTTGGTCTGGTGCACCTCTCATAAGCTTTATTATAAATACTCCAACATGTGCCTGGCACGGATGTGGCATTAACACTGTCTGTTTAAACAAACTGTGCGTACGCTACTTTCACAACTACCCATGAATGGTGCACAGTTGACGCTACCATCATGCCAACACAACACCATGGCAGGGTGATTTAAGCAATGAGTCTCAACCACGCCACAAATAGGTGAATATTATCAAATGTGAAGAGCTGTGAAGATTGCACCTCACAATCTTTTCACCTTATCTCAATTTTTCTATTCTTTTAGTGTATTTGATAATGGTTTACCATGTCTAATATCTTTTCACATTCTTCTTGTGCTAGAATTTTCCTAACATATATTTACAAATCATGTTGCCAGATAAACCCCAATATAGCAATCTACACCCTCCCAATCACTCTACCATATTACCGGTACATGTATTTGTGTTTTCTTTATCTTTCTAAATCCCCCATCTCCTCCTTGCCCATAAATGTCCTCCGCGGGCAGTGTGACCACTGAATTGTCAGGACACCCTGTCTGCCTCAGCATCGCTGATCTCGTTAATCGTTGCCTGTCTCGAGGTACATGATGAGCAGAGCCTGTGACAGAGCTGTCCTGTGCTCACGCTGACCCACAGCCTACTGGCTGGGAGGGAGAGAGATGGGTTATGTGGCTGTAATTATTATTTAACAGGTTTCTTTTAATTATGTATTTCCACTGATTTTAGATACAAAACAGGGAGAGAGCATCATATTATTGGGTTTGGTACACTGAAAACATTTTTTAGAATCACTGAGGGAGAAGGAGCTGAGAATAACATTTTTCTGCTACATAAGTACACAGTACTACAGGATCTGGGCTTATGGTGAGACACAAATATGATTTTATATGGTCCCTGGGCTTATAAACATCACCACATGTTTTATATGACACAATTTTCTTACTTGAACGTAGCATGCTAGTAGGACGGATCTGGCCGAGCTTATTGTCATTTCTTAAATACATATTAAAATGGGGCACTTTACTTAACATATAATCTGTTCATACAATAAAGAATATTATATATTTGTAATACTATAAAAGTAACATTTCAATACTATAAAAACATATTTAATTTATTACGTTGCAAAGTTGTTTGAGACCTTTCCAAGCAGGAGGCTGCTAATAAACCCAACAGAAAGTTAAAGGTCTTTGAGGAAATACGAATTTTACCCTAAATTCTGTGAGTAGTATTTTGAAAGAGTTACAGAATCTTGCCTTTTTTGGAGAATGAACAGGAGATCAGTTTTTGCAGAAATATTAAGTATAAAAGTGCACTCTATGCTTTGGTTTTCTGGACTCTTATACAGTTATTATGATATGGATTATAGTGCAAAGTAACACAAACGCAGGGGTATAAAAATATGAGTAGCAGGTGACAGACCTCCCATTTTCTATTTAGAAAGTAGAGGTAGTGTTTTTTTGCTGATGGCGTTGTAGAAGAAAAACTCACGCTGGGAAAGTGGTGGAGATATAATACATAAATGAGATCCCGTTAAATCAGATACACCTACTTTACAACTAGACCCTAGCTAGCTCTTTAGATCTAAGGGTGCCATACACCAGAAAAAAGGAGGTGTAGTTCAACCACTCTACTTTGGCCACGTCCACACATCAAGTTAGACAGGACTACTCATGTCTGGAAAATGTGCTAAATAAGTATGGCCAGAACAATTCCCTTTAAAAATGTATCACTTTTATATATTTACGTGAGAGGCAGCAATGTTTTTTTATATGCCAGGCCAAGTCAACACAATTTATAGTTTTTCATAAATTCTCCATAGTCTATCAGTGGCTTCTGTTTTTGTTCTGAGAGTGACCTCCAAACTGCTATCGTTTCATCAACAGCCAGGAACCATTAAATACACTGCTGTTGTGTTCTGTGGTTTCAGGGAAAAACCTGAAATGTACTTTCAGTAAAACATTTAAGGCTCACTGCCTTCTCCTATAGAATAGTGTAATTGAGTTGTGTTGTGTCCAATTCCCTTCCCTTTTCACTGGCTTTTCAATGGCTTCAATAGTGCCTATAACGCACACACTTACAATAAACAAGCATTGACTCCACTCTAGGTGCAATTATGTAATTTAGATATTATTATTATATGTCATTTTAAGAGAAAAGCAGCCATTATATGGCAAAAAGGCATACGACCAGGATAAATGCTAAACAGTATGATTATGTCAATGGGACAAGTGATGTATGTTGATTGCTGGCATGTTTCAGTAAACATTTTGCGGCAAATACACCGAATGCATTTACCTGAACCAGGAACCAGGATATAATGACAGACACCCAGGGGTTTCCTCCTCGAGATGTCTTCTTGGCTGGAGATAGAAGTATTCCTGATAGAGACATAAAAACACCCGGGCTTATAAGCAGGGCATATGTATTTATGTACATTTAGGTTTATTATGTGCAAATTTGTAAGTGTACGATACAAAGAAACATGAAAAAGCAGTAGGTGAGAGTAAAACCAGTAAGAGAGAAGAATGCTAGCTCTGTGGGTCCTGTTTGTAAATAGTTTGTGTACCAAGAGATGTCTGCTATGTGTACTGTGGCTCCATCACCCCAATCCCTCCGACTCCTAAATCTTACCTCAACACAAATAGCATAACAGCTGTGTACCTTAGGGGACAGTTACTGTGCATTTTTGCATGTGCAATGCATCACATCAGATCTTATAAGGTCCATATATATATATATCTATATCTATATCTATATATATATATATTATATATATATATATATATATATATATGAAGTGTGTGCCATACCACAAAATGAGAAGAAAAATGTTACTTTTGTTCATTAGAACATTAGAACAGGTCACATTTGCTTGTCCACAGTCAAAAATTCTTGTTTTATTATTACTTTATATTTACCAAGCGCCAACAAATTACACAGCGCTGTCTAATTAATTGGGACAGTTAACGCGTACAGAACAAATATACATTAATACATACAGACATATCAGGAGTGGAAAACCCTGCCCTTGAGCGGCTATCTAGCCTTATGGTACTTTTATACAAAGTTCCTGGCAGGAATGGAGTATAAAATTAACTTTTTCTTCTCTTTTATTCACTTTTGAACATAGAACTTGAAATCAGAATATCAAAACGCTAACTACTGTTTCTGTCTAAACGACTGTGAAAGACAAAAACTTTGACAAAGGCGAAATTTGCAGAACAAAGCAGTTCTCTTTTACACCGGTATAAGTCAATATTGGCTTTGATTAGCACATACTGAGCTGTTAATGTCTGAGCAGAGTAACAAGAACACAGAATAATAGGACCAAGGAGCTATTAAAAGCAGAAATTGCTAGTTATGCCCGGCTATGGAATAGAGCAAAACAGCAATCTTCCTAATTGTAATGATGCACTGTATGTTTGATGTGTAATTTACAAGGTCTTGTGGTGATAAATCTACATTTGGTTAAATGCAGAGAGGGAAAAAGCCGCACGCACGCACCGCACTGCATTAATTTCCCATCCCTGGCTCTTCCTGATATGAGCACAATGAGATGTTATGGAAATGGTTAAATGAATGAGAATGAGGGAAGCATTTGTGCATTAAGTGCATAAAGTGGCCAATATTTTATACACTTATACACTAGCGGGGACAGAAACAGCAGCTTTAAAAGCTTCCTTATTTCCTTTAGTATTGTTGTGTGGCGTTAAGGGGTGTGTTGATCTAACACCCGCTTTAACAATTTAAATAATACAATGCTGAGTAAGAACACTGCTGTAAAATGCCTAGGGATACCTTAATCTTCTTTCTGGACTGCACCTCCCATCATCCTAAGCGTGGCATAGTTAATAGGACCTGTAGTCAAAGTGCTGGACTACTGCACTACTTTGCCTTGGGATGAAAAGCTACAACTAACCCCGATTATTATATGGGGTCAGGTTCAAAAAGTAAAGTTCAAGGATGGCCCCTTACTCTCCAGAGCTACTCTGTCTGTAGAACAAGCGCATAAAGAATACATGTATAACATATGGTTTAACGGCTTGCTGCAATCATTTTACAACCCCCCCCAAAAAAAATTAGTTTCTTTTTTACCATTACTTTAGAGTTACAAAGCTGGAAATATATATATATATATATAGTATGATATATATATATATATATTTTACAAGGACTCATGTGCAAGCTCCAATGTAGACTACATGGAATAAGATGTATTTTGCCAATATTATATTAAAATCAGCTTACAGTGTAATGCGTTGGTTTGTTTAATTAGTGGTCTAGGGAAATATGCTTTTAGGAGTGGCAAATAATAACAGATTTTATTATTATTTTTTTTTAATTTTCTGAATTTTCTCCTGAAACATCTAGAGTTAGTGGTAGACACGGAACACACTTGCAGCAGTGTCTGGGACTAGTGGGAGTTGAAGTTCAGCGATATCCGGCAATGTTTAGTTTAGCGGTTTCAGGTATACTAAACTTGCATGAGACGGGACCTTATTTTCTCTCCCTATAAATTACTGTAGGTCTCGTTCTGCAGCCATTCATAGACCTGATTCAATGTTCTGCTCGTCTGGTTTTTATATCCATGCTTTTTAACCTAAATGATAGTATAATGTGCAAAACCATTGTATTATACTTTTCAAGACATATTTCCTCAGAAATAAAGAAACAAAATCAGCGGAGTTAATGATCCGCTCAAACAGGAATCCTCCAGCCCTGTTTGTAGGAATTTTCAATCGGCACGTCTGTCTTCCATCTGATGCTCTTCTCCAAGGACTCTGATGGGTTCTTGCTTAATACATATGTATTTTAAGCACTTATTTCACTGGAACGTACATTAATATGTAGAATCCTCATCATGTAAAATAGGATCCCGGTTGTGCTGATGAAATGAACATCAGTTTTTTTCCTTCTTCTTAAAAAAAAAAAACGAGACCCTGGAGTGATGTTTGTGTTGGAGATTTGCTTCTGGTTGTTAAAAAGACCTACTACAAGCTGTTGAGAAAGCAGCAAAGAGTATTATGATCTTATGTATATTAAATTATTGGTGGATTTTAAGAAAAGCTTACCATGACCCATCTTTGAGGGACAGAAATTTATCAAAAGGGGTTTGTAATTTTGGTCTCCACCCCTCTATTTTAAAATAATCATGTCCTAACCTTAACCAAACAAGGCTAACATTTGGATACAATGAAGAAGGTGTTGATATAGTTATTGGAAGCATTAACTGTTTTCACAATGGTGTAAAAAGAACTATAGAGTCTTAGAAAGAGCCTTATTGTTACAGTTTGCTCCTCCATCCGTTCTCAATATCGCTTACTGCTGAGGAGAAGAGAGACAGAAGACGGACACCAGAGTGCAGAGTTGGCTTCCATGAGCCAGCAAAGAAAAGCATTGATATTCCTATCGCTCCAGTGATAGCTGGGAAGCCCTGCCAAAAAATAGAGAGGATTTGACAAGGACGTCCAGCACAGAGAGAGAGCTGCGCTTGGTACAGATAAGGAGAAAACATTAATTGTAAAGTGTCATGAAAGAAAAGACCTGAAGAGTAAACTGTAAACCACATCACTGCATTTCATTTATACAGCAACATGGTCACTGTAGAGTCCGTATTACCGCAGGGAGAGTTGTTACATATCCCTTGTAATGGGATGTTTGTTACATACTACCTCACACATTGGATATTTACACCAACAGTCAATGGCCTATCAGTTATCAAAACATTCATATCATACTGTATATCCACCAAGGGATGTCATAATGATTTTCATATTAAAATCACCTAAAGGCACAGCATATTATAGTATGTATTATAAGATTCCTATAAACTGCAAAAAAATAGTTTTTTTATTGGGCCAACATAGAAATAATGTAAAGCTACATAAACTTTGGGACCTTAAAGGTTTCCTCTTCCTATGGGGTAATCTGGCTATTGCAGTTCTAACCATTTTTATAAACAAAAGAGTTTGGAATAGAGAACAAATACATGCTATTTTTCATAACAGAATTTGGTTCCACGTGTCTTATTTTACCCAACTCAACAAGATAAGCTACTCAACAATATTGTAACGTGACCATTTAGAAAGCTTGGTCTTTGTTTGGGCTTATCACACCAACAGCCCTCCATAGAACCATACAAACGGTATATCTCAGCCCAAAGGGCACAACAGATTTGTGGCTCCAGGATCCTTCTCACAGATGGTATAGCGAGGTAGCGGACTGCATGTAGACACTTCACACTGTCATAGCAGAAACACGACTGGTATTCTCACAAATATCCCAACTCCCACGTGGGTTCCCCACATAAACCCAGATATACTAATGCCTGGGAATAGTTTAGTTTACATTCACACATTTACATTAACACAGTGTGATGTTACTCTGCAATAGAGTAATGCTTAAATAATATAGATTGTGTCTTAATTCTTTAAGGCTTTAAAAATAACCTAAAACTGAAAAGCATGGTTTTGGAGTGATTTGCCCACAATGAGAAGTTTATGGAACTGAAACATGCTTAAAGCAGAATGTTTTATTAAAATGTCTCCCCCAGATCCAAGACAACATAGTCAGTATATAAAGTGCTTGTCATCCCATGCCCGACGCAGTAGTACTCCATCATGCTAAACTTTGCAGGTGCTGAAGAAGTCTGCAGATAAAGGGGAGATATAATGCCAGGTCACAGGGTGAGGCAAGCTCTTAATTTACTGGGCAATGCCCAACCGCCTCTCCAGAGAAAAGATTTTATCCTCCTGAAATGATGAATATCCAGAGGGAAACGAGCAATTGGGAGCCTTGGAGTGGGACACGTAAACCTTAATCAGACGGACTGACTAAAATACATTAACGTCACCGATTATACTGACTGCTCTCCTGGTCAATGGATTTAATTTTTCAATGAACTATAAATGTAGGTTAACACCAGAGTTAAAAATGTGAGAGGAATGGTTGCAGTGATGTGACAGATGAAATGCACAACTTAGTTTCAAAGGGTGTGTTTTGTGTTATGTTATAGTCCCCAGTTTGTTGCTTAAAGAAAATGTATTATTAAGAGATGGTTATGCAGAAACAAATTCTGCTTTGATAAAATTGTAAGGTACAGTTTGTGAATGAAATCCTGAAATCCTGTTACTTTGCTGCACTGTAGACCATTATGCACTTGCCCCCCAACCCCTCAATAACCGATTTGTAGAAGCTCAGGATGTTCGATCAGTGTGTGTAAATTATATCTTTCATATGAATTCATTTGTGCAAAAAATCCCAACACAGGTGGCCTGATTTGGACATCCGAAAAGTTGGAGGGTATGCCTTACAATGCTTACTAATAAAAAAACTTAATATGCCCCACTAACCAGCCATACCTGCCTTCCTCATACTACATGCTGGGAGCCATCTAGAAGTTGTATAAAGCGGTTCTCCACTAGGTACAATTAAACAAAGAGTAGAGCATGCATGGCCGAGTTGCCAGAAGCCTTTACTGTGTCAATGCCACAAAAAAGGCTACAATACAAAAAAGGTTACAATATGCCTGACAACACCTTGACAGCTTCTGGCACACTGTCATTTTGAGTGATGACACCAAAATAGAGCTTCATGGTCACAACCATAAACGCTATGTTTGGGGAGTGGTCAACAAGGCCTATAGCGAAAAGAATACCATACCCACGGCGAAGCATGGTGGTGGCTCACTGATGTTTTGGGAGTATGTGAGCTCTAAAGGCAAAGGGAATCTTGTGACAATTGATGGCAAGAAGAATGCAGCATGTGTTCAGAAAATATTGGCAGACAATTCTTCAGCACGAAAGCTATGTATGGGACACTCTTTAACTTTCCAGCATGACAATGACCCTAAGCACAAGGCCAAGTTGACCCTCCAGTGGCTACAGCAGAAAAAGGTAACGGTTCTGGAATGGTCATCACAGTCTCCTGACCTTAATGTCATCAAGCCACTCTGGGGAGATCTCAAACGACTTTGCATGACCTGCAGGCATTTTGCCATGATGAATAGGCAGCTATACCACCTGCAACAATTTGGGGCCTCATAGACAACTATTACATAAGACTGCGTGCTGTCATTGATGCTACACAGTGTTAGAAACCAAGGGTATGCAGACTTTTGAACAGGGGGGAAGCCATGCTTTCTTTTATGATTGTGCCATTCTGGTATAACCCACAGTTGAAAATGAATCCCATAAGAAACAAAAGAAACTCATGTTTTCCTTAAAAATGGTGCATATATAACCAATCCTCCAAGTGTATGCAAACTTTTGAGCACAACTGTAGCTATAAATGTTAAATCAATTAGACCCACTGTAATTTTAAAATACTGTTCAAAATAAAAGAGTATTCTGGTTTCCCCTCTTCCACCTGTGTGCAACATTTACAATGAAGAAGTAAACTATAAGCTATTATATACATTTGTACAGAGAAAACCTATTGATGTAAGGCCATTCATTGTGTGTTCTATTGTGATGGCAGTAGCCTCTCTTTATACAGCATTTATTTCTCTGACCACGTGTCTCAGTTGAAGGGATTATCTTTCCATCACTTGCTCTACTTTGTTACATTGTTTATTTATACATTTGCCCATGTCCTTTCTGCCAAACAAATCAGAAGGCATGAACTTCATGGAGATTCACTGAATAAGAAAGCCACATGCCACATGAGGACAAAGACAATTACTATGGATGTCATCCAGGTGCTCTAAGAAGCTACTATGAAGCAGGTCTGAGACAATACAATGCTATTACAGAAACCGACCATGTCCGACGCAACACCAAAAGAGAGTTCCACTAGGCAAATGTAACAGAGGTGAGAGCTAAAGAGGATCATGGCCATATATTTCTGTGGACCACTAACTTTTTATAGAGACGGATTATAGTGTACTGAGTGGCATTGGAAACGCATAGGCAGAGCCGGCCTTAGGTGTTCTGGCGCCCTGTGCGGACT